>CM044305.1:20129988-20729988 GCA_024291935.2 Okapia johnstoni | reverse complement strand
ATTTGGTTTAATCAAAGATAAATTTTAAAGCCCAGTAATTCTAGTATAAATCTTGATTTTCTAATATTAATCAACAAAATTCAACCATCAATTTTTTAGAGATGTGCCTTCACAAATTAATTAAATGCCCTTAAAAAGTTTTTAAAACTGACTTTGTAGATTTCGTAATATACTACTATTAATTTTTTTTTCTATTAATGAGACCGTTCCATTTTGGCTCTCAAGTCACTTATAATAATAATGCCAATTCATCAATCTTTTGAACATAATAGAAATTATTTTTGTAACTTTTGTACTCTATTGCTTGATTTGAGTTGAGCAAATTCTGTCAACTCTTCTTTGCCAAGGCCATAACTCACACATTTTTAAATAGCCTCCTTTGGATTCTACTCGCTCTCCTGTTTATGTTTTGACTCTGTATCTTTGGCTCTTGGCTGACCACCCCACCACCACCACCACCATCATAGCAAACAGCATCTCCACCAATGCCTTGTCTAGTCCTCAGTTTTTGGACTCCAGGGTCTTCCTTTAAGTAAATTAGTTTGCTCAGTCATAGTCCTAACTCTTAGTGACCGCCGAAGCAACTGTAGCCTGCCACTTCCTCTGTCCATGGGAATTTTCCAGGCAAGAATACTGGATTGGGTTGCCATTTTCGCTTCTCCAGGGGATCTTCCCGACCAAGGGATTGAACCCAGGTCTCCCTCATTGCAGGCAGATTCTTCACTGTCTGAGCCACCCAGTCGTATGCTAACACCCCTTCCTAGACCAAGTTCCTAGTGCTGGGACCCGACCTATGGAAGTTTGCTCTCCTATCCTTTCTTTAATGCCCTCTCCTGTTTCTTTACCCACCCATCAAGGCTCATCTCAGATCCCACCTGCTTCACCACAGTCAGTGATTTCTTCTCTCTTCCACACATGTGCCCACCATTGCTGATACATTCAATTATATTACCTTGCACCTCAGTATTATTGCTTAGTAATTATTCCTGCTTTTTTTTCCCTGTATTTTCTTACGCTATATTTGAAACTCTTATTATAAGAAAAATGGGTTAACAGCTGTTGTTTCAGAGCTATTTTATATCTCGGCTTCTGGCCCTAGCATGGTACCTTGGGCATTGACGACAGCTGAGTAAGACCAAGAGGGCATGTGTAAATTCTGCTCCTGCCCAATAGCTTGGATGGTAATGATAACTAAGCAGAATTAATTATAAACAACCCTTGGCACTTGAGACCCATGACACATGCCCCCCCCCCCCCCCCCCCTATTATCAGGGATAGCATGTCACTCTGCTTCTCAGATTCTGGATGCAGATTATTACTGGACTTCAGTCCAGCTAGTTAGATTCCAGACAAGCCGTATCTGGTACTGATTTTCCATCCTGAAATCACAATGACTGTAGTTGTTAGCAAACACTCATTTCTGAAAAATCTACCTCGATGTGTGCTTTTACTCCTACTGGGAAGAAAATGCTGAATTAACATATTTCAGCATGACCACACTTATGGACATGAGTAATGTGTGGAGAGGCAGGAAATGAGAGAAGCCAGCTCACATTCTAGTTTAGTTTTGTCAGGACCTACATTGGAAAAACAGACTCCATATTTTTTTTATCAAAACATAAGTTTGCTATCCTATAATTATGCAGAAGAGCTAAAAGAGTATCAATAGTACCGTCTACCCAAGAAGAAATAGAAGAAGAACATCACACGACAAAAGAACCACATGTACAACCAAATCCCCAGACCTGAGATGTCTCTGATTTACTGCATGAAAGAGGGATCCCCTCTCATTTCAACTATTGGTCGGCTGTCGTGGTTTTAATTGAAAAGCATTCCCTCCATCCCCACCCAGCCCCAAGAAGACTCATCACCTTCCCCCCAGGCCAAAATGTTTACAAAATATTCCTACATCACCATGGAAACAGTCAAAAATCTGCTCGCACTTTGGGTGGTGTTAGACTGAATACACTGCCATCATTTTTTATTTGGTATCGTTTTTGACTATTTATAGATTTGAAATATAGATCACAGGAAGAGGCCCATTTGGTACAAGAGAGCTGTCACCATAGCAGAGCAAGAAGCAAAAATAAAAGAAGGAGACCCATAACAACCCAATTTTTGTTACCAAAGAAAAATAGATAATAACTTTTTAGTTTAACTTGTTTAACAAAACGTATGTCTCTCCTGTGACATTAGCCACACATAACACCTGAACCACCCTAATGAAGATGGGAAATAGATATAATGATAGTAACAGAGGTTTTACGTATGAGGTGCCCTAATCCTCACAGGCATCACTTATTTATATTCCTGTTTTACAGATGCAGAATCTGAGACACACGAGATTAAGGTTATACAACAGGTAAGTTACAGAGCAAGAATCAAACTCGGAAGTCTGATCCAAGGACCCACGCGTCACAACCACTACATCTGATTACCACAGGTTTATGAGGGAGGGAAGATGCCTCAACGTGTCATCTGGTGAGTTGAATTTGTTGGTTTCTTTGCCAACTAAAGTCAGATTCTATCAAGCTTTGACAGACTAAAAAAGGAGTGTATTTTCTAATTTGTCAATAACTGATAAATCGATGCAAAAACTGAGGAAGTGGTAAGTAGAGACCCAGCTGGTAGGAATGGACATATTCCACTTCACAGATGCATGGATAAAGGTCTTTTGCTGCCAATCAACCTTAAAATCCCGCCTTATCTCCTCCTATGCTCGTGTTTACGTTCCACATCCAAGTGACTCCACCCAATATGAAACCAGGCATCTTTACAAACCCCAGCCCACATCACAAGGGACTCTGCTGGGACGAATCGGCACAACTGCCACCGCAATACAGGAACACAAACCACAGGAACTTACCTACCACAGAGAGCATTCAGGACCACCCAGTACAAACCTAATGCCCCTGAAGTAACTTCCTCATTTTTGCCGTGACACCCCGACTCGCTGCTTGAAGATTGCTTGACCTCAAGAAAGGGCTACTAGCTTTTGGGTCACGAGAGCCATATTTGAGAAGATAAAAAGGGAGACAATGACCACATTCCTATTAATGCTCAACAAATAGATCTGGTTTGAACCAAAATCAAATGCCAACTGAGATTAAATGGAATCACTTTTTAGGCATTGAAATAAATTTAAGCATTTTGTACATTGTTGACTAGCAGTTTTCTTAGACCTAATTCAGTCCGTTATAAGGTAACAAGCAGTAACAATGGCTTAATTGCTTTATGCCTGGGTCATAATGCAGAAATGGCTATGCCACAGAAGCAGGCACTAACCATATTTACTGTGAGACCTGGTCCTGGAGAGGTCCAGCAACCCAGTGATGTCTAGTAAATCATCTCATCATCACAGTGCACACCCTACAGCAGTGACTGTCCAAGCTCATTACCACCTCTGGCAGCTGACTGCCTCTGGGACTCGGTAAGTTTACTTTATCTCTGTCCCCTCAGATTCATTACTCAAATAGGGATAGTAAATAGCTCCTACCTTTTTAAGATGGATCTGAGGATCAAGGACACTAACGACACCGGTTGCTTCCTGGACACCCTTCCACATGTTTCAATCTAAGAATTTAAGAACTTTGTCCATTCAGTTGACTTACTTATTTCCATCTAAGCTCAGTCTTGCCCCCTGAAATGATGGCTTTGTTTTGAAAGTCATTTTATCTGCTAACTGGGAGTGTGTGCACCATGGGCACAGTCATTCAGTTGGAGGTCCAGCTCTTTGCTCTTCTATGGACGGTAGACGCCCAATCCCAGAGAGGCTTCTCTGTCCGTGGGATTCTCCAGGCAAGAATACTGGAGTGGGTTGCTATTCCCTCCTCAGGGATCTTCCCAACTCCAGGGATAAAACACCTCGTTCTCCTTGGTCATCTCCTGCACTGGCAGCAGAGTTCTTTACCATTGTGCCACCTGGGAAGCCTATGAACTGGGAGGACACGGTAAAAAAGTGGTCCCTTTCAAATTTATCAATTTTGTCTCTCTTTCTCAAGCTCAGATTTTTTCTAAAGTATTACAGCCAAAGGGGCCTCCCCAGAATACGGAGCCCTAACAGGCAATGCAAGAGCTGTAGAGATGTGGATTTGATCCCTGGGTTGGGAATATCCCCTGGAAAAGGAAAATGGCAACCCACTCCAGTATTCTCTCTGGAAAATCCCCTGGGACAGAGGCATCTTGGCAGGCTACAGTTCGTGGGTCACAAAGAGTCAGACCCACAGCTGAGCACACACATACATACATTAACAGGCAAAGTCAACACAGTTACTTATTTAAATCCAGTAATTCTGATCATAGTCCCCAACCAAGCACCTGGATCAAGTTCAAAGGCAGTGGAGCAGGCAGAGCAGAGGGGTCAATCGAATTTCATAAAATCAAAACCAAAAGTTTTCTTTTGCTGCTGAACCACTAATGCAAGCAAGGCCGCTCTACGGAATTGGGACCCAATCCCCATTGAGTTTAACTCACATTAGCACTTCAGTGAGAAAGGGGTGCAAGCTGCAATCAACATTCCACATTTCTTCAGAATTCCTACAAAGAATGGAATCCTAATGGATAACGGTCTGGGGACAGTGTGGAGGGCAACGGGTACCTCCTGCAGTTTCATTTAAATAGCAAAAAAGATTTGTTTACTTAGTGTCATATTAGCTTTATTACTTGCATGCCACGATGCAGGTACTCATGTATGAACAGTGAGGGGCCAATGTCCCCCCAAATGCTCCTTGCTTACTGCCATTTCTCCACAATCCCACTCTATGCAAAGTGGCAAATTATAACACTTAAGAATGTGCAATCATTTATCTTAAGGGTATTTTGAGAATTCTTAAATCCCATTCTCCCCAGTCCCACCAAGATCAATTAGGCATCCAGGAATATTTCGAAATTAGGTTTTTGGTCTAGATGTATTAGGAAAGGAAAAGGCATGCCACAGAAAGCTATTTGACCAGAGCCATTCTCCTGATATGTAAAGACTTCCTTTTTGAATTTCAGCTAATACCCCAATGTAACAGGCATGTCCCTCATCCACTTAGCTTGAGAATGTTTACTTAAGAATAGGCCTAAAACTGCTAAACTATGAGATTTAGTATGCTCCAAGTTCAGTTACAGGGAGTTCTGGGTGATGGGGGATCTTCTAGTAACTTTGCTTTACAGGGCTTTTTGCTTCCCAGCTCCTCTACAGCAGGAAGGGCTGGAGCACACAATGACTGTTACTGGTATCTAGGTACGGGGCTGGTTAAATGTTCTGCATACCAGGAAGTGCTAACTCAAATGCCTTGAGCTGTAGATGACAAGACAGAGTCCCCCTAGGGTACATCCCCAACTCAGTTATGCTTTATTGCAGCTGTGTAGGAAAGGCAGGAGATTTTAGACATTCCCACATTTTCAGCAAGAAGCCAGAGAAGTTCATGAGTGTTGACAATATCACCTGAATTTTAAAAGTGGCAAATTAATAAAATGTTTTTCCAAGGACAGCATGGATGACCAAAGAGAAATTCACATCTCTGACCATCAGAAGACACCCTGGAACATTTGCACTTTACCTTTAAAGGTTTTGGTGACCTTGGAGCACTCATGATATTATTATAGTGATCCCATGTAAATATTTGCTTAGTACCTAAAGGCATTTGGCTATTGTACATCCATATCTCATTCATCCTCACAATATCACTGATTTAAGGGACTAGTACTATTTCCGTCCCCAGATGAGAAAACCTAGTCTCAAAGAGTCTGAGTAACTTACCCAAGATCGCCAAAGCAAGTCCACCTTGGGGATCTGCACGGGGCAGTCATGCCCTCCACAATGATGGCTTACTGCACCTGCACTAAAACCAGGTAATTCCACTGAGCCCACTCTCAGACTAGAGTATTACTACCAATTCAAAATCCCATGTGGGTAGATGTTTGAACAACTCCAGAAACAAAATTTTAATTATTCTTCTCCATTTATTGAAAGAGTGGTTACATTTTTGCAGTGTTTACAGTTTTTGCCAAAAATATCTAAAACTATTCAGTCAAAAAGCTATGTAAGCAATTGCATGCTATGCTTCAAATGTCTGAACTTGCAAAATTTGCATACAAGTGCATGAGAAGCTGCCAAACAGCAATGGAGGAATAATATTAAAGGTAAACACATGGAGTACTACTGGATTTTATGATTTTCCATGACAGTAGTGAGAACTAGAGCTGGTAAAGGTGGTGGAAAAATCTGGTGGAATTTTTACCAGAGCCAGTTGACCATTATTTTTTAAATACTTATAACATATATAGTTACCAAATCAACTTTAACCAAGTTACTACATCCGTTGAAAATACAATACACACACACACACCCACACACCATCTTCCAATGAAATGCGCCTGGATACCATCTTCTCCCAATCCATACAATCATCACTTCACAGATCTGCAGCAGCATTGATATCATCATTTCTTCCAGTGGAACCAGAGGGAAAGAAAAAGTGGTGTGACTGTGTAAGTGGTGTGTGAGGAGAGAGTAGAGAGAAATGGGCGAGACAGGTTAGAAAGGGAGTCAAATATTTTGATCAATTACTGCAGCAGCAGCGCTTATTCACATTAGTTAAGGACAGTCTGATAAATTTTAAAGTAGGATCACTATTAGTGGGGGAAAGTTAAATAAAGACGTGAGCAGCCACTGCCATAAGAGCAGTGGGTGCAATGGTTACTCACGAAGGGATCTTAGCACCAGACTGCCAGATTTGGATTCCAATTTCTTTACTTACTAGCTAGGTTTCCTTTTCTTTTTCTTTTCATCCTTTCTTTTTTTTTTTTTTTTTGCCTTTGGGGTCATGCCACAGGCTATTGGATCTTAGTTCACCGACCAGGGATTATACCAGGCCCACAAGCAGTGAAAGCATGGGTCAAACCTCTAGAGCACGAGGAATTCCCAAGCTAGGGTTTCTGAATGCATTGCCTTTTTAACTTGATAATTTTTTAGTTCCCTATCAATAAATTGGGAGTAATAGTAGACTCTACATCATAGTATTTTTGTTGTAGGATGTAAACATAGTTTAAATAGATAAAATTTAGAACAGGGATGGCACAAATTAGAACTCAACATATCAACTTTTAATCTATCAATTCTCTCCCAGAAAAACACTGGTAACTCAAAAATGCTGACCATTGGTGTTTCTCATCAAGTAACGTCACCACTAGTCTGGGAAATTTCAAAGTGAGATTGTTCTTTTTGTTAGGTTATTGGCCTTGGTTGTCACAATGATTGGCAAGCACTGCCAACACTCAGTGGGTAGATTTAGGGTTGGATGGTTAGATACTAGATGTTCTACAATTAAGGGTTCGCACAATGGTGAACTGCCTCCATCCCTACACATCTATATGTAGTCCTCCAGTCTTCATGTAGTAAAAAAAGTAAAAAACTTGTGATTATCTAAAATGAAGCCTAATTCCATTTTACATATAAATCCAAAATATTTTTTTCCACATGCTTAAATATTACTATATTTTCCAGGAACACAAATATCATGTAAAACAAGTGAAGTTAAACTTCTTGTTTGCTCAGAACCCTTCCCTAAGAATAGTTGTTTCAGAACCCTTCCGAAGAATAGTTCAAACATTTTGAAAAAAAAATTAGATGACCAACAACAATTTGAGGCATCAGCATACCTGTGTCAGCCAGTATCTGTAGCTATCATAATCACAGGGCTCCTATTGTACTTAGGAGATTCCAGCTCCATCGTGATTCTTTCCAAGGGATCTACATCTGAGTCAATTACCTATTGGAATTGATAGCAGGGTTTTTTTTTCATTTTTTTTGTTTTGTATAGTGTATTAAAGAATAACTTCCCTTTTATATCTCTCTAATATGACTATTTGAATATCACAGATTCTTTTTTTAGGTTATGCATGATAAGATGTTTTATGCATGCATGCATGCTAATGTCTTTCAGTCGTGTCCAACTCTTTGGTGAACCCTATGGACTGTAGCCTGACCGGCTCCTCTGTCCATGGGATTCTCCAGGCAAGAATACTGGAGTGGGTTGCCATGCCCTCCTCCAGGGGATCTTTCTGACCCAGGGATCAAACCCATCTCTCTGTGTCTCCTGCATTGGCAGGCAAGTTCTTTACCACTAGTCGCCACCTGGGAAGCCCCTAGATGTTTATTATCTAGTGAATTTTAGTTTTCGGGAAAGTAAAGGGAGTTAAAAGTTTTTTAGTTATGAAAGGGGATGTTGATCCATAAGTGATGACAGAACCATACTTCACTAGAGCCCACACTTTAAAGAGAATTCATAAACTGTACATGATAAGTAAATAACGAATACTTTTAATTTAGTTTGATAGATGTAAGAATGTCAACTTTATGGTAATTGATTACAGACAGAATAATGCCCCCTACCAGATGTCCACATTCCTAATTCCCGCAGAATCTATAATATGTTGAGATATCATAAACCAAGGAGAATTATGATTTGCCAGGTGAATTAAGGTTACTAAGGTTACTTAGGCTGACTTTAAGCTAGGAAATTATTCAAGTGGTGGCGCCATGTAGTCACAAAAATCTTTAAAAGTGAAGAGGGAGGCAAAGGAGTGGGAGTCAAGAAGGATGAGATTATATTAAAGAAAGGTACAACAGATGCAAACACTGCTGCATTGAAGATGGAGAAAGGGTCCATGAGCCAAGGAAATGCAGTAAGCCTCTAGAAGTTGAAGAGGACAACAAACACATTTTTCCCCAGAAGCCTCTATGAAAGGAAACACAGTCCTGTCAACTGAGGAGCCTGCCAGACTACAGCCCAGAGGGTCATGAAGAATCGGAAATAAATGAAAACAACATAGCTCACACAGCTTGCAGGATCTTAGTTCCCTGACTAGGGATTGAACCTGGGCCCCCCAGCAGTGAAAGCACTGAGTCCTAACCACTGAACTGCTGGGGAATTCTCCATTTGATATTAATTCAGTGTCCCTCACATCCCATGCACACCCCCCACTGCCCCACCCCAGCCACCTGAACCAAACCAACAACCAACAAGCACCTCTAGCACTAGGTTACTCATCTCTCTTGGTAGTAATTATTTATTTTAGAATATCGATGCTGCCATAGTATTACATTTAACTTTACATGTATAGAGACAATTTTTGTACATATATCTCTTAAACATTTATTTATTTATCTTTGGCTGCACTGGTCCTTCATGTACGTGCATGGACTTTCCTCTAGTTGCCAGTGAGTAAGGCTAACTCTCGATTTGGAGATGTGAGATTCTCATGGCAAGCTTCTCTTGCTGCAGAGCATGGGCTCTAGGGCACGTGGCTATCAGTAGTTGACAGCTCACCTGCTCCTGAGTATGGTACAGAGAGTGGTACACAGTTTAAGTTGCCTCTCAGCATGTGGGAATCTTACTGGACCAATGATAAAACTGTGTCCCCCGCATTGGCAAGCATTTTATCTTTCACCACTGGACCACCGGGGAACCCAAGACAATTTATTTTTTTTAATCAATTATTTTAATTGGAGGATAATTATTACAATATTGTTGTGATGTTTTGCCATACATCGACATGAATCAGCCACAGGTATACATCATTTTGGTTTGTCCCTACCATCCAGAACCCCCCTCCCCACTCCATCCCTCTGAGGTTGTCCCAGAGCACTAGCTTTGGTGCCTGCTTCATGCAATTAGAACTTGCACTGGCTCAACATTTTTACAATTCGTACCAACAAGTATTCAATGGTATTTCTCTCAAAATCACCCACCCTCATCTTCTCCCATTGAGTTCAAAAGTCGTTTTTTTACAACTGTGTCTCCTTTGCTGCCCTGTATGAGGGCAAATTGTTAAGACAAATCTGAAGTTCTTAAAAAGAAGAGAAGGAATTCCCTGGAGTGTTGGAACTTGGTACTTTCACTGCATGGTGGATTCATCCATGGCTGGGGAACAAGATTCTTGCCAGTGGTGTGTCACAGCCCAAAAAAGAAAGGAAAAAGAGAGAGAGAGAAAAATCTAAAGGTAAGGGGGGAAAGGTAGGGGAGAAGAGTAAAATGCAATTATGGTGAAACAGATTAAGGAATGAAATTGAAAGAGCATGAAACAAAACAAAAAGGTACAAAAGAAGAGGAATAGAAATGTGGTGGGAAAGACAGCAGGGAGCAAAGGAAAATATCTCTTTCCTTCCATCGTAAGGTTCACTGCTTTTATTTCTGCCCCTCATCTCCACACACAGAGCAACACTCCTGGTCACAGTGCCCTTTGCTTTCTTTCAGAATGAAATGCTGAGTCCGTTAAAGTTCAATAGCGCTTCCCTGGTGGCTCACATGTATAAGAAAGCTGCCTGCAGTGCAGGAGACCACATTTGAAGTCCCTGGGTCAGGAAGATCCCCCTGGAGAAGAGGGAATGGCAACCACTCTATAATCTATATCCCAGAGAATCCCAATTGTCAGAGTGCCTGGCACCACAATCCATAGGGTGTAAGACAGGACTGAGTAAGCACTAATGCTCATGGGCCTCTGATGCCCCCTGCAGGGTCCACAAGGCTAACTGTTCACTCACTTCTCTCTTCTTAAGGTAATTTATCAAATGGTACATAATCTATACTGAGAGAGAAAGTACCTTATCCTGCAATGCAATAGAACAACTACAGGCTTCAAAAGTGTATTGTTTTTCAGGACAGATATTGAAATAATGCCTTGGATTACCCAAGTTATTAATGGAGACTTTACAATGATTTAATGTTGTCAGAACATAAGTTCAAATTCCTGCTCTATAACTGACTAACTGTATGATCCTGGGAAAGTTCATAAATCTCTTGAAGCTATTTCTTCACCTTTATAAGCATGAAGAAATCAAGACATACATTATTGGTTTGCTAATAAGATAATTAAGTGAGATATTATGTAACATAAAGTGCCTCATTCAAATCTAAGTACCTGTGTAGCTCCCCAATAATTGGTAGCTTTTATTACCTTATTTTAAAAACAAAAACAATCTTCCCTGGTGGCTCACTGGTAAAGAATCTGCCTGCATGTGGAGAGGAACCTGGGTTCCATCCCTGGGTTGGAAGAATCCCCTGGAGAAGGGAATAGCTACCCACTCCAGTATTCTTGCCTGGAGAATTCCGATGGACTTATATAGTCCATGGGGTCGCAAAGAGTTGGACACGACTGAGCGACTTTCACTTTCAAAAAAAAAATAAGATGTTAAGATCTCTATATTCCATATGATGTTAGAAACCAAGGAAACGTAAATGAGTAGTCTTAAGTTCTTTATTCTTCTTCCCTCTATGCCCCTATCTCCTCTTCTCCGTCTCCCCTGCCCCCTCTTTCCCTCTATTCTAGGGGTCTTCCTTCGGGCTGAGACAGTAAAAGTCCTGCCTGCAAAGCTGAGACCCCAGGTTCGATCCACCTAGGTTGGAAAAATCCCTGGAGGAGGATATGCAACCCACTCCAGTATTCATGCCTGAGAATTCCAAGTACAGAAGAAGCCTGGAGGGCTACAGTGCATGGGGTCACAAGAGTCCAGACACGATGAGCGACTAACACATTCCATAAATAAAGATGGATATGGTTTACCTGGTGGTTTCTGCTCTGAAGTGAGAAATTCTACAGGTCGAGCCCTTGCATTCCTGGCAGCTTGGTCTAGCTGTCCTATGAGAAAGCAACTATATTTCACTGTGACTCATTTTTTCTAGTAGGCCCTTAGAACTCTAAGTACTTATGTCTTGGCATCTCTAGAAACTTGGATCCCTACAGACATTTTCACACAATAGATTCCTAAGCCTTGGAACCTGCTTTTCTCCACCTTAATCCCACTGTTGGAGACACGGATACTGCTAAATTAGCTTACTCTCAATATAGCCTCTTGGCAAAGAGTACCCCAAAAGCAACAATTACAGAAATCCATCCCCTCCTGCTATTTCATGAGATTTGACGGATAGCACATCACTCAGCATTCAGTTTCAAGGAGAGCTAGCTAGGATTTACATTTCTGAGCTAGTTAAACTGCTAAACAACATCACCATCCTTTGCATATTAAGTCTTGCCATGGATATAAGAATTTGTAGAAGACAAGAGGAGCATCTTTACCCACTTTATTTTTTTTTAATTGGAGGATAATTGCTTTACAATGTTGTATTGGTTTCTGCCATACAACAACGTGAATCAGCCATAAGTATACATATGTTCCTCCCTCCCTGAATTCCCTTTCACCCCACAACTCCATCCCCACCCCTCTAGGTTGACAGGTGGAACTGGGGTTGAGTTCTGGTGGTTATACAGCAACTTCCCACTAGCTATCTATTTTACATATGGAATGTATATGTTTTCAATGCTACTCTCTCAATTTGTCCCACCCTCTCCTTCCCCCACTGTGTCCACAAGTCCTGTTTCTATGTCTGCATCTCTATTCCTGCCCTGCAAATAGGTTCATCAGTACCATTTTTCTAGATTCCATATGTGTTAATATACAATATTTATTTTTCTCTTTCTGACTTACTTCACTCTGTATAACAGGCTCTAGGTTCATCTACCTCACTAGAACTGACTCAAATTCATCCTTTTTATGGCTGAGTAATATTCCATTGTTATATATGTACCACAACTTCTTTATCCATTCATCTGTTGATGGACATCTAGGTTGCTTCCATGTCCTGGCTATTGTAAATAATGCTGCAATGAACATTGGGGTACATGTGTCTTTTTCAGTTATGGTTTTTTCAAGGTATATGCCCAATATGAGACTCTGAGTCATACTCTTACATCCCCCTTTTTACAGAAGAGGGCAGAATCCTCCAAGATCTCATTTTATATATTAATATATGTTAGTTCTTATATACCCAATTTAGAAACCAAAAAGATTAAATAAATGGAGCAAATCTTTCTCTTGTGTAAGGCCCAGCAGACAAATTTTTTGGAAGTTCTTCTAAGCCCCTAAATAAAGACAGTGGACATCAGTTAAAGAGACAAACTGATTATTTATGAGAATAAGCATAGCCGCTTAGCTTACTGAGGAAAATTAGCCTACAAGTATATCTGTAAATAATGGTGTATAAAAAGTCCAAATTCCTCAAAGGAGTTTCCTAATCACACAAATTTTACCTGACTTACCAGAAATTCAGAAATTCAGAATGGAAGATTTAAAAGGGTATAATCAATAAACATATAAATCACTATTTGTATACTTGACACTAATATGAATATTAGTAAAGTCAATTATCTTTAATTGTTTATGAAAAGGTAAATGAAGAAATAGGTAATTATCTAAATATAGTTGTGGCAGACAGAATAGAAGCCTGATAGATTCTACAACTAGTCCCCAGAACCTAAGAATATGTCACCCACATGGCAACAGAGATTTTTGTCAGAAGTGATTGCATTAGGGAACATTGAAATGAGACCCAAGGGTTTGTCTGCATGGGCTCAAGGTAACAAAACAGTATCTTAAGGGTTGAACATATGCAAGCAGAACACGATATTAAAGAGCTGTAGAAGAGATAATTACTAATGTTTGCCTTTTTACAACTTGTCTCTTGTAACTCTAAATTCATTTACTAATAACATGAGAAATCTCTTCAATCAGCAGTTTCATTGAATTGCATTAGTTAAACTCCCAAAGTATTTGTGATATCATTTTGGTTATTCAGCAAGCTTTTTGCATGAAACTTCTTGGTACTTTTGCATACCCTGGGAAAAAATGACAATTACAGTTGAATACCCAGGAGCACTAAAATAAGAGCTTGCCTTTTCTCCCCCATGGATTTTCAACATAGTTTGTCTCTTTTATTGAAATTTAGTTTTGAAGCTAGTTATTAAGCATAATTTAGATAGGATCAATACCACATGATTTTTAAAGCATAAAATCATGCTTTTATTAGAGCTGAAAAATATAACATAGGAATGTATGTCATAAAAATAATCTACAATTTAACTTATTATTGAATCCTTTTTTCTTTTCATTTTCTGCTTTATATTGCAGCAAGATATACAAAAATGATTTAGTTGATTACCACAAATTTTAAATCAAATTTCAAAATGTGACTATATTATTTGCTTTTTAAGATTAATCAGTTGATCTATTTTATTTAGAGCAATTTTTTTCTAAAATTCCTGCAGAATGCAGAGGCTGAACATTATTCTATAAAATGAAATAAGGCAAATTATTTATTTCTGCTTTTCTGATATCAACTATTAAAAGGCAAAAAGTATTCCTCACATTGGCACTCAGGAAGAAGAAAGATTGATAAAAGACTAAATTTACTACAAAAAGATTATATGAGTAGGATTGGACAATTTAGATTTAAACATTCTATGTGAAGTGAGGTCTTCCCTGGTGGCTCAGGTGGTAAAGAATCCAAAAGGATAATGGAAATCATTATCTATTTTCTGAGCTATAGTTTGACACTTGTTTTAAATAGAACTTTAAGAAATTTATATATAAATGTAATATATATAGATGTATATGTTTAGTATACATATTATATATATAACATGTACTGTAATTTTTATAGATATAAGTATTTATGTGACAGTAAATTAGAACAGAAAAGTTATATGCTTGGAAATTTATTTATCCTTCATTCAGATATTCCTCTTAAGATGTTACAACCTTGGCTGTCAAACCCAGTTATAGCCGCAACTCTCTTTAATCCCATGATTTCATGTCCTGGTCACTCTTGGGCCTTGGAGGTATCTATTGTAGTCTCTGTATATGGCCAGTAAATAAAGTAAGAAAAAGCATGGAAATTTCTGCAGAAGTCTTAAAAACCAGTCTTAGAAGTAATGTGTATAACTTCTGTCCATATTTTACTGGCTAGAATACAACCACATGTCCCCACATAATTGCCAAAGGGTAAAGAATGATATGGGCCTCAAAAGCAGAGAAGAAACACGAATATTTGTGAGAAACAACGTTCTTTGTCACAACATTAAAAACGTTTTTCTCCCACAAGGATTTATACATTATACTTAAGTCACCGGCCAAATTAAAAAATTGGACTTTGTCATCTTCCTCAGGAACATAATAAGATGAACAATGGTCTTTACTTAGGTAACTTAAATCTTATCGATACATAGTTAGACTTTGTGCCAATCCTTTCATATACTAACCCTGAGTACATCTTTGTCCTAAATCTCTCGCACTGAAAACAGGAAAAAAAAATCTTTTACCATTGTCAATCCATGGGCCTTCTTTACAGTAATTTTTTTTCCTATGATAAACTTTCTACCACACATTTAAATAGTGCTTTTTTAAAATTTTGGAGTAACAGTTATGCATTGTGGAAACAGTTAATGTTTTTGATGATTTGTTCGTTTTAATCTTATCTAGTAGCCAGTACCTAACTATCTTTGTGATACGAAGGCCTTGTGCTCAAAGGATGATGAAACAACAGAAAATAAAGGATAAGTGGTATTTATTCTTTCGGGTAACAGAATTCATGTAAATTAAGGGGTACAGAAGTAGTCAATAATGATGTCACAGTTAATGGCTCTCAGATGTAGAATCGACACTCTTGGCTCAGGGCTCAGCTTCAATGTGAAAACTATAACCATTTTACTCTTGTGTCCTTGCATTCTATGTTTAAAGTCAGGGGTCAGGACACTGCCTTTTTTTTGTAAATAAAGTGTCATTGAAACACAGTCATGTCCATTTGTTTATGTACTGTCTATGGCTATTTCAAGTTATGATGGCAGAGTTCAGTAGTTGTGACAGAGACTGTATGTGGTCCCCAAAGCTGAAAATATTTACTATCTGGACTTTTCCAAAAAACATTTGCCCATCCACCCCTGCTTTAGACCCATGAGAAGTAAACATTAAACTTCCTTGTTCATTACAAACTTTCCATTTTTATCCCACAGAAAACTACTAAAAACTATTAAAATCCAGTTGTAACACTTGGTTAACAATGTTGGCTCTTTAGTTTCAAAAAGGTTCAAACTGAAAGTGAATTAAGGAACACTGGGAAATCTTATCGAACAACATTTCTTTGTAATGATTTCCTGCCTGTGGAGGCCAATTTTGAATGTATTTATAGTTGTCCTTCATTTACAAATATATGAACACAAAGACAAATTGTCTATAAAATTATAATTTTTAGTTTCAGATATTTTATTTTGCAGTGATGTAAGTTTTAATATTTGTAAATAGTTTTAAAAAATAGGTGTACAGGGGCTGTAAAATGTGGAATAAATCCTACAGCTACCTGGGGCATGTTTTAAATAGTAGGCCTATAAGGAGTTGCTAAAATAAGGCTTTGCATCCTCAAACTTATTTTTGCAATAAATAATGCATCATGCATTCCAGTCTAAATGGAGCATACTAAGGTGCCTAATTTCCATTTTAATCATAAGTATTAAAATTGCATATGATTTTATTATTTACAAAATATCTAAAACAAGATATAATGGTATAAGCTATTCTTGTAAAATGACTTTATAAAAACACAGATTACCCCCATAAAGGGCAAATGTGCTCTAGTTGCTGGGATCATTAAAAAATAGGAAATTATATTTCATTATTTAAGGTCTTCCCATCTAACTTAAAAATTAAAATAAAAAATCATAGATGATGATTGCTGATTTCAGGTTCAAAATTACAGTGGATTGTTTTTGTTTCACTCAGAGACACATGTATTTCATAATGTACCACTTATCTACCCCAGGTTGTGATTTTTTTCTTTTTCTTTTTTTTTTTTAACTTTTTATTTTGTATTGGGGTATAGCTGATTAACAATGCTGTGATTGTTTCAGGTGAACAGCAAAGAGACTCAGCCATACATATACATGTATCCATTCTCCCCCAAACTCCCTGGTTTTGTTTTTCCCATTTAGGTTGTGGCTATTCCATGATACCTTTCAGTGACACAGTGATGAAAACAGTAAACCCAATCTCTCTACTGTCTTAGAGCTGTAACAACCAAAGATTAAAAACAGATACCAAACTAGTCTTCATAAATAAGAGTTTTGAAGAGTTGAATGCTACAGAAGGGGTGTACCAGATGGCTTATAAAATTTATTTTTCCAACTTTCACGTGGAAGCCATGTGAAAACTTTTGCAGGAATTTCTCAGACCCTTTATAGTAGCACTAATGATTAAAATGAATGAAGATAGAAATAAAAGTTTGTATTTAAAGTATATTTTTACAAACTGCTTTGTTTACAGGTTATACTTTGTAGCGATTTTTTAATTTTTTTTTTTTACTTATATACATATTCTTACAGAGCTTAGATACCATGAGGGATGGTCACACAGTGTAAAAAGGACACCATCAGAGGTCAGTTGAGGTAAAAACTACAAAATAGATGATTTGCTCTCAGCGATCCTGCTGCCTATCTTATAATCACTTAAACTATTTGAAGTTTCTCCCAGCTGTTTATTAACTTTGTGCAGCAGCCCTGATTTCTTAGGCAGCATTTCTAAAAATATTTTCCCAGACCAACCACAGTAGACTCAATAGAGATGCTTGTTACAATATACAGATTCCTCGGCTAAGTTTCAGTCTTACTACATGAGACTCTGAGGACTGTAGGCCTGGGAATGAGTCTAAACCTAATCATAGAAAGTAGGTTGATGGCAAACGTAATAATATGTTATCCCTCTGAATTAGATATTACCATTTTAACAGAGTTCTTTATAAGAAGATGAATTAACCCAGAGGAGAGTGTTAAGTTGGAAGGATTTCAGGTGAATATGGGCTTCCTCAGTGGCTCAGTGGTAAAGAATCTGCTTGCAGTTCAAGAGAGGCAAGAAACTCGGGTTCGATCCCTGGGTCCAGAAGATCCCCTGAAGGAGGGCATGGCAACCCACTCCAGTATTCTTGCCTGGAGAATCCCATGGACTGAGGAGCCTGGTGGGCTACAGTCCATTGAGTTGCAGAGAGTCAGACACGACTGAAGCAATTTAACACAGCACAGGGACGGTTGTATAGATAGGTGGGAGTTTATTTTTTTTATACTTCTCTACTTTATGGTGCAAGGTGGGAATCTGCAGGCTGCATGTTTGCTCCAGCTATACATGTAATTTTGACTTAGCTTAGATTCCTTTCTTGGGTTGCCTAATAGAGACTACTCCTAGGAAGTTTCATGGTAGGTAATGGCTTATTTCCCTACAAATATATGCAAAAATTTGAAGATTTTACACATTTTTCCATTTTTAGGAAAATCATAAATGTTAGGTGAGTAACATCGTACCAGGTCAGATTGGATACCTGAATGGCTGGTTTAAATATTTCTTGTATTTGGAAACATGGGTCCTGTGATTTGGATATTGTTATTTCCTTATGTAATTCTTATTTTCAACAGATATATAGTATCTCTTAAAGCAAAATTTTCAACTGCTTTTTTTTAGTATTTAAATCACCTGGAAATATAAGAAGTGATTATCTATTGTTGGTAAGAGTAAAGTCATTTTTGTTTGAAACCGTTTTTTTTAAGAAAACCACTTACAAGCTGGCAAGTACCTATTAAATCTGAAACCTAGACCAATGATTTTATGAGGATTCAGAAACAACAACAAAAAAGGAGAGCTCTATCATTTTGCTTATGAGAATAAGAAGAGGAAAATCCTACAGTAAATGAAAACGGGGGGATGTAGAGTTGTAATGTTCCTTAGGCAAACTAGAAAAAAACCTGAATGGAACAAGTATACACCAACAAACTAGACAACCTAGAAGAAATGAAAAAAATTCTTAGAAACATATAACCTACCAAGACTGAATCAGGAAGCAATAGATAATTTGAACATACCAATTACTAGTAAGGAGACTGAATCACTAATCAAAGATCTCCCAACAAGGAAAAGCCCAGAACTGTATGGCTTCATTGATGAATTTTACTAAACATTTAAGGAATTATTGCCAGTCTTTCTCAAACTCTTTCACAAAATAGAAGAGGATGTAACACTCCCGAAGTCATTTTGCATGGCCAGCATTGCTTTGATAAAGCCAGAAAAGAGAGCTACAGGAAAAGAAAACTATAGACAACATCTCTGACGAATATAGATGAAAATTTTCTCAATAAAATACCAAATTCATTAACATATAAAAAGGATCTTCCACCATGATCAAGTGGGATTTGTCCCTGAGATGGAAAAATGGTTCAACATACACAGATCAGTAACACAGCACATCAATGGAATGAAAAAAAGTTTTATGATCAGCTCAACTGACTCATGAAAAGCATTTGACAAAATTTAGCATCCATTCATGATAAAAATCCCTAAAAAAAATAGGTATAGAAGGAACATATCTGAACATAATAAAGGCTATATAAGCCTGCAGCTAACATACTCCATGGTGAAAAGATTGAAAGATTTTCCTCTAAGATCAAGAACAACACAAAGGTACCCACTTTTACTGCTCCTATTCAACATAATAATGGAAATTTTAACCGGAGCAATCAGTCAAGAAAAAGAAACAGAAAGCACCAGAATTGAAAAGGAAGAAGTACAAAGAGAAGATTTACAAAGAGAATTAGTGAACTGGAAGATAGGTCAGAAAAATTATCAGAATAAAGCACAGTGAAACAAAAATTTAAAAAAATAAAAGAGGATAAAAGTCATAGAGGATACAGTAAGAAGCTTTAATATACAGTTAATATCAGTTAGAAGAAGAGGAGAAAAATAGAAGTGAAGAGGTAATATTTTAAGAGATAATAGTTGAGAAAAATTACTGAAACTGATGACAGATATCATGCCATAGGTTCAAGTAACCCCCCAAAAATCTCCATCAAGATGAAATATACACACATACAAACATACAAATATACACACACAACTCATTAGACACATCATAGTGAAGTGAAAAAAAGGAAAAATATTAACCACTAATGAAAATAATATAGATAATCCTCAAAGGGGAGACAGACTGTTACAGTGGAAATCAGAAGATAATAGAATAATTTATTGAATTTACTTTTTAAAAAGGTAAATTAAATCCTTTATCTATATCCAGGGAAAAACTTTTCCATAACTAATATTAAATAAGCATAGTTTTAGGCAAAAGGAAACAAAAAATAAAGCTAAATTTAGAGTTTGCCAGAAGTAGACTCAGTTTAAAGAAATACTAAAAACTGTACTTCAGAGATAAAGAAATCTCTGAAAGGTAGAGATTCATGAAGGAATGAAAAGTAAAGAAACCACACAAAATTAATAATGTATGATTTTTTAAAAAAAGAAAAATACATGATAAAGTAAGTCAAAAGATACTTTATAATAAAGTGTTCTAGGCTTTTTTTAATTGTCTAGGAGAAGGATAAAGATATTAATGAACATTATATCCTAATAATATTTTTAAAAGCAAGATAAAAGCAAACTCAGCATTTAGAATAGTGTTTAAATCTTGTAAGAGGGTTAGATGAAGATATAAAATAGGAGCTATAGACAGAAGCAAGATATTGTTATGTTCTTGTTCTAAGTTGGATGGTAGGTTAATGGGTACTTATTATCATGCTTCTTAATTTAAACATAAAGTACATAATATGTACTAGATATATTGGTGAATGCATGCGTGCTCAGTCACTTCAGTCATGTCCGACTCTGTGACCTTGTGGACTGTAGCCCATCAAGCTCCTCTGTCCATGGGATTTCCCAGGCAAGAATACTGGAATGAGTTGCCATTTCCTCCTCCAGGGGATATTCCTGCCCCAGGGATTGAAGTTGCATCTTTACCACTGAACACCAGGGAACCCCAATATTATAAGCAGAAAATTACAGTGTTTGGGGGAATAAAGTAACTATTAGGGATGCAGTCATAGCACCTCTCTGAGACATGATTATCTAACAGGGAAGACTTAAAGAGTCTTTAAAATGCAGCATCCATTTTAAACCAATGAATATTTTACATTTCAAGAAGATAAGAAAGGGAATTAAGCAAATCCTAAAGTTGAAAACATAGGTAAATGGACCTAGCTCTATATAGGACTGATTATATAATCACATAGGAAAAATTAAAAAAAAATTTCCAGGACTGTGACTAAATATTTAGTGGATAATTTTTAAGGATAAAAATCTACAAAGAAATATTTAATCTTACACAGCAAGCTTGTTGTTAGTAATGATAATGACATAGTGATTCTAAACTATATTGTGTACATTGTAGGATAGTGCAAATGATTAATATATTGATGTTATTATAAACCAAGATCCTCACTGTGAGAAAAGGAAGAAACAACTATAAGGTGGGGAAAAGTCAAAAACAACCTGTAGGATTTCTTTTTTATTTGTTTGTTTTTCATTATTTCTTTCTTTCTTTATTTTTGGCTGCACTGGGTCTTTGTTGCTGTGTTGGCTTTCTCTAGTTGTGGTGAACTGCCTGCTCTTCATTGTGCTGGCAGAGGACTCAAGCACTGGACCACCCAGGAAGTCCCCATTATTTCTTTTTTAGTTGAAATATAGTTCATCTACAGTGTTGTGCTAATTTCTGTTCTACAGCACAGTGATTCAGCTATATATATATATGGATCATCAAAAAAGTAAGAGTTCCAGAAAAACATCTACTTCTGCTTTATTGACTGTGCAAAAGCCTTTGACTGTATGGATCACAACAAATTGTGGAAAATTCTTAAAGAGATGGGAAAACCAGACCACCTGACCTGCCTCCTGAGAAACCTGTATGCAGGTCAGGAAGCAACAGTTAGAACTGGACATGGAACAACAGATGGGTTCCAAATAGGGAAAGGAGTACGTCAAGGCTGTATTTGTCACCCTACTTATTTAACTTATATGCAGAGTACATCATGAGAAACGCTGAACTGGATGAAACACAAGCTGGAATTAAGATTGCTGGGAGAAATATCAATAACCTCGGATATGCATATGACACCACCCTTATGGCAGAAAGTGAAGAAGAACTAAAGAGCCTCTTGATGAAAGTGAAAGAGGAGGGTGAAAAAGTTGGCTTAAAACTCATCATTCAGAAAACTAAGATCATGGCATCTGGTCCCATCACTTGATGGCAAATTGATGGGGAAACAATGACAACAGTGACAGACTTTATTTTTGTGGGCTTCAAAATCACTGCAGATGTTGACTGCAGCCATGAAATTAAAAGACACTTGCTCCTTGGAAGAAAAGCTATGACCAACCTAGACAGCTTATTAAAAACCAGAGACATTACTTTGCCAACAAAGGTCCATCTAGTCAAAGCTATGGTTTTTCCAGTATAGTCATGTATGGATATGAGAGCTGGAATGTGAAGAAAGCTGAGCACCGAAGAATTGATGCTTTTGAACTGTGGTGTTGGAGAAGACTCTTGAGAGTCCCTTGGACTGCAAGGAGATCCAACCAGTCCATCCTAAAGGAAATCAGTCCTGAATATTCATTGGAAGGACTAATGATGAAGCTGAAACTCCAATACTTTGGCCACCTGATGCAAAGAACTGACTCATTAAAAAAGACCCTGATGCTGGGAAAGATTGAAGGCGGGAGGAGAAGGGGACATCAGAGGATGAGATGGTTGGATGGCGTCACCAACTCAGTGGACATGAGTTTGAGTAAACTCCGGGAGTTGGTGATGGACAGCGGGGCCTGGCGTGCTGCAGTCCGTGGGGTCGCAAAAAGTCAGACACAATTGTGCGACTGAACTCAACTCTCTCTCTTTGTGTGTGTGTGTGTGTGTGTGTGTGTATGCATTCCTTTTTAAACTATTCTTTTTCATTATGCTTTATCATAGGGTACTGCATATGGATCTCTCTGCTATACAGTAAGATCTTGTTGTTCATCCATTCCATATATAAAAGCTTATATCTGCTAACCCCAACCTCCCACTCCATTGCTTTCCCACCCCTCTCCTCCTTGGCAACCCGTGTTCTGTTCTCTATGTTTGTGAGTCTGTTTCTCTTTTGTAGATAGGTTCATTTGTCATATTTTACATTCCACATGTAAGTGATATCATATGGCATTTGTCTTTCTGAGTTACTTCACTCAGTATGATAATTTTCAGATCTATCCATGTTGCTACAAATGGCATTAATTTCATTCTTTTTATGGCTGCGTAGTATTCCATTCTATATATGTGCCACATCTTATTTATCCAGTCATCTGTCAATGGAGACATTTAGGTTGTTTGCATGTCTTGGCTATTGTGAATAGTGCTGCTATGCACATAGGAGTACACTTATCTTTTTGAATTATAGTTTTGTCTGGATATATGCCTAGGAGTGGGATTGCTAAATATGGTAATTTTATGTTTAGTTTCCTGAGGAACCTCCATACTGTTTTCCACAGTGTCTGTACCAACTTACATTCCCACCAAGAGTATACAAGGGTTCTCTTTTCTCCAGGATTGCTTTTGAATTAGAGATGTCAGTGTTGGCTCCTTATGTACATATTCTATCTCTGTCCACCGAAAGAGCCTGGTATTACAATGTCATTCATTGCAGTGAACATCCCTGTCTCAGTCTGGGCCCAATCAGGAGATAGAAATCACAGTGGAGGTGTAAGTGGGGGAAGTTTAATAAAAATAATTACTAAACTGGAATGTAGAATTGACTATGAGATATATGAAAACTCTATATGGGATTTTTTTGGCTGAAGGAGGCTAGCAAGAAGGACAAACTCTTTAGAGATTCCCTCCCCAAATCTGGGTTTGAGACCTCAATGGTGAAGGTGTAATTCAGTTCACTAGATAGAATAAAATTTTGCTGACTTTCCAAAGCCAGACCTTGTCTACATTTACTGAACAAGGGGGAAGCGACCCTTCAGAGCGCAGGCAAAGAGCTCACAATAAACAGCTCCGGGGTGTGTGTGTGTGTGTGTGTGTGTGTTTGTGTGTTTTCACAAAGGAGGTAAAAACCCTCTGGGCTACAGGAGAGCAGCATGGGAAACTGCAGAAGGAATTGGCAGCTACAGGGAGGAAGCCTCGTAGGTACTGGTTTTGCCAGGCCAAGGATACAAGGTTGCCCGGGACCATGTAATCTGGGTGCGTTGATGGTGCACAAGTCTGCCATATGTCCTCCGAGCTACACTGCTGTTTCACTATACTGCAGAAGGGCCCCTTCCTCCTACAGTGTACCCCCGTGCCCTCTTCTGAGAAAGTTTAATATCATAGGAAATACAGAAATATGCTTAGAGGAATTTTGTATATTACCATAGAGGATATGTTGATGTTTGCAGCTGAAACTGAGAGACAATAAATAGATCACTGTCAAAACATTTAATACTCAAATATTTGTTTCAAAATATCAGTTCAGTTCAGTTCAGTCGCTCAGTCGTGTCCGACTCTTTGTGACCCCATGAATCACAGCACGCCAGGCCTCCCTGTCCATCACCAACTCCCAGAGTTTACCCAAACTCATGTCCATCGAGTTGGTGATGCCATCCAGTCCATCTCATCCTCTGTCGTCCCCTTCTCCTCCTGCCCCCAAATCCTTCCCAACATCAGGGTCTTTTTCCAATGAGTTCAACTCTTCGCATGAGGTAGCCAAAGTATTGGAGTTTCAGCTTCAACATCAGTCCCTTCCAATGAACACCCAGGACTGAACTCCTTTAGGATGGACTGGTTGGATCTCTTTGCAATCCAAGGGACTCTCAAGAGTCTTCTCCAAACACCACAGTTTCAAAAGCATCAATTTATTCAGCGCTCAGCTTTCTTCACTGTCCAACTCTCACATCCATAACATGACTACTGGAAAAACCATAGCCTTGACTAGATGGACCTTTGTTGGCAAAGTGACTTAGCTCACACACACTCATCCATGTATGGTAAAATGATTGGGCAAAATTTCTTGGGGACTTGAATATTCACTTTGTTAAAAAATATCACCCCACTGATTTTATATACCAGAAAAAGATAAGGATACCATTAGAAAAAAGAAGTGTGGAGAACTCTACCCAAACTAAGTTATCAACATAGCATCCCCAATAATGCGGTATACTGACATGTGTCTCCTTGATGTGAAGCAAAAGAAAACACACATTTTTATTGTAGAAATCATACCAAAAATTATTTGATCTGAATCTGATCAAATTAAAACAATTAGAGAAATTTGGATTGTAGAATAGTCTATAAAACCTGTGTGCATGCTAAGTTGCTTGTCATGTACAACTCTGTGCAACCCTATGGGCTATATCATAATACACATGTTTCATTGCTATTCTCTCAAATCATCCCACCCTCACCTTCTCCCGCAGAGTGCAAAGTCTGTTCTTTATATCTGTGTCTCTTTTGCTATCTCGTATGTAGGGTCATCGTTACCATCTTTCTAAATTCCATATATATGTGTTAATATACTGTATTGGTGTTTTTCTTTCTGACTTATTTCTCTCTGTATGATAGGCTCCAGTTTCATCCACCTCATTAGAACTGATTCAAATGCATTCTTTTTAATAGCTGAGTAATATTCCATTGTGTTTATGTACCACAGCTTTCTTATCCATTCGTCTGCTGATGGACATCTAGGTTGCTTCCATGTCCTGGCTATTGTAAACAGTGCTGCGATGAACATTGGGATACACGTATCTCTTTCAATTCTGGTTTTCCTCCAGTGTGTATGCCCAGCAGTGGGATTTCTGGGTCGTATGGCAGTTTCTACTTCCACTTTTTTTAAGGAATCTCCACACTGTTCTCCAAACCAAGAAAAATGGCTGTACTAGCACTTAGACAGTTTGCATTCCCGCCAACAGTGTAAGAGGGTTCCCTTTTCCCTCCACAACCCTCTCCAGCATTTATTGTTTGTAGACTTTTGGATAGCACCCATTCTGACTGGCATGAGATGGTACCTCATTGTGGTTTTGATTTGCATTTCTCTCAGAGTGATGTTGAGCATCTTTTCATGTGTTTGGTAGCCATCTGTATGTCTTCTTTGGAGAAATGTCTGTTTAGTTCTTTGGCCCATAAAATGGGAGCAATGGTTTCTTGAGAATTTTTCTATACTACGCAGAAGTGAATTCTCTGATGCTTTTGTAAAAACATTTGTAGAATATAAGTAAGGACCTTCCAGGTGGTGCAGTGGTAAAGAATCTGCCTGCCAATGCAGGAGACGTGAGTTCAACCCTGGAGGAAGATCTCCTGGAGAAGGTAATGGCAACCGCCCCCCAGTATTCTTGCCTGAGAAATCCCATGGACAGAGGAGCCTAGTGGGCTACAGTTCATAGGGTCACAAGAGTCAGACATAACTGAGCACACACCTATAGAATGTAGCTTATTGCTCATCTCAAAGACCTATCCCCTGTTCTAGTAACTATCACTCATTTAAGGATGAGGTTTTGTCCTTGGCACACCTTGGACATTCAGGTGTATCTTTTTTAATTGTGCTTTGCTTTACTGTGCTTCATGGACACTGCATATTTTACAAATTGAAGCTTTGTGACACTCTGTGTTGAGCAAATGTATCGGCGACATTTTCCCAACAGCATTTGCTCACTTTGTGTTTCTGTGTCATATTTTGGTAATTCTCTCATTATTTAAAGCTTTTTAATTATTATTTAATTTGTCATGGCAACCTGTGATCAGCGATCTTTTGCTGTTACTACTGCAAAACATATGACTCACTTAAGGCTCAGGTGATGATTAGTATTGTTTAGCAATAAAGCATCTTAAGATTAAGGTATGTATGTTGTTTTTTTAGACATAATGCTATTGCAAGCTAAATAGGCTGCACTATAGTGTAAACATGTTTATTGTAAACATGTACTGGGAAACCAAAAAACTCGTGTGACTTGCTTTATTGCAATATTTATTTTATTGTGATACTCTGGAACCAAACTCACAGTATCTCTGAGGTATGACTATATTTTCAACTCAGTGGCTAGGAGAAAGGAAAATAATGATATCTTTAAACACACACACAACAAGACTTTTGTGACACCATTGGGCCCACCTGGAAAATACAGGCTAATCTTACTATCTTCTGGTCAGCTGATGAACAGCCTTAATTCCCCTCTCTCTTGTAACGTGACGCGTTGACAGATTCTGGGGATTAGGACATGGATATATAAGGGACCATTCTTCTGACTACCATAGGACAACTCACATCTCATCCTTCAGGATTCTCAGAAATTGACTAGTGTCCTTTTTTTCAAGACCATTCTAATTCTCCAGGAGTTTACACATGCAGTGATTAACCCTAATTCTAATCACATGGAAACCATTATAAAACTTCAAAAAATATATCTACACAGCAAAAATAGCATTTTTAGCAATATTAATAAATTGTACCCTTCAGACATGTTTTCTGTTCTCTTATAATACATGAATTTAAAGTAAAACACCTGTAGAAATTTAATCCTAAATTTATTTTCTTTCTTTTTAAGTTATTTTCTTAAATGAAGGAACAAATAAAAGTAAATTACACGTTAAAGTGCTTATTGTGGTAAATATTTTAGTGGCATGTCTTAACTAGCTTGGGGCATTATCACATATCCCTCGGATAGGGGAAAAAATATCTATGTCTTGTTTTGGACAACATGCTATGGAGGTAAATAATTTGCTGAGAATTGGCTGGCAGAAAGCAAGTCATTTTTTATAATATAAATATAATAATAATTATATAATAATAAGCATTTTAATGGAGAGCTATTTATCAAGCTTTCCTATTACCACTTGGTATTTGAACCATAAAGGTAATTAACTAGGACTAAGTGAACCAAATAACATGCTTACACCTGTTCACCCTTTTTCAGCATGACTTTATGATGCACAGTGGTAGGAGAAATGTTTTAGCTGGGAGGCAAAAAATAAAATATTAATGCTTTTAATATTGAATGCCTTTATGCCTTTGGAACAATGATTCAATAATATGAGCCAGGCCTTGGGATTTAAAGGTGTTAGGGTCACACCTGAATAGCATAGCGGTTCCTTTGCCAGCCACAAGCATTCTGACTCAAAACTTCGACCTGAAACTATCTCTAAAATCCTTCATATGTTTAAATGATACCTGGGATTACTTAGCAGCATTTCCATGCCCAGTGGCTGTAAGGATTGATAGCTAGAATTTTATTTTTAAGCTACTGTCTCTGAGACTTGCATATTTATAGAATGATTAATTATAAATAATTAAAATAATAACAAACTCTCAATACAAATATCAAGGTTTTGCTTGTTTGTTTTCCTACTTTCAAATGATAGAACAACCAGGGGATTATTTTATTTTGTGATGCAACAAAAACCCTGCAGAATGAAAGCTATTTTTTTCTGGACATGGAAACTAGGAATTGGGAGAACAACAAACAGATGTGGGCCATGGAGAGAAAACAGAATCTAAAACCAAAATAAATTAACTAAATAATTTAACAAGGTCCAAACAAGTAAATAGTTTACCCATCTAAACTCAGCGATATGTGACATAGCGTCTGTATCTCAAGTTAAAGGCCAGATGTCAGCAGTAGAGGAAAGGGAACAACAAAAAGGTATAACTCTAGAGCCATCTTTCTGTCATGAGCACACACAGAGGACATCTATAGAGCTTTATACAAGGCCCCATACCTTGGTTTTCTCTTTTATATGTCAGGGAGCAACTCCAGCAGGGAGCAACTCCAGCAGATGTGTTTCTTGTGATTCCAATGTGTAACATTGAGAATCAAAGTTGAGAATTTTTCCAGTAATCTATAATTTAAAATTTCAGAGTCCAAGTCACAGAATGCACAAGCGAAGAATCAGGTGTATCAATTAGCATTCACAAGAGTCCGAAGGATAAGGGCTGCATTACATAAACTACCTATGATTTTTCAGGCTCTCTCTCTTATGTTTCACCCAGGCCAGTTGTTGGGATGGTAGTATTTTGAGGAAGAGGTGTACACCCAGTCAGAGGTGTCAGAAGCAAAGGAAGAATATCCTGAGAAGTCATTTCATAGAACATGATGTAGGTAAAATGCATTATTTGATGTCATGGAGAAAAATCAATAGCTTGGCAAATTGCCTTTTTTTCATTTAAAATCTTTGGCTTTGTCCGTATCTAGCACCTAAGAAAATACTTGGCATATCCAGAGTCAACTTAACAAAATGAATACAGAAACAACTACTATGAATTGGTGGAGGGTGTGCTATACATAAAAAATAAAAAATCAGGCCATCTGGTTGTTTATTCACACCCCTATAACAAATGCTATATAACTACAATGATAATATCTAGTTGTAATATATATCATACAGTTGTAATATATAAATATAGATTGCCCCATTCCATTAACTGCTTTAATGGTTTTATTCTAATCTTTCATTATATAATGATGAATATGGACACATTAAAATATATGCTACACAAAGAATATACATGAATTAGCAAAAAGGAAAACAATACTATGAATGTTTGCATTGATGTAGAGTTTTCTAGCACTTTAAAAGGGAATTTTTAAAATCCCAAATCTGTAGATTCTTATTAGGTGCTTATTCATGTTATACGGCAGCAATATACCTTCTTTAAACTTTTTATTTTATATTGAAGTAACCTAGATAGCATATTAAAAAGCAGAGGCATTACTTTACCAACAAAGGTCCCATGATGTATGATCTTTTTAATATGATGTTGGATTCTGTTTGCTAGAATTTTATTAAGGATTTTTGCATCTATGTTCATCAGTGATATTGGCCTGTAGTTTTCTTTTTTTTTTGGTGGCATCTTTTGTCTGGTTTTGGAATTAGGGTTGATGGTGGCCTCAAGAATGAGTTTTGGAATAGTATTTAACCATCTTCTGCAATTCCTGGAAGAGTTTTGGAGTGGATAGGTGTTAGCTCTTCTCTAAATTTTTGGAGATTCCGCTGTGAAGCTGTCTGGTCCTGGGCTTTGTTGCTGAAGATTTCTTGATTACAGTTTCGATTCCGTGCCTTGTGTGGTCTGTTAAGATCTTCTATTTCTTCTGTTCATTTTGGAAAGTTATAACTTTTTCTAAGAATTTTCCATTTCTTCCAAGTGTCCATTTATGCAAATAGCTGGTGGTAGTAGTCCTTATGATCGTTGTATTTTCTGTGTAGTCTGTTTGTGATCTCTCCATTTTCATTTCTAATTTTGTTGATTCTAATTCCTTCTCCCTTTGTTTCTTGATGAGTCTGGCTAATGGCTTGTCAATTTTGTTTATCTTCTCGAAAAAACCCAACTTTTAGTTTTGTTGATTTTTGCTATGGTCTCTTTTGTTTCTTTTGCATTTATTTCTGCCCTAATTTTTTAAGATTTCTTTCCTTCTACTAACCCTAGGTTCTCATTTCTTCCTTCTCTAGTTGCTTAGGTGTAGAGTAGTTTATTTATTTGAGTTTTTCTGTTTCTTGAGGTACCCATGTTATTCGCAATGAATCTCCCCCTAGCATTGCTTTTACAGTGGTCCCAAAGGTTTTGGGTTTTTGTGTTTTCATTTCATTCGTTTTCTATGCCATTTTGATTCTTTATTTGTATTTCTTCTGGTGATTAGTGTTATTCAGAAGCGGTTGATTAGCTCCATATGTTTGGAATTTTTAAATAGTTTTTTTTTCCTGTAATTGAGGTCTAATCTTACGCATTGTGCAAAGAAAGATGGCTCGGGAATGATTCAATTTTTTTGGAATTTACCAAGCTAGATTTAATGCCCAGGATGTGATCATCCTGGAGAAAGTTCCATGAGCACTTGAGCAAAGGTGAAATTGCTTGTTTTGGGGTGAAAGTCCTGAAAAATATCGATTAAATCTAATTTGTCTATAGTAATCATTTAAGTTTGTGTTTCCTTTTTAATATTTCTGTTTTTGTTGATCTATCCATAGGTTGTGAGTGAGTGTAAAGTCCTCCCACTATTATTGTGTTATTTGTTAACTTCCCCTTTTCATACATGTTATATTTGCCTTATAATTGTGGTGCTCCTATGTTGGTGCATATAATTTATAATTGTTACAATCTCTTCTTGATTGACCCTTTGATTCATTATGTAGTGTCCTTCTTTGTCCCTTTCACAGCCTTAATTTTAAAGACTATTTTATCCTGAAATGAGTATTGCGACTCCAGCTTTCTTTTGGTGTCCATGCATGAAATAATATTTTTCCATCCTTCACTTTCATCTGTATGTGTCCCCTAGTTTTGAGTGGGTCTCTTGTAGACAGCATAATGTAGGGTCTTAGTTTTTGTTTCCGCCCACTCAGCCACTCTTTGTCTTTTGTTGAGTCATTCAACCCATTTACATTTAAGGGTAATTGATTGATAAGTATGTCCCGTTTGCCATTTACTTTGTAAGTTGTAAGTTCGTGTTTAAACACTCCTTTCTGTGTTTCCTGAGTTAGAGAAGATCCTTAGCATTTGTTGAGAGCTGGTTTTGGTGTTGCTGAATTCCCTCATTCTTGCTTGTCTGTAAAGCATTTGAATTCTCCTTCATAGCTGAATGAGATCCTTGGCCGGGTACAGAAATCTGGTTTTGTATATTTTTCTCTTTCATTACTTTAAGTAGTCCCTGCCATTCCCTTCTACTAGCCTGAAGAGATTCTATTGAAAGATCAGCTTTTTTCCTTATGGGATCCCCTTGTGTGTTTATTTGTTGTTTTCCCTTGCTGCTCTTTAATATTTGTTCTTGTGTTTGATCTTTTGTTAAATTTGATTAATATGTTGTCCTTGGGTGTTTTCGCCTTGGTTTTATCCTGATTGTGACTCTCGGGGGTTTCCTTGGACTTCTGTGACTATTTCCTTCCTCATTTGGGAAATTTTCAAACTATTATCTCCTCGAGTACTTTTCATGGGCCGTTCTTTATCTTCTTCTCTGAGGACTCCTATGATTCGAAAAGTTGGGTCGCGTTTTCAAATTGTCCCAGAGGTCTCTAGGTTTTCCTCATACTTTTGAATCTTTTTTTCTTTTTTTTCCTCTCAGCTATCGTTTATTTCCCACCATTCTTATCTTCTACCTCACTATCCACACTCTTCGTCCTCGTTAATTCTACTGTTGTTCCTCCCTCCAGCGTGTCTTTTATCTCCTTTATTTCATTATTCAAAAATATATTGACTCCATCCTTATTATTCTTGCTAGGTCCTTGGTAACCTTTCTTGCATCTTCCTCAATCCTTGTCTCCCAGGCCTATTTATCTGTAACTCATTTTATTTTCCAATATTTTGGATCAATTTTTACTATCATTATTCTAAATTCTTTTCAGATAGATCCCTATCTCCCTCCTCTTTTGGTTTGGTTTTTGGGGGCATAATCTCATTTTTTTCCTTTACTTGTTGAGTATTTCTCTGCCTTTTCTCTTGTTTAGAATTGCATGTGTTTAAGGCGTGGCCTTTTCAGTATTCTGGTAGTTTGAAGTTCCTCTTTATTGTGGAGGTTCCTCACTGTGGTGGGGTTGGATGGGTGGCTTGTCAAGGTTCCTGGTTGGAGGAAGCTTGTGTCGTGTTCTGGTGGGTGGAGCTGGATTTCTTCTCTTAGAGGCAATGGAGTGTCCCCGTATTGAGTATTTTGAGATGTCTAAATGGAGTTGGTGTGGCCTCTGGGCAGCCTGATATGATGCTCAGGGCTATGTTCCTGCGTTGCTGAGATTTTGCGTTGGTAATGTCTTGCTCTGGACTTATTGGCTCTTTGGGTGAGCTTGTTTCAGTGTATATTTGGAGGCTTTTGAATATCTTCTTATTATTTAATGTTTTCCTCTGGCTATTCAGTCCTTATCTTTTGCAGTAGCCTCAAGAACCTACTCCATCATAAAGCATCAATAATAAAACTTTAGGTTAATGGTGAAAAGAATACTCCACAGTGAGGGATACCCCAGAGAGGTTCCACAGAGTGACATGGAGAGGTAAGGGGGAGGGAGGTTGAGGGACCAGGAGGAGAGGAGGGGACTCAAACGTGGGAGGTAGCAGTCTAGCCAGTAAGCACTTCCCCTCTGTGCTCACCACAGTCTGGAGCCCTCAGAGAGTTCACAGAGATACATAGAGAGGGGGGAGGAAGGCAGTAGAGGGTGAGATGAAAAAAATAAAAGGAGGAATCAAGAGGGAGAGAGAGATCTGGGAAGTATTCTGTTCCCCGAAAGTGTTCTCCGTACCCAGAACACCCTCAGAGATTCACAGAATTGGGTGAGAAGATAAGGAGGAGGGTGGGAGAAAGAGGTTCCTGGGGAAGAAGAAAGAGCGTCAATAGAGGAGAGAGTAATCAGGCCATATCACACTTCTTGAGTAAAAAATGGTACTAAAGATTGTAATTCTTAAAGGCACAAAATTGATATCAAATATGTAAAAACAAAAATTAAAAATCTGGAGTAGAGGTTATAAGACTCTTATAAATCATACAATATAAAAAAAAGAAAAAAGAAAACAGTAAGTAAAAGAAAAAAAGAAACAGTAAAACATATAACAGTAAAAAAAAGAAAAACAGGAAATAACAGTAAAAAAAATAATAAAAAAATAGAATAAAAAAAAGAAAACGCAAAAAGTATAAGAAATATATACGCAGTTTGTTTAAAAAATAGGGTTTTTTTTTTTTTTTCAAGGTTCTGTGGTTATGAAAATTGAAAATGAAGGTGGTAATAAGAAGGTCTTAAAGAAAAACATGAAAGAAAAATAAATAAAAAATAATAAAAAAAAAAAATAAAAAAAATGATAATAGTAAAAATATATATCCCGGGACTTTCTCTGGAGCAGTTTGTGTGAGCCGTGTGGGGTCTCTCATTTCAGATAAATCCTGTCACTGCTAAGTACTTTTCCAAGATCTATAGGCCCCTTTCAATGGCAGTCAGTGTTAAACATACAGGAATTTAATCTGTTGGCCTGTCCCTTCCAACGCGCTCAAATTTTTTAATAAAGAAACATATTCTCCAACGCCTAATTTACCCTCCAGCATTATTCCACACTGGTTCATCTGTAATCACTAGATACTTTCAAGACTGAGTATTGACCTTAGAGAGTTAATGGCTGTAAAGTGCGTGAAGACAGTGTACAACAACATAAAACTAAGTCTTTTTGTAAAAAAGAAGGAATAATTTTGTAGTTCCCATTGTTTCCCTTTGAAATTCTAAAAACGAAGAAATAAAAACCGAGAATATAAGTAAGTCAAGAATGTTTTGTTTCAACTTTACTGGTTTCTGAACACCTAATTTTCAAAGTCAGGGAAACATAATATAAAATATTTAAAAGTCTATCTTTCATCCTAAACTTGGGAAAAAAGCTTCAGACTAAGAAGAAATTATAAAGTTGGCTTGGTTTGCCTTTAGCATGACACCCTCCTTCTCTGGTGGCTCAGATGGTAAAAGCATCTGCTTACAATGCAGGAGACCTGGGTTCGATCCCTGTGTCAGGAAGATCCCCTGGAGTAGGAAATGACAACCCACTCCAGTACTTTTGCCTTGAAAATCCCATGGATGGAGGAGCCTGATAGGCTACAGTCCATGGGGTCGCAAAGAGCTGGACACAACTGAGCGACTTCACTTTTGCTTTTCTCCTTCTCAGCTTAACCCCAACTTGAGCAATCACTTCCTCCTCTCTTACAATCCTTCCCTCATGAATGCTTTCATGTTTTGCACAGTTTCTCCATGTAAGGAAAGAATGGCATGATAAATAGTTCCACACTAAGATACCAGAGATCCTTGTTTCTCAAAGTGTGTTCCACAGAGCAGGGAAATTGGCATTACCTTATTTACTGAGTAAGGATCTGCATTTTCATAAGATCCCCATGGGATTTCTATATTTTTTTAGCATGATAACCAGGAGATTCAGATGTACATTCAAGTCAGAGAACGTTAGTGGAAACTGCTGTTTTCCAGAGCTCTCAAAGTGTGATCTCTGGGTAAGCAGCATCAGCATCAATTGGGAATTTATCAGAAATGTGAGTTCCCAGCTCCTGCCCCAGACCTGCTACAAGAGAAACTCTGGGCATGGGACCCAGCCATTGGAATTTTAAAAAGCTCTCCAGGGGATTCTGATGCATGAAAAACATTTAAAGACCACTGTTTCAGAGCATCTATGTTAAAGATTTGCTAATTTCAAAATTATAGAGCTGACTGCACCATAAAAAGTAAAGAGTGGGCATTTTATCCCATAGAGCCTCCTGGGTTTCCTTCAACTTGCATAACCCAGAAATTCAAGTTTCCAAAAATGCCCTAAGTGTGCTTCTCCAATTCGGCCATTAACTCGTTCCATGTCTTTTGAGAGTAAATCCCTTGATACCAATTGGTTTAATTCAAGAATTCTGCTCCATTACTTTAGCTATTTCAATCTGTGAAATTTCACACCACTAGGACATCAAGCTGTACAGCAATTTTAATTAGCTGCCTCTGATATGGAGAAGATCATTGACTTACTGGAATTACTTCAGTAACTTAAAGCCTCCTTCAAAATTGAACTCTGTGTTTTTTCCTTTTCTCCCCCAACTCATTGCCTAGATGTCCCCTTGTTTAAATTTATTAACACTGCTTTTTAATCTAAACCAGAGTCTCTGTGTGTTTGTGTCTGTGCTGATTAACTGAAGTTCCAGATCACAGCCTACTGCTAGCAAATACCACTGCAAGGAGGCATTCTTCACTGGTTTTAATGTGTTTTCCAATTCAAAGAGTGGCGATTAATGCAGCTTAAACTCCAAAGCAAACAAGGAGTATATAATAGTATGAATGATTGTCCTTGGTAGTGGTTACATTGTAGAATAGGGCACTTTACCACAGTCAAAGTAGTTATAATATTTTACTATTTTAAGATAGCCTCCTCCCAGACTAGACAATGAACTAAGGGAATGGCTAGGCAAGAACATCCTATACTACTCATATATAGTATAGGACTCATAATTCATCTGCTATTCTTTAAAGCCTTTTCCCGGTGTTAAGCAAGAGAAAAGTTGCCCTTTGTTTAAGTCCTTTTCCAGTAATATGGCTCTTAGTACATCTCACTATTATGGCATTAAATGAGTTGTTTTTACTTTCATTATTTTGTTAGAAACTAGGAAATATTTGCTCTACTTTACATGGAGGTGTAAAGAAGCCTGTCTTGATGCCGAAGATAACTGAAATGAATCACTCACTCCTTTGGCACATTCATGAAAGTGTTAAGCACGTTCAGCCTATTCATTATGACATATTTGTTATCTTTAACAGGGGAGCATATTTGTAAGTGCTACAGACTTACAGCTATATATGTGCCCTGAAGAAGATGTGTTGAGACTTTCCTGTAAATTGTTCAAACTAAGTGAGAATGATAGATAACAAAGGAAAATCATCCCTTGGGGAACTTTTCTGTGTCCTATTACAAATTATTTTTGGCACCTTCTTAGAGTGCAGTAACAACACATTCATACTGAGGTTGGAATTAATGGATAAGAACAGATAAGAACTATTAATTAATATCCTTTCACAACACTGAAGTGAAGAAATATACTTTCACAACACTGAAGTGAAGAAAATCTTTAAACTAGCCAAGAAATTAACTTTTAAGAAACGTTTGCAGAGTGAAAATACAGCCTGAATTAAGGAGTTTACTGGAAATTGAAAGATGGGTGCAATTCCATTCTAACAGACCTAGGAAATTCAATCAGTTTACCTCTCAGGTGTGCGCTAATGACTGTCATCAGCAAGAAATGTTCACTTGAAAAATAAATGCAGTGTAAACATAATTCTAATGAATGTCTAGCTTAGTCACAATTTAGAAAATTAAATTTGCTTAGTGTTAAATTGCAAATGCAAATTTTGACTCAGTGCATACATGCTTCTGCATTCATCACCAGCTGATCAAACTATGCATCAATTGCATTTCACTGATAGACTAAAGCCTTTTGTTTTAAAAATTAGTAGGGATAATGAGACTGGCATTTATGCTTTCCTTTTATATACTTTAGCTTTTTACTAAATTATAGCCTACATATGGTAAAGGTGGAAATAAATACATCTGACTCTGATTTTCACTAACTGATTTACAGTCATAGGGTTAACACATCAAGAAAGAGTATCATGCCAGTACTCTAGAAGTCTCTTGTCCCCTTCCAGTTTTTCTACTCATCCCCAGCTCAGGAGTAATCACTATCCTGTATTCTATAATCACTTTGTCTTATGCTGCATTTAAAAATTCTTAAATAGAAAATCAAGGTGATCCTTGCCTTACATATTCATGTTTCTCAGGGTACTGCCACGATCCTCTTATCATCTCAGTCTATATACACTCCATGTATGATCAATTACCACCAGTGTAAAGGATCAGAACTTTTACATTAGCTTTAGGTACTTTGATCTAATTTCATAGTAGATGTATTCATCTGGTTATCAAATGGGCACTTCAAATTCAACACACAGAGCATTAATCAAATCATCATTTACCACTCGGCCATGGGGAGTGAGGATAGGGGGGTTAGGTGTTCTTCATTGTTTAAAATCTTGACAACAATCACATGTTCTCCATCACTCAAATTGAAATTAGATGCCATTTTTCTTTTTTACTGTTCTCCGATATCCAAGCATTCTGCATATCTGCTGATATTCTTCTCTTAGGTATTTCTTGGTTCTGGTCTGTTCTCTTGATAGCTACCTCTATAGCCTATGTTCAGGAGCTCAGCATCTACAGAAAATAGCCTCTAATGATTCTCTACATATTTAGCTTCATTCTCCTCCACTGCATCCTCCCCATCAATCCTAAATGGCCTAGAGGTAGGGAAAGGGGACAGGTTTTGGTAACAGACTAACTCTGTTTGACTCGGAATATTGAGCTTCTAGTACTGTTCCTTATTTGTAACTTGAGGGCAATAGTATCTCCATTATGAAGTAAATTGTTAGAATTACATATGTTGTATTAAAAAAAAAACTGCACAATGTAAGAGTAGCGAGTTGGGGCAAAATGAGAACTGCAGCCCGGGAGACAGCACCTCAGATGGCTCTGAGAGACTGCTCCAAAGAAGAAGAGGGGAAGGACAGTATACATGTGATTTTGGTAAAGGGAGAATACATACAATCAAGCACACATTTTTTGGTAAAAGGTTTCCACTGGTCTCGGGAAGTTTCTGTTAGTCACGGGAAACAACTGTCACCATGAAGGATGTTAGTGCTTTCCTAGATATGAGGAGATATAAGAGATGGGCTCATAAAATCAGCTCCTGAGAATATTTGACTATCTGAAGACTTGTCCTGATAGTTTTCCTGGAGCACAGAGTGCCTCATTTCTACTCTCTACCTTGAACTCCTTCAGGGGGTGCTGAAGGTTAGCAGCTGCATCAGCACCTGATTTAATCCTTGTAGGTGGCAAGTGCCCATGGAAAGTGCCAATTTGTAGTTGACACATAGTATGATATATGTATTTCACAAGTTCAATTTAGGGTGAGTTGATTCTTAAAAATACTCTTCCCCTCTTGCTCTTCCTCTAAAAACAATTCAAATTTTTCATTCACCATGACCTGGATAACCACGATGGTATGGTCACTCACCTAGAACCAGACATCCTGGAGTGTGAAGTCAAGTGGGCCTTAGGAAGCATTACTACCAACAAAGTTGGTGCAGGTGATGGAATTCCAGTGGAGCTATTTCAAATTCAAAAAAAACCCCGCTGCTGCTAAAGTGCTGCACTCAATATGTCAGCAAATTTGGAAAACTCAGCAGTGGCCACAGGACTGGAAAAGGTCACTTTTCATTCAAATGTTAAAGGAAGGCAATGGCAAAGAATGTTCAAACTATTGTACAAGTGTGCTCATTTCACATGCTAACAAGGTAATGCTCAAAATCCTTCAAGCTAGGCTTCAACAGTATGTGAATTGAAAACTTTCAGATGTACAAGCTGGGTTTCAAAGAGGCAGGGGAACCAGAGATCAAATTGTGAACATTTGTTGGATCATGAAGACAGTAAGGGGGTTCCAGAGAAACATCTACTTCTGCTTCATTGATTATGCTAAACTCTTTGACTATGTGGATCACAACAAACTGGAAAATTCTTAAAGAGATGGAAATACCAGAGCACTTTAACTGCCTTCTGAGAAACCTGTATGTAGGTCAAGAAGCGACAGTTAGAACTGGACATGGAACAATGGACTGGTTCAAAATTGAGAAAGGAGTACGTCAAGGCTCTATACTGTCACCCTGCTTATTTAACTTATATACAGAGTACATCATGAGAAATGCTGGGCTGAAGGAATAACAAACTAGAATCAAGATTGCCAGGAAAAATATCAACAATCTCAGATATGCAGATGATACCAGTCTAATGGGAGAAAGCGAAGAAGAACTGAAGAGCCTCTTGATGAGGGTCAAAGAGGAGAGTGAAAAAGTTGGCTTAAAACTCAACATTCAGAAAACTAAGATCATGGCATCTGGTCCCATCACTTCATGGCAAATAGATGGGGAAAAAGTGGAATCAGTGACAGATTTTCTTTTCTTAGGCTCCAAAATCATGGCAGATGGTGATTACAGCCATGAAATTAAAAGATACTTGCTCTTTGGAAGGAAAACTATGACAAACTTAGACAGAATATTAAAAAACAGAGGCATCACTTTGCTGACAAAAGTATGTACAGTCAAAGATATGGTTTTTCCAGTAGCCATGTAGAAATGTGAGAGCTTGACCATAAAGAAGGCTGAATGCTGACGAATTCCCATGCTTTTGAACTGTGGTGTTGGAGAAGACTCTTGAGAGTCCCTTGGACTGAAAGGAGATCAAACCAGTCCATCCTAAAGGAAATCAGTCCTGAATATTCGCTGGAAGGACTGATGTTGAAGCTGAAGCTCCAATACTGTGGCCACCTGATGTGAAGAGCTAACTCTTTGGAAAAGACCCTGATGCTGGGAAAGACTGAAAGCAAAAGGAGAAAGGGGGAGACAGAGGATGAGATGGTTAGATAGCATTACTGTCTCAATGGACATGAGTTTGAGCAAACTCCAGGAGAAAGTGAAGGACAGGCAAGTCTGGTGTGCTATAGTTCATGTGGTCACAAAGAGTCAAACACGACTTAGCTACTGAACAACAACAACGATTTACCATAAAAATAAATTCAAACTCTTACCATCAAATACAACCCGCTTCTTGATCTGTGAGATGCGTGCGTGCGTGCTCAGTTGCTTCTGTCGTGTCTGATTCTATGTGACCCCATAGACTGTAGCCCGCCAGGCTCCTCTGTCCGTGGGATTCTCCAGGCAAAAATACTGGAGTAGGGTGCCATCCCCTCCTCCTGGGGATCTTCCCGACCCAGGTATTGAACGTGTGCCTCTTATGACTCCAGCACTGGCAGATGAGTTCTTTACTGCTAGCGCCACCTGGGACACCTGGATCTGTGAGATATCCAGTTTCATTTTCCCCATGCTTCTGACATTTTTTCAATGGTAGAATTCCACCTAGATATATATAAGTGAGATAGAGATACTAGAAGATGGGGAAGCTTGGCATGCTGCAGTCTACAGGGTCGCAAAGAGTCGGATACGACTTAGTGACTGAACAACAACAAGAATTATTAAAATTCACTTCTACTACTGCAATGTAAAACATATAAGGAACAAATCTATTAATACTAAATTAACAGTAATAGAAATAAATATGGACTTATTAGATAGTTTTACTAAAATTTCCAATAAGTACTTGATAGTTGACCTCGGTATGAAACATCACAGAGGCCACAGAGAAAATGAGTTTTAAAATGTGTGAAGATCATAGGGGAGGAAAAATAATTTTCCCTCTACCCTTCTAGGCTGAGGCCCCCTATAACAAAAGACATTTTAAAAGGAGACTAAGAAATAAAAGGTTAATAACATGTATATCTCCTATATACATGGGAGATAACCAGGAAAAATGGAGTAACTCCCCAAATGGCCCAAGTCAACCACTTCAATACCATTTCAAATTAAAGACAAAAAACTGTTGATTGGATAGGAAGTCAGTTTTGGGAGGTAACCAGGAAAGGCACAGTAAACAAGGATAAAGTTGTGATGCAGATTTAAATTGCTGCTTTCTCCATTGCTAAGTGTTTTGAAAGATTTAATCACTTTCCTCTCCCTGGAAGAGAGAGGAAGACAAGTTTACAAATGGTGATTTTCCCTATATACATATGTAAATGTTTCTTACAAAAGGGTAATTTTTACTTGATTTTCAGAATTTCTCCTGTGCTATTTCTTGCAAATAATCAGTCTAAGATCATCCTTATGCCAAAGAGGCATATTTCAGGGTGAAATCCTCTGCTCCCCATAAGTTCTTTCATTTATCTAAGAAATACAGTGATGGGGATCCAAATTAGAAGAGTGAAGAAAACACACACTATTTACTCTGATGACCAACTGCATGAAAGAAAGCCCTGCTGCAGTGGATTATAAAAACCTTCAGCATTACACAATGCACTTATTCAAGTATTTGTCATATGGCAAAGCACTGTTTCAAGAAAGCAAACAATAATTTTGTATAAAATCCATAGAGACTAATACATACAAATATGCAAGAGTAGCCTATTTTAAAATGTACTTCTGTTTAGAGATAATCAAAAGTTTATATCCAATTAGTGTCCCTGATGGCTCAGCAGGTCAAAGAATCCATCTGCAAGCAGGAAGGAGATAGAGGAGACTCAGGTTTGATCCCTGGATAGGGATGATCCCATGGAGAAGGAAATGGCAACCCACTCCAGTCTTCTTGTCTGAAAAACTCCATGGAGGCAGGAGCCTGGAGGGCCATAGTCCATGGGGTCACAGAGTCACACAACTGAATGACTAAGCACAGTGCATAAACAGTTTTTTTTGTGTGTCTTTGCGTTTCCTTGTCATGACTAGAAGGAAGAATAAATAACATATTTCTTCTGTCATGTAAGGTCCCATAGTTAACAAACATTTACTAATGTGCATCTCAGGGGATCTTTTGAAAAAATAATGTTAAGGCTGACTAATGATCATAATGGGCTGTTGTCTCTCCTTTTTTGTGATGCTCCCTCTTACAGAGCTCTGTAAAAGGTGAATTAGATATTCACTTGCTTCAGTATAGATACTGAATCAACAAAAGAACCTCTAGGCTCTTGAGATTTCCTTTCAATCTAAGAGGACCGACTCTAATTCCTAACTCTGATTAATAATTTTCCCTCTGCTTTTAGTGCCCTGTTGACATATTACTCATGTTGACCCAGAGTAACTTTTCCTCTTAATTTTCTTTTGCATTCAATGCATATAATTAAGTCAAGTGATTCTTTGGTTACAACATTTTGGTAGCCATTAGACATTATAGAACCTACCTAAAGAACTAGTTAACTTAAATGCAGCTAGAAATCCACAAGGGTGAATTTATTACTTTATTTGGTTTTATAAATAGCTGTATCTCTATTAGCATTAATAGTGAGTATACTGTCAATTATCAGTAGTAATTTATCAAAGCTTAATCATTTCGTTTTGGGCTATCTTGACTGGGGGTGACTGAGACGTTTCCCCTTCATTACTAGTTGTCAGTTGCTTACTGTGTTGGATTTGGGGAAACAGTACATCTTACCAGAGTATCAACCTTCAAACTAGCGGAGGTAATGAAGCTTTTAATGGGAGTTTCAGGTCAGAAGCATCAGAATTACTGCATATGGTTGTGCATTGTTGCCATGCACATTGTCACCTGGCTATTAAAAGAATGCATGAATCTCAGTAGAAATCAGAGATACTTGAGTTTTAAAAACTAGGGGACGTCATATTTCATCTATCACTTGCAAAAGTCAAAACAACTGTTAACAATCCACTATCAGAGAGGGCATGGGAAAATGCATATTCTAATTCATATTGGTGTAACATTTTGGAGGGCAATTTGAATAAACCAATCAAAATTTAAAATGTAAGTATCCTTGTATTCATTAATTCCATTCCAGTTGAGTAAAGAATATTTATGACCCCTTTTTCTAACACTTAGAGCAAATATTATATGCCATAATCTGTCCAAAGTGCTTCACTTGTTTTTATTCACCTACCTATCACAAGGAACCTATAAGTTGGTATGAATATCATTCCCAATTTATGTTTCAAAAGCATTCTTTAAGGATACTAAAGGGACCTAAATTGGATACTGAAATATAAAAAGGCCATTAGTGGAAAACTGGTGAAATGAGAATAAAGTCTAGAGTTAAGAATATTGTACCAGGGTCAATTTCTTACTCTTAATAAATGTATCATAATTATGTATGATGTCAGTATTAGAGGAAGCTGGATGAAGGATATACAGTAACTCTGTATGTACTATCTTTTCAACTTTTTTGGTAAATCTACATTCATTTTTTTAAATAAAATTTTAAAAAAAATCTTGATATCCCAGAAATAGCAAGTGGTTGACCTATTTGGAACAGTGGGAGAAAAAATCCATGGAGAGTCATGATTCTTTAGATACCTAAAGGCAGGTGAAGGGAGCTATAAGTTAAGGGAGACATAAGTTGAAAATAATCAATTCTGTTATTTGCATTTGACCAACCATCTGATTGTTGTTGTTTAGTCACTAAGCTGTGTCTGACTCATTTTGTGGCCCCATGGACTGTAGCCCACCAGGATCCTCTGTCCATGGGATTTCCCAGGCAAAAATATTGGAGTGGCTTGCCATTTCCTTCTCCAGGGGATCTTCCCAATCCAGGGAATGAACCTGAGTCTCCAGGATTGGCAGGTGGATTGTTTACTGCTGAGCCACCAGGGAAGCCCCAACCATCTAATTACAGTCTCCAAACACTACACGACAATTTTACTTTCTATGTAAAAGAAGCTCTGAAGGCCATAAAAACAAATGAGACAGTACTTATATTAAGGTAAACCATTAGGCTAGTCAGACATGTAAACAATTAGCTACAATGTAAATTTCTATGGAGCAAATACTTCAGTATACTTTAATAATGTTATACTAGAGTCTGTTGTTGTAACGACTGTGTTATCTTTGCACAATAATTCATAATTAGAAACTCAAATTCTTATCAATAGGAAAATAATTAAGTTAGACTATTGTCCATATTATTGACTATGCCAAAGCCTTTGACTGTGTGGATCACAATAAACTGTGGAAAATTCTGAAAGAGATGGGAATACCTGACCATCTGACCTGTCTCTTGAGAAACCTGTATGCAGGTCAGGAAGCAACAGTTAGAACGGGACATGGAACAACAGACTGGTTCCAAATAGGAAAAGGAGTACGTCAAGGCTGTATATTGTCACCCTGCTTATTTAACTTATATGCAGAGTACATCATGAGAAACGCTGGGCTGGAAGAAACACAAGCTGGAATCAAGATTGCCGGGAGAAATATCAATAACCTCAGATATGCAGATGACACCACCCTTATGGCAGAAAGTGAAGAAGAACTAAAGAGCCTCTTGATGAAAGTGAAGGAGGAGAGTGAAAAAGTTGGCTTAAAGCTCAACATTCAGAAAACTAAGATCATGGCATCTGGTCCCATCACTTCATGGGAAGTAGATGGGGAAACAATGGAAACAGTGTCAGACTTTATTTTTTGGGGCTCCAAAATCACTGCTGATGGTGATTGCAGCCATGAAATTAAAAGATGCTTACTCCTTGGAAGGAAGGTTATGACCAACCTAGATAGCATATTTAAAAGCAGAGACATTACTCTGCCAACAAAGGTCCGTCTAGTCAAGGCTATGGTTTTTCCAGTGGTCATGCATGGATGTGAGAGTTGGACAGTGAAGAAAGCTGAGCGCCGAAGAATTGATGCTTTTGAACTATGGTGTTGGAGAAGACTCTTTAGAGTCCCTTGGACTGCAAGGAGATCCAACCAGACCATCCTAAAGGAGATCAGTCCTGGGTGTTCATTGGAAGGACTGATGTTGAAGCTGAAACTCCAATACTTTGACCACCTCATGTGAAGAGTTGACTCAATGGAAAAGACCCTGATGCTGGGAAGGATTGGGGGCAGAAGGAGAAGGGGACGACAGAGGATGAGATGGTTGGATGGCAACACCGACTCGATGGACATGGGTTTGGGTAAACTCAGAGTTGGTGATGGACAGGGAAGCCTGGCATGCTGCGATTCATGGGTTCGCAAAGAGTCGGACAAAACTGAGCGACTGAACTGAATTGATTGTCCATATGAAGTATGAAATATTCTATGCCAATTAAAAAGGAGTATCTTTAAGATATTTTGTGAGTGGGAAAAATGGAATTTGTGGAATGGTATATATTGTGAGCCAGTGAGTCTGTGGTAAACAGCATGTCTAATATATTCTAAGAAGCTACCCTGCTGTAATTTCCAGATTCCGTGAATATGACTTTTTTTCCTTATATACTCCTGTATTTTACTTTTTTGTATAATGGGGATGAATTCTTACATTAGCTTAGTATTTAATAAGCAATTTTAAAGTATAAAGGCATTTATAGAGACCTAATTGTTCAGAAGGTTGGAATATTCCCATTCAGATTCTCCCTATATTTTATGAATGATTAACTGGGCAAGGCAGTGCTAGGCACTAGGTATACAGTAGTTGGTTAGATATTATCCCCAGCCTGGTGGAGATCAGAGTCTGGTGGAGGATATAAAGTAAAGCCAAGTTTGTTAAGTTCTTTTTGTTAAACATCTAAGTGAAAGGTGCTAAGCAGATTGCAAAGTCACTTCAGAGACAAGGCAGGAGAAACTGACCAGATCAGAGTTCAAGAATTGCATTGTAAAGAATGTTTAAAAGTTTTAATTTTATTCTGGGCACAATGGGATGCTTTTGAAACATTAAAATAGGCAACGGCTTAATCTTACTCATTTTTTTTTCCTTACTCATTGTTATGAAATAGTACTCAGGTTATCACACATACAATACGTTGGAGAGGGGAATGGGAAACAGGTATTTGCTTCTTAAGAATGTATTGCACGTGTGTTGATATTCCCTTGTCTGTATATTCATTATATTTCACATTTTAAAAATACAAGGAAATGTTCTAAAATAAGGTAGCAGAAGTAGGGATGAGGTGACAAATGTTGAAGATATTTAGGAGGTAGTATCGACAATTCTTATTGATCTTGATGTAGGAGTAAGAAAATGGGAGAGAGACAGCAAGAATGACCCCAAAGTTCCTGTGCCAATTACTACCAAGAGGATACAAGAGGAAGAACAGTCTTACAGGGAGAGATTGATGACACCCATTCTGGGCTTGCTGGATTTGAAGTGTTTCTGAGACATCCAAATGCAGATGCTAGACAGACAGCTGAGTTCTAGAGTTCAGGGGAGCAACTGGGATTTTATATCATTTTCCTCCCTAGCTTTATTAAAGTGTAATTGGTATACAAAAACTGCACATAGTTAATATACACACTTTAGTGAGTTTAATGTATGTATTGTACACACTTGTATTACCATCACCACAATCAAGGGAATAAACACGGGATTTTATGTCTTATGAAGGCTGCTAACACTGACATAGCAGAAAATATGACTAATAGTGGTTTGTAAGACACAGGTTTATTTTTCTTACATGAAAAACAATTAGAGGTGGTAGCTTCAAGCACTGGTTTAGTGGCTCAAAAATGCTATCAAAATCTTGCTTCTTTTTAGGTTTCTGTTCTCCTATACCTAAATGGCTTGTTTTTTAATGTCTCCTTTAAGACATATTTTAATGTCTGTTTTAACTAGCTACCATAGATCCAGACATCACGTCTAAGTTCAAAGGATGAATGAAAAGGGAAGGGAAGAGATGGGCCCAAGAAGCTTTCCTTATTTTTATCAGAAAGCTCCCTAGCAGACTTCCCTTACAGTTCATTGTCTTTAAAGTGGGAGATGGCAAGGAATAAAGAGACTGATAATAGGAGCTGGGTTAGTGATGCAATAAAATGAGTCCCCAAAATTTGATAGATAGCATTTCAATCTATGGCACCAGGTCCAGGAAAAGCGTGTATAATTAAAAATATTTGCTCTTTTGCATATCTGATAAAGGACTATTATCCAAAAACAACAACAACAACAAAAATCCTCTTAAAACTCAGCAAGAAAGTTCACAACACAATCATAAATGGGCCATAGATATGAACAGACACCTCATCACAGAAGATATACAGATGAGAAATAAGCATATGAAAAGATGTTCCACATCATGCATGATCAGGTAAATACATATTAAAACAACACGATACTACTATCACCTATTAGAATGGCCAAAATCCTGAACACAGACAACAGCAAATACTGGTGAGGCTGTGGAGCAACAGGAACTCTCAATCATTGCTGGTGGGAATGCAAAATGACAGGGTTACTTTGAAAAACACTGGCTGGAAGTTGAATCAATCACTGATGGCCAGTGATTTAATCAATCATGGCTGTGTAATGAAGCCTTCATAAAAACCCAAAAGGATAAAGAGTTCAGAGAGCTTCCTGGTTGGTGAACACGTGAAGAGTAGCACGCTGGAGAGAACATGGAAATTCTTTCCCTTTTCCCATGCCTTGCCCTATGCACCTCTTCATCTAGCTGTTGATTTGTATCGTTTAATATCCTTGTATAATAAATAGGTGGTTTAATAAGTAACATGCTTCTCTGAGTTCCATAAGCTGTTCTAGAAAATTAATCAGCTGAGGAGAGGGTTGTGGAAATCTCTGATTTATAGCCAGTCGGCCAGAAGCACAGAAAACAACTTGGACTTGGGGCTGGTGTCTGAAGTAGAGGGCAGTCTTGGGGGATTGAGCCCTTTACCTGTGGTATCTGGTTGTAGCTCCAGGTAGATAGTGTTAGAATTGAGTTGAAACCTTGGACCTGTGCTGGCATCCAAGAACTGCTTGTTGGTGTGAGAAAGCCTACACACACACACACACACACACACACGTTGAAATTGGGTTCAGGAATTCAAAAGAGGGACACCGTGCATGTGTCGGGGGGCAGAATGTATATAAGAAATCTCTATCTTCTTCTCAATTTTGCCATGAACCTAATACTTCTCTAAAGATATAAAGTCTTTTTTAAAAAGTCACTTCATAATAAGTTATTTGGGAAGCATGAAGTCACTAAGAGAGCATTAATTTATTCACTCATCAAACTGACAATCAGCACATTTGTTCTAGGCACACTACCAATCACTGGGGATCCAGCCTGTCTTACAATGCAAGGTGACAGGAACCCAAATGAATGCCTATGCTTGTCCTGCAATGCCCGTAACAGAAATCACTAATTCCAGACCTCCTTCCCACTCATGCCAAACATGACTTCAGAATCATTACCAATACAACCCAACAGGGCACGACTACCCATTGATCAGAATGCAGCATATAACCTATTTCTCATCTCTTATCTACTGCATTGTACATATGCCAGATTTTAATCTTAGTTAAGTGTGATAAATAAAACAGATTTTTATTTTAAAAAATTCAGAATTTTTATTTAAATCTAGAAATACACATTTTAACTAAAACACTAATCACACGTGCATTACTATAACAGTTCTTTGTTTCCTGATTTATAGGTTATATGCTAAACATGTACATATTTTTCCTTCCTTTTTATCCACCTCATATATTTACAAAGTGCAGAATGCAAAGTCATCAACATGATTAATGCAGAGCTTAAAAATTTCCCAGAATATATTCTCTCCTTCTTTTATATATTCAAATAGATAAAATCTAAGAATATATTAGGCTTTGAAAATTACTGGAAAATATTTCTCAAATGTGGCTGTCTTTACTGTATGTGAAATATAGTGATTGCTGGCATATTTGGTTTTGCATCTGTAACTGACATGTGAATTAGTTATTTTTTATGCATTGGTTTGAGGGATTTAACCCTCAACCTTCTACTAAAACTCACAAGCCAAAAATACAAGTTTTGTCAATCAACACAGGTTATCTGTTTGCCACAGGAATGGTTTTACAAATAAGGAAATCTAGTTAACATTATAAAAGATTACAGTGAAATGTGACCACCTACCAATAATAAATACCATTTCTGAGCACAGAATCTCTGATAAGCAACTTACATTCATTATCACATGTAATTGTCACGATGTATTTAATTATCACATTTAATTATCTCAATTGTCACAAAGCAATCCTGCAAGGGGTCAGCATAACCATTTGAAGATGAAAAACAACTGAAGTTTAGATTCAAGATCAACATACGTATAAGCTGTAGAGCTAGGGACTGAATTCCAACATAGGCTTATATAAAAATGAGTACAATTAAATATGTTACTGAGTAAATATACTTCGATGCTTTTCAAATGTTGTACAGAAATGCATAGTTGTGTGTTATGACATGTCCATCTAGAACAGAATCTATAAAATTTGAGCTGGACATAATGCCTCTCTTCCCTGGTGGCTCAGATGATAAAGCCTGCAATATGGGAGACCCAGATTCAATCCCTGGGTCAGAAAGGTCCCCTTGGAGAAAGAAATGGCAACCCACTCTATTATTTTTGCTTGGGAAATCTCATGGGCAGAGGAGCCTGGTGGGCTATAGTCCATGGGATCACAAAAAGTCCCAAAGAGTCACAAAGACATGACTGAGAAACTAACAACACTAATGTCTCTCAGGTACAGACTATATTTCCTAGACTCCCTTTCAGCTCAGTAGGCCCAAGACATGGTACTAAACCAACTATATTATCTCCTTAGAGGTAAAGCTGCTTGTCCTAGACTTTTGCTTTCTTCCAGAATTTTATTAGTACCTTCTATAGACTACATGTTTGTGTCCCTTCCCAAATTCACATGTTAAAGTCCTATCCCTCAAGGTGACTGTCTTAGGAGATGGGGCTATTGGGAAGTGATTAGGTCAGGAGGAGGGGGTCCTCATGGATGGGATTAGTACTGATATAAAAGAGGCCCCAGAGATCTCCTTATCCCTTCTGCTATGTGAAGTTACAGCATAAAAACAACCTTCTAGGGAGTGGGCTCCCAACAGGCACTGATTCTGCTGGCACTTGACCTTCAACTTCCCAGCCTCCACAACTGTAAGAAATAAACATCTGTTCTTTACAAGCCACCCAGGCTATGGTATTATTTACAGTGGCCTGAAGGAACTAAGACAGTACGTACACTCTTCGGCCATGCCATATCATGGAGGGAGGAAGATGAGTGGAATCCTCTCTTGTTTTCAATCCAGCAGAATATTAGACATGTAAAGAAAGAAATCCTATCACAATGTATGTGGTAGTAAAGAACATAGTCTTATGGGAGAAGTAAGAAAAAAAATCATTTATTTATGCTAGGGATTTCAGGAGGGTTTCCCAGATTATATTAGTCTGCTCAGGCTGCCATAACAAAATATCACAGACTGAGTGGCTTAAACTACAGGAATTTATTTCTCACAGTCTGGAGGCTGTGAAGTCCAAGGTCAAGGTGCTGGCCAATAGGATTCCTTAGCAAGGGCCCTTTTCTTGGCTTGTAGATTGCCGCCTTCCTGATGTGTCCTTACATGGCAGGGGGTTGGGGAGCCCTCTGGTTTCTCTTCTTCTTTCTAAAAAGACATTAATCCCATTACGGGAGCTCCATCCTCAAGACTTCATCTAACTTAATTATCTCTCAAAGACCCTACTTCCAAATACTATTACACTGGGGGTTAGAGTTTCACCATACAAATATCGGGGGACGGGGGACAATTATTCATTCCATAACCCACATAATGTAAAAAAGTGAACTGAATACTGAAGGTTCCCTGGCTTCTAGTCTTGGAGTCGAACCTGTTTTTCAGGCATTCGGGATACTGGGGAAAGCTCAGTGCTTTCTGTATTCTGCAGATGCTGTGGTATCTGGTTTATTTTCTGCATCACACTATGTAGAAAAACTATCCCTTCTCATTTACAAAGCTGGAAATCACTACTCAAAAATATCATTATTCATTAGGAGGACCTTTTCCATAGATTTTCAAAGAGTTATTTTGAAATAATCATAGGGTCACAGGAAGTTACAAAAATATAATAGTACAGAGATGTCCCATGTACCCTTCATCCAGCTTCCTCCAATAGTAACATCTTATAGAACTATAGTATAATATCAAATCCAGGACCACACAGCTTATTTAGATGTCACCAGTCTTTATAAGAACTTGTATGTGTGTTTGTGTATATGTGTGTGTGCAGTTCTATGCAATTTCATTACATGGATAGATTCATGTCACCACAACTATGATAAAGACACCAAAATGTTTCATCATTAAAAGGAAACTCCTAGACTTCCTTGGTGGTACAGTGGATGAGAATCCGCCTGCCAATGCAGGGGACACAGGTTAGACCCCTGGTCCGGTAGGATTCCACATGCCACCGAGCAACTAAGCCGGTGCGCCACAACTACTGAGCCCACATGCTGCAACTACTGAAGCCCGCACACCTAGAGCCTGTGCTCCACAGTTAGAGAAGCCACTGCAATGAGATCCTCAAGCACCACAACGAAGTGTAGTCCTTGCTCACCGCAACTGGAGAAAAAGCCCATGCAAAGCAACGGAGACCCAGTGCAACCAAAAATAAATAAAATAATAATAATTAAAAAAAACCCCAGGAACTCCCTATAATTAATCATGAGCAAAATTTCTCTCTCTCTCTGACCTGTAAAACCAAACAAGTTATATGATTCTAAATGAAACAGGCATAGAATAGATATTTTCCATTCCAACAAGAAGACATAGTAAGGAATAAAGGAGTGACAGGTCTCACACAACGTTAAAACTTAGCAAGGCAAACTCCATGAGATCTTAAGGCTTGAGAACAATCTCTTTTGACACAATGCTCTGCCCTCAGACCTGCTGGGAAAGCAACATCACCCCATACTCAGCAGGGTGCTGCTCATGCCTTGGCTCTCTGTGGCACTACAAGCTATGCCGCAGCCTTGCCAGGAAGGGTCCGACCCCAATAAGTTCTGTTGGAGGTCACTTACCTTTTAGAAGAAGAAAAAATGGAGCTCCCTTGTGTTACTCCTTTATAGTAGCATAGCCCCCATACCTAACCTCTGACAACCACTGTTTTCTATCTCTATGATTTTGTCATTTCAAGAATGCTAATAAAAACCACTACAATACTGTAAAGTAACTAGCCTCCAATTAAAATAAATAAATTTAATAAAACAAGAATGTTAATAAATGGAATCAAATAGTATATAGCCTTGCTTTTTAATAGCAAATATACAGTACAATGCAGCACAATGCATGTGACCAAGGTCAAGCAAATACTCTTATCTGGCTCAGTGTTTTGGCTTTTCCTGGATGTTTCCTTGCAATATCTGCTAGTACCACCCTTGGGCTCTACTCTGTTGATCTTGGAAACAGGAGCCAGACCAAAGGTGGCCATACCTGTTGATTAAGAGGTATAGAGGGCCACATTCCTAACCACTAACACTCTGAAAGGGCTTAACAGAGCTCAGTTTTCTAGTTTACATGTGAACTGACAGTCTTCCCACGGTGCATTCAGAGGGATGACAAGACTAGCTCACTAGCTGTGGGCAGCAGGTGGGGTTATTTTCCCACTAGAGGACAACAAATATTCAGTGGTGTTAATGAGCAGTGCTGTGTCTTTAAATGAAATAACAGGGAGGGGGAAGAAAGCCAACTGGCAACAAATAACAGCATTGACAGTATGGTCCTTCACTGCCGGACAGTCACAAGAAGTCAAAATAGAACAAGGAGACTGGGTTGCTGGTGAGCACTATTGCACCAGGACCTAGAGTGAATTCCAGCAAATTTTTTCTTACCTTTGGTGAAAACAAGCTAGCTTCATTGCTGCCTGCTCATCAGGGCCAAGGGGGCAGGTGTGCTCTTGCTGTGGGAAGTAAAAAGACAAAAGATGAGTTCCTTTTTAACTCAAAACCCTCATAAAAATAGTCCTAGACGGATTTCTTCTGACATAAAAAGTTAATCTGTACAATTACTAGACTAAAACACAGACACACATTTTATAATTTAGGGTTTGAAAAAACTTTTCAAAGCATTATAATAACATAAATAATTGATATATTTTGAAAAAGTTTTAAATAATAAATTAAAAAGTTTGGCAAGAATCTAATGTATAAATTAGAAGGCAAGTGCCAAATGAAAAACCACTATGTATTTTATAGCTAATAGAGTATAAAGGGTTAATATATTAATTATATGAAAACATGATATACATTATATTTATATGTTAATATAATAATGCATGTGTGTTAAGTCACTTCAGTTATGTCTGACTCTTTGTGACCACATGGACTGTAGCCCGCCAGGCTCCTCTGTTCATGGGATTCTCCAGGCAAGAATATACTAGAGTGGGTTGCCATGCCCTCCTCCAGGGGATCTTCCCAACACAGGGATCAAACCCATGTCTCATGTCTCCTGTATTGGAAGGCACATTTTTTACCACTAGCACCACCTAGTTAACATCTCTTGATAATTAATGAAAAACTATTAATTCTCCAATAGAAAAAATGACCTAAGATTTTTAGAAAACAGACAAAAATATTTATTGAGTATTACTTTCTGCCTAGTATATTGTTATGTGTTGGGAATAGAGCAGAAGGTCTGAAATGAACAATTTATTAGAAACTTACAGGAGATTCACAGTTTAATAGAAATAATATCAATGGTCAATAACCAGGTCAAAAATAGAAACACTCTTACACTTAGCCAAATAAATGAAAATTAAAACAATCATAAAATATAAATCTTCAGCTGATCAAATTGCCAATAAATGAAAAAAGAATAGCCAATGTTGACTTGAATGTTGGAAAGTAGGCATTTTGTAATCACTGACAACTTTTTGGATATAATAGTCAAATTATACTTGAATTATTTCATAATATATGTTTATGGGTATTTACACATATAGAGAGAGACATAGGCACAAAGGTTCTTATCATAGCATTGCTTAAAATTGTTAAAAAAAAAAAAGGAAACAATGTAAATAATCAACAAAGGGAGAAGGGGTAAGGGAATTATGTTACACACCCAGAATGGAGTCCTTGGAGAAAGGAAATGGCAACCCACTCCAGTATTCGTACCTAGGAAATTCCATGGACAGAGGAGACTGGAAAAATCCTGCCTGCTTTACAAGGACAAAGACACAAGCACACTTAAGCGTATGCATATGTGTACACGAACATACACACAAATTACATACATAAAGAAGCAATGTGTTTAACTTTTTAAAATTTGTATTTCCTAAAAAGATATTGATATTGCTATTTTGTTGATTGTCAATAAGTGGTGTCTAACTCTTTTGCGACTCCGTGGACTACAGCCCACCAGGCTCCTCTGTCCATGGGATTTCCCAAGCAAGAATACTGGAGTGGGTTGACGTTTCCTTCTCCAGGGGATCTTCTCCACCCAGGGATTGAACCCGTGTCTCCTGCATTGGCAGATGGGTTCTTTACCACTGAGTTACCAGAGAAGCCCATTGTTATTTTACAGATGATAAAATCAAGATTCTTACTCTGTGAATGTGATTGACTTGACTAACATACTATTGCTGAGTCTCCCAGCCTGAACTTAAATCCAAGTTTCCTGGTTAAAAAGACCATGCCTTCCCCATTAACATCTTGCCACCTCAACGGTCCTGCAAATACTTTCTGGCTCTGAAATGCTAAAACTTAGATTCCCTGTAACAGGAGTGCCTCAAATTATGCAGTAGGTTGCCTTCTCAGAGTGAGGAGTCAAGCAACATAAAGTAATTAATCAACCAGAGTGTGAACGCTAAGGATTCAATAGATCTCAAATAGCTGTGGGATCCAGACCAGTGCCATTATGTCATGGGAGCTATGTGTTCACCACTGTATCTGCCTTAGCAATCCTGTAAGTGAGAAATGTAACCTCCAGCCCATTAAAACACTGCTAGCATGGCCATATACATTCGAATGCATTCCAATAAATATCTGGTGTTTTCACTTTTGCCAAGTCCCATGGTGCCCCACCAAGAGAAACTGACAAAAGAACACAAACTGAGATTTGGCAAAAAGCATAACAGATAACCATTCAATTACAAAGTTCTTTTTCCATGGCAAATTTTCTGAGTCATCCAAGAACTGGAACTCCTGGAAATTCCTTTTCAGTAGGACACCAAAGCAATTCTCTTGCCTCCAAGCTCTTGATAACTTAATGCAGTATAGTTTTTTGGAGGAAAAGCTTGGTTTCTAAATTCTCACTTATCCTGTGTTTTCTACTGTGAAGCTCTGAGTGGATATATAACACTTTATTGGGGCTACAGTGCTCTTCTGAGGAGCCAGAGACCTTCAGAAACTCCCAGGTTTCATCATAAAGAGGATTACAATAGATTTATTGTACATAGGAACTGAGTTATGAAGTGTTTTCTGTTAGGCATCGTTTTAACAGAGAATCGGGTTGGGTCCCATAGCTGTTCACGCTGAAACTATCCCAACATTGTTCCCCAGCTATAACTCCAATATAAAATAAAAAGTTAAAGCCTTTCACATGGTGATCGAATTATAACATTAATGATCAAAATCACCTGATTATTCCAGACGAGATAAGTACAAAGGATTATTGTATTAAAACAAAAGAACGCAGCAAGCAGAAGAAAATTAATTGAGAAGTTTAATGTATATAATTTACCAAAGACAAATGATTTTTGTTGTTTTTTTCTTTCTGGAACTAAAGCGCCTTAGAGATAAACTCAAATCTTACATAGAAATCCCAGGCTGAGAAAGAGATTTCTTAGTCAAGAGGGAACTTTTCTTTGTCAGTGGCCTTTGACTTGTTAAGCTGAATCTATCAATGGTCAATCCATTGCACTTTCATAGTAGATATGGGTTAGTTTTTCAATTTAAGTGAGCACTTACCTTACACTATGTGTCACCAATAATTAGAATGGGATTATAAACCAAAGGTGAAGTAAGAAATTCTAAAAATCTCATACACTTTGAGGTTGAAAAACCTATTTGTGTCCATCTACTGCACATTTTAGGAGATGTCATCACACTTTGTGTGTCTTATCTTTTTCTAAGAAGTAAGATAAAAATATGTAAGGTCACAACCTGGGGAAGAGACAAATACCTTTGCCAACAGAGCCAACATAAAATAAAAAATTTTCATCTGTCCAGACGAACCTGGCTGATGAGCTAAGTACTGCTATATTTTGAAAAACCATTACATAGATTTCATGTCTGCCAATAGGGATTAAGAGGAACCATTTATGTACCTTAATGACAAAAACAACTAAACTCTGTGCTAGAGAGAAGATTAGTTCTAGCATTGGACATTAAACAGTGCAGAAGTGTGATCCTGAGGAAACAAAACAAAGAAGGTGATCTCTAAGATTACCCCTAGCCTTACCTCCTTGAAAAAGTTTGCTAAAGCACCTGAAAGGGAAACCGAATAAACGTGAAATTTGTCTCACTAAATGAGAACAGAGCTGGAGTCCAGGGGAACAAGTGGTTTTGGAGAACAGAGACTCAAGAATGGGGAGCTCACAAACATCTACTCCAAAGAACTAAATGCCCCCAAAGCAGTCTTGTTTATTGTTTGTTCTCAGTCACCAGTCGTGTCCCAACCTATTGCGACCCCATGAACTGCAGCATGCCAGCCTCCCTGTCCTTCAACTGTCTCCCAAAGTTTGCTCAAGACTCATGTCCATAGCTTCGTGATGCCATCCAGCCATCTCATCCTCTGATGCCCTCTTCTCCTTCTGCCCTCAGTCTTTCCCAGCATCAGGGACTTTTCCAATGAGTTGGCTGTTCACATCAGATGACCAAATATGTCATGTGAGCTGGACCACAAAGAAGGCAGAACTTCAAAGCAGTCCTTAGTACTGATTAAATCATGAATGTGAGGAAACAACTCCAGGCCAGGATTACGGAAGAAATAATCCTCGGAGTTTACACAGGGCTGGAATAATTTATATCTATCATCACCTTAAAAAAAAATATTAAAAGAAAAAAGAGAAGGAAAAAAGAGAAAAAAGAGAGTGACAAATAAATTCTTATAATTTCGAGATATCAGTAGACCTATTCAGAGTGCTCATTGGTGGGCTAAATCTAACTAAACACCTAACTAACAGAAAAGAACTGGTCCCTGTCCCACCTAACAAGTCTGTAAAAACACAAAAGATCATAAATTTAATCAATTCACAAGGTCAACACCCAAGAATATTCTGAAAAATGCCAAAAATATCAGCACTAAAAAGGATAATTTCAATTTATAGAAGTTGGTTGGATAGAGAATATTGATATGCCTCAGGGGATCTTTTCAATATGAAAGAGGACTCCAGACAAGTAAGTGGAGGTATCATAAATCAGGGTCCAATTTCCTTTTAAAATAATTCCTTCATTTTAAAAGTTCTCTTACAAAAATCTCAGAGAAGTGAGCATAGCATCCCCTGACACAAAACTATGAAAAAAGTCCTGCTAAATGAACCAGTAAAGTAAAGTGAGGGTTTAGCAACTGGAGTTTGGTCAGTGTGGTGTGGCTCAGAACCATATAACACCGGTTCGAGGACAGTAAAACTCACCCCAACTTCATTTGCTTTAGAGGAAGCTCTTATATCCTCAGGCTTCCCTTGTGGCTCAGCTGGTAAAGAATCTGCCGCAATGCAGGAGACCTGGGTTCAATCCCTGGGTTGGAAAGATCCCCTGGAGAAGGGAAAGGCTACCTACTCCAGTATCTGGCCTGGAGAATCCCATGGACTGTATAAGTCCGTGGGGTCACAAAGAGTCAGACACGACTGACCAACTTTCACTTTCTTTCACTGATACCCTCAGCCAGGATTGACTCCAGACTGAATAATGAAAGTGAATCTCCAGATTGGAGGTCTACAGACCCTGCAGTGGAGAGTGGAGTCCAAAGATGAATGGGATGGAACTGAAGAGGACGAGGTTTCCCACGATCTAGGGTAGGCAAGAAATGTGTATGTGTGTGTTTCAAATCTCACCTAAATGTGATATACTTTTTAAAATTTGACCTAACTTTTGCTTTGCTTCATTAGTCCCAGTTATTTAATTGTGAAATGAGCTTTGGATACTTATTCTTTGTAAAAGAAGCTGCCCTTAACCAGCTTCTCCCATCTCCTTTGGAAATTATGGAACTTTTGACTAAGGACTCATCTTGATTAAATAATTTATATCTTGAGATTTGCTCAGTGGGTGCTTTACCACTAGCACCACTTGGGAAGCCCTAAAATGACACAGATTATCACTTTTCCCTCCTAAGTCTCAATATATGAAGCTTATGTTACCACCTAATGTCCGTATGGCCAATTGGGCTTTATTTTGAAATCTTTGGAAAGCTCACAAGCTCAAAGGATCTCTGCATCTTGTCACATATGTATATGAGAAGTTTCCATGGCATACTTGGTATTTGTTCTCTGTTATAAGAAAGACATAACAGCCTAAGATAGCTGCTATCAATTCACAGAGCAGGAGCTATATCCATTCAGCTTCTTTTCAACACGTAATTTTTCCTAATGGAGTGTAAAATGTAACCATGTATAATTAATTCCACGGTCTTCCTTTAGAAAAAGCAAGTTTTTCATTTAATATATTTTCAATAATTTTTAATCTTCTCATTACAAATTTTATTTTCTTCTTCTTTGTTGCTATCATGAATGAAGTAAACAGTTGTCTTAATCTGTCTACATGTTTCTATACATGTAATAATATGTAGAAAAAACTCTAAGATACCGAATTCCAATGCAGGCCTAGATACATTTGTTTTTTACATTACAAAGCCTATGTTTGCCATAAGGATCAATTTATAGTTTGTTTAAAAATTTCATGCAACTTGATAACAGCTGTGATTTTCACTATACAGGGATATAGGAGCAGCAAGATTTAGTCATCTTGATGTTTTAAGAGACATGTAACTGTCTTACCTTTTTGCTGAAATGTTGAAGCGATTCACAGCTGTCTTAGGCTATATATTATCCCAATCCAGCTGTGCCTGACCTTTCAGACTGATGGGTAAGAGTCAGGAGTCCTGTGGAGCTCTTTTCCCAACAGATATTCAAGTTTCAAGACAAAAATTGAATGTATTTACAGGACCCAATGTTTAACAATCAGGACATTTGTCTGCATAGGGCTAGGACTTTATAAACTTTACTCCTGGATCCTAAAATTTTTTGTGCAAACAGATGTTACCCTTATTCAGATCTCTTTTAAATATATGACAGTCGTAGTAATATTGATAATAATAAGTTGCATAACACTTTTGCATTAACACTTTTTTGCCAAGTCAACACATACTACATGAATTATCTTATTAAACCCACACAATAACCTTATGCAGAGCTATTATGATGATTCATTAAAAAAATATATTCATTTTAAAAAGTTCATTAAAAAAATATTCATTTAAAAAAGTTCATTTAAAAAAAATATTAAATCCAGGCGTGAAATGTACGGCATGACAACTATAGTTAGCATAATGTATTGCATATTTAAAAGTTGCTAAGAGAGTAAATCTTAAAAGTTCTCATCAAAGAAAAAATGTGCTGTAACTATATATGATGATGGATGTAAACTAATTGTGCTGATCATTTCACAACATATCTAAATATTGAATCATTATCTTGTACACATGAAACTAATATAAGGTTGTATATCAATTATACCCCCAATAAAAATCAGTTAAAACACCAACTAAATAATAATACCAATACTTGAAGTACAGAGGGATAAAGTAATTTGTCTAGGACACAAAGCCAGTCAGTGACTCTTTCAGTATTCATTCAGGTTTTTCCAGTTCTGATCTTGAGTTCTCAAAAATGTCTTTATCACTTACAGCATATTCTCACTTAGGATTATGGCAAATGTGAAGATGATAAAGGAGATTTAAACAATCTCTTTTTAATTTAATTATATTAATTTTAGGGGGCAGTGTTTGTATTGGCTAAACAATAAAGATTTATTGTACCCTGGTAATGCCTGGTAAAGCTTTAGAATATGAACATGAATAAGATGTAATATTGCTTTCAAAGAAATTCAATATAAAATATATTGTTTCCAGTTAAATAAATCATGAAACAGTCTTTAAAATACATTATTTAAACACTATTTAAACTATAATAATCTAAAAATACTTGTTGGTAAAATATTCTGGTTTAGCCACTAAAATATAAATCCAGAAAAATTATGTACTGGAATAATCAAATAAGTTTTAATTCAAAGTTAAAGATGATGAGCACCATTACTATAAATGAAAAAAACAATTGTTAAGTGTAAATAAAATTATCCAGTAGGAAGAATTTTATTTACACACACACGAAAAAAAAAACAACTTGGTGATTATGCTTAGTTTTTGACTCAGAGCCTGGGTAAATATGTTTAAAATAAAGGATGGGCTTAAAAGGGACACAAATGAAAGAGATAGTATCTTCTTCACTGCACTTGTATTGTATACTCAATAAAGATGATAAGTAATAAAAATAAATATTGTGGTGAAAATTAAATATATTCGGAAGTCCCTGGAAGTTTGATGGAAGAACCCAGAGAAACAGAATATGGAGCCAGACTCTACATAAAATGTGGCCTCACATTCTTAACTTTCTACATGAAGTTTAGCTTTCTGCAGTACTACCCAAAGTATTGTTGCACCTCATGTTAAATATATGGAAAACAAAGGCAGGGGATTTTGTTACTGCTTTGGTATTCTGGGTTCAACAATACTTCTTTGAAGTGAACATGCTAAGATAAAATAGGAATTTCCTACATTGGGATATACAACAAGGGATTTTCCAAATATATTTGAATTACTTTAAGGTAAAGGCATTTGTGGAATATACTTTAGAAATTTAGATGAATTGGCTGCTCTTAAATAAACACTCATAGTGACTAAGATAACTAAGAATAAAGAAAGATTGTCCTAAACCATCAAGCATTTCTACATTTATCTGAAAGAATAGCTAGTGAATATTTGAACCCTAAACAAAGCTTAGTAATTCATCCTCAATTGCTCTCTTTCAAGAGCACTTGCCCACAAAGGTAATCTTTTGTGTTTATTTTTATTTAGTACTGATTTTATACTTTCTAACTCTGTGGATCACAATAAACTGTGGAAAATTCTGAAAGAGATGGGAATATCAGACCATCTGACCTGTCTCTTGAGAAACCTGTATGCAGGTCAGGAAGCAACAGTTAGAAGGGGACATGGAACAACAGACTGGTTCCAAATAGGAAAAGGAGTACGTCAAGGCTGTATATTGTCACCCTGCTTATTTAACTTATATGCAGAGTACATCATGAGAAACGCTGGGCTGGAAGAAACACAAGCTGGAATCAAGATTGCCAGGAGAAATATCAATAACCTCAGATGTGCAGATGACACCACCCTTATGGCAGAAAGTGAAGAAGAACTAAAGAGCCTCTTGATGAAGGTGAAAGAGGAGAGTAAAAAAGTTGGCTTAAAGCTCAACGTTCAGAAAACTAAGATCATGGCATCTGGTCCCATCACTTCATGGGAAATAGATGGGGGGAAACAGTGGAAACAGTGTCAGACTTTATTTTTGGGGGCTCCAGAATCACTGCAGATGGTGACTGCAGCCATGAAATTAAAAGATGCTTTAATCCTTGGAAGAAAGGTTATGGCCAACCTAGATAGCATATTTAAAAAAGCAGAGACATTACTTTGCCAACAAAAGTCCGTCTTGTCAAGGCTATGGTTTTTCCAGTGGTCATGTATGGATGTGAGAGTTGGATGGTGAAGAAGGCTGAGCGCCGAAGAATTGATGCTTTTGAACTGTGGTGTTGGAGAAGACTCTTGAGAGTCCCTTGGACTGCAAGGATATCCAATGAATCCATCCTAAAAGAGATCAATCCTGGGTGTTCATTGGAAGGTCTGATGTTGAAGCTGAAACTCCAATACTTTGGCCACCTCATGCGAAGGGTTGACTCATTGGAAAAGACCCTAATGCTGGGTAGGATTGAAGGCAGGAGGAGAAGGGGACGACAGAGGATGAGATGGTTGGATGGCATCACCGACTTGATGGACATGGGTTTGGGTAGACTCCGGGAGTTGGTGATGGACAGAGAGGCCTGGCGTGCTGCAATTCATGGGGTCGCAAAGAGTCGGACACGACTGAGCGACTGAACTGAACTGAATATTAACATTACATTCACTTTCTGAAAGTTATGATAAATAATATAAACTCAAAATCAATAAAAGTCAAAAGACAATAAAAGTAGAGTAACAACTACCCACTATAAATGAAATCAAACCTCAGCTTTCAGTAAATTACATTCTAAGATAATGAAAGTACATTAGATAAGCTCGGAGATACACATTAAACATTTTTTTGAAAAATGAGACAGTGGAGGTTATCCATGAGAGTGAAAGAGACACATATTCTGATTTTCAGAACAGGAAAAGCAGATAGGTATGGGGAAGTTCATTGTACAATTTTAACATAATTGGTGCATAGATTATTAATTAGTTAATAGCAAACAACTATGCTAGAAAAGGGCTTCCCTGGTGGCTCAGATGGTAATCTGCCTGCAGTGCAGGAGACCCAGGTTCAATCCCTGGGTCGGGAAGATCCCCTGGTGAAGGAAATGGCAACCCACTCCAGTATTATTGCCTGGAGAATCCCATGGACAGAGGAGCCTTATGGGCTACAGTCCATAGTGTCGCAAAGAATCAGAAACAACAGAAGCGACTTAGCATGCATGCACACATACTCAGTTTTCAAAGAGCTTACAAATTGTCTTGTGGAAGTAAAATTGGACAGATATAACTGGTGGATAAGAGACGGGCAAAAGAATACAGAAGTTTTCCCTGAATCAGTACACAAATGCTTTGATCCGGCAATTCAGTGGCCAACACTTTTATCTTATAGATGTATTTGCACACAAGTGGCCAGTGGCACCAGGTGATCAAAAATTGTCTGACAAAATCATCATCATTATGAAAATAAATGAAGGAAACCAGCCAACAGTTGAGGTATAGCAGACGTCTGTATTAATGGATTAATATTCGGTAGCTGGGAAGCCTCGGTTGGAGAATATGTAGCTCTTTGCAGAGAGAAAAGGAGATGAAGAAAAAACATAATACCTCTAGTGAGAAAAACTGCCTGAGGGTGGGACAGGGGCTAAGTAAAGTTGTTGAAAATATGGTTAAAATATGTGAGTCATGCGGAAGCAAAATAAGGCTTGTTCTCTTTGGCTCCAAAGGGTCAAAGGGAATGAAGAAATGGAACATATATAGAGACATAACTTTCAGGTGAACAGTAAAAAAATTTTCTAATTCTTACAACTTCCAAAATGCTTTGGTTTCCCAAGAAATGAGTGTTCTCCCTTTGGGTGTATTTAAACATAGGTTAATATGCCTATTATGAAACCAATATTATGGAGAAGCTTTAAGAATTTAGCTATGTGGTTAGAGTAAGAAATTTATTCTTATATGAATAGTATATCATTCTGCCTTGGTGACTTGATGTCACTAATCAGTCAGTCACATTATTTTCAGAAATTAAAATTTTCATCTCTCAAATGACAGTTAAAAATAAAAGAGGTACAGAATTAACAAGAGATTCTTTTTGTCCTTTCCGGCAGTAAGATTTATTTATTTATTTTTTATGTCATTGTTCAGTGTTAAATTAGTGGTAGCTCGACTGATTGCATTTCCTTAATGCCTATTCTCTCGGTACACATGGAGCTCAACTATTTGTGTCGAAAGAGACAAAGATTCAACTTAATACATTCACCCTGGAAGCAATATGACAGGAAGTCATTTCGTTGCCAGCACAGCTGCAACAAACAGCTTTAGGACCCCGAGGGAAGGGTGTTGTTGTCAGTGAAACTCAGTAGGGGAGAAAAGATGCTTTAGGACAAGCAGCAGAGCCAGAAGTAAAACTGACATCTCTCACCCTCCCAGCACCATTTTCATACAAGTCCAGGAGTCCTGGCTCTCCTGGTATTTCAAAGTGGTTTTCCTCTGTTCCTGGCTTTCTGCCGGTGTGTTCCTCTTGCTTCCTTTAGTTTTCCAGTGCCCCTACATTGTGTGAGAAAATTATTTCATAGTGCCAGTGAGATTACTTGCTAGTTGCTGTGAGTGGAAGCAGAACGAAGGAAGTCTTCTTAGTGGTGGTGGTACAGTACTGATCCCGGATGTGGCAATGAGCCTTCTTAAAGGAGGAGTTGGGCTTCCCTGGTAGCTCAGCTGGTAAAGAACCTGCCTGCAACGCAGGAGACCCCGGTTCGATTCCTGGGTTGGGAAGATCCTCTGGAGAAGGGATAGGCTACCCACTCCAGTATTCTTGGGCTTCCCTGGTGGCTCAGACAGTAAAGAATCCACCTGCAATGCGGGAGACCTGGGTTCAATCTCTGGGTTGGGAAGAACCCTTGGAGGAGGGCACAGCAACCCACTCCAGTATTCTTGCCTGGAGAATCCCCTTGGACAGAGGAACCTGGTGGGCTACAGACCATGAGGTTGCAAAGAGTTGGACATGACTGAGCAACTAAGCACAGCACAAAGGAGGAGTTACCGAAGTGGGCAAGAAGATCCTACGCCCTTGGTTGACTTGTGGCTCAGAGGGTGTACTTTTCTGTAGTTCAGATCTGATGTATTGTGGTTGTCTAAAGAAAAACAGGAAAGAGGGGGGAATCAGTAGGAAAGAGAGAAATGCGAAAAGGCAGTGCCTCCTTTATGTGGTAGTTCCCTTAAAAGTTATTTGCTTGTTGTTTTATGGGCTATAAAATCTTTGAATACTTCATTCTCTCACAGATTGCTCTTTAGAGTTAAGTGTGAGCTCATAACAATGAAATATTTAACAACACAATGTCTTTTAATGGATCAGCTCACTGGTGGGTCTGCAACACTGCATACTTAATTAGAAACTGGTAAAAGAGAGGGAAGATACTGTGAACAGAGGGCAAAGTGTTTAGGAAACTTTCGCCTGTGTTTCTCATCCAAAGTCAGAGGATCACTTCTGGGGCTTTTCTAGGTTTGGAATACTGAAGGCAAATGGATGAGAAAGAATTACTCAGTTGCCTAGGTTCGGGATGGTAAGTGGGGAGGGTGGCAGAGTTGAGAGATTTTTATGGCATTTGTTGATTTTGTTTCTTAATATGTTTCATGAGAACAAGCTCTAGTGTCACAAAATGAAAATGACTTCTAATATGAAGACATTGACCTTGACATATTTTTGTAGCAGTATGACAGTGATTCACACTATATTTAGCCTATGAGATGTGTAGAAAATAATCAGTTAATTCGTTCAGACTATATAAGCCTTTGCATGTGCTAACTACTTGAGTAACTGGTATAATTTTGCAACTTTTTGGAGTCTGAATGTTTTTCTCAAATGATTTTCCCAAGCAACATGAATAATTGCCTTTATATTTCATTTCTGTTTGTGTGTTCTTTTTTCCTGGCTATTAACAGTATTGAAAACACTGATAATTCTTAGTTACTTGGGACAAATCTTAAATAAACATGATAATTAAATGACCCTACTACTACTGCTGCTACTTATACCACTGCTACTACTACTACTAACTTGTACAGAAATGTAACTGAAGTACATACTCTCTTCTTTGATAAGCAGAAGCCAAACTTTATTCAGTTAGTGTCCCAAGCTCCCAATATGGCATTTCTGCTATTGGGATAGTTTTTCAAGAAGTGCCTGATAAATGAAGCTGATGATGGTTCTTCTTTATTTACAAAGCTCTTTTACATTCATTATTTAAATTCATAATTACTGCAGCCCTGAAAATTACAAGATGGTGAGATTTAAAGGGATTCATCCACTTCCTAATACTAATCATCAATCTGTCCTTCCTGCCAAGTGCTCATCTAATTTATTCCCAAACATCCACCATGGTGGGAGACTCCCAACTTCCTGAGATGGACAATTCCCTTTGGGGGATTTTCATTTATTACCTTAGTAGCCATGAAATTTGGTCAAATAATTTAATCCCTCTGAACTTCTGTTTATTCCCCTGGAAAAAAAAATATGGAGTTGAAGCCCAGCTCATGTGATTATTGAAGCAATCACATCAAAGAAAATTGCACAAAGAAATTTCTGCAAAAAGAAAAGTTTCATCATCAACAGCATCAAGTTTGGATAGATTTAATGGCTTTATCACTTTTTAACTTTTCTACTACTGGTTCTTTAAAAAACACAGTGTCACCTCTACTGTGAACCCTTCCTTCAACTTTGCAGGCATTGTAACATTTTTGTTTTGTACAATATTTTGTCATTGTTGCTAGTACAGTCCATGTTACCTTGTATAGAAATATATTGATTCATGTTTACATCTCTCAAAATACACCATGAAATCCTAAATATTGCTGCAACCCGGGGCAAGCCACTGCAAAATATGCCTCAATAGCATATTGATTATTCTGAGTTAAAGTTACGTCAGTTCAGTTCAGTCGCTCAGTCATGTCCGACTCTTTGCGGCCTCATGATGATCGCAGCACACCAGGCCTCTCTGTTCATCACCAACTCCCGGAGTTGACCCAAACTCATGTCCATCGAGTCGGTGATTCCATCCAACCATCTCATCCTCTGTCGTCCCCTTCTCCTCCTGCCCCCAATCCTTTCCAGCATCAGGGTCTTTTCCAATGAGTCAACTCTTCGCATGAGGTGGCCAAAGTATTGGAGTTTCAGCTTCAACATCAGTCCTTCCAATGAACACCCAGGACTGATCTCCTTTAGGATGGACTGGTTGGATCTGCTTGCAGTCCAAGGGGACTCTCAAGAGTCTTCTCCAACACCACAGAGTTCAAAAGCATCAATTCCTTGGTGCTCAGCTTTCTTCACCGTCCAACTCTCACATCCATACATGACTACTGGAAAAACCATAGCCTTGACTAGACGGACCTTTGTTGTCAAAGTAATGTCTCTGCTTTTAAATATGCTATCTAGGTTGGTCATAACTTTCCTTCCAAGGAGTAAGCGTCTTTTAATTTCATGGCTGCAATCACCATCTGCAGTGATTTTGGAGCCCCCAAAAATAAAGTCTGACACTGCTTCCACTGTTTCCCCATCTATTTCCCATGAAGTGATGGGACCAGATGCCATGATCTTAGTTTTCTGAATGTTGAGCCTAAGCCAACTTTTTCACTCTCCTCTCTCACTTTCATCAAGAGGCTTTTTAGTTCTTCAGTTTCTGCCATATGGGTGGTGTCATCTGCATATCTGAGGTTATTGATATTTCTCCCGGCAATCTTGATTCCAGCTTGTGCTTCTTCCAGCCCAGCATTTCTCATGATGTACTCTGCATATAAGTTAAATAAGCAGGGTGACAATATACAGCCTTGACGTACTCCTTTTCCTATTTGGAACCAGTCTGTTGTTCCATGTCCAGTTCTTAAGAAATGGTTAATGCAAGAGGGGCACCCTGACTCCCCTTTTCTGTCTCCTTGAAAGTAGGAAATGAATTTCTTATATGAAAGATGCACTCCCTGCATCTGGAGGCAGAACACCCTTCTAACCGAAAATAGGGAGATCAAGCAGAGAAGCCTTTATACACAAACCTTGTTAAGTCTTTAATTTACTACCCCGAGCTCTTCACTAATTAAACACAGAAGCCCAAGTTTCGTTATCCTGTCAATTCCTCACAAATTTAATGTTTGTCTAAAAAGTATAAAAACAGACTGCTTTGGCTATTTCTTAGGTCCCATTTCTATGAGACCTTTGTGTGCATGAAGTAAAATTTCTTTTTCTCCTGTTAATCTGTCTTGTGTCAATTTTATTATTAGTCTCAGCCACAAGAACTCAAGATGTATTTTAATGGGGTAAAAGAAGGAAAAAATTTCTCTCCTACACCAACAATAATGAAAATTGTGTCTTATTCATATTTGTCTAGAAAAAGTCTTATCAATGGAGAAGGCACCAATTTATTTACTTATTTTTTGTAATTTATTTTTGTTGAAGTTTAGTTGATTTACAATATCAAGTTAATTTTAGGTGTACAATACAGTGATTCGGTTGTGTATGTGTGTACACACACACTTGTGTGTATATATATATATATATATATATATATATATATATATGTAGATTATCTTTTCAGATATTTTCCCTTATAGGTTATTACAAAGTATGGAGAATAGTTCCCCGTGCTATGCAATAGGTCCTTGTCTATTTTATATATAGCAGTAGAGAAGACAATTTAGATATGTAAAGCAACCTTACTCTTGTTTACTGTATTTTTCCAGAAAACCTCTCATATAACTAGCTCCCTGCTCCCAACATCTTTTGTTTTTAGCTGGAGATGGTACTTAATGTGGAAGCTCGGATGTTTTCCTGCAGTTACTCAGTTTTCTTGGGTCTCTCCTGTGTGTATAGGAGATACTGTTGTTGTTTAATTGCTAAGTCGTGTCTGACTCCTTTGTGACCCCATGGACTGTAGCCCGCCAGGCTCCTCTGTCCATGGGATTTTCCCAGGCAAGATTACTGGGGGTGGGTTGGGGGCCACTTTTTTTCCTTCTCCAGGGGATCTTTCCTGACCCAGGAACAGAACCCATGTCTCCTGCATTAGCAGGCAGAGATTCTTTACCCACCGAGCCACCAGGGAAACCCATATAGGAGGCCATAATACATGTTATTAAACTTCCGTTTGCTTTTCTCCTGTTAGTTCTGTCTTTTTATTACATGGGGTCTCAGCCAAGAACCTAAAAGAAGGAAAATTATTTCTCCTCCCCTACAAAGTACAAGAGAAACACAGGAGATCCCTTAGTGGTAAAGAAAGTGGCATTTTCCTTTCTAGTACTGTTTTTTGTCCTCCTATACCCAATCATCCCTCCTCTAACAAGGACTCCTTTCATCTGAACCTCATGGTTCAAATTCTCAGACCAAAATTTGAAAAGGATTTCAAATGTTGTTCATGGATACTTTTTTCCCCCACATATATTTAAATCCCTGACAGACTCTACTCAAGAGGAAGTCGAGAGAAAATGAGTAGCTGCTGATACCTTGAGTAGGCAGATTTTGAACCCATGCTTCAAAATTTGTCAGTATCCATTTTACTATTTAGATGTTCACCCCAAGATCAAAGACTATTTTATTGGCTTGGAATTGTTCTACTTCCTGTCGCTTCAATTAAATAAAAAACTATCATCAGCTGCAATGTTTTTAATGAGTGGGAAGGCAGTAAGAGGAAACAAACAGCCATGTGTAACAGAAATCTATTTTCCATGCCCCCCCACATATAGCTATACCACAAGTGCAGTTCCTCGCTAGTTGTGTCCATGTGTAGTACTCTGCTCTCAAAGTGACTCATTAGTGAGATGTGCCATATACCATGATCCTATCCTCTCATGCTCTCACATGTCTCCACCTCTGTTCCTAAGTAGAAACTGCCCTCTCCTTAGCCCAATCTCAGAGACACCATCCGTTGTACATCACTGCATAAGTGCGCACTGATATACTCTTTTTGTGTCAGACAAATGCCATGAAATATGTCCTACTGTGTGTACCACTCCCATGTAGTGTTTCTCTCACTGTTATTCATGTGATCCCCAAGACGCACCTCACACTTCATCTACCCTCGTGTGTTCGAATTAGCTACCTCAACTCCGACATACCCCTCTATCCTCCCTACCATTGTACCTACCCATCTCACTGCTCTCACTGATCCATACCTAACATTTGTTCAAACTAGAGTTGTTACTCATTTATGTCTCTAAAACACGTTGTCCTCCATACAACATCAACCAGTGTTGTCAACAGATCTGACTAGCCTGTCTAGTTCTACTGCACATTACCCATTGTTCGCCTCCCAACCATAGAGATGTGACACACGAGTGCTATTCCCCTACTTACGCAACACCGTCCCGTCCCCAATCCTTGCCTCTTTCTCTAATACTATGTACGATCTCGTGAAGTAGTCAACCATCTATAATCAAACTATAGTGCGCCAGCTTGTCAGATACGTGTGACCACAGTCTCACGACAGTGATTGAACACTGCTCTGTGTATACCCTGTTAGCTATCCACATCCTATTTCCAAACCACCCACCCTCTGGTCCTACACATAGTAACACCCACACTCATATATGACGCTCTATCCGTACTTTGTCGACTGTACGCAAGAATGAGTATGAGAACTTGAGTATGAGCATTACCACTAGAGAATTCAACCCCCAAAGAGACATCACCTTGTGTGAGTGTGCTGACTCCAACCACACCAATGTGAACACCAACTCACTCCAGAGTCCTCCTAGTGAGACCTGACATATCATTGAGTGTCTCTGTTACCTCATGCTCACGCGGTGCTCTCTAAATGAACTGTGCCATACCAAATAACAAATATCCCTGCAACGTTCTGGTAGTTTAGACATCCCAAGTACACTATGCCTGTGCTAATGCCACCTACTAGAGTGATATAAGTATGAGTAACCGTCTAGCTTGTATGTATGTACCACCCAAAGTGAATTCCTCTTACTACTACAAAGTCGTGTGCTCACCCCTGCACACCTATGTGTGTATCACGCTGACTTGCCCGCAGACGAGACCTCTCACTTTGTACTCACCCATTGGTGACCACACAACACACATCTCCACTCACACTAACTACCCCCTCACATACCAACACCACACATACCTAACCACATCCTACTCATTGCACACACATGTCCCTGTTATCGAACCAAGTACTATTACTCTAATCTGTTTTCCTCCTGCATACCTCCAAGTCTCAGTGTCACACCCTATCCCACTACCCACCAGTGTGTGATCTCTGTGCACTAAGTACACTCTGGCTGCATAAATGTAGACTTGTGTGACCACCTGATCATGTCTCCGCTGCTCCTTAAAGTGTAGTCCTCTCTGACTGTTCGTTCATAGTGTACTTACACAGTGAACTTCCGTAGCCTCGTCACCACCTCTCAACTCGCACTTTGTACTTAGCTGCAGTGTGACTGTGCTCCTGTGCTCTCCTCCTGTCCCCCTTTAGCCGTGCGCGCTCCAGACCACCTGTTCTCTCTTATTCTTTATTCCAAAACACATAAACCCCACTCAAAACTCAGCTCCTCAGAACTCTCTGTGCCACATACACGGCCCTTCTCACTAGTCTATCCAATACCGCAGTCGTGACTCCACCGCTGACACCGCCACATGTGTCACATCATGTCAACTCATCTAATCCAGAAATCTCTAAACAACATCACACCTAATAGTCCTGTCACTTCTCTCTCTCTGTCTGTCGAACACTCTCTGTTCATAACAGCTCAAGTACATACTAATCCAACGCGCACACCTGTCTTAAATGTTCTCAACATCCAAGATGTCCATATGTTAACGTACCTCTCCTCAAACCTCGCATCATGTGAAATGATAACCAAACCAGTACACATCCTATGTACAATGCACAGTCTAAACTCTATACTTGTCACTCTGTGCACAAAAAACCCTCTCTGTAAGTACTCACTGTGACTCTCATCTCTCGTGTGTGCCGTCTCTACCATCCAAGCAGAGATCCCACTCTACTCACATAGATTGAGTATCTGATGCCTGCTCACTGTTACCCTCCTGCTATACATGTTTGTGACAAAGTCCCACTTCAGACTCTATAAGAGTTTCATTAGAACATCACACTTATCGCTCGCACACATAACAATGTCACCAGTCACAACACACTGCTCTGTCCCTAAACACTCATTCACTGACATTGTGCACATAAATCTTTCTCCTCTCAAACCTCCTCCTCTCCTCTCTCTGCCATAGCGACTCTCTGTCCATCGTTTCCCACTCACACTTTATTCCTTGATCATTATTATACATAATGTAGTTACTACTCTGCCCCCCCCCCCCTCACGTTTGACACCTACCCAATCAACTCACCACTGCGTCACTTGCCCCATATGTGATAGCACCACTCTCGTTCCACCACATAGCCACCCACACATCGCGTCCTTCTGATCACATACTCCCTGTAGATATCACTGTACTCGACTGTCATTCACTCACATCTCTCTCATACCTGTCAATCCCCCATCCTCCTCTGTCTATGCCTAAACAGTCCATACCTTCGTGCAACCTCTGTCACCTCATTTGTCTCGCTCTCTTGATGATGAAATGAGTATATGTCTGTGTGTCTTTGTAACCACTCTACTCACATACACATACATGTCATCTATAACATCTGAACCCCACACTCACTCGATAGACCTCTCATCCCTCGTCGTGTCCAGTCTAACCATCTTGACTGCACAGTTGTGTGTGTGACATCCTTGTGCAGTCCACCAATATAGTATCAGTATCACCCACACATGTGTCTTGCAATAAGTCAGTGTATACCCATCCCACACCTATCTCACTCAAGTTCTGGTGTCCATGCAGAGACTACACATCACCGCTAAACCCTCGCTCACTATCAGCGTTACGCCTAGGAAATCAACCAGACACAAATATCACTCTAGTGAGTATCACAGTATATAGATCAGTCCATACCACTCTCTCATAGAACTCTACTGACACTCACACCTCTACGTCTCTCCCTTCACCCTACATCAACAAATACTCATGAGGACCGTTTGTAGCCAGTGTCATATAATCTCTACGCCACCGAGTATGTATCCTCCAATCTGTGCTCACTCCGTGTATAATATGATATGTGCCGTCTTAGTTACCACATTGTGTACTGCAGACCTAGTCCAAACCCCTAAGCCCCACAATAAAACTAGACCAGTACATATCAGTGTAGAGAGATCCTCTCCCCCACCAATGTTCAAGTCGAGTCAAAGACACTCACTCAGAAGAGACTATCGAGATCTCTCCCTGACCCGCCTCGTCTCCTTCGCACATCTCTCATATCCACCAAGAGATGCTCAAACAACTATAGAGCGAAGTTCAACAATTGTACAGACGACACACCTCATAAATCTACTGAGAAGATCCCACTCCAAACCAAACAAACATACCCAACATTACATCACTAGAGTCACCTTCCGATCGTTGATTTAGTGCTCTTGCTCTACCTGATATACCTCCATCACAGTACTGTTCCGTATCACATCACTAAACCAAATACTCATAGTGTGCCAGAAACTCACTTTGAAGATATGTGTATAAGTTGCCAATTCCCTGAATGTAACTAACATGTGATAGGAAAAACCTAAATTAGAAGAATCCTATGTTAAAAACACAGTAATACAAGATCCATATGATCTCTCCTGTGTTTTTTGTGAGACAAAAGTCTACCCAAAGATCGTTTGAAGAGAAAACAAGAGCGCCCAATGTTGTACCAGATACATCGCGTAACAGCACATGTGTGATGAGGAGACAATCCACTCCTCTGTGTGACACTACATAGACTACTTTCCCTCCAGTCTGAGAAGATCCTATCACTCAGTCATACCAAGTGAGACTGTGTATCGAAACTAGCATACTCACGCAACCTCTCTCCAAGAATGAGACCCATAGCCTATGTGTTTTCTACCTCAAATACACAAGAACCATTCAAGAAAAAAAGAACAGTGTTATCCATATCACACTATCTACCCATCCATGTGACACCAGATCCTCCAGATCTTGATACGTCTAACTGATGACTCTCCACATCGAGTTCTGTGACTATCGTTGGTCCCACCCAAATGTACAGACGAACTGCACACACATGACATCTGTGGTTCACCACACCTGAACCAGTTGTGTTGCCTACTGCGTGCTGTTGCTACCATCCTCTCTATATAGAGTTTAGTCCCCGCTGTCGGTGATCACCACTAACCCTCCGTGTGCTTGTTGCTAATGTCAGATAAAAATACATCCATTCTAACAGTACTGTGTGACCATGATCGTACAAGAGCCTATCCCAATGAATTTATCCCCAACCTCCAAATATACTCTGATCCATAAGATGAGACTACTCTTGTCATCCAATGTCTCTAGTCCGCCTCCAGAGATACCTCAGATATCAGAGTCAATCATTCGATAAACTACTCAGTCCAATCTCACATAAGACTCACACCTATCACTGTGTCTACTGAAGTAGATAATCCACTCAACCCTATACCCGTGCGCACACTGACTTGTGTCTCGCGTATATCTATTGTCTCAATCTATTATCTCAACTGCATCACATCCTGTCACATGATCTGTGTTACCTCCTACGAGAATCTGCTCAATTACTGCTTAGAATGTGTAATGTCTGTGTAACATGACACATTGTACTCAGCTCCATCACTTCATTCTAGCTAAAGCTCATCGAGTAATGTACCAACACGTTCCCATAGATAGTGTCCTACTGTGTCTGGCTGTCTCATCACTCATAAATAGAGATGCCGTCGCTGATTTCAGTGTTGCCTACATTAACAAACTTTCAGAATGTGCATCCTCTCAGAAAGAGTCGCACCACATGCCTCCGCTCAATCATGTTGAGTCGTGTGTCCCACTCTCTCTTGCCTGTAAATCCTCTGCGCTCATGTTGCATTTTGGTGTCCATGTTCCCCGCAAGTGATCGCTACTGTGTGGGTCTCGTATCAATATGTAAGATCTCCGCTCTGTCTCATGTCGCTGCCACCTCTACAATGTATTCGCCTACATCAGCAACACTGTGTCTCACAGATTGTGACAGAGATGCTTACTAGTGTACACCTATCTGTCCTCCGCATATTGTGTCTAAAAGCCCATCCAGAAACATCTTGTGTCTCTAAGACTTGTGTACTATAAGTACTCATCACTCACACTCTAGAGAGCCAAAAACTCTGATGATAGTAAATCAGCATAAACAGAACTCTTGTAGAGATCATGTGTCTCATCCTACATCTATCTCGTAGTCTCACACGATATCACGCACCATTATACAGACCAGTGTGCTAACGCTGTTTCCAGATGCATATCACGTCTCACAGTACCATTCTTATCACACCACCTTTCACACTCAACTCTATCACATCCAATACGAACAGCGTCCGCAGAACGTCCCTAATATATCTTAATAGACTCTGCCTGCTCTTTGTTACTATCGTAGAGATACTCCTATAGCATCCCATTAATAACAGTACTCAGACACAAGTCAAATCAACCCTACCAGAACACAACTCTCACTCCTTGCACCGTCCCTGCACATCTAGACAAGACACTACGCACTGTACATAGGCTGACTAACTCCGTCTTCGCTCTATCATAACCACAACCACGAAGATGCCATCCTTTATTCCACATGTAAGAGATGTGTCATGTCTAGTTATACTGTCACGTGTCCTCTGTAACACCCCACCTGCGAGACCAAGTTGACTCCTCCATCCACCCTATCTTGTGCTAATGTTGTCATATGTGTGTGTCACCCCTAGTCGTTGCATCCGCTGCACTAATGTGTGTGCTCACTCACACACTGTGTTTCCTGTCACCACCCAACTTCGATAGTCAAGACACTCTCCTAGTGTTTGATTCCATAATCTGACTCAGAAATACACCACTCCACCACTGTTAGAGTTGATCACAATACCCACTGACTCGACTTCTCATATACTCTCTGCGCGTCATATCCCTTATAATCTTCTAGAGTCTATCTCTAATCTTCCTTATCTCCCATACCATAACTCAATCTAACCCAGATGGTATACAAATGTGTGTTGTGCCCATAGCATATATACTACAACGAATGTATACAATTGTGCCACTTCACCTAGCCCTACAAGACTAATGTTGTAATATGTCATTCTATCTTACATGTGTAATCCTAATGCATATCTCTCCTCATCCGTCCGTGTGTATCTCTAATCCTCATGCAGTTGAAGTGTCGCCAGACACCGATACGTCTCAGCGTAACAGTGAAGTTAACCAATGTGTGTGTACGTAGAGTGTATCTGACTGACTCACTCTCACGTACACCTACACCCCCACTATAATATCTTGATACATATTGTGGTCGTCTCTCGCTCTCCCTACCTAATCTACTCACACCTCCACGCTGCTTCTCTCTCCCTCCGTCTCTATCTCCACCCCACTCTCTCTACTCTCTCACTACTCAGAGTCTTGACTTCACCTGCACGCCACACAAGCACGTGCGACTGTACCTGCCAGATAACTCACACCCTAGCATATCTCTGTGTCTCACCCTCTCCTAAATCCGTAAGTCAGATCCCTTCATGTGTTACTGGTAGATGTGCACTGTGTCACCACTATCAATGTTCCAGTCGCTCCCTTGAGCAGAGACTCTTATACATAGCACACGTATGACCCACAGTAACCCTTCTCTGTAGACTTACATCTTACAGTGATCTACATCTACAGCTCGTGGATCGTTTGTGCTAGACACTACTCAACTGATAAGTGTCCTGTATTCTCTCAAAACTACTCTCGACACGTCATAGTGACACCACCACCAACCCCTGTGTGCGCTCTCAAGCTCTACCATTACTACTCACCCCTACTTGAGAAAATCGTGCTGTGTAGTCCGCTACAATCACTCTCCGTCCCGCACCCAGATATGTGTCGCCGTTCCCAAACAACTGTGTTGTGTCGCTCTGATTACACTACATATAGTAACTCCCTCCTCATAACCATCATCTGCATCTTAACACCGTGACTTGTCCCTAGAGATATGTGACAACCACTCTCCCGTGCTCACTAGCACTACCCCACTCCACGTTGTACTCTTTCGTCAGTAACGTGTACACGAGTCTCTCATCCTCATATGATCCCACGCTTGAGCTTGTCACTCCTCACACCCAACTCGACTGTCACGATACATCACCCACCTCCATCTGAGCGACCCCGATCAAATTGCAACCCTCCTACGCGCGTCTCGAATGTGAACCTGCTGGCCCCTAAAATCCCTTCTTCAACATATTTCTCTAACTAATATGATCCTATCTATTTAAACACAACATGGGGTGTGACCATGCCACCATTGTGTGCTCCTCCCAGTTCAGATAGTCACCTTGTGTGACCACGACACGTATACTCCACCGATATAACTCTTCCACTTCCACGTGATACACTTCAACGCGACACTGTACTACTGTGTCCTACCAACGTCTATATTCCTTTCCCATAAACCACACTTCCCAAAACCATAAAGATAACATGTGAAGAACACACTCACTACGCGTTGACCGATGCTCGTCCCTTTCCCCGCGCCCTGCACCGCTCCAACCCCTAACCCCCCTCCCATAACTCACCCCCCCCCTACAGTAGTCTATCACAAACTGACTATAGTGCCACACATATATCTACTCGACTGCGCGCACCCATACGCCGCCCACTAAAAACAGCGCTAACACTCCATCGTATAGCCCCGCTCCTCATCATATAGTGACTCGTGTACTCTACTTTCCGCTATCCACCCTCCATGCAGTCGTCGCCCGTCCCTCATCTAACACCTTCCAATCCCCTCTATCTACTTGTCACACACTCTCTCTACTATGTGTCGTTCTAGTAAAGACCACTACACTCCTATCGTTGCACACGCACCCCCACATCACGTTTAACTCTGTCTCTCCCCATGTCATCTACTCTACACCGATGTCGAATATATCCAAGTCGTGCCGTGTTCACCATGTGTGCTCCAGCTATCCTCTGACCTCTGTATCATCTACATTAGCATCATACTTTGACATAGTCATGTCCCTTCTCAACACTACTCCTGTGCCTTCTGGACTCACGCTATGCAATTGTATTTATGATCCCCGTACACTCTCCCACATTCTGACCCCGCGCTTCTATCATTGATTGCAAACCGTCCTAAGTCCCGTTTTGTGCATTGACCTTGATGTCAGTGTCTTTTTAAATCTCGTGACCCCTCTTTTAAAATATTTTTTTTTTCCCATCATACAACCCTTCTCTTCCCACTATCCTTTCCCTCTCCTCCTATATCCTCCCAATTTTCTCTTATCTCGTCTATGTCACTACTGTCCTCATCCCCAACACTGGTTGTCTGTCTCTTCCCACTGCTACTACACCTCATCCACACCCTCCATAACGTTCACACTTGTGACACAAATGTGTGTCATCCCATTCAACCTTATCCTGAGTACATCTTAGTGATACAATACCTCTTCATAGTCCTACCCTACCCCCGTCTGTGTGTGTGTCCAAACATGATACCTGTGACGTCATTTGTCCCCTCTGAGATCTCATGGCTATCCACCCCAAGCTGTACTCACACACCTCTACCCCCAGTAGTCAAGTGTGCACTTCTCCAGCCCATCTTTCACTGTGATTCTAGCAATCCCCACTCTGGCACCACCATACATCCCACTCTCTACGGACCCACACTGGTCGAGTGTTTCAACTCCACTACGCCAATCCACACCCCCGTGTGTAGATCGAGTGTGTCCATGTCCAGTGTTATACGTACATGTCTGACGTGTCCGCACAACTGTAGCGTGATCACAGTGCTGTCGCGCACCTACACACACTCTACGAGGACCTTGCCAACCCTGTGCCTCTTGTGTTATACGTAATGTTGTGTGTCATCTGATCCACTCACTCACCACTGTCAACTACTCAGTCCTGTGTCATGTTGCCTCATAATACTCTCGTTTTGAGTCACTCACACCTAAAGTCACATCCACTACATCCACCATCCCCCACAACACTAGTGCTTTTTCCCCCCCCCTCAATCCTATTCTCCTCTCAGAACCTCACCAACAAATAATATACTCAACCTAAAACTATTTCATACAAACCTATCTATCAGAAACAACAAAATAAAACCATCCCCCCACAACCCAAATCTACAAATTACAGTCCTTAACTCTTTAGTGTTATGCTCAGTCCTCTAGTAATATGTCGTTGCTCGTGTCACATCCCAGTCTCAGATATGAGTGGTGGTGTGTGTCTCGTGTGTCTCACTCTCTCTCTGTATCTGTCACACCATCTGCTATATAGTTGCCTACATTCCTCTCTATCTGTGCCTCGTGATCCTCACTCACGCACACCAGCAGATCCTCTAAGCATGCTTTCTCTTACGATGTCTACGCACGCAAAGATGATAAAGTTGTGCGTGTGTGTTCACCCAATCTGTGACTAGTACACAACTTGAACTAACTCTTATAAGTGTATCCCCCGTGAGAACTATCATCCTCTCGTGCCTAAGATCCGCACGCGCCCTTGACTACAAGTCTGATATCATGTGATCTCACGAGACACGTACAACTCTACACATGTAGTGCGTGCCATGTGTCGTATGTAACAGTACATGTACAACTGTGTGAACTCACTCTCGCATCTACCATGTGTCTCACCACTTATCTCAATACTGTTGATACCAACCTCATATTATGTCACATGTGTGTCTCAATCTCTAATGACATTTAGTCAAAGTAGGAATATAGCATGAATGAGAGACGGACACCATCTGTATACTAAAGCTAGAATCCAGATTCAATATTTCAAGATATATCTGCTGTATACAGTATAGCATCTCTGAATCAGTGTGTACATTCTACTCACTGAAACTAGAACTCTCTGATAGAGCTATATGAGAGGATCAGATGAATCTCAAACTTGTGTGAAATTCGAGATGTATCATGTCCAAACAAAGAATCACACCTATGATAAATCTCCAGACACTCCGTATCTCAAGGAATAGAGATCCTCATCACCTCCGTGTCACAAAACTGCCGTAAGACTCTCTATCTATCAGTTCACTCTCCGTAGGTGTATAGCACTATTCCGCGTCGTCAAACTGTTTTGTGTCTCACCCACCTCACCACTAGTAGACTGATCCCTACTATGTTTACTGTGAGGAGTAATCCAAAGTGTTTTAGAAACACAAAAAATCATGTGCAGACTAATGTAGTAAGTAGTCTTGTGTATTTATGCTGTAGTTGTATCTGTGATCAACACAATATTCATAGTAGAGTGTATATAACACTCTCCGTCTCACATGCATGTGTTCTAGACCTCTGCTATAATGATGTGTGTGTGCGAAAATTGTTGTGTCTCACTGTGTAGTGAGAGTCATCTAACTTATGATGTTACTCATGTATGTAGTGTGATGTAAATGTAAGGTGTGAGCCTAGCAGACTCAAGAGCTACCCACCATCCTGTCACCCAGTGTCTCAAGAGATAAACAGACAAATATCAAGATTACACAATAATATCTAATAGTAGTCAACCTTGTGAGTTTATAAGAACTAGCATGAGTTATAGTCCCTGATATACAATCACTACCACACTCTGCCATCTCAAGTGTAGAAATTCCTCTAATGGCCGTATATGTGTCCACCTCACTCGTGTTGTGTCAATTCACTAATACATGAGTTACAGAGATCTACACCAATGTGTGTCATAGTTGTGAGTATATATCAAGATGTCTAACAGGAGATAACACACCCCATTGTGGTCTCAACATACTTGACGCTCTTCACTATCCAGACACAGAACCACTCCATAGAAACACTTGTCACCCCCCCCACCTTTCTGTAACATCACAACATGTGTGTGTGTGACTCCCTCGTCACCTTGCTCCGTCTACTCTGTGCAGTGTGCACATAATTGTCCTATCTGTGCAGTAACCATCATAGTACTTACTCTGTCAACTGCAGTCTTTCACATCGCTATCCGATCGCAGCTCTCAGATTTCATGCAGTCAAAGATTCAATCACACTTCTCTATCTACCCTGTCTCCTTCCATATCATAGTCATTTCATGACCCATGTTCAATGTTCTTCACTTGTCATTACTCACATATTGTACTTCATGGTTGTCAGGACACACACCTGTATCATTCTACGTGAAATGTCTCTAGATTGCCATGCCTGCCCTGTGACGGTTCCACAATCCAGACATCGACTGAATGTTTAAGAGACCATCTGTAAACCTATATTACTCTGACCATATACACTTAGTAGTATCTAGTATATCCTTTTGATCATCTGTCCGATGAGATTCTAGACACTGATCACTCATGTCTCTTCCTAGTCCTCTACCTTACCACTCTACTTCCAACGATCTCCAGAATGCCACCTAAGAACCGTTGTCCTTATCACCACACACTACTGATACTCTGTGTGTGTTATGTGCCATCACTAGTTATATGTCATATAACAACGTCAAATCATAGTCCGTGAGAGTATCACCTCTGAAATAAATCGACCTCTTCTTCTCCCCCAACCAGTGTGTGTGTGTGTCCTCTCTGTGATATGGCTCTGTGACTCTCTCTCCCGCAAATGTGTGTACATGATCAATCCTGCATCACCACTGTGTTGTCATCGTACTGTGTAGTCATATCTGTGTCCACCACCAAGATATGTGAGTTAGATACCGTGTCGTCCTGTGTTATCACTTGATCTCTCTTACGTACTCTCTTACTATACTATTTAATACATAGACTGTACTGTCGACACTCTATACCTACTGACTGATTACTGACTATCTGCTGTCTATTGTCAGACATACTCAATAGACCCACCTGTGACCATCTGTTCGTTCCCAGTCCCAGTCTGCCTATACACACTAAATGTCCTCATCAGATCTACTGTAAGCCACACTATCTATATCCCTTCACCTCTACATCTACCTGTCAGAGTCCCGTCCTGTCGCTGTGTGACCTCTGATCAACTCTCACATATAACCCATGACATATCCATCTATACTCAACCGCGGCGCAGTCCGATTAGTGTGTTGCACATGTACTTATCATCCCAAAGGTTCGACATACATACTCTCTCATCCAGTTGTTGCAGACCCATGTGCATATCCCTCCTCTGTCATTTATCTGTTCCTCTTGTGCCACGTTAGTCACTCTGATATAGTCATCTTGTTGTGTGTGTGTGTACCATGGTGTGCCAATGTGTCCCCACATTTCCGTACACTTACCCACACACTATCGCCACGTGTTGTCACTGTGTGTGCCCCACCATGTCCCAAGCACTCCAAGTCAGTACTAAGATCTCTCCAGTTATGTTTCAGTGTATATAGTCAGTGCTGCGTTGCTCCTTTCTCTCTAGTCTAACACGTGTCTGTGTGTCATTCCCCTCTCTCCCCCTTAGTACCCCCCTCTCTATGTATTCATCTGTATCTGTCTCCTGTCCACCTGTTATATAATCCCTTATTGTGATGTATATGGTCTCCTGGAATCCCTCCCATATCCGCCCTTCTTTACTCTACCAGACCACACTCCTCTACAAAAGATATTCTTCAGTCAAACTAGTGCTTCACACCCAGTCCTCATAGACACCGACTGTGTCCAGACGTGACTACTTCGCTCTAATAGACTCTCGCATGTGCCTAATGTCTGACGTAGTTTCTATAACCATCCATCACTTCTCTCCTCTGCTATTCTACTACTGTATACAGTCTCTGCCATGTCTACTCCTCACTGTGATCCCCACTCACATGTAGTGTGTGTCTTCCATGTAGTCTGGTGCATGAACGCACATGTGAGTGTACCCTGTCTAGATGTCTACACAGTGCTCACTATGTGCGTTGTGTGTCCCTGCCTTCATGCTCCTGCTACTAGTTAGTCACAACTGCTATATGTGTTTATAGGTCTCTCCAGATACGTCGTGTGTTCTTTAACAACCCCAGTCTGATCACACCTCTCCTCGATTGTTGCGTCACTCCTGTGTCATCCATCCTACCTTAGATCGTCGTGCCCAAAATCTCTGTGCCTGGTGTGCCTCCACTGAGACAGTGCTAAGAAACTATGATACATTAGCGTGTACGTGTGCCTAACCTCTTACAGTGCCTATGCTTCTCAGAGGCACACTCACCCATTACTACAGTTATCTGCTTGTTGCTCCTCAATCCCCTCCTGTCTAAACACTATTCACTGAGTCTAGAACACCCATCCCACATGTCAGTGTGGTACACCTCGTACTATCCACTGAGTATATCCCGATCCATGTTGTCCTGTCCTCCGTTGGTATTCCTCTACCCTCCCATACGTAGAGACACCTCACACTCAGACCATCAAGTGTGTGACTACCCTCTGTCATTAATCTCTAATTAGATCTGAAGTCTTCATGTCTGTGCACTGGACGTCCTCCCCCTATCATCTTTGTCTCATCACTGGTGTAATGTACACAATACACGAAACCCCTCATATATGTCCCCGCCCTCCTCCACACACTCCTCCTTCATCCCCTGTAGTGTCGCTCCCTCGCCAGTGTCACACCCCACCCTTCGTCTCTTTCGATGTAGACACTCTCCGCCTGCACATGTGTGTTCTCTGATACTATGTTCAACACTGTCTGTTGTAGCAGTACCGTCCACCTCGTATGTAATACCCACATAACCACTTATACAGACCTCTATCCACCTATGAATTCTCCTGCGTTCATTAGTACCCCTACCTGTCACCCTCTCCTCCTAAGCAGCTGTCTTCGATTTATTTCTTATAAATGAGACAGCTGTATGCTCTGTCTCTTGTGTCTCCGTGTATCTCTCTCCACCACCGTCACACACACTTGCACTACTCATACTTCTGTGTCTACCCTAACACATCCCATGTTGTCAATACATCACCTCTTGTTGATGCTCCTATGTGGAGAGTCATCAAGTCTGTGTACAACCAACACGAAATATTATTAAATAGACACTGCTCATACTCTGAGTGTGTTATGTGTCCCCATCAACTCCCTATCTCACATCAATTATTCATCAGACTTGTCGCTCACACTATTCACCCTCTCTCGCCTCCCTAAGGCCTCCCATACAACGCTCTCCCCCCTACAAAGTCCCTCCTCGCTCTAACTCATCACATCCTAATACATCGTGTCGTCATAGTCTCCTCCTGTCAACCACATCACAGACATATCTGATACCCATCCACTGTCTATACACCATACTCCCTGTATGAAGATCCCTCTAGGTCACCCACTACAATACTATATACCTGTCTTCCCAACTATCCCCCACCAGCTACTCTATTAGAGTGTTAGCTATAATACCACCCTAGTGCACAACCATCGTCTTTACCCCACTTTCTCTACTTGTGTCGTCCCTGATCCCAAGATCAGACAATCCTCTCCTACTTCCCCCCATCTCCATGCACCTCTGACTCTTCTCTATGTCTAGTATCTCCACTATTGTGTCACTCTCCTGAGATCACACTACTATATCACACAGTAAGCAGTATAGAGTGTGTAAACCAGAGATAATAGAGTTGACTAATGTATGTACAGTAGAACTAGGATCTCCTAGAAACCTATTAATACACCAACGATTATCTACGCCATAACGACCAGTTTGAGTGCAGTGCTTATTAGATCTAATAATCTCTGTCTCCCCTAGCAATACCATTGACAGATATAATAATTAGACTCCCTCTCATACATCACCAATCGTGATGATACAATATAATCTGTCTTCTATATACATAATACATAATGCTGTCAGTACCTAGAATAGTCATAGTGCTACTCGTGTGTGTGTGTGTGTGTATATGTGTGAATGTGCCCTAAAATAATCAACTCACTCTCCAACTCACATATCCGTTCCTCAATAGTTATGTCAACCGCCATGGTCACTAACAATATCAGTCACACTATCTCGTGCCATACTAGTGATGTAGTTAGTCTTGATAACGTCACCACTATCAATACACAAATTATCCCTCTACAGAGACCTATTCAAACGTGTTATCATATCTCAATATCGTGTCACGTAGATGGTGTGTGTGACTACTAATTCTCCCTAACTCCTGCTTGTGCACATACATATCCTACTTGAGCTCGGATTGTAATCACCACCCCTTATCCTCTACTATATAGATAATCATCTATCTATTAGTCAGAACTCCAGAGAACCTCTAATAAATGTCTAAAATGTGATAAAACATATCAATGAGACTCCATCAACCAACACAGTACTACTTAGAAGTGTATGTGTGTTGACCTCTCACTAACTCTCCTAAAAAGATTCAAGGATGATATGATGCATATATGATACATCTTAGATCCTCCCGTCCATATATCGTACTATCGGATCGTAGTACTCTAATATGTCATCTCTCTCACAATTATGAGCTCCACTCTCATATATGATAATAAGGATGGTGTCTGTCATCTTCCATGTGATCACCACACCAGCGTGTAACCACACCCTCTAATTAGTCAGTATCTTCACACTACATCTCATGACAGATAATGCCAAGTAGAATAATATCACATAAAGGAACACATCCGCTTGACTTGAGAGAAATCTATGGACTCACAACTGTAACTCGTCTTGAGATCTCTCAGAGACTCTCTCTTCCGTGCTATGTCAAACTATACCCAGTAGTCTCTCAGTATGTAATATATCCATCATACTCCCCTAATCTAATACTCCTCTCCGGACTAAAATCTCACATTAATATGCCCTAATGACGTCTAAGTAATCTCACACGACCTTTCTTAGTGATGTTTATCAGGACTATGACGTGTCAGTATCTCAATTGTGTCTACCATAAGCCCCATCCACTACAAAGTTCTGTAAGCTCAGCTATACATCTCCACGTCGTGGCTGTGTCCATTTCTAAATCATTTCCTATTAACTTTTATCACATCACTCACACTCCATTCCTGTATAGTAAGCTCTAGCAGTGTGTCTCGTTCACTCCACTATTCTACCACTGAGTTGTCACACTCTAGTGTCTACTACCACTACTAGCGGTAGTCCTACCGATCTCTCTACTCAACACACCACCTCTAGTGTGTTGTGTGTGAGCATCTAACTCTCGTACTCACTTCCACACTGTGACGAATAGTGCCAACAACCATGTCACCCAATTGTACCAATACGTGTGTTGCAAGTCTGACCCTATCCGAAATGTCCTTCTCCTCTAATCTCGCTATCTCTATCTGCCATGTATACCCCTCACGTCCCTACTCATACACATCTATCCTCTCCCACCAGCACACCTTGACAGATGGTGTTCACCTCTACTATGTGCTGCCACCACTTGTATATCACGTTAGAATTGTTCTCCTAGTGTGTGTTCCCAGCGCTCACATACACTAGTGCAAGCAAACCTGTGCAGTCCACGATCACTATGTTGTCCCCTCCTCAACATGTCTGCCTGTGCCTCTAATCACACTCATACTCACTACATATACTGTCAACAGAGATACCCCTGTCTCACCATATCATGCTATTTGTTCCAATACAATATATTATTGTGTGTAACTTGTGCTGTCGTGCTGTCAGTTACTCTGCCTCTCCCCTGTTACGTAGAGTGTCCTATGCTGTCCATTATTTATCAATATACATATCTCACAGAAATACACCCATGAAAAGTGTATTATGGTAGTGTAATTGGTACTTGATATATAACGTGATCTATACCACACACTCTGCAGTAATCCGCACTGTGTCATTCACATAGCCTCTCTCTCCGTACTAATGAGCTGCCCACCTAGCTAGTGAACATAGAAATCGACGTGTCACAATGTCTCTTATAATGTGTGTCTCCGCACGTGCTCTCAAAGATATCATCCTTAAACACTATTTCACTTATCTCATCACATCTGTGCTATAGACACCTCTGACCTGTCTATCCCGACCATCCTATCTTGCTCCCCCATTCGCTGCACCATTTCCTCCAACCTGTCTACCTCAATCTCTATACTTACGATATATTATGAGTGTGTCTAATATACTAGAGCCTATTGATTGTACGTTTCTCCTCTCACCTAACTCTCGGTCGCCCATCTGTACATCACGTGTGATATAACACTGTCTGTATACACTAGCCATCATGTCACCACTAGTCAGATAAAAAGTCAGTCTCTCTGTGTCATGATGATTAGCTCATGTTACACAATTAGTTAATGGTGTTTACTCTGCACTCTATAACATATAACATGACGTCGTGCTAGAGCTGTGCAGCATGAATGTCTACACTCTAACACTAGATATCTACGTTTCAATCGGCAAGTGTAATGTCAAACAGACCGTTCTTGCATACTAATTGACTCTGTGTCATGCATCCCACATGAGCACTGTAGCAATCTCATATAGATATAAGATAATTATCAGTCATCTATGTTCACTCTGTCCTCCACCTCTCAAACAAAAAATCAGTGTTCCATCTGTCCTCCAATATATATGAGATACAGTGTGTGAGTCTGACCTACTAACTCTCTATCTATATATCCTTAGAGATCGACTAATATGTTTCTGTACGATACTCACTTGACCCTAAGTGTCTCATCTACAATCACAATCCTATCTGTGCCTCTCTAGAGAGACCAAAGAGTGAAGAGAACTAAGAGATCAGCTATGTCACTGCTTAGATGCGTCATCTGAACCTATGACACATCTACAACATAATCATGACTATGTCACTCTAGATATCTCCTACCTACGTAAAGTATCTCAACTCAAGAAACACTGTATCACACAATATTAACCAAACTTACCACCCCTCTTAGTGCCTAAACGACCACCCACCCCTCGTATATGACAGATCCCTGTGTCACGTCTCACTTGTCCTCCCCATACAGATATCATGAATACACGTCTCTCATCATCTCTATACCCTATCCTGTCCACATCTATCTACTGATATCCAATACACTAATGTGTGTTCACACTGTGTCTCACCAAATTAAATAAGTATAATACATAGTAGTGTGTCACCCTAGACACGCATGATCTTTAGACTTAGCACATGTTGTCTCCCAATGACGCCGTTCAGAGTATCCATATGTGTGTGTATCCCTGCACAGTGTGAATCCACTCAATCAGACTATCCCTATTCTGTGCTGTATTTGAGTCCACTCTACAGTTTGACTAGTGACTCAACACACACTTGTTCAGCTACTTGTACTATGAGTCCTACATATACAAACCCCCCATGACTCTTTAATCTCATCAGACTGTGTCTCATCACAGTGTCTAATCTCTCGAAGCATGATAGTAAACATAATAGTCCTACTCGCTTCTACCTAAGTCTATCTAATGTATACTACATATGCACCCAGTAGTGATAGACAGATAACACTAGGCAAGTTGCCCATCCTCATGTCACCTAGATCATAAGACTTGTCACCTACCTCCCATCACTCGCGCTACACACAGTTTTAGTAGAGTCCACGCACTAAAAATACTAAGTCTGAATAGCATCCATCTGTACCATAACCTCATACACAATCCTGTGCACACTCTCTCACACAACACACATAACCTCACTCACACATTGTCGTCTATAATAGATATGTCTTCGAGATCTCCTCTGTAATACCTACTACTCAACCGATCACACCTGCTATGTACATATGTGTCATCACGTTTATCACTTCCTACCCACTCACATACCAATAATCTCAAAATCACACTCTCCCATCATAGATACTGTTAGTATAGTATAGACAGATGACCCACATTGCATATCTACAGTGTAAGTCCTTGTGTACAATATATCTGTTGTCCATACGTCTTATGAGTCCCATTAAACTCATATCTACCCTATGTTGTGCTCTAATATGCACTACATATACCTATATACGATGACACTCACTAATATGTATGAGTTGCCACGCTCTCCTGTGTCCAACTGTAGTCCTCACCCCAAATATCTCACATATAGTGTGAACTCACACTACATCCTAAGAGTCCCAACAGAATACACATCGCAAATACTCACATACTATGTAGTGTGGATTATACACTCACCTAAGGACGTTATTAATAGTATAATAGTGTATATAGCTCATATGTTATCTGAATCATCTACATACATACACACTCACCCCACGCCTCATATCTCCCCACCTACTCTAGACCCACGAACTAGACCACTAAAGTACCCCCTCTCTATAGATGTCTCATCTACTCGTGAACACGCAAGTACCTATGAATATATAATAGTCAGACTCTCACATATCACACTATATCATCTCATATCACTGTCTGGATAATGTATAACACACACGACGCACAGTGATGTGAATAGATGCTTTGCTATCAAGTGTAAAATGTGAGTCTGACTGAGATAAACATCTAAGTATTCATTGTGCTCCAGTGGCCTGTTTGTTGTAAGTGGACTGATGTGAAGTGTGTCACTCAGAGATAGCGCTATCAACTACTAGCATTCGATATAATGGATGTATCAACATGTATCAGCGAATCCTGTCCCACATACGCTATTGGTATGTGTAAATAATACCAAACACTAGAGCTACAACCAGACTCTCTGTTGTCTGTGTTAATCTGTTGCAATCTTAAAAAGAGATGTATTAGAGTGAGATGCGTAAGTAGTGCGTCGCCATAATCTCCAATACTCTCTCGCTTCTCTGTATCTCCAGTGTCCACTATATATAATAGGTAGATCCTCATCCATGATTCAAGGTCCACGTTGTCACTGTATCACACCTTCTCTACAGCAATTGTATTGAACCCCCATGTATTAAGATGTGGGTCCCGTCAGTCCACCCATTAATCGTGTGCTATCCCAATTTCCCACAATCACACCTGTAGTGTGTGAATAGTGTACTATGGTGACACACGAGATATACGTCCCCACGCCCGACTCTCAGCGCGCCTCAAAGAGAGTTGATGTGTGTGTGTTGTGTCTCAACCTGGCTACGTTGTATTGGTCTCTGAGTAGTGTGTTCATCTATGTGTTGAACCGCTCCCGTGTACACCCCCCCAACGTCAGCGACACCTTCCAACTGTATCACACACAAAATACACTCCACACATACTTCCTCACGACATATCTCTGTGCCAGCTCCCATATGCTCTATATACTGTGTCTGTAACGACTTAGAGATACGTGATGTCAATATTGAGTATATCTTATCTCTCTGACTAACTGACAACATCACCCACGCTACTGGCCTCATAATCGTTCCAAACACCAGCTCCAACTCTCGGCTGTATACACTTGTAATGACAGTTTCGTGCCCTCTCAATCTTGTCTTCACACTTACCGGATCCCTCCCTCTAAACATGTGTAGGTCTAGTGCATGATAAATCTACTCTTGTAGTCTATGTGTCTCTCACACAAATCCCGATCTGTGTTTATTGTGCTCTTGTGGCATCTAGTACCCTAGTTTCTATTCCCTCTCTACCTATTTATATATAGAAAGATCACACACTAGATAGTGTCTGTATCACACACAGAAATCGTATAGTATGTGTTGTTCACTGTGATACGTCGCGCATATGTGAACCAAGACAGTGATACAGCTCATCACCAACTTCGTGTGTGAAGTGCAGACTTGAGCCAAGTCTCCAATGTTCACTGTTTAAAGTGTACAATCCAGTAACATGAACTGACATAACACGATCGCGTACTTGATGAACACTACGAGACTCACCTATATAATATACTCTGTAGTCTGTACTCACTTACCACTAAAATCTAACAGTCTGCAAGTCGCATATGTCTTTATCGTACTCAGCTCCACCACACTCATATTTTCCTCCCTCTGATCTAATACCTCTTGTGTTGGTGCATATAGTCCTAAAGATACCCAAAAAAAAATACACCCCCACATCTCCTTGAGATCCCCTATATAATATAAGTCTATATTGATGTGTCAAAAATTCTCTAGTCCAATCCTCAGTCTCTTACACATAAATATCCTGAATCTCTCACCTCAATATGAGTTGACCTGTTATAAGCCATTATCACGTAATAGGTGACGCCCACCTCCTCATGTCACCGAATGACTCTCTCGAACTATCTATGAGTAGCCCATAACCACACCTGATCCCCACATGTGTGATCCAACACTCACAATTGTGCTCACCACAATCCACTATACTATTATACCTCTTCACATCTCGCTACTCACTCCACTGAAGCATGTGTCTCTTCATGTGATAACCCTCATATGTGTGAATACAATACCCCCCACTACCCCCCCCCACACTGTATGTACATAGTGTACTAATGGGCCTCCAACAAGATACATGATGTAGAATCTTGACAGTGTCTGATACCTAGCAGTCAGAGACTATAGTGAAGTGGACAAGATATCATGCTTCTCATGTGTTATAAACTCCTTACATACGTCACTATGTGCAGTAGAGTGAATATGTACTGTGTAACTACCATATATCATAACTGTCCAACTCAAAATGTGGACTATGTCCTCTCATCTCCACGCTGTCTCACCTACTGACTTGTCCCATCCCGGTCCACTAGTGTACCAACTATCACTCTAATGCAGCATCATGAAGTCACACATCTCTCCCACTAAGCATGCAGAGTGATCACCAGAAGATTCACAATATAATGATGACTCTATGTGACTTGTCATGTAAGCGTTCTTGATACTCCCAATATATACCACTCTTCCATAAAAAAAAAAAAAAAAACCCAAACCTTATCACCCCTCCCCTCATTTCTATCTACACCAATACTCACCCTACTTACCCAATCCTGCTATGTGTATGTGTATAAGCGCGCGTCACCTCCACCACCTATCAATAAGACTTATGTGTGCTTGTGGATAGTATAGTCTATTCTATGCATAAACACATAACCACATTCCCTCGTCGTAGGTGCTTGCTACTGAGGTATGTCAATTCTAGAATATAGTCACCATAATGAGTTGTGTTATTCTTAATATTAAGTAGTGTGTTGCTCAAAGAGTGACTCACACCAGATGGTGTATAATATCTCACTCTACTTGTGCGAAACGTTACTCATATTCACACTACTCCGATTGCGTACTAACCCTGTAGTGACTCAGTTAATGTCTAGCAGGTGAACTCTATACAAAGATCATCTCTAGCATAGAGTCATCATCTGCTCATCGTTTCTCTAATATCTAGTATATCCCATAGTGGTTCATGTGATACACGTGATACCAGACCCTTTGAGCTGTGTTCTATGTACAGTATGATGTGACTGTAGTCAGACTCTAGTGTGTATGCCTGTGTCGTGTTCAGAATATCACCTCTAATCACTCAAATTATCCGGACACCTAGAAATGTAACTACATAATCACACATAACAAAGTGCTCTCCATATCCAACCTTGTGATAAAGACTCGCAGTTATGTATATCTTGCTGTCCTGTGAAGTCGATCACGAGAAACATGTGTGTGGATATGCTCCTCATATGATTACATATTTTAATGTACGTATCCAATGTGTTTAGAGCAAATAACATACACCCTACTCAACCAACAGTTAAGTGTAATACTAACATAATCAGTGCTACGACCGAGCGTCCATTGTGCTAACTACGCATCTCCGCCCGTCTACTGCGTGTACTCCCCTCTAGTCTGTGACACGTCTCTCTCTGTCGTGTGTCAGTACTCACTGTATGTCCAAACAGTTAACTGCCCTAGAGTCACCGCACTCAATCTCCCAATACTTTGTATACAGAGTATCATCACGTCTGGCCTTGCCGTATCACTGTTGTGACTACCTGTGGGATTTACCGTAGTCTGGTGCCCTGCACCCTATATATACTGTTTGCTCTTGTGACCTACACAGTGTGTCCTTAATCTCCGTGGAGACACTATAATCTCTTCGTCGCGTAGACTAGTTTGTAACCATGTCCCTGTCTACGAACCTATCCTCTATGCTGTTAATTCGTATCAGAGAGAGGACGCCCTATCCGTGTGACTTTGAACCTCCCCCTCACCCCCCATTAGATCCTAAGTGTGTCGCACATGCTGCACATAGATGTGCGGCCTGGTTCACTCGTCCGCTGTGCATTTTATCTACCGCGCCCATCTTTTCCAACTTCCACCAGTTCCTCCGTGGTTGGTGTCGTGCATCACAGTCTATGTGCGTCGTATCGACCTGTCATTTTCTGTGTCCCATACATACTGCTTGCAAGAGATACATTGTGTGACAATAAACTGGTGCACAATATACCATAAACTACGCATAGTGACATCTGGTATAATATGTTGTGTGTGTTCCCACAAATATCATGCCTTCACACATACAACTCTAATATAATAACACTCTGTAACACATAATATAGATAGTGTGTAGTGTGTGATCTATCCATACCAAACTCCATCCTAGAGTTTTCGATCCTGTGTTCTATGTTGTTGTGCCCCATCTCAACATATATCTAGAACACATATAAGAGACGCTCATACGACCGCTCTACTTGCTAAAATTCTCAACGCACCATCAAATCATCCAGTTCCCTGGATGACTAGTGCTCGCCATCCCTACCATTCGTAATATTGCACTACAATCTACACAATACCTCACCTATCACATGTGAGACTACAAGTCAAGTAGTACACATACACAGATCCAGAGAAAGATACAATCACACTCCACTGTCTAGAATCACCTGTATCCACTCTACCCCATGTGGCGCCGACCTAGTTGTGTGTACCTATGTGGTCATGTATGCATTCCTTTAAGTGTACTCTCTCTCAGAGTGACTTCTTTAGTTCTTAGTACGTCGAGACAGCCCCTGCCCCGCTCCTAAATCCTCTATACACATACTCATAATCCAGAGAGTGAAACACTCTCTGTCATCTCAACTTAAGTGCTCTTCCGCCACAACTCCCCTTATTCACAACATCACTATACTACAGTTCATCTTCACTACCATCAATCCCGTTGAGATATATGTACACATCATGAATATCATCAGTTGTACCATGTCTCACATTCTCCAGCACCAAGTATAGACATATCTGTGTCATGATATCACTCTCATCACACCCACCTAGCATCAGGTCCTCATATCACCCAAACTCCTGTCGCCTCTCATGTGTTCTCTCTAATCTACCTATATACAGCTATCCGATCTTCACTAAATAGATTGTGTACTCACTTCAGACAACTGATAACTAGTGCATCTCTACACACATAGTCTCTACCAATGACTCCCCACCTCTCAAACGCACCTCAGTGTACATGCCACACATATCAAATGCATATGTTCTCCTGTACCATAACCAGTTCTCAACACAACAGTCTAACCCACCAGACCTGCTGGTTGTACATGTGTCTGTCAATGTCTCCATCTCCCTAGATTGCTCTACCTATACTGTCTACACTACACCCTAATTGTACTGAACAGATGACTCCACTCTCTATAGTTTGTTGTGTCTCTGTGTCTAGAACACCACTCCTCAGATAGAGTGTAATCTATCTACTCTATCCCGTTGATGTCAATTGTAAGTGTAATATGTTTTACCCTCCTCTGTTGTACCGATGGTTCCCTAGGTACACACTGTGAAGACTCGCTCCTAGTCTGTGACTTCACATTGCCTCTATGATCCTCCTCCCCACCTACTCAGTGTCCCTATGTGTCAACTCACCTAGAATCTCCCAGTATACTAATCCACTACACCACCTTTGTGTCAGTCCCACTGTGTAGTCATCACTTACTTATCTATCAGCAAGATGTATCTCTCTCTCTATGTTAGAAAATCACAATTATGTGTCACCTCCATAGATGCTCTCTACAACTGATGTGTGATCCGCAACTATATAGCTGAACACCTACAGGGTCGATTGCAATCCACATGCCTGTGTGATACATAATCTAACCACTGCTCAACTGTCCCGTCCATACTCATAAGTGATGCGTTGATGAAACAATTGATGATAGTAGACGTAGTCTCTCCACACCTCTAATCATCCCTCGTCCTCAAGAGTCTCCAGTGTGATACTCCTTCCACTACTGTATGCGATGCGCCCGTGTCACCTCTGTGTCACCCTCCCCCCTGTCCGGTGTACTCTCTCAATAATCACTCACAAGTACACATTATATGCCTGTCCACCCTATTCCCATCCCCATGTTTCTCCTAACCTACTGAATCACATAATCCATTTCATGATACTTCTCCCAACCTGACAAAGTGAATCTGTTCATGTACCATATCCCTATATTGTCCTCACATCTCCTTGTGTGTGTGACGTGTCCTTACATAGAGTGGTGTGTGTTCGTCTCTATTTGTTCTGAATCAGCTTCTCAACGCACATCCCCTACATATCCAGAAGAATCTACACACACTGTGGTGTGTGTATCCCATCATTACACCGAAAATGTCCCTACTCGCTATGCCATTGTAGACACTGTTTGACAATCGCATACGCATCCTCCCCTATACATATGTATATCCAGACCCCCCTCGACTCTAGAGTGCACTATGTGTGATGTGTGTCCCCCGCTGCATGTGTGTCGTCATTGTGTCGTCCTGAACGAGCGCGCAGTGCGCTTTCCATGTGTAGGTCACTGGCGCCCCCCTAACTTTGTGTGCGTGCGATAGTGTGTGTCACCCAATTAAAGTGCTCCCATATCGTCGTATTCCTAGATCATGTGCTGTCACCTAGTGTTGATCCATGATGTGTGCCTTGTGCACACAATTTCTTGTGCTTCTGTGACACCACTCGTCAGTACATCACATCAACATAGCTCTCTCTCTCTACACCACATAATACTCCCTCACCCCAACATACACTATGACAATCTACCTCTAGTAATAATATCGTCAAACATTCCATAGCCCATGTCAAGAGTAAGGTATTACTCCTAGTCTATTTCTCTCAGAGCTGTGTGTGATACCATGTACTACATGACAGTCTAAGAGTTCTATAAAACAGAGTGTCACACATACAAGTACTCTCACCATGTGTTCTCTCTACAGTACCTCGTTGTCGCTATACATCTATAACTGTCCTGTGAAACCTGTTATCGTGTTTATGTGTGCGTGTGTGCCCCTAGTCAGAAGTCTGCTCTTGTGTGTTATGTAGTAAGTAGTTGTTGTGATTGTATAGACACGCCCATGATGATCTGACGATGTGTGCCTTCAAGAGTCGTGTCTGATCGTCCCATAGTGTGATGTGACAAACATTATATATTACTGACAACCATGCACACATTCACGTTATGCAAACATCGTGCGTGTACATTGTATGTCTGTAAAAAGTGTGACGTAGCTCCATAAAATTATGGTTGAGTCAGTTGTGTTTGTATTCTCGCTGTTCTGATGTGTATCGACCTACATGATGTAGGTGTCGCCATCTGACATGATCGTGAGAATGGGATATAGTGGCCTTCTTGATGCACTAGTGTATACTACCGCCACGTCGGTGTAACTATAAAACATCCTTTGTCTGGCTAGGATTTTATTTCATCTAGTCTCTACCACCTCGAGTTCTGTCACTCCAGTCTCTGTCAGTGAAATATAGATGGTGTTCTCTGTATTGTCATGCCTAGATTACAGACATATAAGTTACCTGCTTCTGAGCATATGTGTCACCTGCGTAGGACAATATGATCAGTATAAGAAAAGAGAATATCACCCATGAGAAGAGGAATCTCTCGTGATTACAGAGCAAATGAGCTACAAACTGTCGGACCTCACAACGCGCTAGTACTAGCACCCCTTGTCTGAAATGTGTGATATCGTGACCAGAAATGATCCCGATGGTCGCTAACTGACTCTCATATCTACACTTTTGTCCCACGATAGTCCTGAACCTATACATGTGTACATGCGCTCGCTGATATGTGTGGACACGTTGCCTCCATAATATGAGCTAATACTTGTCATGTGATGAATATCTCACTGTATATTATTTGTACTAGAAAAATATCTAGTGCTCACTCAGTCGGCGTTGTGTGACGACTCTGCACTGTGTGCACCGGGAATGAGATGAATCGGCTCCGGAGAATGAATAGCTCCGTGAGTCGCACTGCGAGAGTGATGTGTGTACTACCGGACACATGAATAGAAGTCTCTACATGAGTTCAGAATGTATAAAGTTAGAGACGCATTATTCATATTTGTAACCATGGTAGAGCTCTGCGTAACTCATATGTGTGAGAAAATCCGCCGGCGACACGATACCTCCTAGCGGAGTGAGCGCTCCCTGAGGTGGTAGGTGTTGTCCCCTGACCCCGGAGATGCGGTGCAGGCATCTCGAAATCTCTACTTTGAGAAGAATGTTGACCTCTCCGTCTAAGATAGTGAGCTGAAGCTCCTTACCTAGAGCAAGGTCGTAACCGATAATGCAGAGTGTAGGTGACAGACTCGCTCGCCATGTACTCTAGTGTGTTGTGTGATCAGATGATTAGACTCCTGAGGGTGGTTTGTCTCACAGATTGTAGCACGCGTAGGCGGCTTGTGCGGACAAGTACAGATCTTGTTATATGCTCTATAGACAGGAGTCTGGCCACTCTAGTCTGGTTTTCCTGAGTATATAGAAAGTGATCGTCTTGGACAACTAGACGAATGTGTCTTTGGAAGAGTGATAAGATGGAGACTCTCGAACTCCTAAAGATCTCATGATCAACTTTGGTTCAAAAGGATCGTCAACTGTCTGATGTTTGCTTTTGTGATCTAACGGAATTAGATGTTGTTAGGAAGTAGTGAAAGAATAGGTGTTAGTCAGGCAAGACTTCACTGTTAGCGAGGCCGTTGATATGTGTTCCTAAGGTTATGATAACATAGAAAGGAAACTAAAAAAATAAAACTCACACAAAAACTATCGGGAGCCTGCGGTGTCCTGCGCTAACACGTAAGATTGTGATGGTGAGTACGGCTATCACAGTATTTCTTTATAAGATTTTGAGAGAAAGAGACAAGATGTTTTCGTCTGTCCTCAGTGAGAATGTGGGGTCATGTAGAAGAAAGAAACAAAAGAGGCATTCAATAATGGCTGTTTGATTATTGTTGGAGTGAGCTGAAAAATGGTAAGATGGCTAGAGAAGGTGGTGGTGAGAAACCATTATGATGAACAGGCTGAGAGAGGGGCAGTTTGTCGGGTCTGTCAGTTTGAGATTCTTGTAGATATCAGAGTGAGAGTCCATCCTTAGTTCACAGTACTTCGTGCCTGGTTGAGAAGGAGATGTGAGCTGAGCTCTTGACGCCTGGAAGTAAGAAGTTTCCAGTCTTCTGTTTATCACGTTATCCTTGCTGCTGCTGCTGCTGCTGAGTCGCTTCTAGTCGTTGTCCAAACTCTGTGTGACCCATAGATGGCAGTCACTGGCTTCCACCCATCCCTGGGATTCTCCACAGGCAAGAACAACTGGGGTGGGAGTTGACCATCTCCTGTCGCCAATGCTCTCATGAAAGCTGAAAATGAATGAAAGTGGAATAGACGCTTCGTTGTGTCCACCTTACTGTTGAGATCGACCTAGGGTACTATAGCCTTCCAGATCCTCGGTCGTCATGGGATTTTCCAGGTGAGAGTATGGATGTGTGGGCTTCATCTTACCTTTCTCCCACCTTATCTTGTGTGACACTTGAGAAATACTCTAACCTCCACCAATCCAAGTATATTTCCTAGCTATAGATATGATTAGGCTAAAGAATCAGCGACCTGCTCAATAGCACTGAGTAGACCTCGGTACCCTGTGATCTATACTTGTGTTTGGGAAGGCGAGAGGGGGATGGACACCTCACACAGTGATTCTTGCGCGACTGGGGAGAATTTCATGGAACAGAAGAGACCTGGGGGCTATAGGTACATGGACGGGTCCCAAAGAGTTGGATACAAAACTCAGTGACTAACCACTTTCACTTTCAGAATGGGTTAGGGTATAATTAAGTTATTCTTAAGGGCCTCCACCTCCATTCTCCAAACATGCTGAAGAGTGCCATTTTTTCCTTGTTGGTAGGATTTTTTCCTATAAGGGGTCCAAACCTTTTTTGACAGACTGGTACTACTTTTAGCCAGCCCTCCCCACCATCTCATAGGATAAAGAGTGTAGCTTTCTTCTTTAAGATAAAGAAGTTCACACCATGGTGAGAGTATCATAAAAGTATGCGTTGTTGTTATTCCCATTTCTGAGAGAAGGCAGAGGCAAGACCTCTTTAATTCTTAAATCTATTAAGAGTTTACCGCATTTACATACCTGTCACTCGTCTCTTGAGATGTACCTAGCTACTCTAGTTAACGTCTTGAGTTGATTCTTATCTATTTGTGTTACTTAATGGAAAGGACTTTTTGATCGTCCTGTAAAAATAAACAGAAAAGCGACGTTCATGATTTTTTTCCCTACAACAACCCAGCTTAACCTACCTTGTAAATTTGAAAGTGATTTAAAACATTTAGAAAAGTACACACCTCTCAATGCAAGAGATCCTCTGATTAGAAGGCTGTCTGATATTGGTAATGCCAATAATCCCAAAGACTTCCATTGAATCAGTAGACAATCTGTAGAGGATTGTTGTGTCTCGACTCAAAGGCATAGGTTATAATACCGCCCAGACGAGATTAAATCAAACCAGCAGGCTTCCCCAGGGTGAGGGATTGAGGGGAGATAGTCAGCTAACTGCCCCAGAAGGTCTCAGTCACTTGACTTGTCTGCATATGGTAATGGTATCCAGCACGCCCTCGAGTAGCACTACAGCTGTTCTTCAAGATATATATTGCAAAACGTTGCGATATTGGATCAGGAATGAGAGAGGGGTCCCGTTTGGACCATCATCTGAGGTCCAGGACAGTTTGAGGAATGGTGTAAGGAATAGATGTTCTGCTAACTATTAGATTTATGTTGTTTCATAACACAACCTTAACCCATGCGATGAGTCATGATATAGTATTCAGACTTCGATCTAAATCATGTGCGTACCCCTAAAGTATTGTTCCCTTCCTCTGCTTCACAACCTGTGTAATCACGCAATTCCATCTTATGACATTTATACTCATGTATGACCAGCACTTCCTTCATACAATCTACACCTTACTTACACTTATCTCTCCTAAAAATCCTCTCTGTACACATCCCTTAGTGCGCAGAGCCAGCGGACTCGAATACCCACAACATTGTGAAGCGTAAAGCTTACTGTGTCTGCCCTCGACTTCCTGGACACCGTGAACACAGCGCACTCTCTTCTATTCATTCTTGTTATAAGGCCATGGCAGCTTGGTGTACGACTTGCGACGATGTGAGGCTATCGTCATTAGTATTATTCCGCATATCAGATGATAAGTAGTGATGTAAAAGAGTCTTGTATAAGAGATATGATTTCTCTTGAAGATAAATATATATAAATATATATAAACCCTTTGCAAAGCTTATCAACATAGACAGAGAGTACAGCCTGCATGCTTGAATAGGAGTCACTCGAATAAGAAATATATGGACCATTCCATAACGTTTGGTGTTGGTGTATCATGGAAGTCTTAGAATCAAAAAGAACCTCTTGCTGTCTATACCTCAGAAAAACTAGACTGCACCTCGCTGCATGGACAAAATAGCAGAAGAATATAACTAGTGGAGAAAGAATGCTAAGTCATGCACTGGACAAAGAACCATAATCCTAAGGCAGAAGTATATATTGCCCTTAGACATTGATGTCTCAGTTCCCTCTAAAAGCAATATGTCTCTGGAATGATCAATAAATCCATGAGAATGTTATGTGTTGTATATAAAAAGTACTGACCTAAGACTTCACTTACCATTGGATTGTGAAAATAGGGCGTCAGATTACTAGTAATGAGTTTGTAGTGATATAAGCAGAGAGAGAGACTCCTTCGCGCAGAGTCATATTAGGCGATACATAAGAAAGTAAAAAGTATGTGATGAGTGTTGAGTAGAGATTAGAGAGAATTGATATCACTTAGCAGGGAAACAACCTCAGTTTCACTTATTATTTCTCCATAACTTGAAGCTCCAAGGACTGAGAATCTCATTCAACATCTATTATCCTTTATATGTCATAAACTATCACAAGAAACTACATAAGTGTATTTTCAAATATTACTGCCTATCAGAGGAATTAGTCTGGTTTATATGATCCGTGTTACGGCATCTAACTGGAATGAGATGTAATCTTGAGATGTGACATAAAGGATCTGATGGAACGGTGTGGTTTGTGATTACAGAGATATCTTGTTACCTTTTTCATTGTCTCTTTATGAGTACCTGTTACACGAGTACATCCAGTTAGAGCTCCATGAGCTCTCAGCGTGCGTGGATGGCGTAATTTAGTGTCAGGAGAGAGCGACTCCTCACACATGACCACAAGGCATACGGACTTCTCAGTATCACCATGAGTTGATCCTGGGTTGGTCCTTGTGGCTTAAGACTCTGTACTGTACGAGATGCAAGAGGGTCAGGTTACGGATACCTGGTCAGGGAGCTAGATTCCATATGATGTGCACCTTCCTGTCAGTTGAAAAAGGAAGATCCTGCATAGCCTACAACTAAAAAGATCCCCACATGCCCTCATTAAGACCCAGCACAGCAAAAAAAAATAAATATTTTTAATAAGAGGAAGGTTTTTCTAGGTAGACGTCTTCCCATAAGTGTCAATCAGGTCAGCTGTGCTCATTGGTTGAAAATTGTGAGACTCTTGAGAAATATAATGAGACGAAATTATTGCGCAAATGATAAGCAGAATTTGATATGTCTGATTTTTGAGTGACATGTGGATGCGGTTTAGTTATAGGGACCTGATATGACTTTCTAATCTGGTGATCTGAAGGCCTGAGAGAAGCTGAACCAATGTTAATATCTGGAGGATCCCAGAAGCTGTATTATTTCAGACGAGAAGCCACTTTAGGTGCAATTGTGGCTAGAAAAGCCTGCTCCTTGAAGTTAGTCTGTGCGGGGTATGGGATTTCTTGAGATGTCCCCACTTTTCATTCACAAACCTCACATTCCCTGTACTAGTGTTTTGAAATCTGATTCCAGAAAAAGATTTGATTTTGGTTACTTAAGCTGCAGAATAAATTATGCCAGTATGTTACTACTCGTCCTGCTATTATCTGTTAAAATAGTGTTGCCTAATTGGAAGAGCACAAGCCTTAGAGTTAGAAAGATGTGCATTTTATTTTTTAATTTATTTTTTCTTCCAGTTTTATTGAGATATGATTGACATACAGCACTGTACGTTTCTGTGCAGCATAATGACCTGACATATACATCATGAAATGATTACCACCGTATAGTGAACAGTCATTCTCTCAAAGTTAAAGAAATAGAAAAAAAAATCTTTTCCTTAGAATGAGAACTCTTAGGGTTTACTCTATTAATTTTCAGAAATACAAGAGTAAGGATGTATATTTTAATTTCAATTGTGACAATAAATTAGCTGTGAGACCTCAAGAAAATGTATTTTTTTTCCTTTGAACTTGTTTACTTTCTGGAAAGGAAAAGTAATAAGATCTTTTTTAGAGCAGTATTATAATTAAATGTAAAATTGAACATTGAATTTTTGTATAAAAATTCAGTAAGTGGTAGCCATTGATATTGTTTTATTAATATAGTTAGCTTTATTCTTATTATATATTGCTAATTTTTAGTTATTACAACGCCTGGGCCAAAGTTACACTGTTCTCTATTACCACTATCTACAAATGTGTAAAATGAGGATAGGTATCGTATGTATTCTTCGGATAAAGTAATGGTTTAATACATGTAACTCACATAGAATACCTTGCACACTCAAAATGCCATGTAAATGTTAATCATTATTATTATTTGTGTTAGAGGAATTTGTTGTTCTTGTTGTTTAGTTGCTAGTTCAGTTCAGTTCAGTTGCTCAGTCATGTCTGACTCTTTGCAACCCCATGGACTACAGCATGCCAGACCATCCTGTCCATCACCAACTCCTGGAGTTTACTCAAACTCATTTCCATTGAGTCGGTGATGCCATCCAATCATCTCATCCGGTGTCGTCCCCTTCTCCTCCTGCCCTCAATCTTTCCCAGCATCAGGGTCTTTTCCAATGAGTCAGTTCTTCATATCGGGTGGCCAAAGTATTGGAATTTCAGCTTCAGCATCAGTCCTTCCAATGAATATTCAGGACTGATTTCCTTTAGGATGGACTCGTTGGATCTCCTTGCTGTCCAAGAGACTCTCAAGAGTCTTCTCCAACACCACAGTTCAAAAGCATCAATTCTTCGGCACTCGGCTTTCTTTATGGCCCAACTCTCCCATCCGTACATGACTACTGGAAAAACCATAGCTTTGACAAGACAGACCTTTGTTGGCAAAGTAATGTCTCTCTGCTTTTTATTATGCTATCTAGGTTGGTCATAGCTTTTCTTCCAAGGAGCAAGCGTCTTTTAATTTCATGGCTGCAGTCACCATCTGCAGTGATTTTGGAGCCCCCCCAAAATAAATTCTCTCACTGTTTCCATTGTTTCCCCATCAATTTGCCATGAAGTGATGGGACCAGATGCCATGATCTTAGTTTTCTGAATGTTGAGCTTTAAGCCAACTTTTCCACTCTCCTCTTTCACTTTCATCAAGAGGCTCTTTAGTTTTCTTCACTTTCTGCCATAAGGATGGTGTCATCTGCATATATGAGGTTATTGATATTTCTATAATCTTGATTCCAGCTTGTGCTTCATCCAGCTCAGCGTTTCTTATGATGTACTCTAAATATAAGTTAAATAAGCAGTGTGACAATATACAGCCTTGACGTACTCCTTTCCCAATTTGGAACCAGTCTGTTGTTCCATGTCCAGTTCTAACTGTTACTTCCTGACCTGCGTACACATTTCTCAGGAGGCAGGCCAGGTGGTCTGGTATTCCCATCTCTTTAAGAATTTTTCAGTTTGTTGTGATCCACACAGTCAAAGACTTTAGCCAGTCAATGGAGCAGAAGTAGATGTTTTTCTGAATTTCCCTTGCTTTTTCTATGATACAACAAATGTTGATTTCTTGTTCCTCTGCCTTTTCTAAACCCAACTTGTCCATCTGGAAATTCTCGGTTGACATACTTCTGAAGCCTATGCTATTTGAGCATAACCTTGCTAGCATGTGAAATGAGTGCAATTGTACTGTAGTTTGAACATTCTTTGGCATATCTGTCCTTTGGGATTAGAATGAAAACTGACTTTTTCCAGTCCTGTGGCCACTGCTGAGTTTTCCTAATTTGCTAGCATATTGAATGCAGCACTTTAACAGCATCATCTTTTAGGATATTAAATAGCTCAGCTGGAATTCTGTCACCTCTGGTTTAGCCTTTGTTTATAATTAATGTTTCCTAAGGCCTACTTGACTTCACACTCCAAGATATCTGGCTCTAGGTGAATGACTTACACCACAGTGGTTATCCAGGTCATTAAGACCTTTCTCTTTTTTTGGAGATTACAACATATTTTTAATTGAATGACAAGAATAACTGTACTTAGAAGAAAGTTTTATAGTTTTAAAAGCCTATATTAGAAAGGCACAGAAGGTTTTATTGACATTTCCTCCAAACATTTATAACACCAGTTTAAAATCTTTTAGACAGTAAAAAAAGAACACTTTCCAACTCATTTTATTAGAACAGCTTCACAGGGATATCACAGCATGACAAGGATATTACAAGAAAGAAAAATTACAGGCCAAGCTCCCATATGAATACAAGCAGAAATTCTAAAAAAAAAGTTAGTAAATTGATCAAGTAATTTATAAAAAGGACAATCTATGACAAACATTCAGGTTTATTCTAGGAATGTATGAGTGTTCTACTACTCAAAAGTCAATCATTGGTAGTCACACTTTTTTAAAATTCTGATTTCCTTTTTTTCTTTTTTCAGTTGTATTGAGATGTAATTGACATATAACATTGTATGTTTCAAGTGTACAACATAATGATTTTATATATATGTAAATTATGAGATGACTATCACAATAAATTTAGCAAACATCCATCACCTCACACAGTTATAAAGTTTTTTCCTTGTGTTGAGAACTTTAAGATCCACTCCTTAAAAAACTTTCAAATATACAATACAGTATTATTAGCTATATTTACCATGCTGTGCATTACATCTCAAGATTATAACTGGAAATTTGTACCATTTGACCTTCTTCACCCAATTCTCCCACCGTCTCCCCTACCCCCTCTCCTCCTAACCCCTGGCAGCCAGCAGAAATTTCTGTTTCTATGAGGGATTTTTGTTTTTGTCTTAGATTCTACGTATAAGTGAGATCATAGAATATTTCTTTCTATGTCTGATTTATTTCACTTAGCAGAGTGCCCTCAAGGTTCATCTATATTTTTGCAAATGGCAGGATATCCTTATTTTTTTAATGGATGAATTGTATTCCATTGTATATACTCAGACTTTTTCTTTCTTTTTTTTAACCATTGTTAGAACCTTCTTTATTACGACTATTTTTTTTTCTCCCAGTTTTAGTGAGATATAACTGACATACAGCACTGTATAATTTTAAAGTATATAACATAGTGGTTTGACTTAAATGTATTTTGAAATGCTTACACAAAACTTAGTTAACTTTAGTTATCATCTCATATAAATACAAAATTTTTCCTTTCAATGAGAACTGTTAAGATTTACTCTCTCTTAACAATTTTCATGTATAACCTGGTACAGTGTAATATTCTCATTTATAGGTGCTGAGAGACTGAATATGCGGACAATAGATCTTGTGTAAAAATGGAACTCTGACTCACAATCTGCAAGAACTTGCCAAAGAAATCAACTGTCTTATCAATAGTAAACAGCCCAGGAAGGCAGCCTTCTGTAAGTCAGACTTGTAGGAAGACAGAGTGTTAGCTTTGATAACAACCTAGGAAGCCAAACAATCACTTCAGTAAAAATAGGCCCCAAATGACCAATACCTAACAGCTTCCCTAATTTTTGCCCCACTTCCAATTTAGGACCAATCAGAGAAAGCCAGATATGTACCCTACCAATCACCCTGCTCTCTTTATTCCCCCAAGTCTTCTTATCTGTTTTTTAATTAAATTTATTTTTAATTGAAGAATAATTGCTTTACAGTATTCTGTTGGTTTCTGCCAAACATCAGCATGAATAAGCCATAGTTTTACCTATGTCCCCACCGTCTCGAACCTCCCTCCCACCTCCTTCCCCATCCCAACCCTCTAGGTTTTTACAGAGCCCCAGTTTGAATTCCCTGAGTCATATTAGCAAATTCCCATTGGCTATCTGTTTTACATATGGTAAATATGTTTCCATGTTACTCTCTCCATACATCCCACCTTCTCCCTCCTCCCCCCTCCCCCAGTGTCCATAAGTCTGTTCTCTATGTGTGTGTTTCCATTGCTGCCCTGAAAATAGGTTCATCAGTATTGTCTTTCTAGATTTCATATGTATACATTAATATTCAATATTTTCTCTTTCTGACTTACTTCACTCTGTGTAATAGGCTCTAGATTCATCCACCTCATTAGGACTGACTCAGATACGTTCCTTTTTATGGCTGAGTAATATACCATTGTATATATGTACCATAGCTTCTTTATCCATTCATCTGTCAATGGATATCTAGGTTGCTTCCATGTCCTAACTGTTGTAAATAGTGCTTCAGTGAACATTGGGGTACATATGTCTTTTTCAATCTTGTTCTCCTCAGGGTACATACCTAGTAGTGGGATTGCTGAGTCATATGGTGGTTTTATTCCTAGTTTTTTAAGGAATCTCCATACTGTCTTCCATAGTGGCTGTGTCAATTTATATACCTACCAATAGTACAAGAGGGTCCCCTTTTCTCCACACCCTCTCCAGCATTTATTGTTAGTAGATTTTTTGATGGTGGCCATTCTGACTGGTGTGAGGTGATAATTCAGTGTGATTTAATTTGCATTTCTCTAATAATGAGGGATGTTGAACATCTTTTCGTCTGTTTATTAGCCATCTGTATGTTGGCTTTAGAGAAATGTCTGTTTAAGTCTTTTCCCCACTTTTTGATTGGGTTGTTTGTTTTTCTGGTATTGATTTGTAGGAGCTGCTTGTTTATTTTTGAAATTAATCCTTTGTCATTTGTGTCATTTGCTATTATTTTCTCCCATTCTGAGGGTGTCTTTCCACCTTGTTTCCTTTGTTGTGCAAAACCTTTTAAGTTTAATTAGGTCCCACTTGTTTATTTTTGTTTTTATTTCCATTACTCTAGGAGGTGGGTCATAGAGGATCTTGCTGTGTTTTATGTCAGAGTGTTCTGCCTATGTATTCCTCTAAGAGTTTTGTAATTCCTGGTCTTACAGTTATGTCTTTAATCCATTTTGAGTTTATCTTTGTGTATGGTGTTAAGAAATGTTCTAATTTCATTCTTTTACATGTAGCTGTCCAGTTTTCCCAGCAGCACTTATCTTTGCCCCATTGCATATTCTTGCCTCCTTTGTCAAAAGTGAGGTACCCATAGGTGCATGGGTTTATCTCTGGGCTTTCTATCTTGTTCCATGGTCTATATTTCTGTTTTTGTGCCAGTACCATACTCTCTTGATGACTGTAGCTTTGTAGTACAGTCTGAAGTCAGGAAGGTTGATTCCTCCAGCTCCATTCTTCTTTCTCAACATTGCTTTGGCTATAAGACCTTTCTTGTATAGCTCTTCTGTGTATTCTTGCCACTTCTTCTTAATATCTTCTGCTTCTCTTAGGTCCTTACCATTTCTGTCCTTCATCATGCCCATCCTTGCATGAAATGTTCCCTTGATATCTCCAGTTTTCTTGAAGAGATCTCTAGTCTTTCCCATTCAATTGTTTTCCTCTATTTCTTTTCACTATTTGATTCCAAAGGCCTTCTTATCTCTTCTTGCTATTCTCTGGAACTCTGCATTCAGTTGGGTATATCTTTCCCTTTCACCCTTGCCTTTTATTTCTCTTCTTTCCTCAGCTATTTGTAAAGCCTCCTCAGACAACCACTTTGCCTTCTTGCATTGCTCTTTCTTTGGGATTGTTATGGTCACTGCCTCTTGTATTATGTCATGAACCTCCATCCATTATTCTTCAGACACTCTGTCTACTAGATCTCATCCCTTGAATCTAATTGTCACCTTCACTGTATAATCATAATGGATTTGATTTAGGTCATACCTGAATGACTTAGTGATTTTCCCTACTTTCTTCAATTTAAGCCTGAATTTTGCAAAAAGGAGCTGATGATCTGAGCCACAGTCAGCTCCCAATCTTGTTTTTGGTGACTGTATAGAGCTTCTCCATCTTTAGCTGCAAAGAATACAATCAGTCTGATTTGGTATTGACCATCTGGTGATGTCCATGTGTAGAGTCATCTCTTGGATTGTTGGAAAAGAGTGTTTGCTGTGACCAGTGTGTTCTCTTGATAAAACTCTGTTAGCTTTTGCCCTGCTTCATTTTGTACTTCAAGGCCAAACTTGCCTGTTACTCCAGGTATCTCTTGACTTCCTACTTTTGCATTCCAATCCCCTATGGTGAAAGGACATCTTTTTTTGGTGTTATTTCTAGAAGGCGTTGTTGGTCTTCATAGAACCCTTCAACTTTAGCTTCTTTGGCATTAGTGGTTGAGACATAGATTTGGATTACTGTGATGTTGAATGGTTTGCCTTGGAAACAAACAGAGATCATTCTGCACCCAAGCACTGTATTTTGGACTCTTTTGTTGATTATGAGGGCACTCTGTTTCTTCTAAGGGATTCTTGCCCACAGTAGTAGATATAATGTTTATATGAATTACATTTGCCCATTCCCGTCCATTTTAGTTCACTGATTCCTAAGATGTCAATGTTCACTCTTGCCATCTCCTGCTTGACTATGTCCAACTTACCTTGATTTCTGGACCTCATATTCTAGGTTCCTAAGCAGTATTTTTCTTTATAGCATCAGATTTTACTTTCACCACCAGACACATCCACAACTGAGCATAGTTTCTGCTTTGACCCATCCTCTTCATTCTTTCTGTAGCTCTTAGTAATTGCCCTCCACTCTTCCCAAGTAGCATATTGGACACCTTCCGACCTGGGGGGCTCATCTTTTGGTGTCGTATCTTTTTGCCTTTTAATACTGTTCATGGATTCTCGTGCCAAGAGTACTAGAGTGTGTTGCCATTTCCTCCTCCTGTGGATCATGTTTATCAGAACTCTTCACTGTGACCCATCCATTTTGGGTGGTCCTGCACGGCATGGCTCGTAGTCTCATTGAGCTACACAAGCCCCTGGTTAGAAGAATTCCATTTTCTTTATTTAATTTTGTAAGTAGATTGGGGAGTATTTGGAGTGTATAAATGGTCACCCACCACAAACACTAAACACTAAGATTGATCTCAGTGGTCGATTATGTATTGCTTAATTCCTGCAGCATTATAGAGAAATGTGCCATCTCTTAGATCATAGTGAAACAGCAACAACAAAAATTATTCAGAACTGGAGATGTCAGCAAATCTCATGACGTAAAGTATAAATGTAAAACATGAACATCTAAATCAGTGTTACACAACTGAAAATTATTTAAAACAATTTGAAGAGTTTGACAGTGATGCCCAAACCCAACCTCCCAGGAGATCATGCCAGAAAACCCTAGTGAAATATTCTAATCTGTACCTCCATAGGCATTCTGTTATACCCTCCCCAGGGAGCCTTGCAACCCCCTCCTCTCGGTCCCTACCAAGTAACATAAATGCTGCAGTGAGTCATGGTTACTGGTGGAAGTTAACTATGGTACAGTCTGAGAATCCCCGGGTTGAGCTCAAGATTGTCTTTTCACATTTGGTAGACATTTTCTTCTTTCTCATCTGAATAATCATATACTAAATATATACATCCTTGTTAAGATAGAAACTTATTTATAAAACACTTGAAGATAATATCTTATGGAGATAGGATGAAACTGACCTGTTTGCAGCTGAGATTTAATTTCAGAGTTTAATGCGACTTTTTGTCTACTAGGTGTGTAATTTCTTCTTTCAGGTGAATAAGAAATTAAATATCTCACCACAATTGACATAGTAAGGGAATTATATTTTTACAGTGATACAGCTAAGCTTTCGCTAAATGAATAGTTGAGAGTATTGGCAGATTGTCACTATAAATTTCTAAAATTAATAGTAAATATTTAATAACTCAATATGAAATCCAGCCAAGGTATGTGGAATCATAGATGGTGTTTGATTCTTTTTTATCTAAGTTTTATTAGAGGAAATTAACTTAACTGTTTGTTGTTAAGTAAAGGAAGATGACTTTCACCCTTTTCTTCTTGAAGGGTTGTCTCACTTCTGTTTTCTTTGGAAAGGAATTTCATCATTCCCAAGTTTCTAAGTTATATACTTAAAAATACAAGGATTATTTTTCTAAACATGGTTTATACATGTCATTGAAGACAATATAAAAAATGTAAGGTTTTAAAATTTTAATCAGTTAACAGTTTTGAAGTTTATAATAAGCAGACATTAATGTGATTATCTCACTTTATCCCCACAGCAACCCTGCTATTGTTTCTGTAATGATATTATTTGCATTTTTCAGATTAAGAAACTAAGAGTACTTGAATTATGTGTTCATGGTCACTCAGGTGACAATCTTGGTAGAACTAGGGTTTGAACTATAATCTGCTTGCATCTAGAACCTCCGTTCTTAACCATCAGAGCACAGGTTATGTGAATACACCAGCTTGTTTAAAGAAATTGGATAGGGCCATTGTGAGTCTGATTCAGCCACTGAGACTTGAAGAAAAAGGGCAGTGGAGAGAGTTTTTATTTGGTTAGAAGTTCTTTGTTTATGCTCTTTAATCTTTGTGGGTGTGGTTGTAATGGACGAGATAGTCTTGTCTCCTTCTCCCCATTTAAGGAAAGATGATATGGCCATTTATATAACTAAAAAATGCAACTAAGATGAAAACAGAACGTAGCACATGTGACAGTTTATTCAAAATCAAAGTGTTTCTTTTCTAGCATATGTTGAAAGTCATTGCTAAAGGAAATATATATATATTTGTTTAGAAATCAGAGGTACCTATAGTTGCTTCATGTATGGTAATTGTCTTAATACACACAATCTGCTTTCAGGAACTAAGTAGATATTCACTGCCATGTTACTTACTCCACCATGAACACAATCCTGGGATCACTCCTACTAATTTTGTAAGGTTGAAAATGCATCCAATCAATTTGCAGTACTAATAATATCAGGTAATATTTTTGAACACTTGATGCACTCTTCTAAGATCTCTATGTGCTGTGAAAATATGAAGAATTTACCTATTCAGAAAATTTCTGTGGATCATAGAGAAGGAAATACACAGGGCAGCAAGATAAAGGGTTTATTTTGTAGCTGAGTGCTGTAAAGTTTCCCTATTGCCTCTAGGATCTCAAGCAACACAAACCAATTTTGTAAGTATTACCAACAGGCCAGCTTTCCTTGCAGTTTAATGCTTTATATTACGGGTTGCCCTTTTCTCTCAGTAATGTGAAATCCTCTTAAGCTGTGCTTGTTTAGCAAATTCTGTCAGCATGATGACAAGGTAGTGTGAATGTGCACTGAAAGAACTCTGCAGTTTTAAAATATTAAAACGTTGGTCTAGGTATCATTTATTCTTTCTTGTGAAAAATCTATGGAAGAAGTTACCAAAACTATGTATTTTTGTCCGCCATTTTCTTTACAGTCATGTCCTGAAATAACTTGTACTTGCTATGATCATTGGTAGAATATAACTTTTTAAAAAAATTTTATGACTGTCATAAAATGATGCAAGTTTTATTTCACATTCTTTAAAATATTCCAGAAATTTAGAGTCAGAAAGGCACAATTTTTCTGAACAGTGTAGATTTTCTTTAAGTTAGCAAATTTTAAAGTAAGGCAAATTTGAGAGCAAACTGCGAACTAGTATTCCTCAGGAGATATATAGATGCATAGCTAAGAATCCCATGTCTGCAGGCATCATTCAGCTTGAAAGTCAGACTGACAAAGAAGGAGTTAATTTCCATTCTATATGGGACCTCAAACCTTGAAACACATATGGAAGTTTTTGGTCCAGGTCTACATAGTCATTCAGTCAGTCAGTAAATAAACTTTAGCATCTACTCTGTGCCATGGGTGGGTGATATGTAGCACATGGTCATGGTGTCCCACCTGTATCTCTTTAACATGTGACAGTTCAGTGCATATTGACAAGTTTCCAACTGCCAGGAACCTGTGACTTTGAGGGCTCTCTCTGGCCCCAAAGCCTGCTCTGCAATAAGTACCGATAATCACCCACCCACCCTGTAAGTAGCATTTAGCACAGCTTCTGGGAACTGCTGGATAAATACTCCATTTCCATAACCGCTTTTATAAGATAACTCTGAGGTGTTGCCCTGAACAGTCTCCCTGAGTTCTCCGGGTGACTAAACTTCATTTACACATCATGATAAGTAGCTTGAAAAACTACCTTTTAAAATTTTTACTTTCCTTCCATCTAAATCTTATGTTCTCACTTTGCTGCTGGTTACCATCTCCCAAACAAACTACTTGCAATCAAATCCTTGTCTCTGGGTCAGCTTCCAGGGGATCCTAAATTAAAAGATAAATAGTATAAAGATGATGAAATCAGGATCTGTCATTAAGTGATTTGAAAGGAATAGTCTGAACAAGGAACAGTAGTGATTCTGAAGAGGAAGGAGAATGGAGCTTTACAAGGAGTTCAAATAAGTCCTGCAATGAATTCCTTGGATTTAGCACTTTGCTTTCTAGGTAATCATTGTAAAAGTATGTGGCAACCATGAACAGTGGCTGCTCAGATCTTTCAAGGGAGAAGCTGCTAAAAAGAATATAGTTGGCTGACAGCCTCCAGTTGTTACCACTTGGGAATTATGCATGGCATTCATGCCAAGGTCACAGTCTCCCTGGGCAGCTCCCTGGTAGTGACTGAGCATGGCAGGTGTATCAGTCAGGCTTTAACCAGAGAAACAGAACCAGCGGGATCAGTTTACATGGTTGTGAGGGATGCCTCGTTGTTGTTATTTAGTCACTCAGTCATGTCCGACTCTTTGTAACATCATGGACCATAGCCTGCTGAGTTTCTCTGTCCATGGGATTTCCCAGGCAAGAATACTGGAGTGGGTAGCCATTCTCTTCTCCAGGGGATCGTCCAAACCCACATTTCAGGGGGTTGGGAAGATCTGCATCTCTTGCATTTCAGGGGGGTTCTTTACCACTGAGCTTCCAGGGAAGCCCCGGGGGATGCCTAGGCAAGTTTAAAAATCCATAGCCCAATACTTGGGCCACCTGATGCAAAGAGCCGACTCATTGGAAAAGACTCTGATGCTGGGAAAGACTGAAGGCAGGAGGAGAAGGGGATGACAGAGGATGAGATGGTTGGATGGCATCACTGACTCAATGGACATGAGTTTGAGCAAACTCCAGGAGATAGTGGAGGACAGGTGATCCTGGCATGCTGCAGTCTATGGAGTTGCAGAGTCAGACTGAGCAACTAAACAACACCAACAACAGAGGCAAGTCAGGAAGGCTGGAACTCATGGGCACTAGTGGAAGTGACAGTTCATTTAATAGGCAGAATTTCCTCTTCCTCAGAGAAACCTAAATTTTGCATTAAAAGCCTTTATTCTGATTACATGAGGCCCACCCAGATTATCAAGGCTAATCTTTATAGAAAGTCAGCTGATTGCAGATGATAAGACATCTCCAAATGTACCTTCACAGCAACACATAGACTAGTGTTGAAAAATTAGACCAACTTATATACTGATCATAGAGGGTATTAGAAGAATGTGAGATTCTTCCAGTGGTGGTTAGCATCAGATAGGAAAAATTAATAAATTGGGACAATGGCTCTAATAAAGAAAACAAGTGCTCAAATGAAGACCAACTCTTTGTTCTGAAAGTAGTTTTCTTATTTTTGTTTTTGTAATGCATTCAGTTCAGTTCAGTTCAGTTCAGTCGCTCAGTTGTGTCCGACTCCGTGACCCCATGAACCACAGCACACCAGGCCTCCCTGCCCATCACCAACTCCCAGAGTCCACCCAAGCCCATGTCCATCGAGTCGGTGATGCCATCCAGCCATCTCATCCTCCATCGTCCCCTTCTCCTTCCCTCAGTCTTTCCCAGCATCAGGGTCTTTTCCAATGAGTCAGCTCTTTGCATCAGGTGGCCAAAGTATTGGAGCTTCAGCTTCAACATCAGTCCTTCCAATGAACACCCAGAACTGATCTCCTTTAGGATGGACTGGTTGGATCTCCTTGCAGTCCAAGGGACTCTCAAGAGTCTTCTCCAACACCACAGTTCAAAAGCATCAATTCTTCGGCGCTCAGCTTTCTTTATAGTCCAACTCTCACATCCATACACGACCACTGGATAAACCATAGCCTTGACTAGACGGACCTTTGTTGGCAAAGTAATGTCTCTGCTTTTGAATATGCTGTCCAGGTTGGTCATAACTTTCCTTCCAAGGAGTAAGCGTCTTTTAATTTCATGGCTGCAATCACCATCTGCAGTGATCTTGGAGCCCAGAAAAATAAAGTCAGCCACTGTTTCCACTGTTTCCCCATCTATCTGCCATGAAGTGATGGACTGGATGCCATGATCTTAGTTTTCTGAATGTTGAGCTTTAAGCCAACTTTTTCACTCTCTCTCTCACTTTTATCAAGAGGCTCTTTAGTTGTTCTTCACTTTCTGCCATAAGGGTGGTGTCATCTGCATATCTGAGGTTATTGATATTTCTCCCAGCAATCTTGATTGCAGCTTGTGCTTCATCCAGCCCAGCGTTTCTCATGATGTACTCTGCATGTAAGTTAAATAAGCAGGGTGACAATATACAGCCTTGACGTACTCCTTTTCCTATTTGGAACCAGTCTGTTGTTCCTTGTCCAGTTCTAACTGTTGCTTCCTGACCTGCATACAGGTTTCTCAAGAGGCAGGTCAGGTGGTCTGGTATGCCCATCTCTTTCAGAATTTTCCACAGTTTATTGTGATCCACACAGTCAAAGGCTTTGGCATAGTCAATAAAGCAGAAATAGATGTTCTTCTGGTACTTTCTTGCTTTTTCGATGATCCAGTGGATGTTGGCAATTTGACCTCTGGTTCCTGTGCCTTTTCTAAAACCAGCTTGAACATCTGGAAGTTCACGGTTCACGTATTGCTGAAGCCTGGCTTGGAGAATTTTAAGCATTACTTTATTAGCGTGTGAGATGATTATATTCTTTGCAGCCAAAGATGGAGAAGCTGTATACAGTCAGCAAAAACAAGACCAGGAGCTGACTGTGGCTCAGATCATGAACTCCTTATTGCCAAATTCAGACTGAAATTGTAATGCATTACTACATTGAAAGTATCATCACAAGTATTATCAATAGGTACATTTTCTCTTTTCATTGATAATCTATTTTAATTTTAATCTTCTATTAATAGATTTATAGTTAACCATTTAAACACATCAATATTTAAGATGTATTTGGAAATCAAGTATACTCCAATACAAAATTTTAAGTTTAATATGTATTAACAAAGGCTTGTGATAAATTCCACAAACCCTAGTAAATAATTCCTCTCTGTTAATTATATAAAATGTTTTGCCTGCTTTTCCCTATACTTGTGACAATTACAAGTATAATTGAAATTACTATAATAACTACACCACTGAAATACAGAGGAATAATTTTCAACATTTATAAGTACAACACTATTAATCAGTACTATTATTAAATGTGAATTTCTGAAAATTAACTTCTTTTAGGCATTGATACATTAAACACTGCAGAATCACATGTTAACATTTATAAGCAATTATTTGTTCACTTTATTAGCCATTAAGTTCAAAAATCGCTCCTGTTATAATTTTCTTCACAACATAAACTAAATCTCACCCATCAATTTAACTTCAAGAAAACGCCTCAGTGAGCAAGGCACCAACTCAAATGGCTTGTTTTAGCTCATTATTACTAAAATTTGTTAAGTATTTTTCATTTTTTGAAATGGTGGTTTTATATTCGGTAGGACAAAGTTAGTTCATCAATATATTTAGTTTTGAATCTGTAATGAACTACTCAGGTATTCCAGTTCCTCCAAACAACCACCTTGGTTGTAGGGAATGAATTATGGCTCTAACAAGATCAAGGTGGCCTGTTTAGCTGCCCTTATAAGGCCAGTTTCAGCCTCCTGTGGAGAAAGAGTACATATCTGCCTAGAGGGCCACAACTGAAAATTTTCACAGTCTCCTCAGTTTCGAGTATTTCGTTCATCCATCTTCATGGAATAGCCCTGGTTTTATCTATCCAGAAGTTCTATCATTATTAAGGTAGTCATTGTTTAGATAACAAAAGCAAGGACATATTCTCTAGACCCGTATTAGACAATTTCAGTAGCACTAGCCACATGTGTCTAATTAAGATGAATTAAACATAAAAATTCAGTTCTTTGGTTGTAGAAGAACCTGTTTCAAGTGTTGAATATCCATATGTGGTTGGTGGCTACCATACTGGACAATGCATTTTATTTCCATCACAATAGAAAGTTGTCTTGGACAGCACTGCTCTGAAAGGTCTGTAAAGTATCTGGTTAATAACTTAGGTCTTGATTAAGAGTCAGGTTACATTTTCTGAGAGCCTCAGATATATCTAGCATTACATATTCATGGATGTTATTCTTTGTTAACTGTCACAACAGTCCTGATGGGTAGGTATTGTTCTTCACATTTTAGAGATGGGAAGACCGAGGCTGGAAGACAAAGGCTGTGTGTGACACAAGAGTGAATGACAAGTTGATTCATGCTCTTTCCACTGTAACATGCTGCCTAGAAGGGAGAAACATACTCCAAGACAATCCTCAAGAGCCAGCATGAGAGCAAACAATGCCTGAAAGAGAGCTCAATTTGGAAGAGTTTCTTCCTTCAGGTGAGAGCACAAAAATAAGCATATTGATGACTGAGAGGAAGTTCATGGGTGATGGCATAAGAGAAAATGTAGAACAGAGGGCCCTATCAAGAAGGAACACATGGGTTTTTTTTCCCTTTTACGACTCAGTACATAGCAGTGTTCTAGCCTAAGGGAAAATGTAAAATATATAAAACCTTTATGCATTAACATAGATTTCATAATGTTATTAATAGAGTGGGGAAAACTACTTAAATATCTAATAATATAGTTAATGAAACTCAATAGAATATTATCCAGTCACTGGAAACAGTTGTTAGGAACCTGATATAATAACACAAAGAAGCATTTGACATCCTCTTCAGTTCAGAAAGTATTGCTAAAATCAAAAAACGTGTGTATAATAAAGATGACAACAGTATTAATGAAAAGTGCATCAAAATTTACATGGAGAGACATAATGCTAACAGTTTGAACCATGGAGTAGTTAGAATTTATTCTTCCCTCCACATTGCAATACTTGAAACTTACATGAATCATACAATTAAGACATGTCTAATAACTAAGCCACCGGACAATTTGGAAATAGTCACAAATGAAATGGAAAGAGGTAGTACTTTTGAAGAAGTTTGATTAAAGTTCACTGGTTATATAATAAAGCAGCTTTCCTTATGTGTTCACCACACCTACACACATCCCCCCACAACACATACACATAAACCATTTCCCAACTTAGGCATTAGTGTTATTTAAAAATTTACCTATTGAATTTAACCTACATATGGCAATATTATTGTATTTGGATGATCTATCAAATGAAAAATTGTTCTATTACTCATTTATGTGTGCATGATGTCTAGATATTTTCACAGCTATTGTGTCTGTAAGGAAGGTGTTGTTAGGAATTAGAATTAGGGCTAGAAAATGTTAGACCTGGCACATATTTGAGAATATAATATAAGGGCTATAGAAAATTATTGTACCTGTGTTCCCCAGAAGAACATAATTGCATGAATGATTGTCTAACTTCAATTTATTTAGGACTTCCCAGGTGGTGCTAGCAGTAAAGAACTCACCTGTGAATGCAGAAGACATAAGAGACGTGGGTTCAATCCCTGGGTTGGGAAGATTCCCTGGAGAAGGAAATGGATTCTTTCCTAGAGAGTCGCATGGACAGAGGAGTCAGTGGGCTACAGTCCATGGGGTTTCATAGAGTCAGACACAAGTGAAGTGACTTAGCACACACACACCTCAATTTATCCCACTCACCTGCAAATTTCACCATAGTTTGAACACATGCAGGGACGTGAATGCACTGCAGTTTAGGTTTGATTTTAAAGATACGAAAATAAATGTCTCAACATCAATTGTATTGGGCCTTCCACTTTATATTTAAAACAAGTGTCTTCTGAAGTAGCAATATTTCTCATCCCTATTAATACAGAGAAATTCTGCAAAAGCAGTTAAGGTTTATGAACTTCAGTAACACATTTCATGAAAAGAATGTAAGTGTACATTTATCTTTAATTGAAAATAGGGTTTTAAAAAAAAACTTAATGGTCTTGATTTAATTTTCTTGCTACGAAATGAGAGAAGTAAAATGATATTGAGAAACTATGGTGGTGGATCTTCACTAAGGAATCCCTCCTACATGCACAGTGGGAATATTTAACTCACTCTTATTATTTTTGTCCATTATTTTGTTTTATTTAAATGATACAAAAAATTATATTTACAAGCTACCTAGATACATGAAAACAATTTCTGTAAAGAATTCTAGATGTCCATTTAACCTTCATGGGTTTCTAAAATGAATTGTCAGCTACATAACAAGATGGAATTTTGTACTTATGGAAGGAGAGGCCTATTTCTGGGTAGTTTTCACACAACGGTGCCTGTTTCCTCACGTCTAGTTTATTGCAAATATCCAGAAATGGATATGATAGCTTACAGTGAATGATGTCAGATTCGTGATCTCCGAAGAAGATTTAGCTTTGAAATCAGGGACCAGGCTTGATTACTCAGAGCTTTTGTGTGGCAGAAGTTTTATTACAGTGAAAAAGGACAGGGATAGCTTCTGACATAGACATCAGAAGGGGAACAGAGCATGCCCTGCGAGAGTCAATTCCTAGGCAGGCTGATAAGAAGTCCGGGGGCCCACAAGGAGAGAGGGATCTGGAATTCTCAAGGAGGAGGAAAGGACAAACGTGTTTTTTTTTTTCCTCTACATTCCTTAGTCTTAGTCACATAAAACTTTTGTATCATTTAAATAAAACAAAATAATGAACAAAAATAATAAGAGTGAGTTAAATATTCCCACTGTGCATGTAGGAGGGATTCCTTAGTGAAGATCCACCACCATAGTTTCTCAATATCATTTTACTTCTCTCATTTTGTAGCAAGGAAATTAAATCAAGACCATTAATTTTTTAAAAAAACACTATTTTCCATTAGTTTTTATCTTTAAGCCTGGAACTGATGATTACACAACAAACAACTCAGTTTAAACTCTGTACTAAGGATTATATAACAACAATGTATCCTGCTTGAGGACGGTTTCTCCTTCCTGAAAACCTTCTGGCTAATCCTGTTATCTTAAAATGTAAATTATGGGAGTGTGTCTAGTGAGATCTTTACAACCTCCAGACATTCTTTTGATTCATTGATTCATTGTAATAACTAATTAAAAAGTATATAACTCCCTTCCTAACACTAGTGAGGGGGTACTCTTTCTGCCCCCTTCTGATGTCAATATCAGAAGCTTTCTCTACCCCTTTTATACTTTAATAAACTATTAAGTGTAACTCTATTATACAAAAGCTCTGAGCAATCAAGCCTTGTCTCTGGCCCCGGATTTAATTCGTCTCCTCCAGAGGCCAAGAATCCCGGAGTCTTTCCTGGTTCAGCAACAACATTTCAGCCCCCTCACTAGTCTGTATGCAGGTCAGGAAGCAACAGTTAGAACTGGACATGGAACAACATACTGGTTCCAAATTGGGAGGACTGGCGTGATGCAGTCCGTGGAATCACAAAGAGTCAGAAATGAGTGAGCAACTGAACTGAACTGATGGGACCAGATGCCATGATCTTAGTTTTCTGAATGTTGAGTTTTAAGCCAGCTTTTTCACTTTCCTCTTTCACTTTCATCAGGAGGCTCTTTAGTTCATCTTGACTGCCTTCCATAAGGGTGGTGTCATCTGCATATCTGAGGTTATTGATACTTCTCCTGGAAATGTTGATTCCAGCTTGTGCTTCATCCAGTCTGGCACTTTGCATTATGTACTCTGCATATAAGTTAAATAAGCAGGGCGACAATATACAGCCTTGACGTACTCCTTTCCCGATTTGGAACCAGTCTGTTGTAACATGTCCAGTTCTAACTGTTGCTTCCTGACCTGCATACAGATTTCCCAAGAACTAGATCAGGTGGTCTGGTATTCCCATCTCTTGAAGAATTTTCCAGAGTTTGTTGTGGTCCACACAGTCAAAGGCTTTGGCATAGTCAATAAAGCAGAAATAGATATTTTTCTGGAACTCTCTTGTTTTTTCGATGATCAACGGATGTTGGCAATTTGGTCTCTGGTTCCTTTGCCTTTTCTAAATCCAGCTTGAACATCTAGAAGTTCATGCTTTACGTACTGTTGAAGCCTGACTTGGAGAATTTTGAGCATTACTTTACTAGCTTGTGAGATGAGTGCAATTGTGCGGTAGTTTGAGCATTTTTTGGCATTGGAATGAAAGCTGACCTTTTCCAGTCCTGTGGCCACTGCTGAGTTTTCCAAATTTGCTGGCATATTGAATGCAGCATTTTCACAGCATCATCTTTTAGGATTTGAAATAGGCAAGAGTCAGAATTAATGCTGGTAACAGATCAATTGGAGCCAGTATTTCTCACCACAGTTGCCTCTTTTTCATTCTCATTAAAAAAAAATGATGGCAGCCAGATATTGACAACACCTTCCCAACCCTTACTTACCTGGAAACTGTGAACATAGCCCAGGAGGTCTGCGCAGGGAGACTTGGTTTGACAGCCAACTAGCATGCAAGTGAAGAATCGGTTTGTTCCGTGGGTGGTGGAGAGAGTGGAATAGATAGAATAGACATTAGGATTACATATTTGGAAAATACTGGAAGTAGGGTAAACAGTGTTTTTGGATTTTAAAAAAAAAGACCGATTTGAATTTGACATTGAAAACTTCCCTCACTAAGCATCATAGGGGCATAACATCAGAGCAGTTAGAGAAGGAAATATTACTTTAGAATATTGCTAGATCTGGCGGTAAACTATAATTAACCCAAATACTATGTGTTTATCATGTGTCTATGGATGCATAAAAAGTTATTCCTTTGAATCAGTGGTTACAACAATAAGAAACATTGTTTCCCACAGTTTCTATAGCTCAGGAATTTGGAAGTAGCCAGGTGAGAGGTCCTGTCTTGCTGTTTCATACAAGGTTGCTGTCAAAATGTTGCCCAGGGTGCTGTCATTGGATAACTTGACTGGAACGGGAGGATCAAATTCAAAGATAGCTTGCTCACATGACTGGCAAGGTAGTGTGAGTGAGGGCTGGCAGCCTCAGTCCCTCTCCAGATGGGCCTCTCTCCAGGGCTGCATGACAGCTTTCTCTACGTGGTGCCTGCTGTAATGGTAAATTTTAGTGTCAACTTAAGTAGGTTTTAAGGTGCCCAGAAATTTTGTGGAACATTATTCTGGGTATGTCTATGAGGGCGATTCAGGATGAGAATAATATTTAAATCAGTGGACTGTGTGTGTGTAAAGCAGATTGCCCTCCACAGTGTGGGTGCACCTCCTCCAATCCTGTGAAGTTTTGAAAGAACAAAAAGGCTGACCTTCCCCCAAGTAAGAGAGAATTCTTCCTGCTTGACAGCCTGTAAACTTGGACACGAACTGAAACATGAACTCCTCCTGGGTCTCAAACCTATGGGCCTTCAGAATGGAACTTATACTCATTGGCTCTCCGAGGTCTCCAGCTTGCCAACTCACGCTACAGACCTTGCAATTTGCCAGACCCATAATGGCACAAGCTAATTCCTGACAATAAATCTCCTTAAATATATATATATATATGTGTGTGTATATATATATATATATGTATATATATAAAATGTTATAATTTGTGTATTGTGTACACCCATTCACACATACACACACACACACATACATATATGTTAGTTCTGTTTCTCTGGAGAACCCTGATTAATACAATAAGTGATCCAAAAATGCACTTAGAGTAATGGAACAAGAAATGGAGGTTTAAAATGTTTGACAGGGAGGAAAAGGTGTGTGGATGAATTGAGATTACTGATATAAAACTGACTTGGCAGAAGCAGAAAGAGATTATAAGATGTTGTTAATAACAACATTAACATGTTGTTGATATGCCAATTGCTCATTAACAACTGAGAAAAGCGTAGATAAATTGCAAAACTAGTAAGTAAAAAGTTATCATATAAACAATAGTGTTTAGAAACAGGACACCAAAATTCTGTAAAGCAATTATCCTTCAATTAAAAATTTAAAAAGAGAGTTGAAAGCAGAAACTATTCAATTTTTTATTCCTTGGGATGGTGGGGTGGGTAATAATATGAAGATGGGATGATTACAGAAAATTATTGATTATAACATATACCTTTCTGTATACTATTTGATTTTCAAACATACATATGTATGACTTTGGCAAAATTATAAAAAGGTGATTTTTTTTATGAGAATGAGTAAACTACTTAAAATATTTTTCAGAAAAACAAACTAAACGAAGCAACAAATAAGGCTAAAAAAATCCTTGTTTTATTTCTTTATGTAAGATTTTGTTTCCTGTTATTAAACAACTGCTTGCTAGGTTTTCCTTTGCTTTCTGATACTGAATGAAAGTCATGTGTATCATCCACATGGGTTCATTCATAAAAATAACTAACTTGCTTCTTTGAATCAAGGTTTCATAAAATGAATAATTTTTATTGATTAGCCAAGAAAATTTATTTTTTATTAGTGAAGTACAGTTGCATTACAATTTATATTAGTTTCAGGTTTTTACAACATAGTGATTTTAATGTTTTATGGATTATTTCATTGAAGGTGATTATAGAATAATGGCTTTATTTCCTTTTCTGTATAATATATTCTTGGTGCTTATTAATTTTATACATAGTAGTTTTTCTCTTAGTACCATACCCTTATCTCACCCTCCCTCTGTCCTTCTCCCCACTGGTAACCACTTATTTGTTCTCTATACCTGTGAATCTGGTTCTGTTTTATTATATACATTTTTTGTTTTTATTTTTTAGATTCCCCATAGAAGTTATATCATACAGTATTTGTCTTTTTCTGTCTCACTTATTTCATTTAGACAAATGCCCTCCAAGTAAATCCACATTGCTGCAAATGACAAAATTTCATTCTTTTTATGACTAATATTCCATTGTGTGCACATATACAGCATCTTCTTTATCCATTTTTTCTGTTGATGGACACTTAGGTTGCTTCCATTTCTTGGCTGTTGTAAATAATGCTGCTATGAACATTGGGTACATGTATCTTTTCAAATTAGTATTTTTGAATTCTTTGGATATATACCTAGTAGTTGGAGAAGGGAATGGCAACCCACTCCAGTACCTTGCCTGGAGAATCCCATGGACAGAAGAGCCTGGCAGGCCATGGTCCATGGGATTGCAGAGAGTTGGACATGACTGAAGCAACTAAGCATACCTAGTAGTGGAATTGCTGGATCACCTGGTAGTTCTATTTTTAGTTTTTTGGTGAAGCTCCATACAATTTTCCATAGTCGTTGTACCACTTTACCATCCCAAAAACAATGTACTAGGGTTCCATTCCCTCTTATCAATATCTTTGCCAATTTCTTATTTGTAGGCTTTTTGATGATAGTCATTCTGACAGGTGTGAGGTGATATCTCATTATTGTTTTGATTTGCATTTCTCTGATTAGCAATGTTGAACATTTTTCATGTACCTGTTGAATACATATCTTCTTTGGAAAAATGTCTTTTCAGATCTTCTGCCCAGTTTTTGAATTGCTTATTTTTGATATTGATTTGTATCAGTTGTTTATATATTCTAGATATTAACCATTATCAGTCATATCATTTACAAATATTTTCTCCACTTAGTAAGTTGTCTTTTCATTTTATTGACCATTTCCTTTACTGTGCCAAAGACTTTTAAGTTTAATTAAGTCTCAATTGTTTATATTTGCTTTTATTTCTTTTGCCTTAGGAAACAGATTTAAAACATTTTGCTACTGTTTATGTCCAAGACTGTTCTATATTCTCTTCTAGGACTTTTATGGCTTCCAGTCTTACATTTTGGTCTTTAATCCATTTTATTTCTGTATATGATGTGAGGAAATTTTCTAATCTCATTGTTTTGTAGGTAGTTGTTGAGTTGTCCCAGCACCACTTATTAAAGAGATGGTGTTCGAGGAACAGAATTGAAAGAGACGCGTGTACCCCAATGTTCATCACAGCACTGTTTATAATAGCCAGGACATGGAAGCAATCTAGATGTCCATCAGTAGATGAATGGATAAAGAAGCTGTGGTACATATACACAATAGAATATTACTTGGCCATTAAAAAGAATACATTTGAATCGGTGCTATTGAGAGGGATGAAACTGGAGCCCATTATACAGAGTGAAGTAAGCCAGAAAGAAAAACACCAATACAGTATACTAATGCATATATATGGAATTTGAAATATGGTAACGATAACCCTATATGTGAGACAGAATAAGAGACACAGATGCATAGAACAGTCTTATGGACTCTGTGGGATAAGGTGAGGGTGAGATGATCTGAGAGAATAGCATTGAAACATGTATATTATCATATGTGAAACAGAACGCCAGTCCAGGTTCGATGCATGAGACAAGTGCTCAGGGCTGATGCAATGGGATGACCCAGAGGGATGGGATGGGGAGGGAGGTGGGAGGGGGTTTCAGGATGGCGAACACATGTAAACCCATGGCTGATTCATGTCAATGTATGGCAAAAACCACTACAATATTGTAAAGTAATTAGCCTCCAAATAAAATAAATAATTTAAAAAAATTAAAAAAATTAAAGTAATACATTGATATGATAAAAAAGATTTAGGTCTTTAATCCAATTTGAGTTTATTTTTCTTTATGGTATTAGAGAGTTTCTAATTTCATTTTCTTACGTGTGGCTGTCCAGTTTTCCCAGCATCACTTATTGAAAAACTGTCTTTTTTCCATTGTATATTCTTACATCCTTTGTCATAGATTAGGTGACATAGATTAGGTCATAGATTAGGTGTGTGGTTTAATCTCTAGACTTTCTATGCTGTTCAATTGATCTGTATTTCTGTTTTTGTTCCAGTACCAAGCTGTTTTGATGACTGTAGCTTTGTAGTGTAGTCTGAAGTCAGGGACCCTGATACCTCCAGCTCTGTTTTTCTTTCTCAATATTGCTTTCTCTACTCAGGGTCTTTTGTGTTCCCACACAAATTGTAAAATTTTTTGTTCTAATTCTGTAAAAAATGCCATTGGTAATTTGATAAGTATTGCATTTAATTGGTAATTTGATAGGTATTGCATTGAATCTGTAGATTGCTTTGAGTGGTGTAGTAATTTTGATAATACTGATTCTTATGATCAAGGAAAAATATTACTATTTTAAGACCCCAGAGGCAGGCTCCTAGTATAATTCTGTGACGTTAAAAAAGGCTTAAGTTGGAGACCAAAGGGAAAAACCCAACTTTAAAAATATATTCAAAGTGCAAAATTTGACTTTCTTGTGATAAAAGTATATAAATATTAAATATTTAATAAGTAAATCTTTTAAAAGAGTGTGAATATTTAAAAAGATCATGGAAGTTTATGAGAAACTGAAATAAGATAACATCAATAAAACTAATTTGAAACTCTCAAAAGGAAAAATGAAATGTTTGTGGTATAGATAATAAGATTTAAAAGCATGTGATTGACCAAGACATGGAATAATTCAGGTTGTTTGGGAAAACAATAACTTCTTTAGCCACAGTGAAATTTTCACATTATGTTTAACCTATATAATGAGTATGGTATTAGTTTCGATATTAGAGTTCCCCTAAATTGTGTATGTAAAGTTATATGATGTAATTACATTTCTCAAAAAGGTTCTTTAATTTTCAACGTGTTTGACTTTGAATATTATGTTTTCCCATTTACTAAGGAATTATCATAAAGTCTACTTTTCAGACTTCAAGCTGTTCACCCCTTTCTGACTGGAAAAAGATGAATGTGGACAGTCATTCATATTTGCTAAAGATGTCCTTTTCAACATAGGGGATTGGAATGCAAAAGTAGGAAGTCAAGAAATACCTGGAGTAACAGGCAAGGTTGGCCTTGGAGTACAGAATGAAGCGAGGCAAAGGCTAACAGAGTTTTGCCAAGAGAACACACTGGTAATAGCAAACATCTTCTTCCAACAACATAAGAGATGACTCTACACATGAACATCACCAGGTAGTCAATATAGAAACCAGATTGATTGTATTCTTTGCAGCCAAAGATGGAGAAGCTGTATACAGTCAGCAAAAACAAGACTGGGAGCTGACTGTGGCTCAGTTCATGAACTCCTTATTGCAAAATTCAGGCTTAAATTGAAAAAAAGTAGGGAAAACCACTATACCATTCAGGTATGACTTAAATCCCTTATGATTATATGGTGGAAGTGACAAATAGATTCAAGAGATTAGATTTGGTAGACAGAGTGCCTGAAGAACTATGAACAGAGGTTCATGACACTGTACAGGAGGCAGTGATCAAGACCATCCCCAAGAAAAAGAAATGCAAAAAGGCAAAATGGTTGTCTGAGGAGGCCTTACAAATAGCTGTGAAAAGAAGGGAAGTGAAAGGCAAAGGAGAAAAGGAAAGATATACTCATTTGAATGCAAAGCTCCAAAGAATAGCAAGGAGAGATATGAAAGCATTCCTCAGTGATCAGTGCAAAGAAATAGAGGAAAACAATAGAATGAGAAAGATTAGAGATCTCCTCAAGAAAATTAGAGATACAAAGGGAACTTTTCATGCAAAGATGGGCACAATAAAGGACAGAAACAGTATGGACCTAACAGAAACAAAAGATATTAAGAAGAGGTGGCAAGAATACACAGAAGAAGTATACAAAAAAGATCTTCACGACCCAGATAACCACGATGGTGTGATCACTCACCTAGAACCAAACATCCTGGAATGTGAAGTCAAGTGGGCCTTAGGAAACATCACTAAGAACAAAGCTAGTGGGGGTGATGGAATTCCAGATGAGCTATTTCAAATCCTGGAAGATGATGCTGTGAAAGTGCTGCACTCAGTATGACAGCAAGCTTGGAAAACTCAGCAGTGGCCATAAGACTGGAAAAGGTCAGTTTTCATTCCAGTCCCTAAGAAAGGCAATGCCAAAGAAAGTTCAAACTACTGCACAACTGCACTCATCTCACACACTAGTAAAGTAATGCTCAAAATTCTCCAAGCAAGGCTTCAACAGTATGTCAACCAAGAACCTCCAGATGTTCAAGCTGGATTTAGAAAAGGCAGAGGAACCAGACATCAAATTGCCAACATCCACTGGATCATCAAAAAGCAAGAGTTCCAGGAAAACATCTTTTTCTGCTTTATGTACTGTGCCAAAGCCTTTGACTGTATAGATCACAAAAAACTGTAGGAAATTCTTCAAGAGGTGGGAATACCAGACCACCTTACCTGCCTCCTGAGAAATCTATATGCAGGTCAAGAAGCAACAGTTAGAACTGGACATGGAACAACAGACTGGTTCCAAATTAGGAAAGGAGTACCCTAAGGATGTGTTATATTCTCACACTGCTTATTTAGCTTATATGCAGAGTACATCATGCAAAATGCCGGGCTGGATGAAGCACAAGCTGGGATCAAAATTGCTGGGAGAAATATCAGTAACCTCAGATACGCAGATGACACCCTTATGGCAGAAAGTGAAGAGGAACTAAAGAGCCTCTTGATGAAAGTGAAAGGGGAGAGTGAAAAAGTTGGCTTAAAACTCAACATTCAAAAAACAAAGATCATGGCATCCAATCCCATCACTTCATGGCAAATAGATGGGGAAAGAACAGAAAGAGTTATGACCAACCTAGACAGCATATTAAAAAGCAAAATCACTACTTTGCCAGCAGAGGTCCATCTAGTCAAAGCTATTGTTTTTCCAGTAGTCACATGTTTGGATGTGAGATTTGGACCATAAAGAAAGCTGAGCACCAAAAAATTGATGTTTTTGAACTGCGGTGTTGAAGAAGACTCTTGAGAATCCCTTGGACTGCAAGGAGATCCAACCAGTCCATCCTAAAGCAAATCAATCCTGACTATTCATTGGAAGGACTGATGCTAAAGCTGAAACTCCAATACTTTGGCCACCTGAAGAGCTGACTCATTGGAAAAGACCGTGATGCTGGAAAAGATTGAAGGCGGGAGAAGGGGATGACAGAGGATGAGATGGTTGGATGGCATCACCGACTCAATGGACATGAGTCTGCACAAGCTACAGGAGTTGGTGATGGACAGGGAAGCCTGGCATGTTGCACTCCATGGGGTCACAAAGAGTCAGGTACGACTGAGCAACTGAACTGACCTGACCTTATATTTTTAAAGAGTTCCATGAAACATGAATACAACTGGGCACATAGTTTACTACTCTGTGGACTTTGTCCAAAAATAGTTGTATTAATAAAAATGGGGAAAAAAACCCTTATAAACTGATCAAACCAGAAATTATTTCTTGTTAAACTGTGTTTCCTGGAGTATAGTAAGAACCAAGGGACCTTGCAAGCAAAATTCATTGCATACCGAGACGGTACCAATGAATCAAAATGGCAGATATATAGAAACCTCCATAGTTCCTTGTTTCTGAATTGAATCAATGGTCTCACCTAACGGGACACTGTCCAGTAAGTGTCCTGCCTCCTGAAGGCATGTTAAAATGGGATTTGTAGAGTCCTCAGTAACTGAAAAAAATAAGCGCTTCTACCTTTTTAGTCTATTTAACCACTGATATTTAAGGATAATCTTTCTTTTTCTAATTCCTTTTCCCAATACTGAACACCTTTACTTGTGCCTGCCTTATCATATTGGTTTATTTATTGTTTTTTTTAATGTGAATTTCTCTACCTCTGAATTGTGAATTTACTGCCTCTGTACCTGGCATATCATGAATGCTAAATAAATGCTTATTGAGCAAGGATATCTTGGGCAATCTGAACCTAAACATAATTATTCTAATAATCTAACCAGCTTTTATGGAGTGCAAGCAATGCATAAAATATATTGCTAGGCATTAAGATACAAACAAAACGGAGATAAACTCCCATCCTTACAATTTGGTTTGGGAGGCAGAAACATAAAAAAGCACCTTTTGTACAGCAGAGTTAGAGAAGTACTGAAATACTCCTAAGCTTTGTTTATAAATACCTTTTACAGGGGAGGTATATGATAGACTCAGGGAAGAGGAAGGAGGACACATGAGTGCTAATCATGATATTCCCTAGAACTTTCTGTCCTCCTTTAAGGAAAGACTAGTTCAATTCATCATTTTCAGCATTTCCTCTGAGTTAATTATATCCCAGAATGCCAGAACAAATGTCTTATGTCTGCCAAAATTCACACTATGTATGTGGTTTTACAACTGTTCCCTCTTTTAGATTTTTGCATCCCTTTTCCCGGTTTTCTTTTCAAGGTTATTGACTCAGATCCTCTGCTCAGATTTACACAGAAAGATATTTGACTCTTTGGTGTGTCATGTATGACCTGTGAGCCACCAGACTTCTTACATCTGGGTATGAAGGGGAGGGATGAATTGGGAGATTGGGATTGATTATATATATAAATATATATATATAAAATATATATATATATATATACACACATATATACATATAATAATATATATATATGATAGCAAACTAATAAGGACCTATGTATAGTACAGGGAATTCCACTCAACACTCTAATAATGACATAATAAGGACCTACTGTATAGCACAGGAAATTCTACTCAATACTCTGTAATAACCTACATGGGAAAAGAATCTAAAAAAAGAGGGGACATATGTATATGTAGAACTGATTACACTTTTGTGTACACCTGACACTAATGCAACATTGTAAATCAACTATACTCCAGCAACAATGATTAAAAATAATAATAGTACCTTTACAACAGCTCTAATGGTTCCTTAGTAGAAGCACAGAACTGCTTAGAGTACTCTTCATCTTTTTCTCTTCTCCTTCCCCTAGTCATAATTCTAAGAAGGTATATGAAGTTTGGCTTCAGTGTACAGTACCCTCTGGTCCCCCCACAAAGGCGAAATGATGATGAAATATTGTGATGGTGTTTAGGACGTGCTATCCCAAATATGGTACCTCGGCATATTGAATGTGTTAAGCTGAAGGGGTTTAAGAAAATGGCAGAAATGGGAGCATCACTGTGACCTCACATCTCTTGCCCTTCTTCCCTGAAACAGGTCATAAAACTCCCTTGTGAAAGGTACGGTCTGTACCAGTACCAGACGGAAGGAAGACATTCTTATCACCAGAGACAGGGAATTAGAGGGCCCAGAGATCTGTACAAAGAAATGTTGTTTGACAATCTCTTGTGTTCCTAGTTACTTCCTTACCATTTACTATCCCTGGGCCAAATCCCTTTGTCTTGTCAGTTGTTCACAAATTTGCTGTTTATCTAAAAGATGTAAAAGCTTCCTGTGCTGGGTCATTTTGGAGAAGGCAATGGCACCCCACTCCAGTACTCTTGCCTGGAAAATCCCATGGACAGAGCCTGGTGGGCTGCAATCCATGGGGTCGCGAAGAGTCGGACATGACTGAGCGACTTCACTTTCACTTTTCACTTTTGTGCATTGGAGAAGGAAATGGCAACCCACTCCAGTGTTTCTTGCCTGGAGAATCCCAGGATGGCGGAGCCTGGTGGGCTGCCGTCTATGGGGTCGCACAGAGTCAGACACGACTGAAGTGACTTAGCAGCAGCAGCAGCTGGGTCATTTCTTTCAGTCCTTTCATTCAATAAAAATTTGTATGTATGCTTTTCTACTGCTAATCTGTCTTTGTCAGTTTTAATTTTCAGGGCCAACTAGGGACCCTAAGAGAGTCAAGGAAAACTTTTTCTTCCTCTGCAGTTACTAAGGGAAAAATTCTGAAAGGGACAGGAGAAGTTCAAAGATAGTAGAGAAAAATGTTCCCTGATCATTATAAAGTTGCATTCTAGCAGATTCTAACCTGGTAAATTAGAAGTACAGAACTATATCTCAGAAAAATATTATCAAGGATGCTGATTCAGTGTATTTTTATGACGACTTATCTCATATTCTATTTCCACATATATCACCTGTACCTCTGAAATTCATACTCTTGTTATGCACCACTAGTTGTCACTGAACATTTCATGCAGCCATTTTCCAAATACAAACTTTGTTTTAATTCACTCAGTCCTTCTGGGAAGCCAAAATATGTGAGAAATAAGATCAGTAGTAGTTAATATATTATCAGTTCATTTGAACCATGTAATCTATCACTGAGCAGAGTTATAAAATGCCTACTATGTGCCAGGCACTATTATTGGTATTGATGCAGACTCACAAATGTTTTATCATCAGAAATTTCTTTGGTGAAAAGAACTTTTTTAGGCTTTTATGTTTCGTTTGCAGATATGATGTTCACAAATATATAACAAGAATTGTTTTAATGGAAAATCTTTAATAAGTTGGCATAAAAAATATTAGTGCATTCTAAAAGCAGCAAAGCATTTAGGGTGGGACAAATATTTCTGGCACAAAAATTTTCACGTTATAAAAGAGGACTGATGAATTACCGGAAGATGTCACAGATTTTGAGAGTTGCTTACTTTAAAAAAAAAAAAATTTTTGGATAGCGGCCATTCTGACTGGTGTGTAATGGTACCTCATTGGTGTTTTTGATTGCAATTCTCTAATAATGAGTGATGTTTGAGCATCTTTTTTCATGTGTTTGTTAGCAATCTGTATGTCTTCTTTGGAGAAATGTCTGTTTAGTATTCTTTGGCCCATTTTTTGATTGGGTCGTTTATTTTTTCTGGAATTCAGCTGCAGGAGTTGCTTGTATATCTTTGAGATTAATTGTTTGTCTGTTGCTTCGTTTTGCTATTATTTTCTCCCATTCTGAAGGCTGTCTTTTTCACCTTGCTTATAGTTTCCTTTGTTGTGCCAAAAGCTTTTTAATTTTGATTAGGTCCCATTTGTTTATTTTTGCTTTTATTTCCAATATTCTGGGGGTGGGTCATGGAGGATCCTGCTGTGATTTATGTCGGAGAGTGTTTTGCCTATGTTTTTTCCTCTAGGAAGTTTTATATGTTTGCTCAGGTCTTACATATTAGATCTTTAATCCATTTTGAGTTTATTTTTGTGTATGGTGTTAGGAAGTGTTCTAGTTTCATTCTTTTACAAGTGGTTGACCAGTTTTTCCCCCAGCACCACTTGTTTAAAGAGATTGTCTTTTCTCCATTGTATACTCTTGCCTCCTTTGTCGAAGATAAGGTGCCCATAGGTGCGTTATACACACCAGTCAGAATGGCCGCTAATCCAAAAGTCTAACAAGCAATAAATGCTGGAGAGGGTGTGGAAGAAAAGGGAATCCTCTTACACTGTTGGTGGGAATGCAAACTAGTACAGCCCACTAAGGAGAACAGTGTGGAGATTCCTTAAAAAACTGGGAATAGAACTGCCATATGACCCAGCAATCCCACTGCTCGGCATATACACCGAGGAAACCAGAATTGAAAGAGACGCGTGTAACCCCAATGTTCATCGCAGCACTGTTTACAATAGCCAGGACATGGAAGAAACCTAGATGTCCATCGGCAGACGAATGGATAAGGAAAGCTGTGGTACATATACACAATGGAATATTTACTCAGCCATTAAAAAGAATACATTTGAATCCGTTCTATTGAGATGGATGAAACTGGAGCCCATTATACAGAGTGAAGTGAGCCAGAAAGAAAAGCACCAATACAGTATAACTAATGCATGTATATAGGAATTTGAAAGATGGTAATGGTAACCCTATATGTGAGACAGAATAAGAGGGACACAGATGCATAGAACAGTCCTGTGGACTCTGAGGGAGAAGGTGAGGGTTTGGACGTTCTGGGACAATAACATTGAAACATGTATATTGTCATATGTGAAGCAGAACACCATTCCATGTTCTATGTCATGGGACGGATGCTCAGGGATGGAGCGTTGGGATGACACTGAGGGATGGGAGGGGGAGGGAGGTGGGAGGAAGGGTTGTTTGGGAGGGGGAGCACGTGTGAACCCATGGCTGATTCATGTCGATGTATGGCAAAAAACTACTGCAATAATTTTAAAGTAATTAGCCCCCAACTAAAATAAAAAAAAAAAAAAAAATTTATATATGTATTTTAATTCTCAATATTAGAAAAACATGTTAAATTTGAAATTATATTTAAACATGAAGGAAAGAAGCTTATGATTTACATAAACATTTGGAGAAATTACCTGCAGATAGTTTTTCTATCCTCTTAGCCCTGACTCCCCTAAGGCTAAACCATCAAGCCTGACCAGATCATTTTAGCTACTGACAAGAGATGTAGAGAATAAGAGTTTTTTTGGGTGTCTAAAAATATTCGTTTCATAAAAGTCAGCACTACATTTCCAGGACAGAGACCCAGAAACTGCATTTCTTTGTTTCTCCTTTCTCTATTTTCTCTCTCTCATTGGTGATTTGGTTAATTAACACTTCATCCAAGGATTATATCTCTTAGAGATTCAGGAGAGTGTGAAATTGCCCTCCTGGCAATGACAAGGATGAAGGAATATCTCACTCTCATGGCTATTACTGTACAGCTGGATTTAAAATTTAAAATTTTAAAGAACAGTTTCTCTCGGAAAAGAGAACTATTACTCTTTGAAAGTGGTTCTCAAATTGTGGTCCTCAGATCAGCAGCATCACTGTCCTTGAGGAACTTGTTACAAATGCAAATTATCAAGCCCCCATTCCAGATCTACTGAGTCAGAATCCCTTGGATCAGGGTCCCCGTAATACGTGTTTTAACAACCCCCCAGGTGATTCTGATGAATGATACAGTTTGTGGGAACTGTTGGTCTATGCAACTCCCCTCACTATGTTTTGTATATGAATATATTATTTCGTGATACAAGAAGGCTTGGGTTAAATTATTAATTAGTAATTTAAATCTTAAATCATTGCCTTTGAATTTGTTAAGCAGACTAGTTCAAGTCCACAGGGCTCCATCAATGTTTTATTGCAGTTCACAGCATGTAGGTCTATTGGCACAAAAACGACTAATTATCTTAGTAGATCTGAAAAGGAGGAAATGCCAGCTGAAAAGTGGCAGTGCTTGTTTGAACAAAGTCTCCAAGCTGAAAAAGTGCTCTGCTGCTGCTAAGTTGGCTTCAGTCGTGTCCGACTCTTTGCAACCCCTTGGACCGTAGCCTGCCAGGCTCCTCTGTCCATGGGATTCTTTAGGCAAGGATACTGGAGTGGGCTGCCCATTTCCTTCTCCAGGGGATCTTCCTGACCCAGGGATCAAACCCACATCTCACGTCTCCAGCATTGGCATTGGCAGGTGGCTATCAGGATTCTTCACGGCCGTCTGCACCACTGGGAAGCCCTTCCTATTTTAATTTATGACCCCTAATGCACAACCTGGGAAGCCCCATTTTTATGGGGGGTGGGTGTGAATCAGTGTAGGTGGAAGCCACAAGAGGAAGAACACAGGGTTCACACCCAGGTCAGGCTCAGAGCCCACATGGCCCCAGGCTCTCCCAGATGCTCCCCACCACAGTTCCTGTGACACCGAGGGCAATATCTGGTGGACAACTGAAAGCCACACCACAGAAGCAGGGACAACTGTACTGTCCAGAGAGCTGTCCCGACTCTAGCTGTGTACCTTCCACCCACGAGGCCCATACAGGCACTGGTGCTTTCTCTGTACACTTGTATTGCACCTTTTTCCTTTCATGTCACCACGCTGGGGAAATTCAGTGCTTCCCAAAGGCCGGCTGCCTGCCTGGACAGTCTCACCTCAGTGCCTGGAGGGTGGCTACGGTGGAAGCCTCCTGACCGTGGACGGTGGAACACACGGAGGCTTCTGCTTGGCCTTGAGCCTCACCTTCTGGCGGCAGTGTTCTGCGCAAGTTCACCTGCCACCAGGCTCTGCAGCTTTGCCCCAGTGGCCCACAGGCACCCAGGCAGGCCACCTCCAGGCCTGGGGAGGCTGACAGCGGTGCCTGTAGGAAGCACATCTCTGTTCCGAACTCAGATCTGTGCCTCGGGTGGTGTGATTAGGTCACATGACAGGTCTACTGAATCTGTTCCAACTCCCTCACCATGGCGGGCAGGAGGGAAGTCCTGGGATGTCAGTGTCTGGGGGGCCAGTGCTTCACCACCAAGGAGGAAGTTAGGATTTTTAATGTCATCATATTCATTCCTGGGATATTACCTTATCTTACAGAATTTGGTTTAAAGTTGTTTTTTTTTTCCTTTTCACTATCTTGTGTTACTGTCATTTCAGTCACACTTGCCGTTGTAGTTTTACATTGGTGGTGTTATTTCTTCCAGGTAATGCTATTTTGTCAGGAGAATTTGTCAGGAGAATTTTGTCAGATTTTGATGCCAAAGAAGTCTTTTGGTGAAGAAGTAGGAGTTCCTGGATGAAGATAAAGGTGGGATTTTATCCTTATTGCCCCAATTTCCAGTTCCTTTCCCTTCTCTATCCACACCTGATCAATTTCCAGGTTCTAAAAATCATTTCTCAATCACCTCAACCTATTCTCATTTAAACTTTTTGCCACTGTTCCAGCTTGGCTGCTGATCATTTCTCAAATTGATGACTCAAATTCAGAGACACAGAAAGGATTCACAGCAGCTAATTATCATTCTAGCTTCTAAGGTAAGTTCAGGTATTTAATAATTGTTCCTGTAATCCTAAGTGAATTGAATGGGAAAACCAACTAGTGGTGGTTTGTGATGGTTCTGTTCTTTTCAACCAACACTCCCTCCAACTCTATGTACTACAAAATGCTTGTACTAATTCAGTCAACTTTTTTATGCTGATATATGTCAAAAGCTATTTTAAACAAAAAGGTAACAATAGTCAACAAATACAAAACCTGGAGACTTTACTTATAGAATTCATAATCTAAACGATGGTTATGTGTGGTTGAAGACCTACCATTATATCTGTATCTATAGCCATAGCTACATCTTTCTGTGTGTGTATCTACTTATCTGTCTGTCTAGCTATTTTAATTATGATGGGAAGGAGGTCCTCTGATGTACTGACATTTAAACAAAGACATGAATGAAGTGATTGATGTTGCTATCTGAGGATGAAGTGTTCTATTAGAGCAAAAGAAGTAACCTGGGGTAAAGAAAGGAGACTGGTATAACTGGGCGGGGTGGTGGTGGTGCGAAAGGGGCTGGGTGGAAGAGGATAAAGTCAGAGGTGGCCAGGGAATGGATTGCCAGGGACCATTTACATTGTACTTCAAATGAAATGAGAAGTCCTTAAGAGGTTTTAAGAAGAGAGGTGACTGACAGTGTGGCTGATATTTTAGAAAGATCACTCTGATTACCAGCGACTGAAGCAAGAAAACCCTTTAGGAGACAATCTGCAATAAACCTGATGAGATTTGATGTTGTCATGAGTATGTCATGAGTGGTTGGGGTGGGAGTATTTCTTCTCTGGCTGAATGTGGAGAATGAGAGAAAGGAAGGAGTCTAACAGCAACCCAAAAATTTTAGGCCCGAAGAAACTAAAAATTGAATTGCCTTTCACTGAGACAGGGAAATAGCAAACACCCTCTTCCAATAAGACAAGAGAAAACCCTACACATGGACATTACCAGATGGTCAATACTGAAATCAGATTGATTATATTCTTTGCCAGAGATGGAGAAACTCTATTACTGTCAGCAAAAACAAGACCAGGAGCTGGCTGTGGCTCAGATCATGAAGTCCTTATTGCAAAATTCAGGCTTAAATTGAAGAAAGTAGGGAAAACCACTAGACCATTCAGGTATGACTTAAATCAAATCCCTTATGATTATACACAGGAAGTGACAAATAGATTCAGTGGATTAGATCTGATAGACAGAGTGCCTGAATAACTATGGACGGAGGTTTGTGACACTGCACAACAGGCAGTGATCAAGACCATCCCCAAGAAAAAGAAATGCAAAAAAGGCAAAATGGTTGTCTGCAGAGGCCTTACAAATAGCTGAGAAAAGAAGAGAAGTGAAAGGCAAAGGAGAAAAGGAAAGATATACCCGTTTGAATGCAGAGTTCCAAAGAATAGCAAGGAGAGATAAGAAAGCCTTCCTCAGTGATCAGTGCAAAGAAATCGAGGAAAACAACAGAATGGGAAAGATTACAGATCTCTTCAAGAAAATTAGAGATACCAAGGGAACATTTCATACAAAGGTGGGCACAATAAAGGACAGAAACAGTATGGACCTAACAGAAACAAAAGATATTAAGAGGTGGCAAGAATACACAGAAGACCTATACAAAAAAGATCTTCATGACCCAGATAACCACGATGGTGTGATCACTCACCTAGAGAACCAGATTCTTGGAATGTGAAGTCAAGTGGGCCTTAGGAAGCAACAGACTAAGAACAAAGCTAGTGGAGGTGATGGAATTCCAGTTGAGCTATTTCAGATCCTGAAAAGATGATGCTGTGAAAGTACTGCACTCAATATGCCAGCAAATTTTGGAAAACTCAGCAGTGGCCACAAGACTGGAAAAGGCCAGTTTTCATTCCTATCCCAAAAAAAGGCAATGCCAAAGAATGCTCAAACTACTGCAACAATTGCACTCATCTCACACACTACCAAAGTAATGCTCAAAAATTCTCCAAGCCAGGCTTCAGCCGTATGTTAACTGTGAACTTCCAGACGTTCAAGCTGGTTTTAGAAAAGGCAGAGGAACCAGAGATCAAATTGCCCAACATCTACTGGATTATCAAAAAAGCAAGAGAGTTCCAGAAAAACATCTATTTCTGCTTTATTGACTATGTCAAAGCCTTTGACTGTGTAGATCACAATAAACTGTGGAAAATTCTTCAAAAGATGGGACTACCAGACCACCTTACCTGCCTCCTGAGAAATCTGTATGCAAATCAAGAAGCAACAGTTAGAACTGGACATGGAACAACAGACTGGTTCCAAATAGGAAAAGGAGTACGTCAAGGCTGTATATTGTCACCCTGCTTATTTAACTTATATGCAGAGTGCATCATGAGTAATGATGGACTGGATGAAACACAAGCTGGAATCAACATTGCTGGGAGAAATATCAATAACCTTAGATATGCAGATGACACCACCCTTATGGCAGAAAGTGAAAAGGAACTAAAGAGCCTCATGATGAAAGTGAAAGAGGAGAGTGAAAAAGCTGGCTTAAAACTCAACATTCAGAAAACTAAGATTATAATATCTGGTCCCATCACTTTATGGCAAATAGATGGGGAAACAGTGGAAACAGTGAGAGAATTTATATTTGGGGGGCTCCAAAATCACTGCAGGTGGTGACTGTAGCCATGAAATTAAAAGACACTTGCTCCTTGGAAGAAAAGCTGTGAGCAACCTAGACAGTATATTAAAAAGCAGAGACATTACTTTGCCGACAAAGGTCCATCTAGTCAAAGCTATGGTTTTTCCAGTAGTCATGTATGGATGTGAGAGTTGGAATATAAAGAAAGCTGAGAGCTGAAGAATTGATGCTTTTGAACTGTGGTGTTGGAGAAGACTCTTGAGAGTCCTTTGGACAGCAAGGATATCCAAACAGTCCATCCTAAAGCAAATCAGTCCTGAATATTCACTGGATGGCTGATGTTGAAGCTGAAGCTCCAATACTTTGGCCACCTGATGCGAAGAGCTGACTCATTGGAAACGGCCCTGATACTGGGAAAGATTGAAGGCAAGAGGAGAATGGGACGACAAAGGATGAGATGGTTGGATGGCATTACTGACTCGATTGACATGAGTTTCAGCATGCTCTGGGAGTTGGTGATGGACAGGGAAGCCTGGCGTGCTGCAGCCCATGGGATAGCAAAGAGTTGGACACGACTGAGCAACTGAACTGAAATGAGAAAGGGAAAACCATTTTGTAGGGAGAGGGGTCCAAGTTGGGGAAAATGAATTTAGCTTTGGATATGTTATTTGAGATAGCAAGTGTCAATCAAAGTAAAAGGTCATAAATTGTTGGTGCCATCAATTCAGGTGGGAAGTTTAAAAACATATACCTCAGGTCACTCTTTTAAATAGAATCACTCATTTTGTTCTTGTATAGTATTGTCTGATATTTTTGTCCATATTACCAATCAAACCTGCTCATTCCTCAATAATAAAATATACAGATGTATAAAAGAAAACCAAAAATCACTGTCATCTAATCTTTCCAAAGGTGATAACCATTATCAACTTCTCAATGTATAAATTTCCAAATTGTGTGTTTGTGGACATATATTTAGATATATATTAGTGTATTCCATGTGAAACTATTGCTATTCACTTTGATCTACAAAAATAATAATTTAACATATTAGCTTAATATATATATATGAACACTATAAAAATAGAAGCATGCAAAATCTGTCTATGAAGTGAAAGTTGCTCTTTGCAACCCCATGGACTATACAGTCCATGGAATTCTCCAGGCCAATATACTGGAATGGGTAACCGTTCCCTTCTCCAGGTGATCTTCCCAACTCAGGGATCAAACCCAGGTCTCCTGCATTGCGGGTGGATTCTTTACCAGCTGAGCCACAAGGGAAGCCCAAGAATACTGAAGTGGGTAGCCTATCCCTTTTCCAGCGGATGTTCCTGACCCAGGAATCTAACGAGGGTCTCCTGCATTGCAGGTGGATGCTTTACCAACTGAGCAATCAGGGAAGCCCAATACAAATAGAAGCATGCAAAATATATTTGTCTATGCATTTGTTAAATACTTTATTTCGGCTGAGTCTCTTACGTTGCACATGCCAGGAAAAAGCTAGAATAACTGACAATGTATTTTAAAGAAAGGAAACAGGTAGTGTATTAAACCTGACAAATCCTACAAAATACAATATATCTATACAACATTAAGAGTTCCAAAATGGTCCCAGGCAGCATCAAAATTACCAGTAGACAAATATCATGTTTTTGGGTATCTGTTTATTTTTCTGTTGAGGATTATAGGGTAAATATGGCAAAACTCTTTGATTTACTTTAAAGCATTTTAATTAGAGTAACTGAATTCTGTGAGATTTTGGTTGTTAAATTAAGCATTCAGCTCAATGGTCTTTTTATAACATTTTTGGAAGAACGATATTGAACAAATTGGTAGTCAACAATGGCTTTAATGAGATTACATTGAATTTATGGGTTTAATACCTGTCTGGGTCAATTTTGGGACATAGTGAATAATCTTAGCTGTATTTATCATTGGTCTTGAAGAGAGATGGAAAAAAATATGTGTAAGCTAGCACATCTCTGTTTCAGGAAAAATTACCCACAGTAGATATATCAGAGCTATTTGAGGATCAGATGTACGATTACACATTGTGAAAGTACTTAACAAACAACAAAGCACTAAATAAATTCAATAGATTGTTATAGTGACAAGATAGAGATAGCAAACACATATCAGAAGAACAGATTGTTCTTTCAACTTCAGTCTTTTGTTGTTTGCTTCTGAAGGTATTGTAGGTTTTATTTTGTTGTTCCTTTAGAAATGAAAAGAAAAAATTTTTTAAAAGAACATACTGTAAGGCAAAGAGAAAACTAATAATTTCCACCAAAAACGTTTTAGTCTTTTCTTGAAATGATGCTTATCATGTGTAGAGCAAGAGGAAGCTAGACAATAATGGTTTTTTTTCCTTTTCATTGGTCAATTAAGAAAGATACTGAAAATTCCTCCCAACTGCAGTTTAAATTAGGAACAATAGCTTTTTGTTATTTCGTAAAGATTCATTACAGTGTGATGAGTTTTCATTAAAAACAAAACATATCTTACAAGATTGGACTTTATTTTAAGATGCAATTCTCTTGGTTACAAATTTAAAAATATAGCTTTTTGATGATGAGTTAGGTATAAATGAATAAAGAATTAAAATTATTTTCCCTGGGAATTCATATAAGGCAAATATCAAGTAGTAAATTATATTATGGGGTATAAGCGCCATTTAAAAACTAAATATTAATAATATACCTACCTTTAACTTAAAATTTAACATACTTTTTCAGCGTTCACCAAGGAGGAAAATAAATGTGTTTGGCATGTCAGTTTACTCTAAAGAACTAAAATTGCTGTTAACTTCCATAATCCAAGAGGCTTTAAACAAGATGCTGGCTAGAAAAACACTGGTACAGAAATACAGTGAAGTGGAAGGAGCTCGAAACTGGGTAGAGACGAGGCTAAGAGACCATCCAAGATGGAGGAAAGGGCCAGAGATTGAATAGGACTGGAAATCCACTTCCACGAGTTGGGTGAGGATTAGTTTCAGAACCAGGTATTGACTCCTTCACTGATACTGTGACAGTAATCTTCCTGATGAAATTAAAGACAGAAGGGCACCTGTTGTCATTCTAATGGTAAAATGGTGGACCACTAGACTGAGAAACTTGAGAAATGAAGTTTTGAGTCATCCCACCAGGAGAAGTACTGTGACCAGTTGAGGTTTTATCTGAAAGTAAAGGGAATATAAAATGTAACAGAAGCAGGAATTTATAAATATTGTATGCAAGCACATGCTAGTTGTAGAAAGAAAAACTATAGTTATTATGTATTCTATTTATTAATATAAGTTTTTTATCTTCTTCTACAGTTTTATATATAAAGTATGTACTTGGCGATTTACCATATTAATTGAAATGTTAGAGGATATCATTAAAGGATAGTGACTGAGATAACAGAGGAGCATTCATCACTCACAGAGAGGTGGAGATGTTTACGGGCAGGGTGGCCATATGATTTATTGTCCAAACTAGGAAGATGATAAAATCAAAGGGCATACTAAAATAGTAAAAGATATACATTTAAAAATATTTGATTTGTGTTCATGAAGCTAAAATTAGTTTTATTCAAAAGTTATTTTCCAAAATAATTTCTGAAAAATCGTGTATATTACACCCTTTTAAACAAACAGTTTCTTTATTCATATTCTGAATATAAAACTTAATAGCAATAAGTATTCTGGTTACATGTCCATATACTTCTGTCAGGTTTTAACTATATATGTTTCTAATACTGTATCACTTGTATTTCTCTAAAGAATGTATTTTTCCAATATATCTTCCTTTCTATTAAAAAATAACTTGTGGGACTTCCTTCGTGGTCCAGCAATTAAGATTTCACACTTCCACTGCAGGGGCTTTGGGTTCAATCCCTGGTCGGGAAACTAAGATCCCATATGCTGCAGGGTGTAGCCCAAACAAACAAACCCAAAAAAACCTCCAAAACAAAAAACCTTGCAACTTCCTCAAAATTGCATTTGATGACTGACAAACTAAGTTGTTGACATCCTCTAATGCCTCTTCACTGTAGACTTTAATCATTTTAATTGAGAAAAGCGTATCTGTACAGGTGCCAAGGTGCCTGGTAAACTCTGGACAATCCTACTAAATGGCGGACATTCTTAGGCCTATTTTTCATATTGAAAGGTGTTAATATATAATTCCAAATATTTTATTTTTTCTCCCATACTGAGTAACTTTTGTGAACAAATACTGTCCCAAGGCAAAACTTAACAAATAAGTTGCTTTTTTTTTTTTGCACATTCATTAAAAAAAATTAATTTATTTGACTCTGCCAGGTCTTTGTTGCAGCACACAGAATCTTTGTTGTTCAGTTGCAGCATGTGGTATAGATGGTGTTTTTAAATATTTCATTGGATTGAGATGCTACACAATCATGTTCTTTCAACTTCTCTCCTTTTTAGGATAATATAAATTTTTTCAATTAGAAATATGAGCGCCATCAAAACACTATTCCAACACATCTAGATTTGTAGGCACAACTATAAAATTTCAAAATGAGATGCTGTAATTCTTTGAAGTTCACACAATTAAATTTCTTCTGTTTCTCCCTTGCTTTTATCTATTTAAGAAAAATTGGATGTACTTGAGGTGTACAACATGACAATTTGATATACATAGTGATATGATTACTACAGTCATGCCAATTAACATATCTCCTCACATAGTTACATTTGTGTGTGTGATAAGAGCACCTGAATCTACATTCTTAACAAATTTCCAGTCTTCAATACAGTTATTAGTAACTATAGGCATCTTGCCAAACACAGATCTCTAGACTTACTCATCCTATGTAACTATTTCATTTCCTTTGACCAACATCTCCCCATTTCTCCCACCTCCCCATTCCTGGTAACTAGCCTTTGACCTTCTACTCTCTGCTTCTATGTATTCTAATTTTTATATTCCACATATCAGTGAGATTATTCAGGGTTTTTTTTTTTCTTTCTGTCTGGCTTATTTCACTTAGCATAATGTCCTCTAGGTTCATCCATGTTGTTTCAAATGGAAGGATATGGGGTTTTTTTAAGGCTAAGTTATACCACAGCAAAGGTATTGAAACTGCAGATTTAGTCGTCAAAGGTACTGGAAAGGTAGGTGATTTCTGAGGCCAAAAAAACAAATGAATTTACTTCATACATTTGGTTACAGAAACATAAGAATGTGTACATCTGAAAATACACTTGCAAAGGAGTTGAAGGTTATTAGCAGTGTGATCAAAAGTATTTGAAATATTTATGCCACACAATGTGTTAATGTCTTTAACATAAGAAAATTATTTAAAGTATGTAGAAATCTGATAAAAATGCATGTGTGCAAATCAGTAGAAATAAAGCAGAAATCAATAGCATATTTTAAAACTGTACCTAACAGAAGCAGAAGATATTAAGAAGAGGTGGGAAGAATACACAGAAGAACTATACAGAAAAGATCTTCACGACCCAGATAATCATGATGCTGTGATCACTCACCTAGACCCAGACATCCTGGAATGTGAAGTCAAGTGGGCCTTAGGAAGCATCACTACGAACAAAGCTAGTGGAGGTGATGGAATTCCAGTTGAGCTATTTCAGATCCTGAAAGATGATGCTGTGAAAGTACTGCACTCAATATGCCAGCAAATATGGAAAACTCAGCAGTGGCCACAGGACTGGAAAAGGTCAGTTTTCATTCCAGTCCCTAAGAAAGGCAATGCCAAAGAATGCTAAAACTACTGCACAATTGCACTCATCTCACAGGCTAGTAAAATAATGCTTAAAATTCTCCAAGCCAGGCTTCAGCAATACGTGAACTGTGAACTTCCAGATGTTCAAGCTGGTTTTAGAAAAGGCAGAGGAACCAGAGATCAAATTGCCAACATCTGATGGATCATCGAAAAGTAAGAGAGTTCCAGAAGAACATCTATTTCTGCTTTATTGACTATGCCAAAGCCTTTGACTGTGTGGATCACAATAAACTATGGAAAATTCTTCCAGAGATGGGAATATCAGACCACCTGACCTGCCTCTTGAGAAATCTGTATGCAGGTCAGGAAGCAACAGTTAGAACTGGACATGGAACAACAGACTGGTTCCAAATAGGAAAAGATGTACATCAAGGCTGTATGTTGTCACCCTACTATATGCAGAGTACATCATGAGAAACACTGGGCTGGAGGAAGCACAAACTGGAATCAAGATTGCTGGGAGAAATACCAATAACCTCAGATATGCAGATGACACCACCCTTATGGCAGAAAGCAAAGAGGAACTAAAGAGCCTCTTGATGAAAGTGAAAGAGGAGAGTGAAAAAACTGGCTTAAAACTCAACATTCAGAAAACTAAGATCATGGCATCCAGTCCCATCACTTCATGGGAAATAGATGGGGAAACAGTGGCTGACGTTATTTTTCTGGGTTCCAAAATCACTGCAGATGGTGATTGCAGCCATGAAATTAAAAGACGCTTACTCCTTGGAAGGAAAGTTATGACCAACCTAGACAGCATATTAAAAGGCAGAGACATTACTTTGCCAACAAAGGTCTGTCTAGTCAAGGCTATGGTTTTTCCAGTGGTCATGTATGGATGTGAGTGTTGGACTGTAAAGAAAGCTGAGTGCCGAAGAATTGATGCTTTTGAACTGTGGTGTTAGAGAGGACTCTTGAGAGTCCCTTGGGCTGCCAGGAGATCCAACCATTCCATCCTAAAGGAGATCAGTCCTGGGTGTTCATTGGAAGGACTGATGTTGAAGCTGAAACTCCAATACTTTGGCCACCTGGTGCGAAGAGCTGACTCATTGGAAAAGACCCTGATGCTGGGAAAGATTGAGGGCAGGAGGAGAAGGGGACAACAGAGGATGAGATGGTTGGATGGCATCACCGACTCAATGGACATGGGTTTGGGTGGACTCCGGGAGTTGATAATGGACAGGGACGCCTGGCATGCTGCGGTTCACGGGGTCGCAAAGAGTTGGACATGACTGAGCGACTGAACTGAACTGAATAGTTATAAAAATCCATACTTAAAAAATAAATCATTTCTCAAAACTGTCAAATATATAGAAAACAATGTTAATACTGAATCATGTCTCCACAGAGAATATTTGGTTGTTCCCTCATATTGTGAGGAAATTAGTGCAAACTCCTAAGCTCCAATTGTCAATATATTCAAAATCCTTAAAACAGGTCCTGATCAGCAACTCTAGTTCTATAAAATTACTAAAATAAAGTCATATGAAAATGTCCAGGTACAAAGATTTAATAACAAATACATGCTGTTAATGTTAGGAAATAGGTTATATATCCAATAGTAAAAGATTGATTGGGACATCTGTGGTGCTTCTCTGATCTCGTTGTGACCCATAAGATGGAATACATCTGCCTAGTGTTTCTTGATACTCAAATAACAGCAAAATGTTTGGAGTGCAAGTTTTGAATACAGACAACCTGTGACACCACTTACTACTTTCAATCTTCGTTACGAGGCATAAGTTGGTTAGCATACCCAAGTCTCAATTGCTCATTATGTAAAGATAGTGATAATTATAGTGCTTATCTATAGGCTTCTGCTGAATATTATATAAGATAATGGGTAAGACATTTGTAGCCCACTGCCTGGCCCTAGTAGGGATCATAAATGTCAGCTATTATCATTAAGTGAAAATGCTTAAAACAGTATCAGTTCAGTCGCTCAATCGTATCCGACTCTTTGCGACCCCATGAATTGCAGCACGCCAGGCCTCTCTGTCCATCACCAACTCCGGGAGTCTACCCAAACCCATGTCCATCGAGTCAGTGATGCCATCCAACCATCTCATCCTCTGTCGTCCCCTTCTCCTCCCGCCTCCAATCCTACCCAGCATCAGGGTCTTTTCCAATGAGTCAACACTTCGCATGAGGTGGCCAAATTATTGGAGTTTCAGCTTCAACATCAGACCTTCCAGTGAACACCCAGGATTGATCTCTTTTAGAATGGATTCATTGGATCTCCTTGCAGCCCAAGGGACTCTCAAGAGTCTTCTCCAACACCACAGTTCAAAAGCATCAATTCTTCGGCTTTCGGCGCTCAGCCTTCTTCACCGTCCAACTCTCACATCCATACATGACCACTGGAAAAACCATAGCCTTGACTAGACGGACTTTTGTTGGCAAAGTAATGTCTCTGCTTTTAAATATGCTATCTAGGTTAGCCATAACCTTCCTTCCAAGGAGTAAGCGTCTTTTAATTTCATGGCTGCAATCACCATCAGCAGTGATTCTGGAGCCCCAAAAAATAAAGTCTGACACTGTTTCCACTGTTTCCCCATCTGTTTCCCATGAAGTGATGTGACCAGATGCCATGATCTTAGTTTTCTGAACGTTGAGGTTTAAGCCAACTTTTTCACTCTCCTCTTTCACCTTCATCAAGAGGCTCTTTAGTTCTTCTTCACTTTCTGCCATAAGGGTGGTGTCATCCGCATATCTGAGGTTATTGATATTTCTGCTGGCAATCTTGATTCCAGCTTGTGTTTCTTCCAGCCCAGCGTTTCTCATGATGTACTCTGCATATAAGTTAAATAATCAGGGTGACAATATACAGCCTTGACGTACTCCTTTTCCTATTTGGAACCAGTCTGTTGTTCCATGTCCCCTTCTAACTGTTGCTTCCTGACCTGCATACAGGTTTCTCAAGAGACAGGTCAGATGGTCTGGTATTCCCATCTCTTTCAGAATTTTCCACAGTTTATTGTGATCCACACAGTCAAAGGCTTTGGCATAATCAATAAAGCAGAAATAGATGTTTTTCTGGAACTTTCTTTATTTTTCGATGATCCAGAGGATATTGGCAATTTGATCTCTGGTTCCTCTGCCTTTTCTAAAACCAGCTTGAACATCTAGAAGTTCAGTGTTCATGTATTGCTGAAGCCTGGCTTGGAGAATTTTGAGCATTACTTTACTAGCATGTGAGATGAGTGCAATTGTGAGGTAGTTTGAGCATTCTTTGGCATTGCCTTTCTTTGGGATTGGAACGAAAACTGACCTTTTCCAGTCCTGCGGCCACTGCTGAGTCTTCCAAATCTGCTGGCATATCGAGTGCAGCACTTTCACAGCATCATCTTTCAGGATTTGAAATAGCTCAACTGGAATTCTATCACCTCCACTAGCTTTGTTCTTAGTGATGCTTCCTAAGGCCCACTTGACTTCACATTCCAGGATGTCTGGCTCTAGGTGAGTGATCACACTATCGTGATTAGCGAGGCGGCTGCAACGACTGGGCGCAGAAGCGAGGCGGCTGCGACAGCTCGGTGCAGAAGCGTGGCCGAGAGGAGCTAGGCCCGGCCGGGGGCAGGGAGCCGGGAGCCGGGGGCGGCGGCAGAGAGGGGCTAGGCCTGGCCGGGGGCCAGGGGCGGCGGCTGAGAGGGCTTAGGCCGGGCGGGGGCCCGGGGGCCGGAGGCGGCGGCCGACAGGGGCTAGGCCGGGCCGGGGGCTGGGGGCCGGCGGTGGAGGCGAGAGGAATTACCCAAGGCCCAAGGTAAGAGAAACCCAAGGAAGACAGTAAGTGTTGCGAGAGGGCATCAGAGGGCAGACACACTGAAACTAAAATTACAGAAAACTAGCTAATCTGATCACACGGACCACAGCCTTGTCTATCTCAATGAAACTAAGCCATGCCGTGTGGGGCCACCCAAGACGGATGGGTCATGGTGGAGAGGACTGACAGAATGTGGTCCACTGGAGAACGGCATGGCAAACCACTTCAGTATTCTTGCCTTGAGAACCCCATGAACAGTATTAAAACAGTATACACATATATTAACTGTAGTTAACTCTGAGTCTTGGACTTACACATAATTGTCATATTCTTCTTTCCTCTATTACTCGATTTTACAATAAACTAATTTTTAACATCAATTTGCTACAATTATAAATAGAATAGGATAGTAAATATAAAATTTCTTGATATTTCAAACATTTAACTTGAAAATGCATCTAATTGAAAAAATTATCTTCTTCATTAAAGAGATAAATTAGTGGTTAATGAATGCAGTAAAAAAAAAAAAATAAGCCATATTTATTAAGTTCTCCAAAAGACTAAGTCACCTTCTTAAAGCTGTGAATTTTGATTCAATATGGTATTGTGAATTGACTTTAATATATAGTGAGCAAATTATATTTCCCCTGAAGTTGTATAGTTTCCTGAAATAATTTGGAAAGATCAAGATCCAGTTGCCAATGATGTTGTTTCCTTATTTGTGAAATAGGGATAATGAAATCATCTTAACTACCACCACAGGATTCTTGTGACTCTCATATAATAAAATATGGAGAGAGGCCCTGATAAAAGAAATATCCTATGGAAATATAAAATATTTTTATTTTGGAAATCATCAAATATTTGTTTCACATTCTTCTAATAAGTTGAAAGCATACTAAAAATTATTAATCAATAACCCTATCTGGTAAATAGTAGCTTCAACAACAAAGATAAAAACATACAATGAGTAAAAGTGAATGGAAGTATATTTCCTTCACATGCAAATTCAACATCCAGACTGGAGGTGTGGCTTAATGCCAACAAGATATTCAGTGGTAAATGTGCTGTCAACACTAGTGCTTCGCCATCCCCTAGCATACAGCCCTCCTCTGCATGCTCATAGCTGTTCCCTGCCTCATTTGGCTTCTAGCTTATGTGAAGAGGAAATAGAGAAATCCAGATGAAGCAAAAATTGCTTGTGCTCATATTTTATTGGCAAGAATTTAGTTGAGCGACCACATGTAACTACAAAGGAGGCTGGGCACTGTGGTCTCCAGTTGGGTTGCCCTGAGTAACTAGGGAGAAAAGTACAACAGATTTAGAGGCCACAAGTAACAGTCAAATGTACACCCTACACAGCACATCTGGTCACTTGGAACCACTTGATGTAGCAATAATACTTGAAGTAATTTCCTGGAATTCATGATTAAATTTGCTTTGTGTCAAAGTCATGTTGTTTATCTTTTTCTGTGTGTAAATGTTCTTTATTCTAAAAGCTATATTTTAGTATAAGACAAAAAGAACAGTTGTGGCAAGTTTTCTGCATTGTACAGGGATTTCATCTCTTCTAGTCACGAACTCTGCTTCATCATCAGATGTCTTGCTTGTCAATAGCTCCCTGTGTGAAACTTCACAAGAGCTACAGAAGTAGTTAATGTTTGAAGTTAGGTAACTTTGATAGTGTCTGTAAGGAATAGGGGGAAAAAAGAGAGAGGAGAGTGTTTGAGCTGTTTCAGAGAAAAAGCATATTTTATACAAAAAGCCTGTAATGCAACTTAAAGATTTGGCAAAATGCCCACAAGGTAGCTTAACATGCTTTAATAATGGGAGGTTGCTCTAATACTGCTCATGAGGAACCAATTCCTTTGTTAAAGGGCTTTCCAAGTGAATGTGTATGCCCTGTGCTTACCTTTGGAGGCCTTCCATTGCTCTGGAACTCATGTTAATTGCTTAATCCATGCCTGGAGATAGACAAAACCTTGATTTCTCAAAAAAACAACTTCACCTTTGATTTGAAAAATGGACTTAAGAGATCAACCCATTAAGCCTTTCCTTGTTGTTCGGTAATATTGCCAGGATTAGGAATAACCTCACACTATTGAAAATTCCCCCTGTTTGAAGAAGCTTGTGGTTTGCAACAGAAGGTCTCCAATCTAATTTCAAAATGCTATAAATTATTTTGGGCAGCAAGGTGGTAGCAGACAAAGTTCCTGTGAAATACATCATTTTAAATGTCATGGAGGGAATCAATAATCAAGGTTTGTGACATAAAGTTTTTTTTAGCAGATACAAGAATGAGAAAAGGCTCTATAAATTCCCTAAGGTTTTCTCTCTGAGCCCCACAAAAGGAGTTAATAGTAAGTGAACAGGATGATGGACCTGAAAAGATTACAATAATTCCTTCATGATTTGAAGTATGAAAAATAATGGGAAGTTGTAAGACTGTGTCAGAGTCATTAAGCAACTCTTTCAGAAATTGTGAAAAAGAAGGATGGCAGGAAGTCATCATATTGAGAAAGCAGATGTGCTTTTCTAATAGTAAGTGTTTTACAAAAATATAACATTCAAAAAACAGACACAAGAAAAAATTGGGAGCTGTTGCATAGGTCTATTACCTTGACTGGTAATGGTATCACAAGTGTTTCAGTTCAGTTCAGTCACTCAGTCATGTCTGACTCTTTGCAACCCCATGGACTGCAACACGCCAGGCTTCCCTGTCCATCACCAACTCCCGGAGTTTGCTCAAACTCATGTCCATCTAGTCGGTGATGCCATCCAACCATCTCATCCTCTGTCGTCCCCTTCTCCTGCCTTCAGTCTTTCCCAGCATCAGCGTCTTTTCCAAGGAGTCAGTTCTTCACATCAGATGGCCAAAGTATTGGAGCTTCAGCTTCACCATCAGCCCTTCCAATGAATATTCAGGACTGATTTCCTTTAGGATGGACTGGTTTGATCTCCTTGCAGTCCAAGGGACTCTCAAGAGTTTTTTCCAACACCACAGTTCAAAAGCATCAATTCTTTGGTGCTCAGCTTTCTTTATAGTCCAACTCTCACATCGATACATGACTACTGGAAAAACAGTAGCTTTGACTAGATGGACCTGTATTGGCAAAGTAATGTCTCTGCTTTTTAATATGCTGTCTTGGTTGGTCATGGCTTTTCTTCCAAACAAGTATTTGCCTATGTCCAAACTTGTGTGTATCGAATTATATACATGAAGTATGTGCAGTTTGTATATCAATTATACTTCAGTAAGCTATTGAAAATATAACATGTTCAGAAAAGTGCCCAAAACTTAATGGAACAGCATGGTAAATTTTCAGAGAGTAAATACCTCCATATACCCACCAATCTGATCAAAAAGTATAGCATTACCAATACCTTTGAGGCTCCACTTATGCTCACCTCCACTAAGGACCATCATGAAGTTACCATCCTGATTTCTAACACCTTATATTAGTGTTGCCTTGTCTTGGACTTTATATAAATGCAATCATATGGTGTATACTCTGCCTGGTTATTTTTTAAAACTTTTTTTTAATATTGGAGTATAGTAAGTTAACAGTGTTGTGATATTTTCAGGTGGACAGCAAAGGGACTTAGCTATACATATACATGTATCCATTCTCTCCCAAATTTCCCTCCCATCCTGTCACATAACACTGACCAGGGTTCTATGTGCTGTACAGTAGGACCTTGTTGGTTATCCATTGTAAATATAGTGGTGTGTACATATCCATCCCAAACTCCCTAACTATCCCTTCCCCCTATCCTTCCCGCCATCCCTCCCCCAAGCAACCATAAGTTTGTTCTCTATTTTGTAAATACGTTCATTGTATCATTTCTTTTTAGATTCCACATATAAGGGATGTCATACAATATTTTTCCTTTTCTAACTTCACTCAGTATGATGATCTCTAGGTCCATCCATGTTGCCACAGATGGCATTATTTCATTCTTTTTAATGGCTAGTAATATTTTATTATGTATATGTACCACATCTTCTTTATCCACTCCTCTGTCAATAAACATGTAGGTTGCTTCCATGTCTTTTGCTCGGCTTCTTTTGCTGAATATTATGTTGATGCTCATCCGTGTCATGGAACATGGCAGTAATTTAATCCTTCTCATTGCCATATAGAGTTCAGTTGTAAATATTCCTCATTTTGTTTATTCTCTAGAGTTGATATGCATTTAGATTGCTTCCAATTTAGAGGTCATATGAATAATACTTCTCTGAATGCCTTTGTATACATCTTTTGATGGATGTACCTACATACATTAGAGTTATGTACTTAGTAGCTGAGTTCCTGTGTCACAGAGTGTACCTGTGTTCAGATTTAGAAGACATTGCCAAGGAGATTTGCAAAGCAGTTATACCAAAGTAAACTCCCACTGACAGGATACGAAGGTTCCAGTTATTCTACAGCCTCAACAATCCTTGAAGTTGTCAGGCATTTTAGTTTTCTGCATTCTGATTGCCATAGGCTTATAACTGCTTTTGCCTGTAAACTTGCATTTAAAGATATAATAATAGATATTATTTATTTATAAATGTATATTTAAATATGATTTAAACACAAGGACATAAGAATAGGTTAATCTGTATATGATTTAGGGGCAGTAAATTAATTGTATAAATATCAATCATTGCAAACTTCACACAGTTCATGTGTATATAGAGAGAGTGCAAAAGTGATAAAAAGAAATCTATATATATACATATTTTCCTCTCCCTCTCTTTTGATATATATGAATAAGGATTGATTTTAGTTGGTGACTTACTTACATACTTTACCTTAATAGCAATTTATTCATTTTAGTAAACATTTAATAACTTTCATTATCCTTTATTTATGAGCCAAATGAAACATTTTCTACATTTACAATCCAATGAATTGGTTATATCATAAAATAAAATCACTGAGAAAAACAGTTTAAATTAATAACACATGCTGGGTCTCTATCACAAAGTTTTATTCAAGAAGTTTATTTTCTTTTTCATTTAAGGAGTTGGATCATTATGCTATAACTAATGGGAAATTAATAGATTTTTGAAGTTTTGCAATAATGATCTTAAACTGCTGTATTATTCTTAATTATAAAGTGTTACAGTTGATTTCATTCAGTGTTGATCTATACAACAAGGGTTTAATTTTAAATAGATGTAAACCCTTCATTAAAGCACACAAAAAAATTCAGCTTATTCCCATTGTTCAGAAATTATATAAAGTCTGTAATTTAAGACCCATAGATATACTGCTAAAGAAGTAATTGATATAAAAATAAAAATATCCTTATATTTCACTATAGGGCTTCCCAGGTGGTGCTAGTGGTAAAGAATCCACCTGCCAATTCAAGAGACATAAGAGATGCTTGTTCAATCCCTAGGTTGGGAAGATCCCCTGGAGGAAAGCATGGCAACCCACTCAAGTATTCTTCCCTGGAGAATTCCATGGACAGAGGAGCCTGGCGGGCTATAGTCCATAGGGTCACACAGAGTCGGACATGACTAAAGTGACTTAGCATGCATATTTCACTATATTGAGCCTTCCTAGAGGGAAGGGAAAGTGTTAGTGTTAGTTGCTCAGTAGTGTCTGACTCTTTGCAACTCCATGGACTGGGGTCTGCCAGGCTCCTTTGTCCATGGAATACTTCAGGCAAGAATAGTGCAGTGGGATGCCATTCTCTTCTCCAGGGGATCTTCCCAACCCAGGGATTGAACCCAGTTCTCCTGCATGAAGGTGGATTCTTTACCATCTGAGCCACCAGGGAAGCCCCTGAGGGAAGGGCGATAGACATTAATTATCACTGTTTACATATATCTAGAAAAGAATCTTAGAAATAATAACAAGGGCTTCTTGTATTGTTTTTATTCTTTCTTATGATGTAGTCTGTAGACTGGGTCTCAGAATGAACACATGTTAAGTAAAATGGGGCAAGGAACCATATCTAGCAGAACTTGCAATTTGAAACAGTGAAGAGAGATTACCCATTTAGCAGTCAACCTGTATACCCATGAATGTGAAAATAAATGCCTGTGGTTGCATGACACCAAGTTGTCTAGGAAGCATTGTTGTAGCAGTAAATAAGTGATACAATTCTTAAAGGCAGGTACCATGTTGAATTCAAGTTTGTCCATAGTACCTATCCAAGTACATGTAGTAACTAGTCTACAAATGATTATGGAATGAATATATGAAAAGGCCTATTTTCAAAAGCCCAAGCTTTGAGTACTTTTCTTATCAGTATTTTATTATGAAAAGTGAAAGATAAGTTGAAAGAATTGCATGGGGAACATCCATATACCCATCATCTGAATTTGCAAACTTAACATGAACTTTCAGATGGCATTTATAGTAATTAACTGAAACTAGCTAAACTAAAGAATCTAGTAGAAAATTCATGTGCTTTCCCTCCACAAATGATGGTTATCATATTGTATCATCATTTCTTTGTTATATCAATATTTCAGAAAGGAAATACATCAAGGCTAGTGTGCTGAAGGATCGCTGCTCCATATATTCTCTATCAGGATTTTAGGAAGATTAGTTGCAATGCCTAAGACAAACTACATACCTGTTTCTCATATACATGATACAGTTAAGTGTACAGATTGGTAAGGATAGTTTCTGTCATTCACTATCTGTCCCGGGCATAGGTCTAAGAAATGCCCAAATTAATCATTTTAATGCGAGGAGGAGGGGATTCTCTTCAATGGAGTGTAACTGGGCTAGTCCAGCCTTTTCTGGGCTTCCCAGAGATTTAGGATCTCTTTCCGGCCTGCACTAAAACTTAGCGGAGCTGTGATGAGGGGAAAATGCTGTTTACATTTCAGAGCTTACCACTTCACCCAATAGACAGGTTTAGTAGTAAATACAGACCTTCATGTGTAGAAAGCAAATTAAATAGACTATGAAGCTGGGGTTGGAGAAGGAAATGGCAACCCACTCCAGTATTCTTGCCTGGAGAATCCCAGGGACAGGGGGGCTGCCGTCTATGGGGTCGCACAGAGTCGGACACAACTGAAGCGACTTAGCAGCAGCAGCAACTACTCAATAAATATTTGTTGAATAATGAATAGCATCACACACACACAAAAAATTAGCTTTTGCACACCATCCATGACCTCTTTCCTGATGGGTCAAATTGACATCCAGAGGGAAAATTTCAATCCAGCTTATGCTCTGATTTTATTTGAGGCAATTTTGATGCAACTCGGAACTTTCAGTGGACTACACAGGTCCTGTAATAGTACTTACAGCTTTAAGACTATCACATGTAGCTGGAATCTAATTCAGATTAACTTAGATGATAAAGTTCTGAGGTAAACAAACAGGGTGTTGGTTATATCCCCATCAACATATGTTGAATAATGTATTTTTTATTTTACTCTTAGACCTTCTATTTAGACCCCTAATATTTGGGTCTTCTTTATAAACATTAAATTTTTTTAACTTAAAAATCAAAAAATGTTTGTTTCACCTTAATTACAATATACAGTTAGAAATCCTGAATACAATTTGAATGTTAGGTAAAGGTACTATTTTAAAAGGTTGAGTGTTATGTCTACCTCTTGCTTTTTGAATCATCAGTGCCTGAAATAGGCAATCATCTATATCACCAAAGACACACTTGACACACTTACATTGTAAAAAAAAGAGCTTCCACCATTAAAATACTCAACTTTCAAACTTCTAAGTGGATGGTTTCCAATTAGGGAGCACACAGTACTTTCGTAGGTAGTAAGAAAAGGGCCTGACAAAGGATTCTAGCTAAGCCTATGTAGGTAGAAATTTCTGTCAAGAGGGAAAAAATATCTCATGAGAAAGATATTATAGAGAGGAACACATTTTAAGTAATGCTGTAGGAAGTAGAAATAGAGCACCTTCCCAAAATTTGGCATAAATGAATGCGTGTCACCAGATTATAGGGTGAACAGGACTCCTAGTAAAGAGTCAGTAAGGAAATACCTTTTTACTAACAGCTCCCATCGATGTGACCTGTTAGTAAAACTCAAACCTAAGGAGGACATGACACTCTTTTCTCATACATAAGTGAGAAAAACTTGGTAACTGTCGGGAGCCACGATAGGCATTACTGACAAAATGGAGGCACGGCCCCAACCCCCTCTCCTCATCCCTCAGGCACGGTCCCAGGTTGAAGGAGTTAGGTCTTGTGATTCTAACTTGTCCTTTCCTTCCTCCGGTTGAGTTGGCTGGAAAGAATGTTATAATCCATAAAGTTAACTATTGACATTTGTTCAAGGACCTTTACAAAGAATGTTCCAGGATGAACACATAGGCTGCAGCTTGAGGCCATGGGAAACATTGTTATCTGAAACCTGCCTGTAAGGGGAATGTTTATGGCAAAAGAAGTTTGCTGAGTTTAGGGGTTAGGAATAATTAAGAATAGTTAGAAGCTAAAAGTTTAAGGTATGTTGTAGTGTTGACATATTTTACTATAGCTTATAGAAACTAGGAATTTTAGAAATACTAATAGCGCTAAAAGCCTTTTTAGGAGATGATGAGCTTAAGTTACTAGGGGATAGCAGGATTTAGAGAGATAAGAAATAAACTGAGGAATGTGATATACAGCCCAGAGACAAACTTGAGTTACAATGTTATCACAAGGACACTTAAGAGGGAACTCTGAAGGACAACAGTGATTTATGGAGACAGTAAATATGGGTGAGGGGAAACTGAAGATGTCATACCTCTGACCTAATGCTTTTGTAAAAGTATAAAAGAAAACCTGATGCTTAAAATAAACATGCAGCCCAGTGCTTTGAGCAAAAGACTGCATCGTTTTCTCCGCCGACCCCGTTGATGCAGTCCAAATGAGTGTATCTTAGTAAGTGGGTTGGTCAAGTCACTCTCAAGACTCTTGAGAGTCCCTTGGACTGCAAGAAGGTCAAACCAGTCAATCTTAAAGGAAATCAGTCCTGAATATTCATTGGAAGGACTGATGGTGAAGCTGAAACTCCGATACTTTGGCCACTGGATGCGAAGAACAGACTCATGGGAAAAGACCCTGATGTTTGGAAAGATTGAAGGCAGGAGGAGAAGGGGATGACAGAGGCTAAGATGGTTGTATGGCATCACCAGCTCGATGGACTGAGTTTGAACAAGCTCTGGGTGTTGGTGATGGACAGAGAAGCCTGGCGTGCTGCAGTCCATGGTGTCTCAAAGAGTCAAACACGACTGAGGGACTGAACTGAACTGATTCCTTCTTCAGACTCATGAACTTCAGATGGGAATAACCCACCTTTCTATCTAAGGGTGGGATTTACTTTGCAGGCTTGTGCACTCATGTTTAATTCAAGATGAATATGTGACTCAGATTAAGCCAATGAAGGTGACCTTGGGTCTTTTACCAGAGTTAACGACAAAAGAGAAGTATTTGCTCAGCCATCAGTTTATCACACTTAGGGTCGAGTGTTAGTGGCCTGGTACCAAATGGATAAAGTCTGCCTGAGAACAAAGGAAGCACATAAAAAAGTAATGACGAAAGATGAGAAGAGGGTTAAAATGAAGTCTCCAGTTGTCTATTAATTGGAGTCTGTAAGATTCCAGACCAATATAGGAAATGAATTGAGAGGGGAGATGCAAATGAAAAGACAGGCTGCTTAACCGGAAAGAGCAAAATCCACAACAAATAGTCCTGGGAAGCATATGCCAAGGTGAACCAATGCCAAAAGTGGATTAATGACTGGGAGAGCTGGTCTAAAGGATTTACGATGTCCCTGGCACATACAGGCTATGGTAAGCAAAGATGAACTGCATCAGGCTCCATTCCTGGAAAAGATTGGCAGAACTTTTGAGCTCAGAACATATTCCAGTCTGCTGGCTGAGATGTGGGCTTGGCTGCTCTGAGGCATTAAAAACCCAGTGGAGATGGAGAAACCACCTGTTATCCAAGAGCCAGAAGCCAAAGGAGATCAGTCAGAGATCACATGGAAGATGAAACTGATATTTAAAAAGACTATTTCCTGATTGTGCTGAAAAGTTCTCCTTGGATTCAGTCTGAGCAGCCAGGAGATGGAGGAGGACCATGGTCTATATCTGGGATGGGACTAGTAGGGGTCAGGTTTTGCTATTTAATGTTGTTAGGAAAATACAAGAGAACTACTCATATGCTTTCCCCAAACTACTGTCTAAGAAAAAAGGTCAGTACAGCTCAAAGAAATTTTCATAATGCTTGTCATTCAAATGACACAAACGTTTAAAGAATGGTAAAAATGGAATAATTTCTCTTATTAGTAGGTGAAAATCTTATTATTTGGGATTTGTGATGTGGCATTAGATATTTGCATGGAAAAAAAAACAATTCAAAACAGGAGCATTATATGTAATATTAAAATATTTCTCATTTTTCTGGTTAATAGAATAATATTAATGAGACGAAATACCCTGGAGACTGTTAATCATGGTTAGACTATAAGCAAACATTATAGGGTTATGTGATGTATTCTGGGTAGAGTTTTTCTATAAATTAGGTAAGATGAAGAGTATACATGCAAAAGTGTCAATATATAGATCATCCTTAAGAACTGTAGAAGATTGAAAGCTGCATATTTAGTCATTTGAATATTTAAACATGTGCTTTAGCAGCCTACTGTAACTTCTTCACAATTTACTACATGATGTTAATAATAAGCATATAATATTTAATGGGTGCTTACTATGAATATATTGAGTGGTTTCACATATGCTTTCTTATTATCAGACTTTCCTCAGAGCCCAGCACACCATGAGTTCAAATGGTATCATATTAGAAGTAAAAGCCTCAAGTTCAGTGACTCTTACCCCAGGTACTGATAAAGGATCTCTACTTGTCTGCAGAAATCTCACTCAGATCTGAGAGTATGCAGGTGTTAATCAGTATGTGCTCACATACGCGCCTATACTTGCTGAGTACCGCCGTATCCACAGACAGTGGATATACATTGGAAACTGCAATTAATTTCCAGTCATCGCTTGACACCTCATTACTCCTCCAGACACCCAGAGACCTCTCAGTCTCTGATAGTCATACCCTAAGTGCCAACATGTCCCCCTGTGAAAGCAGACGCTTAGAGTCGTTGCTGAGCACTGCAGATGAAGCACGGGCCCCCTTGTGCTGGCAGAGCTGTCCGGCGGGGTGTGGTGGAGTGAGTGGTACGCCAAGTGCTTTCCTCGTCTTCTGTCCCCAGGCATCCTGGTGTTTCGCCATGCTGTACACAAGTTCTAATGGAAGTGCTCTTTCCAGTTTTTCTTTTTACCTGTAATCCCCTACCCCCGAGATTTTTATCCTGATATTCCACAGGACTTCTACAGGGAGAGGGAGGCAGGGTGGGGAGATGACATCAGATGACAAATATCAAAAAGGGATGGCATGTTTAATTAAGGATCAACTCTTCTTTCTAGTATCCAAGGCTTGACTGTATCAAGTTCTAAATCTTACTTAGCTCCTACTTCCCTCAGAGTCAGCTCTACTAAAAACCTTCTCATCCCCTAAATCAGAACTTTTTTTTCCCCTGGTTGCTCAGGCCAGAATCTTTATTTTTGAATTTTTTTTAGTTTTTTTTTTTTAATTTTGAGTATAGTTGCTTTACAGTGTTGTGTTAGTTTCTGCTGTATAGCAAAGTGAATCAGCCATACATATAAATATATCTCTTCTTTTTTTGGATATCCTGTAGCTCAGATGGTAAAGAATCTGCCTGCAATGCAGGAGACCCGGGTTTGATCCCTGGGTTGGGAAGATCCATTGGAGGAGGAAATGGCAACCCACTCCAATATTCTTGCCTGGAGAATTTCATGGACAGAGGAGTCTGGCAGGCTATAGTCCATGGGGCCACAAAGAGTCAGACACAACTGAGTGACTAACACTTGTCACTTGTAAATATAGGGATAATGGAGATATTATATTACATTCCAAGGGTGGTTTTATCTTTATACACAGCTTTGTCCAAGGACTTCAATGATATCTTTAAGGTTTATCTCTCTTTTTTTCCATCTCTGTGTTCTTTGTGTTGTCCCTGTCTCAGGCAAGCCAGAAGGGGGAAAAAGAAAAAAAAGATAGCAAGATAGCACTTCTTTCTTCTTGGTTCCAGAAAATGTCATTGGGATGAATTTGATGGCTCCAGTTGAGTAACTGGGCCCACAGCTCAGCCAGCCACTGTGGCCAGGGAGACAGAGTATGCTGATTGCCAACTCGTGTTACTGGGCAGGGAAAGCCATGTAATTAACATCTCTATGAGTTAGGGGGAGGATAGTTTACCAAGAAGAAAAATAAGCTGGGCAGTCACAGTCATCTACTAGAGCCCTGCTCTCAACAGATATGTGCAGGGCCAATCTGATCACAAAATAATGTTGTTGTTCAGTCGCCCAGTTTTGTCCAACTCTTCATGACCCCATGGACTGCAGTCCTCCAGTCCTCCCTGTCCCTCACCATTTCCCCACGTTTGCCGAAGTTCATGTCCATTGCATCAGTGATCCCATCCAGCTATCTCATCCACTGACACCCTCTTCTTCTGCCCTGAATCTTTCCCAGCATCAGGGTCTTTTCCAAGGAGTTGGCTGGTGACCAACTTTGCATCAGGTGACCAAAATATTGGAGCTTCAGTTTCAGTATCAGTCCTTCCAATGAGTATTCAGGGTTGATTTCCTTTAAGATTGACTGGTTTGATCTCCCTGCTGTTCAAGGGACTCTCAGGAGTCTTCTCCAACACCACAGTTCAAAGGCATCCATTCTGTGGTGTTCTGCCTTCTTTATGGTTCAGCTCTCACAACTGTGCGTGACCAGTGGAAAGACCATAGTCTTTACTATACAGACTTTTGTTGGCAGTGATGTCTTTGCTTTTCAACACATTGTCTAGGTTTGTCATAGCTTTCCTGCCAAGAAGCAATTGTCTTCTGATTTCATGGATGCAGTCACTGTTCACAATGATTTTAGAGCCCAAGAAGAGGAAATCTGTCACTGTTTCCGCCTTTTCTCCTTCTATTTGCCAAGAAATGATGGGGCCAGATGCCATGATCTTAGTTTTTTTAATATTTAGTTTTAAGGCAGTTTTTTCACTCTCCTCCTTCACCTTCATCAAGAGGTTCTTTAGTTCCTCTTCGCTTTTTGCCATTAGAGTGGTATCATCTGCATATCTGAGGTTGTTAATATTTCTCCTGCCAATCTTGATTCCTGCTTGTGATTCATCTGGCCTAGAATTTCTTATGATGTGCTCAGTGTATAAGTTAAATAAACAGGGTGACAACAAATAGCCTTGTCGTACTCCTTTCTCAATCCTGAACCAGTCCATACAGGGTTCCATACAGGGTTCCATACAGGGTTCTAACTGTTGCTTCTTGACCTGTGTGCAGGTTTCTCAGGAGACAGATAAGATGGTCTGGTATTCCCATCTCTTTACGAGTTTTCCACAGTTTTCTTCCCAGGAGATGCTAGTGGTAAAGAACCTGCCTGCCAATGCAGGGTACATGGGTTCAATCCTTGGGTTGGGAAGGTAACCCCTGGAGAAGGGCATGGCAACCCACTCTAGTATTTTTGCTTGGAGAATCCCATGGACAGAGGAGCTTGGCAGGCTACAGTCTATAGGGTCACAAAGAGTCAGACATGACTTAAGTGACTTAGCACACACACACAGTTTGTTATGATCCACACATTCAAAGGCTTTAGCATACTGTGGATGAAACAGAAGTAGATGTTTGTCTGGAATCCCCTTGCTTTCTCCATGATTCAGCAAATGTTGGCAATTTGATCTCTGGTTCCTCTGCCTTTTCTAAACCCAATTGGACATCTGGAAGTTCTTGGTTTGCATAATACTAAAGCCTAACTTGCAAGATTTTGAGCATGACCTTACTAGCATGGGAGATGAGTGCAATTGTCCAATGGTTAGCACATTCTTTAGTACTACACTTCTTGGGAATTGGGATGAGGATTGACCTTTTCCAGTCCTGTGGCCACTGCTGGGTCTTCCAGATTTGCTGACATATTGAGGGCAACACTTTGATAGCATCATCTTTTAGGGTTTTAAAAATCTCTACTGGAATTCCATCACATCCTCTAGCTTTATTGATAGCAGTGCTTCCTAAGGCCCAGTTGACTTCACACTCCAGAATGTCTGGCTCTGGGTGGCTGACCACACCAGCATGGTTACCCTGTTCATTAAGATCTTTTTTGTACAGCTCTTCTGTGTATTCTTTCCATCTCTTCTTGATCTCTTCTGCTTCTTCTAGGTCTCTATCATTTCTGTCCTTTATTGTGGCCATCTTTGGGTGAAATGTTTGTTGATATTTCCAATTTCCCTGAAGAGATCCTAGTCTTTCCCCTTCTGCTATCCCCTATTTTTATGCACTGTTCATTGAAGAAGGGCCTTCTTGTGTCTCCTTGCTATTCTCTGGAACTATGTGTTTAGTTGGGTGTACCTTTCCCTTTCTCCCATGCTTGTCACTTCTCTTCTCTTCTTCATTTTTTGTAAAGCCTCCTCAGACAACCACTTTGCTTTTCTTGCTTTTCTTTGGGATGGATGTTTTTGCTGCCTCCTGTACAGTATTATGGACCTCCATCCATAGTTCTTCAGGTACACTCTTTACGAGATCTAATCCCTTGAATCTGTTCAGCACCTACACTGCATATTCATGTGTGTGTGAGCGCACTCAGTCATGTCTGACTCTTTGTGATTCCATGGCTCATCTGTCCATGGGATTTCCCAGGCAAGAATACTGGACCGGGTTGCCATTTCTTTCTCCAGGGAATCTTCCAAACCCAGGGATCAAACCCAGGTCTCTTGTGTCTCCTGCATTGGCCGGCAGGTTCTTTACCAGCTGAGCCACCAGGGAAGCCCACATATTCATAGGGGATTTGATTTAAATCATACCTGGCTGGCCTAGTCGTTTCCTCTGCTTTCTTTAGTTTAAGCCTGAATTTTTTTATATGAGAAGCTGAGGATCTGATCCATAGTCAGCTCCAGGTCTTGCTTTTGCTGACTGTATATAGGTTCTCCATCTTCGGTTACAAAGAATGTAATCAATTTGATTTCAGTACCACAGAGTATGTCCAGATAAATCAGAACCTCAGAAGTGGGAATGACAGTTTAAATTCTTCCCTTAGCTCATCACAAAGAGGGTTGAAAATTGGGTCTCACCACTCCAATTCCTATGTTCCTTTGACCACACTCTGCTTTCCTAATTATAATGTGTTTTCACATTTCAAAACAGCATTCCTAGCTATAATTATTCAGGCACATCAAGAGAAAATACAACTTTGAAGAAGTCAGAAAAGCACATTTGGGGTTCACTTCTGAACTCTTAAAGCAGGATCTTTGGGGCTTCTCCCGTGTACTGGCCCATTGTCATTGGTATAGCCCAGAAGGGTGAACGTCTGATAAAACACTGGCTTCCCTGCTATGACGAAAGTTTCCATTCAACCAGATATTTTCATTTTTGTTCACACCAACTTGCACAAAAGGAACAGACAGCTATGTCTTATCTGATTTAGTGAGCCATCAGTGGAGTGCTACGTTCTGAGGTGCTGCCAATTCTATGGCTCAGATTCCCTATATTTGACCCAACCTTTTGGCCAGGGTATTTCCAGAAAGAAATGCAAGCGGTGCTTATTTTTTTCTGTGCTGAACCAAACACAGCAGTAGTTTCACCTCAGAGTGAATACAACACAGAAGCAGTATGTCATTAGCTTTGCTGTAACCACCTCTTAAAGTCACCATACTTAGGAGGCTCCTCAGCTACCAGTGTGATTGAATATCAAGTTAAAAGCCAAAAGAAAAAGAAGGGATTGTTTCTATTCTTAAGAAATTTAAGGCCTTGAACGATCTATTAAAATGGCTATGCTTTTTAGTATAGGAAAGCTGGCAAGGACAAGATGAGGGACAGTCATGCATCCACAAAGGCCTGCTTGCCCAAGGATCGGCATCCTTAATATTTATGCACAGTAAGATTTGAGAAACGATTTGAGGCAGTTGTTACTGACCTCTTCAGTATATTGGGATCCCCTGGGGAGGATTAATAAGCAGTGTTGCCTGGATCCTAGCCCTGGAGATTCTGACATAATTGGTCTGGGGTGCAGTCTGGGTACTACTCCCCAAGTGATTCTAGTGCACAGCCGAGGTTGAACCCCACCTAGACCAGGAAACTATCATAGTGTTTAGTGAAAATGCTTACAAAAGTGTTTTCAAAGCATTTCTCTTAGGAGAACTGTGAAGAAAGTGTTCATCAGTATAGTAAAAAGAAATTGGGAATGCTTTTCTAGGGGAAATGATAGTACATATGAAAACTCAGAGGCAACCCCAAGACATGAACTCTCAAAAATAATTAGGTTTGGAATTCAGAGGGCTGTGAACATGGCAGAGTGGAAAACAGGGACTTTCAGGTAAAGGAGAATGAAGAAGTGGAGAACTTTAGACCCGGGATCAGGAAATTGAATTCAGCTTGAGAGCCAGTTGAGAGCCACCATAGGTATCTGCAGATAGCAGTGGCATGATGAAAACCATGACTGAAAGAGAGCATGAATAATAGTAAAGTGAGGTAGTTAATCTGGTGTATCTTGGAAAGAATTATCTCCGGGGAGCTTTATTTCTGTTTCTCTCTAACAGGCATTTTTAGCTATGAAGATGAAGTAATTACACTCACATTAAATAAACTGCATGTGGTATCATTAGTTAGCTACTATTTGCTACTCTGTAGAGCTAGGTCAGACCACCATTGTTAGTCTCCAGTTAAAGAGTGGTAAGAATGAAGATTTAGAGTTCAGGTTGTCTTGGTTCAGTTTACCACTTAACCTGCAAACAAGCCTCACAGAGGGTACGTGTGAGTGATCACGTGAGAAGAGTTTACAACCATGAACTCGCTGCTTTTAAAACTATTTTATTTAGGCTTTTACGGATGCACTCGAGAATCCAGTCAATATAACAGGACATTGTTGCAGCACCACTTCAGTAACATACTTCCTCAGTTTAATTCTCCCTCTGTTGTTGGGGCAGTGGTTAGCGTAAAGACTGCCAACCATGCCAGGCAACTGGATATGATGGTGCTTGTTACCATGGCTGAGGACGTGCAGTTGATGGTAGGTTCTATTTAGGAACCATGAAGGTACAGGATGGACAGTTGAGGTCATTCAGTTTAGGTATTTCTACTCTAAATATAAGAAACTAAAATTCGTTAGTGTAGGAGACCATCAGATTGTGGTGGCCCTAACACCTTGGTAGCCGAATGTAAGCAAACCTAAACCTAAGCAAGAGCCAATGCACTATTAACATGCGTTGAATGGAAACTTTAGCACAATCAATCACAAACGACCCACTAGGCTTTCTCAAATAAGGCAAACGCTTAAGCTATACCCAATCAAATAATTGCTTTTCTTCGCTTCCTCCTCTTCTCTGTAAAATCCGTGCCCTGGCTCCTGTTTGTGGAGTGCTCTTAACCATTTCCAGTTTGGTGCTGCCTGATTCAAAATGACGTTTGCTCAAATAAACACTTGAACATTTATTCAAGTTTATTTATTTTTTAACCCTTGTAACCAACTTGGTAGTTGCTGTCAGACCCTGGCCAGTACCCCAGGATTCTATTCCCCTCTCCCAACATATGGGACATTTTGCCTCCTATCTTATGCTTCAAATTGTAGGACATGGTCTATACAGCCATAGTTCCTCGGGGTATGATCCTTCACCAGCTGTATTAAAATCTTATAGGCTTCTTTCCCCAAAAATGTTATTCCTCAGTCCTACCAGAGACTTATAGAAACAGAATATGTGGTGTGCAGAACCTATGAATCTGCATTTGTACAGGCCATCCAAACAGTGAAGTTTGAAGACTACTCCTCAGGTTACTTTCAAACCCAGTGCTTCCTAAAATCAAGAAATTGGATGCTAAGCAGATTGGATACCAGCATCCTCAGGTGTACCTGCATGGCACCAGGTATCCCATCCTCACTAGATAGAAATCCCCCCTGGTCCTGCTGACCACTTTTGGTCCCTTCCCAGAATCAGGGTCACCATCTCAGACTCCCATGTGCTTTGACTGTCAGTAATCCCTCTGCTCAATTCTGATCCTAAATCTCAGTGATTCCTACGGCCTCAACTAGCTTATTATGAACTTCTATAAATTCTTCCTTTGCAGTCTGAGGTAGGAAAGTGATGAAATATTTCTAGCCTTTTGTACGTGTGTGTGTGTGTTCTTAAAATCTCAGCCTTATGGTCTGACAGTAATGAGAGAAGATGAAGAAACTTCTCAAAGTAGACATACATATTTGGACAGGGATGTTCTAGACGATACTCTAATCTCAAGTAGTAGCCTAGATAGCATATCTAAGCCCAGGGAAAAGGGGAACCACAATGGAAATGCAGGGATGGTATTCCATAAGAGAAGTCTTTATTGGGAGATCCAAAATCAAACTGTGCTGATTTCCTAATGAATGGCAATGTCAGTGGAGGAAACAACAGTCCATACTGGGAAGTCAGGATTGACAGATTTGGGTATCATGAAATCTTATAAGTAGATAACAGTGCTCCAGATATTAGTCTTTGGTTTAAGGGCAAAATTTCACCCTGTTGGAGTAAAGATAGTATTTTTCTTTAAATTTTTATTTCTTAGGAAAGTTACCATATCAGGAATTCACAAACAGGGAGCCTCACTTTGGTTTATGATGTGGGAACACATCATAGAACCTTCAGGGAGAAAGGGTGACTTGATGGGCTGAAGCCTCCTCAATCCCTCCTGCTTCTAGTTAAGTGGGGTCTCACCTAGGCTGCCTGTCAGAATCATCTTCGGAGCTTCTTCCTTGTTGTTATTTTGTTGGTATAGATCCAGGAACTATCTAATGAGAATCCTGGACAACTATGCATTTTAAAACTGCACAGGCAATTCATAGGAACTACGAGGTTAAGAGCTACAGTCCTAGGGATCAGAATTGGGCCGGACCTGAAAGGGGGTGTGGCAGCAGGTAGTGGGGGGTGAAAGGGGCAAGTGGATGGAACTACTGGTCCAATCAAAACAGGCTTCTGGCAAAGTGCTGTGAGTAAAGTGAACCCTTAGAAAGCATAAGAGTGCTTCCTCTTTTTGAGTGCACCTACTTCTTAAGATTGTAAAGTGTGAATTAAAAGAGCTCTGCATTATATTCCAAAATTATGGAAACCACTACTATCCCTTGAGTGGGGAGCCTTATCTGCACCTTTGCCCTTTTCCTTCTCCACCAAATATAGGGTACCTTGACACACAGAACATTTTTTTTATAACCTGTGGACCATCAGGCATTTAGGTCTAGTATTCAAAAGAATTTCCTACCATAAGAAATCTCTGAAACATCTAAAGAAAGTAATTTTGGCACTTTTCTATCATTCAAAAATTGTTAACTGATTCGATTCTCACCTCTCAGGTCTATTATTTTAGATAAAGGAATTTCAGTGGCAGCAATTCTTTCATAGCTGTTCAGAAAACCCATTACGAACAACCACAGGAAGGCAGCCATCATTTCTCTAAAAGTGAGAGTAAACACAAGGCTTAATTTGTTCATGTGCAGTAAACAGCTTAGTTTTGAAGGAAGAATCTAAAGTGAAGATTTTATTTCTCTCTGGTCATTTTGATCTCCCTGGTTGAAAGATATTACTGAGATAAGGAGGCTTCAAAACATAGTACCAGGTAATCAGAGTTGACGGAATATAACTGTGTTGGGGAATTAGTCTTAAATCTTCTCTGGCTCAAGATAGTGAAGTTGGGATCCTTTACAGACTTTCTTCTGAGGTGGCTTGAGCTAAGAATCAAGCCTTTAGGAACTTGGTATATAGATTAACCCATACAACAGTATCAATTCCAAGTAGACTAAATACAGAAATGCAGTTAAAAACAACACACACACACACACACAAGATAATTATAATAACATGAGGGTAAATATTAATTTGATCCCTGGTCAATGAAGGTCCTTATAAATATATTTTTTAAAATGGTATTTGTGACTATTTAAAGACTTTAAGTTTTATCATAAAAATAAACATGAGACAAATAGATACATTGGGAAAAATACTCTGAAATTATATAGCAAAGTAGGTCTTAATATTGTTGCATAAAAACACTGTTAAAACTAATAAAAGAACATGAACTACGAACTTTAAAATGAAAAGTAAATAAGAAACATTAATAAACCTACAGATTCATAAAGCATCCAAGAAAAGTAAATTAAAGCAACAATGAAACTCCACTGACCAAAAGTTTTTGTTCATTTATTTGTACTATAATGACAATGAGTGTGTTGGCACACAACCATTCCATCAAACTGCTTTCCAGAATATATCAAAAATGCTCAGAGCCTAACTCAGCTATTTAACTTTGGGAAGTTATTTTTTAGGAATCAGAAATACTCAGAAAGATGTAATCATAAGGTTGAACACTACAGAAAGGTGTACATCATGAAATTGGTAGAATATAAAATAATGGTAGGGAATAGATCAATTGCATTATTAATTATAATTGCAATGAATATTGACCAACAATTAAATTATCAAAGAATAATAATAAGGAAAATCTTTCAGTATTACAAGTGGTTAAACATAAAATAACATCCACAGTAATCTATAATAGTTTAAATTATGAAGTTTAAATAAATGACTAGAGTTATATAGAACAAAACAAAAAGTTCTAGATACAATAGGGTGGTGAGATTTTTGTTTTATTCTTTATAATTTTTAAAAGTTCCCAAATTTTCCAGAATGAAAACAAATACTGGAAAAAGTACAATCCATGCTAATAGGAAAAAAGTAAAAAACAAAGTAGCAGTAATATCAACAATATAAAACAAAGAACAAAGAAAATAAAGAAGGCAGAAAAAGTCATTCTAGACAAGAGGCCCATGTGCAAAAGCACCAGAATGGAAAAGAGTTTGAGATGTTCTGGGAACTCTGAGTAATTTCATGCAGCTAAGTCACAGGCTATATAAGGACTCAATTCTTATGTTTAAAGTTTTATTTTATATTGGAATATAGTTGATTCACAATGTTGTGTTAGTTTCAGATGTACAGAAAAGAGATTCAGCCATATATATATATTATATATATATATATATATAATATATATATCTGTTCTTTTTCAAGTTATTTCCCATTTATGTTATTGAAGAATACTGACTAGAGTTTCCCGTGCTATACAGTAGGTCCTTGATGGTTTTATGCTTTAAATATAGCAGTGTATATGTGTCAATCTCAAACTACCAATCTATCTCTACACCACCACCCCCAATCCTTCCCCTCTGGTAATCCTAAATTCCTTCTCTAAATCTGTGAGTCTGTTTCTGTTTTGTAAATAAGTTTGTTTGTTTTTTAGATTCTGCATAGTAAATGATGTTTCTCTTTATCTGTCTTAACTTCACTCAGTGTGACAATCCCTAGGTCCATTCATGTTGCTGCAAATGGCATTATTTTATTCTTTTGAATAGCTGAGTAATGTTCCATTGTGTATATATACCACATCTTCTTTATCCATTCCTTTGTTGATGGACATTTAGATTGCTTCCATGTCTTAACTATTGTAAACAGTGCTGCAATGAACATTGGGATACATGTATCTTTTCAGGCCTTGTTTTTCCTCTGGATATAGGCCCAGGAGTGGGATCGCAGGGTCATATGGAGCTCTATTTTTAGTTTTTTAAGGAATCTCTATGCTATTCTCCACAGTGCCTATACCAATTTACATTCCCGTGAACACTATAGAAGGGTTCCTTTTTCTCTGCAGCCTCATCAACATATGTCATTTGTAGACTTTAATGATTGTTATTCTGACTAGTGTGAGGTGATATTCATTGTAGTTTTGATTTGCATTTCTCTAATAATTAGCAGTGTTGAGCATCTTTTCATATGCCTCTTGGCCATCTGTATGTCTTCTTTGGAGAACTGTCTGTTTAAGTCTTTTGCCCATTTTTTTTGATTGGGTTGTTTGTTGTTATGATATTAACCCACATGAACTGTTTATAAATTTTGGAGACTAATCCCTTGCTGGTCACATTGTTTGCAAATATTTTCCCCCATTCTGTGGGTTGTCTTTTTGTTTTGTTTATGGTTTCCTTTGCTGTGCAAAATCTTTTGAATTTAATTAGGTCCCATTTGTTTATTTTTGTTTTCCATTACTCTGGGAGATAGATTAAAAAACATATTTCTTCAATTTATGTCAGAGACTGTTCAGTCAATGTTTTCCTCTAAGAATTTTATAGTATCTGGTCTTACATTTAGGTCTGTAATTCATTATGAGTTTATTTTTTGTGTATGGTGTTAAAGAGTGTTCTAATTTCATTTTTATACATGTAGCTTTTTCAGCACCCTTTATTGAAGCAACTGTCTTTCCTCTGTAGTCTTGCCTCCTTTGTTGTAGATTGACTAACCATAGGTACTTTTTTTTTTTTGGTTACATGGTATGACATGTGGGATCTTAGTTCCCCAACCAGGGTTTGTACATGCACCCCTTGCAGTTAAAGTATAGAGTCTTAACCACTGAACTGCCAGGGAAGTCCTCAGTCCTCATGGGTTTATTTCTGGGCTTTCTATGCCATTACATTGATCTATATTTCTGATTTTGTGTTCAAGTACCATATTGTTTGATGACTATAGCTTTGTAGTATAGTCTGGAGTCAGGGAACCTGATTCCTCCAACTCCATTTTTCTTTCTCAAGATTGTTTTGGCTTCCCAAGTGGCGCAGTGATAAAGAATCTGCCCACCATTGCAAAAGATGCAAAAGACATGGGTTTGAAAAGTAGTCCTGATAGAAGGATAAAAAATAGAGACAGAAAGTGGTACAGCCAAGGATGCAGAGACTGGGATAGCAGCATCACTGTGGACCTTTGATAAGGAATAAGATTTTTATCTTATGGACAAAAACCATGCACTAAAGGGATTTGGACAATGAGGGAAAGGATTTGCATTTTTCAGTTATCAAAACTCTACATGTGAAACGAATCGCCAGTCCAGGTTCAATGCATGATACAGGGTGCTCAGGGCTGGTGCACCGGGATGACCCGGAGGGATGGGATGGGGAGGAAGGTGGAAGGGGGGTTCTGGAAGGGGAAAACATGTACACCCATGGTGGATTCATGTCAATGTATGGCAAAACAAATATAATATTGTAAAGTTAAAAAATAGAAAATAAACTAATTAAAAAAAAAACTCTACATGATCATTATAAAAGAAATCAAATCAAAGAAGGTTAAAGTAAAAAAAGATCCCCTCCTGTTCTGGTCTTCAACCACAAAACTAATACTGTTGGTATTTTATTTCCTTACAAATAGACACAGACACATATGTGCATTAGTTTCCTTTATGCATATGTAAAATCATGCATTATATATGTATACACACACATATATACTTCATATAGTTTGAGTATTTTTTCATATCAGCACATATATATCTACATCAGTCTTAAAAGAATTTATTTCCTTCTAGCATGTATCTTTATTTAAGTTTCCATCTCTTATTTGACATCAAGGTTGCTCCTTTTATTAAACCATGTGTTAAATAGATGTGAAAATTCGTAAATCAAGTTGTAAAACACTCTTCTCACTAATTTTTATTTTGTTTCAGAAAAATTATTTTTCATAAAATGTGTTATTTATGTTAATGTGAACAGGTTGGAAGATAATTAACTAGGGGTCTCTCATGTTTGTACACTTTCTGGTGAGAGGAAGCACTCACTCCCTTTGTTCTGGGCTACTTTTTCAGTTTATTTACTGAACAGCCTGGGAGACAGAGATAGTGTCTTTCTCAATTGCAAAGAGAAGTTATACATTTTTATAATCATAAAAATGATTATAAAAAATGTCAGGATCTTAAACTTTAGGTTCCTCTCCTGGCATATGACTGACTGCATGTGCCCATGTAACCTGGTACTCTTCATTTTTCCCTGTGAGTAGTGGCATTCAGAATTGGTGAAAGACAATTACAATACTCTGACCACTATTAATGTAAGTTATTTCCTTTCTAATTTCTTTTGCCAGCATCCACAATACTGCAGCAGGCTAACTTGTAAAATCTCAGATATATCACAGTTCTAAACAGTTTATTAAACAGTATCTCAGTTTCAGTTTTAATACCGAACATATCAATAGATATAACACAAATAAATAAAGGCATTTTATTCTTTCAACAAGTGTAAGGCCTGATACATTTTTTAACTTTTTATTTTATATTGGAGTATAGTTGATTAACAATGTTGTGTTATAGGTGTACAGCAAAGTGATTCATTTATATATATATATATATATATGTATCTATTCTTTTTTAAATTCTTTTCCCATTTAGGGAATATTGAGTAGAGTTCCCTGTGCTATAGAGTAGAATATTGAGTAGAGTTCCCTGTGCTATAACTAGATCATTGTCTGTTTTAAATATTAGCAGTATATACATGTCAAGCCAACCTCCCAATCTATCTGTTCTCCCCAACATTCTACCCCACCTCATAACCATAAGTTCCTTCTCTTTGTGAGTGTGTTACTGCTTTATAAATAAATTCATCTGTACCATGTTTTTAGATTCCACATATAAGCAGTATCATGACACTTGTCCTTCTCTGACTTTACTCAGTATGATAATCTCCAGGTGTATCCACGTTGCCAAAAATAGCATTATTTTGTTCTTTTTCATGCCTGAGTAATATTCTATTGTGTATATGTACCACATCTTCTTTATGCAATCTTGTAATGATGGACATTTCGGTTGCTCCTATGTCTTAGATATTGTAAACAGCACTGTAATGAACTTTGGAGTGTTGTATCCTTTCTACCCATGTCTTTCTCTGGATATATGCCCAGGAGTGGGATTGCTAGATCATATGGTAGCTCTATATTTAGTTTTTTAAAGAACCTCTATACTGTTCTCCATAGTGGCTGTACCAATTTAAATTCCCACCAAAAGTGTAGGAGGGCTCCCTTTTCTCCACAATCTCTCCAGCATTTATTGTTTGTAAACATTTATTTGTAATTTATTTTATATTTGGAGTGGGCTTCCCTGGTAGCTCAGTGGTAAAGAATCTGCCTGCAATGCAGGAGACCTGGGTTCAATCCCTGAGTCAGGAAGATTCACATGGAGGAGGAGATGGTAACCCACTCCAATATTTTTGCTTGGAGAATCCCATGGACAGAGGAGCCTGGCGGGCTATAGTCCATGGGGTCACAGAGTCAGACACAACTGAACAACTGAGCACGCATGCAGAATAGGTATTATTAATTGGTCAAGTGAGAGGATCCCAACTAGTAATATCAAGAGTGGCCTGAGCAGGAATGAACTTTTTTTATTCTATAATAAAATTTTAAGGGTCATCCAATTAGAGTCTTGGAGTGGAGAAATCCACCAAACTAATCTACAAGTACCAGACACAGGTAATTGTCTACAATGTAACAACTGGTTTTGTTTTTAAAACTAGCATAGGATTGTATCCGTGATAGGAAACATTTGCTGTAGATGCAAAAGTCCCAGTAGTCAAGAAAACATTGTGAATGTTCATATGAATCAGGTCTAGCATCTTGGGTAAGCTGTCTACTTCTGATGTCATCATCTTCCATCACTTAATTTAGCACAACCCTAGAAATTCAATTTAGCAAAATCTGGAGAGACTAAAACATAATCTTTCCTTAAAAGATTCTTCATATTCAATTACTTGCCTTGCTGACAAATTTGACACAGCAAGATTTTATTTAGCTTATATTAAACCTAGGCACAATGAATGGATTATACTTAATATTGATGACTTTAAGACATGTATATATAAGATCAACAAACATTAATATCATGTGTTAATTTAACACTGAATATTTCACAATTCACATGTACCTAAAATTCATTTAGCTTATTTTTTCTTATATTTAGAATTGTTTGACTTTTAAGTGCTTCTTTTTCCTTAGGCCGGTTAAATAGAGATCATATACAAGTTAACCTCAGCAATATCATCCAAAGACAGAGATACATATGGAGTCACACATATATCCAAACAGACTCTACAAGAGATTTAACTTCATTCCCTATTTTTTCTCTCAGTTTCAGGAATTAGAGATGGTCTTGATAATGTAAGTATTCCTGAGAGCTCTGGTCTCAAGGCACAGATGGTGAAAATCAGGTTCTCCTAAGTAGGACTTACTTCCTCAGGACTTTTTTTTTTTCAAGCTAGCTTTTTCTACTGGTTGGGAATCAGTTAAGCTTTGACTAGCATCGGGTACTTAACTGTTGCAAGTGAAGGTTCATAATTTTTGTAGAGACCCCCTTTTTCTTCTTTTAATGGTGTTGAGAAGTTGGTCAGCCATTGTAACAAGGGTGTTTGAGTGTAACTTGGACCAACCTAGAGTGTCTTTTGACTAGAGCAGACAAATCCTCATCTAAGCCTTCTAAAAAGCCAGAATTAAGAAAAGGATCGTTTTGGTAGTTAGAGAATGACTCAGGTGTCCAGCCTGAATATTGCTGAAAGTGTTTTTTTTTCCCCCAAACCTTTCATAAAGTCCAGAAGATTCATTCAGTAAGATCTTGCTGTTTATCCATTCTATATATAATAGTTCACATATGCTAATTCCAAACTCCAAGTGCCTCCCTTTCCCTTTCCCCCACTTCCCTTTGGCAACTAAAAGTGTATTTTCTATGTTTTGCGTCTATTTCTGTTTTGTGAAGTGAAGTGAAGTCGTGTCCGACTGTTTGCGACCCCATGGACTGTAGCTTACCAGACTCCTCCCATGGGATTTTCTAGGCAAGAGTGTTTTGTAAGTAAGTTCATTTGTGCAATATTGTAGGTTCCACATGTAAGTGCTATCATATGGTATTTTTCTTTCTGTGACTGCCTTCACTTAGCATGATAATCTCTAGTTGAATCCATTTAGCTACAAAATGGTATTATTCCGTTCTTTTTTATGGCTGAGTAATATTTCACTGTATATATATATATATATATATATATATACACACACACACACACACCACATCTGCTTTATCCATTCCTCTGTTGATGGACATTTAGATTTTCTCCATGTTTTGGAAATTGTGACTAGCAGTGCTATGAACATAGGAGTGCATGTATGTTTTTGAATTATAGTTTTGTCCAGATACATGCCCAGGAGTGGGATTACTGGATATATGGGTAATACTGTTTCTAGTTCTATCAGGTTGAGAGTTGAAGGGAACTCTTAAACTGGGCTTTTTTGACTTGAACTAAGTGTTGAAGTAGAACTAACACATTGTTGGCTTGTTCCCATCATCACTAATCAGTAAGTAATTATAATAAAATTATACCTCAGAAAAGTAATCTAAAAAAATGATCTAGAAAGTGACTTTCTTAAATGGTATATTTTTTCCTATTGCTTTTAACAAGCAGATCTAAATTTTTCAATATATTTGAATGGTTCATCATAGTTTAATCCTATTCATTACTTGTGTTACACTTGTGGGATGCCATCAATATAGAGACACATTTGCTTCACATGATAATTCCAGTATGAATCTAGATTTCTATAATCTATTCTTTTTCTCACTGCTCCAATAAAATGCAAATTAATATTCAGTTCTTAGAGTATCAAAGAGAATAGTGTTAGTTTTTTAAATAAATTATTGTTTTTAAAAATCACTAAATTATTGGGTATAGCATCTGTGGCAGTATGTGAAACATTTAACTCAAAAATCTCTCATGAAAGATTTCCTTGTAATAGTTTACAGTGGTGTTTACTACTAGTCTATCATTTTGAGTCAAGGTGGTGGTACAAACATTATCTGGAGGAATCTGCTACATTCATGAAATAATACTAAACTTATTCTTGCATGTCTTTTGTTTAAGATTTCCACTCCTCTCTGATCTGGTATGTAACAATAACTTAATAGATGTGAATTTCTCTTCAATTGTGAACACAATCATGAGCACTGGGCAATGTAGGCATTTACATGCTTATGTCCAGTTACACATTGGGCTTCCCAGGTGGCTCAGTGTAAAGAATAAGTTTGCCAATGCAGGAGACCGAGGTTCGATCCCTGAGTTGGGAAGATCCCTTGGAGGACGAAATGGCAGCCCACTCCAGTATTCTTGCCTGGGAAATCCCATAGACAGAGAAGCCTGGTGGGCTGTAGTCCATGGGGTCACAATAGAGTGAGACTCAAGTGAGCATGAGCTCCAATTGGATGTTACTAAAAAGATAACAGTAATCATAACTGAACATTTATTTACTTCTAGTAAGATTTAATATAAAATTTTAACCCTTTTTCAATGTTTAATAATGGAGTAGAGGAGATGATCCAATACCAACCACTGTATATTCAGCAAACATTCAATAAAGTTATTACTTTGTTTTTGGATTAATTCTCTATGGGTAGTTATAGTATTGAAAGAAGTCAAATATTTTGAAGGAACATTAATGCTTTTTAAAAATGAATTGTAACAATTACTAAGTGATTTCATTGTAGTAAAGCATACTTATATATTCCTAGGGATAGAATTGTGAAGTTTTTGTATTAGGGAAATGAGATGGAATAAGTGGCAAATTCCATGTTTCACCAAATTGATAAGGGAGAGGGAAAACTCATCTTTAAACTTTTTGTTCTACATTTCAAAGTGTGACTACAACTATAGTATTGTCTCTATCAGAATTTGAAAACTGAAATGTGTATTCAGGATAATGGGAAAAATATGTCATAGAAGAAAGGTTAGTCTCCATGACATCTTAAAATATAGAGTGCCCCTGGGATTCACAGGAGGGCCGTGGGGAGCCTGAAATTGACTCGTGAGGAGCACGAGTGCCGGGAGAGAGGGCACCCTGAGGACTGGTTCAGCAGTGGCCAGATTTCCTGAGGTGAGTGGCTGTCCCAGCCCCGCTTCCTCCACGTTGCAGCACTGGATCTAGAACCTCCAGGAGCAGGGAAAGAGTTCAACGGTGGGACTCAGCGGTGCCTTCCTCCTGGGGCAGAGTCTGGGTGGAATGGTGGCCATCGTTGGTGTTGACTCAAGTGTGGTCTGTCAGAAGCAGCTGAGAACACAGACAGCGGCTGGTATCCTGGTTCACCACCCCCCTCCCAGAGGAGCCAAACGTGCATGAGGCTAAGAGCTGCCCAGCTGTGTCAGTCCACAATGGAGGGCGGGAGGGAAACGGGGGTAGCAGAGGCTGTGAGGGACCAAACAGTGTTGCAGGTGAAGCTGTGTAGTGAGCGGAAACAGAGGCAGCTCTCACTCACCCCTCGGGACTTCTGCTCTAGCAACTTGGGCTCCAACCCTGCACTGAACACAGCAGTGACAGCCATTGCTACAGTAAATCTTCCCTGAAGCACCTCACCCATGAGTAAGTATTACTCTTTAGAGAAAAGGATGGAGGTTCTAAAAAACTAGGAATAAATAAAGACAATCGAGTTGTTAAGAAAAGGAGAGCTAAGGAGACTTACTTGCCCTGAACGTATAGTGTTCTTCTCAGCTCTCCTTAGAACACTTGCTTGGGGTAAGTAAGTCTCCTTATCTCTCTTTAGCTGTCCTTAGAACAATATATGTCAGAGTAAGTAAGTCTCCTTAGCTCACTTTAGCTCCTCTTAGAACACTATAGTTTCAGAGTAAGTATATCTCCTTAGCTCTCCTTAGCTCTCTTTAGAACTCTATAGTTCAGAGTAAGTACATCTCATTAGCTCTCCTTAGCACACTACAAGTCAGAGTAAGTCTCCTAGCTCTCCTTGAAAACTACGGGTCAGGGTAAGTAAGTCTCATTAGCTCTCCTTAGCCCTCCTCCTTAGCTCTTGTTATCGCTCCTTAACTCTCCTTAGAACACTATAGATCAGAGTATGTATGTCTCCTTAGCCCTATAAACCCCTCCTTAATGGAGAAGGAAATAGCAATCCACTCCAGTATTCTTGCCTGGAGAATCCCATGGATAGGGGAGCCTGGCAGGCTACAGTCCATGGGGTAGCAAGAGTCGGACATGAGTTAGAGACTAAACCACCACCACCAGCCCTCCTTGAAACACTATTGGTCAGAGTAAGTCAGTCTCTTAGCTCTCCTTAGCTCTCTTAGAACACTATATGTCAGAGTAAGTAAATCTCCCTTACTCTGAACTGTAGTGTTCTATAGTGTTCTACGAGAGGTAAGGAGAGCTATGGAGGGCTAAGGAGAGCTAAGGATACCTACTTACTCTGAACTATAATGTTCTAAGGAGAGCTAAGGAGACTTACTTACCCAAAGAAAGTAAGTCTCCTTAGCTCTCTTAGAACACTATAGCTCTGAGTAAGTCTCCTTAGCTCTCCTTAGCTCTCCTCTCAGAATTACTTACTCTGACCCATAGTGTTTAAGGAAGGGGGGGGGGGAGTTGAAGGGAGACTGTCGTACTCGAAGTAAGTGTTCTAAGGAGTAGGTATGGACGAGCTAAGGAGAGGTAAGGAGACTTACTGACTCTGACCTATCGGTGTTCTAAGGAGAGTAAAGTTAGTCAGGTCTCCATACTTTATTAGCTATGGAATCTTACTTATGGTCCCTGTATTGAATATGCCAATGGCCTTAATCACCTTACCTTGGAACTCTCAAACACGTGTTTTGCTTCCCGCCTTACTCTGGACAAATACCCTGACTTTACAGTGCATTGTATGGTTCCATGAAATGTAGAAATCCATGCTGAGTTCATAACAAGGACAGACTTATACACAGACAGCTTTAGGGGACATCTGTGAGAGCAATAGTATATTGCGCACGCTTCAAATTTATAAATTATAATCTATATTTGTAATCATCACAATCAAACCCAGCTATGGAAACTGTTCAGGCCATTTTCACACTTTACAGTTTAGGGAGTCTCCTTCTCGGCCTCTAGGAATGGTCTACAAAAACTCCTGTGGCTTGGCAGCAGAAACAACTGCAGAGGGAAAAAAATTGGTGTTTCAGAGCTTTTGCTTACCTTGAACATGTCCAAAACTTATCTAAAATGGTCCCAGCAAGCACAGAGGGTCCCAAACTGACACACACCAGTACATGTCATAATTGAAATGGCCAAAGTTCGAATTCTACAGGCAGCAAGAGAAAGAGTCATACACAAGGGAATTTCCATAAGATTATCAATCACTTTGCTGCACATAGAAATCTTTACAGTGCAGTATCGGAAGTAAGTGCAGGATGGACTAATTCTAAGTGCTGAGACATGGAGAAGATAACGCAAGATGATCTGCACAGTGAGATTACCATTTAGAATGGAAGGGAGAAGGAGAACTAACAAAGAAGCAAACAAACTAAATTCTATCACTGCTAAAATTACCCTAAAGGAAAGGGTGAAGGGTCTTTAAGTGGAAAAGTAAGAACATGGAATAGGGTAACTCCCCTCACTAGGAAATGCAACAGATGTAGTAAGGACTGAGGATAACAACGTCATCAGGCTAATATCTTACCTCAAAAGATAAAAAAATCATCCATACCATTGACATCGAAACACAAAAACGGAGAGGGTATAGTGTTCTGAATTTCTACTCAGTGAGCGTTTGAGATTAAATGACTACTCAGTTTAGGAGAACGGTAGACGGTTAACACATTCAACATATATGATCCCCTAGTAAGCACAAATCAATTCCTCCAAATCCGGATGGTAAAACCCGAAGGAACATCAGCATATTGAATGATGAAAATCAAACAACAAAGAAAGAAAGAGAAGAAAAGAAACACTATAGCTTGGGTTACTTAGAGAGAAACTTATGGTAGAAGAGAAAAGTGAACAAGTGGTGGATTGTCCAGCACAGGAATTATAGCCATGTCTTGTCATACCCTGTTCATGCCGCTGTATGTGTAAAAATACTGAATCATTCTTGTTGTTTGTAACTTCATTAAAATAGATAAAACAGAAACACAGAAATCAGAGGTTGGTTTCTTGATGACACAAAATATGGGTAAACCTTAGCTATGTTAAGAAAAACCAAACTGCTGAGGAAAAACAGGTAGAAAACAGTTCTGACATTACACTGACAGAGGAAAACAGTTGACATATACTGAGAGGAAAACGTGTAGGCAGAATAACCAGGTGCCCTGGACTACACGCAGCAATATCTTTTTTGGGTCCGTTTTCCAGAGTAATGAATTAAGAATGATCAATAAAAACAAACAAAGAAACCTCAAGCAATTCAAACAGCTTCTGCATAGCAAGGAAAATGTTACACAAAACAATAAAAGACAGACCACAGAATGGGAGAAACTATTTGTCAATGATGTGGACTGGACGTATCCAGGGAACTTCCCAAAGCATCTATTGGTTCCTTACTGTCATCACAACAAACAACCAAAACTATCACATCACAAAGTCCAAATGGGTATTTTGAAACAAAATCCACAAATTCTGGAGAGGTATGGAGAAAAGGGAACCTCCTCATTGTGGGTGTGAATGGAATTGGATACAGCCATAAGAGAACTGTATGGAGACTCCTTAAAACTTCAACTAAAGGCCTACATGCATCCAGTGTTCTTGCTCCACTGTTTTACAGGGTAGCCAGACATGCGCGAAACTAGCCAAATGTCCATCAGTAGAGCAATGGATAAAGAATATGTGGTGTGTATACATGCAAGAAAGAATATTACTCAGCCATTAAAAAGATATTGCCATTTGCAAAACATGGTAGACTGAGCGATTTCCATTACTGACGTGAAATAAAGAGAAAGAAATATACATGATAATGGTTTATTGCAAAATTTAAAGAAATGGATACAAAATTAAATTTATTTACAACCACAGACTCACAGACTTTGAGAATGATAACACAACTTGGGGTTATGGAGAGACGGAAGGGTTGGGCGTATCAAGCATGGGTAAATGGGTAAACAATTTTGAAAAGAATGGATACATACACATGTGTTATAGCGGATATCTCTTTTCTGAGCAATAAACAATATCCAAAATATTCCAAGTACTCCTAAAACTCAATAGCAAAAAAACAACCTTGATTAGAAAAAGGTTTAAGAACTTGCATAGACATTTTTCAAAGGAAGACACAACAAGATTGGCATCGGGTCCTTGGAAAAAATGCTCAGCATCACTATTCCAGAAAGGCGCAAATCAAATTTGAATGAGATATTATCTCTTACATGTTAGTTATGGATATTATTTAAACTCGATGATTAATAAGTGTTGGGATGATGGGGAAAAACTACAATCTTGTAACACTGTGGGAACGTTAAAATGTTGAGCCATTCTGAAAACAGAATGGAAAATTTCTCAAAATTAAAAATTACAAATAATATATGAACTCAAGCAATTCCACTTCTGGGGTACTGTATTCCAAATGTCGTGAACTCCGTATCTCAAAAAAATATCTGTACTCCATGTTCATTTGCATTTATTAACAATAAATGAGGTAGGAACACCTTAAATGTCCATTGATGGTTAAATGGCATAAAGCAAAAAGCTAGTATATTCATACATTAAGTATTAATACTCCTAAAAATGCAATCCTACCATATGTGAAACTATGGAGGAAGCTAAAAGACATTATGTTGAAATAAGCTAGTCATATATAGAGGGACAAATAGTGAATAGTTCATTATATAAGCTATCTAAAAATGATCAAAACTCATAGAAACTGAGTGGAATGTGGTTACCAGGGAAGTGGCAGCAGTGGGAAATTGGGAGTTGCTAATTCAATGGATGTGTACTTTGTTGTAACGATAAGTTCAATCTGCTATAAAGATGTACTATAGTGTATGCTACTTTATTGTGACTTAAAAGTTTTATTAATGGGGTTAGCTCTATTTTGAAGGTTGTTCTTACCACAATAAAAATTTTAATTTTTTGAAAAAAAAAATGCGTTTGATACATGATTCATTACTCTGAGAATAAGTAACACAATAATATATTATTCATGCACGTTATGCTTCGGGGGGTTATTGGGAAAGGGAAATCTAACATCTTTGGCAACATTTTTGGTGAATATTATTATATTCTAAATAAGTTTATGTAAACAAACAAATTCCAACCAGTATAAATAATTTGAATGTTACAATTGAGGGATTTAAAAATTATTTTCTCAAACACTTCATTATATAAAAAATTAAAATAATTTAAACCCAACATTTGACCTAACAAAATGAGTATTTATTATTTAAATTATAGAATAGGAATGTCGCCTCAATCCAAACAAATGGTTAATGGAAATTTAATTGTCGATTTCTGAAATCTCATAATAGGATATGCTCTTTTTATAAAAGTGTATGTCTATACATTTTAGTTAATAAGCATGGAGATATTTTTTCTAGATAACTGAATGCTAATTGTAAATTTAAATTAAAATACGTGGAAATTCAAAATCATTCACCAACTAATCTGAAATCCACTTTTTGAAATCAAAGAAATCTGTTGAATGCTTAGGAAATAGAGTTAATCCATGATTAATGGTTTAAATGATTATAACACTTGATGTGACAAATAGATTCAAGGGATCAGATGTGATAGACAGAGTGCCTGAAGAACTATGGACAAGTGGTTTAACATTGTACAGGAGGCAGTGATCAAAACCGATCCCCAGAAAAATGAAAAAGCAGAAAAGGCCATAAGTCTGTCTCAGGAGGCATACAAATGGCTGAGAAAATAAGGTGAGGCTACAGGCAAAGGAGGAAAAGGAAAGATTATACCAATTAAAATGCAGAGAGTTCTAAAAAAATAGCTAGAAAGATAAGAAGCCTTCCCAGTGATCAGTGCAAAGAAATAGAGGAAACATAGAATGGGAAAGGCTAGAGATCTCTTTGAGAAAATTAGAGATACCAAGGGATTTCATGAAAGATGGGGCCACAATAAAGGACAGAAAAACAGTTGGACCTACCAGGAAGCAGAAGATTAAGAAAGAGGTTCCAAGTATACAGAAGAACTGCCAGAAAAGCTATAATGAAAACAATAACCATGATATGGTTTTGTGATCACTCACCTAGAGCCCAGACATCCTGGAGAGCGAAGTCAAGTGGCCTTAGGAAGTGTCACTTATGAAATAAAGGTAGTGGAGGTGATGGAATTCCAGCTGAGACTATTTCAAATCCTAAAAGATGATGCTGTTAAAGTGCTTACACTTCCATATGCCAGCAAAAATTTGGAAAACACAGCATTGGCCACAGGAGGAAAAGGTCAGTTTTCATTCCAATTCCAAAGAAAGGCAATGCCAAAGAATGTTCAAACTACTGTACAATTGCACTCATTTCACATGCTAGCAAAGTAATGCTCAATATCCTTCAAACTAGCTTCAATAGTATGTGAACCAAGAACTTCCAGATATACAAGCCAACATCCATTGGAACACAGAAAAAGCTAGGCAGTTCCAGAAAAACATCTACTTCTGCTTCACTGACTATGCTAAAGCCTTTGATTGTGTGGATCACAACAAACTGTGGAAAATCCTTCAAGAGATGGGAATACTAGACCATCTTACCTGCCTCCTGTGAAACCTGTATGCAGGTCAAGAACCAACAGTTCAAACTGGACACAGAACAACGGACTGGTTCCAAATTGGGAAAGGAGTATGTCAGGGTTGTATATTGTCACCCTGATTATTTAACTCACCTGCAGAGTACATTATGCAAAATGCAGGGCTGGATGAAGCATAAGCTGGAATCAAGATTATGAGGAGGAATAATGATAACCTCAGATATGCAGATGACACCACCCTTATGGCAGAAAGCAAAGAGGAATTAAAGAGCCTCTTAGTGAAGGTGAAAGAAGAGAAAAATTGAAGGCAGGATGAGAATGGGGATGACAGAGGATGAGATGGCTGGATGGCTGGATCACCAACTCAATGGACATGAGTTTGAGCAAACTTTAGGAGATTGTGAAGGACAGGGAAGCCTGCCGGGCTACAGTTCATGGGGTTGCAAAGAGTCAGACACCGCTGAGTGATTGAACAACAGTGTTAAATGACTCTAGATCTATATTATTCATCATATTTAAATAAGAAAGCCATAGGACTTATGCCTGTAGAATCAAATTATTTAAAACTTAACATTTTAGTATAGGATTTAGAAATCTTGAACAGCCTGAGTATAGGAGAGGTGACAAATGACTTAAGAATTGGGAGGGAGATGAAGTTCTAAATACCTTATACTATACATGTTCAGCACTTACATCAAAGCCGTCCTGTGAAGTTGAAAGAGCTGGTCCTACCAGCAACTTACTACCTGTGAGCTGGGAGACTGAATCACCTGTCAAGAATTCCCCAGCTATCAGTGGTTGAGTTAACAGTTAAAGCCAATGTTCTGTACTTCTTAATCAGAGGTCTTTTCAAGATAACATTTACTTTATGGCGGTGAGTGGGGTAGGTGGGTGGGTTTGAAAAACATCAATGGAAGAAATTTGTTCTGGCTGATACAAAAGGGCCTAACTATATTTTTGAGCATAAATTAAGATTTTGATTGTTTTTAAGTGAGTTTAAAAATGTTTCAATTGAAAATGTGTTTTGTTGTTTTAGACTTAAAACAATAACAGCTTCAAAAATCAAGATAAAACTTTTTTTTAACTTGAAGTAAAATTGATGTACAATGTTACAAGTATCCAACATAGTGGGCTTCCCTGGTGGCTCAGATGGTAAAGAATCTGTCTACAATGCAGCAAACCCAGGTTCAATCCCTGGGTTGGGAAGATCCCCTGGAGAAGGAAATGGCAACCCACCCCAGTATTCTTGCCTGGTGAGCTACAGTCCATGGGGTTGCAAAGAGTCAGACATGACTGAGCGACTTCTTTTCTTTTCTTTCACTGACTTATTTCACCTAGCAGAATGCCCTCCAAGTCTATCCATGTTGTTGCAAATGGCAAATTTTCACTCTTTTTAAGATAAAACATATTTTAAGTCACCTTTTATGAGCTAAAATTTATGATTTCATTTCTTTCCAAGAACCTCAACTACTGATATAAAAAGTGGGTATCAGTTGGTTCATTTTGACAGGGCGCCTCCTGTCCATCACTGCAGACCCGACTTCCTTCCTGAGTAAGAAAATGTAGTCGTCCTTCTGGCCAGGAAGGTAGGAACTCATGTTCTTGGCAGAAACAGCTATGAGGGGGAAATTGTTCTTTCAGAGCTCGTCTGGAAGAGCTTTTTTGCATATACTCATTTCTGACTCTGCCTTTATGGCAGCTACTGTTCAGAAAAAAATCCATCCATTCCATGTAAATCTGGCCACTCCCTGCTCCAGTACCAGTGTTAGAAAACTCATTTTAAACCAAACCTAATCACTTCTGCCAGCTATAGCACACTTCCCAGCACTTCTCACCCTCCCGTACATTCTAGCGTGACTTTTTCTTCTTCCGTCTTTCAGCCTTCCTCCAATTCAACCACCTTCTAATTGGCTGGCTGGGGATTCCACTGTCACTCATGCTAAACCCCAGTCTCACTGAGGAAATTGGAAGCTGAGTTTGCATTTTGACTTTGGTTCCCAGGGTACATAATTTCCCTGCCTTTTTAAAAAAACCCTTGTAAGTAGCCAGCTATTCATAGACAGTAAGACAGTGCATGAAACTATACCTTAAAATACAGCACATCACGTTTCTGACACATACAAATGTTTACTTCAATGCCTGTGGTCAAGAATGGAACTGGATGCTTGTCTCCACATTTTGCCACAAAAATAAGTGAGCCATGCATTGCCAGAAAGCCTCTTTCAACAGCCTGTCATTTACCACTTTTTAAGTGACTTCATGTGACCTAAAGATTATTTGGTTTTTGGAGGAAATTTAGCAAAATTTTCTGTGGGTACCAATCCAAACAACTCAAGATTAACTTTTCTGCTTCTATATTTGGGCTGTGAGCATCAAATTACTGATGTTTTTTTTTTTAAAATCTCAACTACTGGATTTCTGGATTGTTACTAATGTACCTGATGCTTGATAACACAAGAGAAAAATTTCCAGCTTGTGATGTACAAATACAAGGGAGATATGATTACTTCCAAGTATGGATTTCACTGAGAGTAAACAAAGAAGGAGCCGGTAGGATTTCTGGCTGTGTGATGACTGTGGGAGGGTTACAAAATAGCTGACACAAAGCCCTTGCCCTCAAGTAGTTTCCATCTTATGAAGGAGACATTTAGGTAAAAAACGCATAATGTTTTTCTAAACTAAGTACCAAACTTGTAACAGACACAACAATTGATAAAGCATTTTAGAGGTGGGGAGAGATGACTGAGACAGGTATTTGTCTCAGAGTTTCACTAGCTCTCTTTTTCTCTGCCTCTCTGATCAAAGGTAGAGTAGAAAAAAGAGGGGAAAACCCCCGATAACTGCTTAGCTTCAACTGTCAGATAACTTGGAGTGGCTTTGTTCTCATTCATCATAAACACATAGGATGGAGAGGAGATGAAGATGGTGGAGCAGCAGGAAATGACCCTAAAATTTCTATCAGAATTTACTAGAACTAATGAATTCAGTTAAGTTGCAGAATACACAATTTATACAGGAATCTGTTGCTTTTCTAACACTGAAAATGAAAATGAACTATCAGAAAGAAAAAGAAAAAAAAACCAATCATGCTTAAAATTGCATCAGAAAGGATAAAATAATTAGGAATAAACTTAACCAAGGAGGTGAAAGACCTATACTCTGAGAAGTATTAAACATCGATGAAAGATACAAAGAAATAGAAAGCTATCTCATGCTCTTGTATTGGAAGAATTAGTACTATAAAAATGATCATACTACCAAAAACACTCTACATAGTTAATGCAATCTCTATCAAAATACCAATGAGATTTTTCACAACAAATAATCCTAAAATTTATATGAAACCACAAAAGACCCCAAATTGTCCAAATAATGCTAAGAAAAAAGAACAAAGCTATCTATCTTTGTATCTAGCTCCCTGACTTCAGACTATACTACAAAGCGACAGTAATCATAATAGCATGGTGCTGGCACAAAAAACAGATACATAGATCAATGGAACAGAATAGAGAGCTCGGAAATAAATTACATACATTAATGTTTAACAAAGGAGGCAGGAATATATACAATGGAGAAGTTTCTTCAATACGATGGAGAAAAGACATTGAAGAGACTTAGGTGGTGCAGGGAAAACTGGAGAGTTCCACATCAAAGATTGAAATTAGAGCATTCTCTAACACCATTTGCAAAAATAAACTGAAAATGGATTTAATACCTCAATGTAAGACCAGATACTATAAAATTCTTGGAGGAAAACATAGGTAGAACACTTTCTAACATAGATCACTGCAAGATCTTTTTTGATCCAAGTCCTAGAGTAATGGGGAAAAAAAAAGCACAAATAGGACCTAAATAAACTTAAGACTTTTTGCACATCGAAGGAAACCACAGGCAAAATGAAAAGACAGCCTATCAAATGGAAGGAAATATTTGCAAATGATATAAACAATAAGAGTGTAACACAGTGATGCAAAACTTTTATACATTGTACTCCATTTAAACTTAATACAAAACAATTGCTATATTTCCCTGTGTGTATGTAACAAAAGAGAAATAGACTCACAGATAAGGAGAACAATCTAGTGGCTACCAGTGAGGAGAGGAAAGAGGGTGTATCAAAAAAGGGATATGTAATTAAGAGGTGCAAACTGCTATGTATAAAGTACGTAAGCAGCAAGGATATATGGTACAGCACAGGGAAATACAGCAATTATTGTGTATTACATTTAAATTGAGTATAAAGTATAAAACTTTTGTATTACTCTGTTACAGCTGAAACTAATACAATACTGTAAATCAACTCCAATTTTTTTTTCAAATAAACACACAGTATGTCTATTACACACCTCATTTCAATAATGAGTGAAATGCAAACCTGGCTTATCCGAAAACCAAAAATTTGCCAAATTGATTTAAACAATGAAAAGAAAGCCATTGTCCATGGTGTATTTGTTAGTTCTTTCTAAACATGGTTGAAGTATGAACAACAACTTTTTACTACAAGTTTAAATTTACCTTAACCAGAACCAGACTGGAGTTTATTCCTAGGGAACCAAAATGTCTTATCTTTCTTTCTTTTTTTTTTGTCTTTGCATTTGGTGAGTTAGCATTTACTTTCCTCTCTTAACTTCCTAATAGCTCAGTTGGTAAAGAATCCGCCTGCAATGCAGGAGACCCCGGTTCGATCCTGGGTCGGGAAGATCCTCTGGAGAAGGGAAAGGCTACCCACTCCAGTATTCTGGCCTGGAGAATTCCAATTACTGTATAGTCCATGGGGTCACAAAGAGTTGGACACAACTGAGCGATTTTCACTTTCACTTTTCCTCTCTTAAAGAGTAAAGATGCTAAGTGTATGCATACACATGTTTCTTTTTCATCAAATATTCTTTAAACACTACCTGCTTTCTTCTGTAAATGCCTTGTTTTCATTCCTTTTACATAATCTCCTTATACTCACCTTTTACTTCCAGTCTTGGTCGATTAAATATTATATATTTTTCAGCTGTTGCCTAGCTTTCCCCTTTTCACAATTACTGTATTTTACCATATTCTTGACCAATTTTGATTCTAGTAGACAAAATTCAGGCAACCTTCCCTAATAAAAGAGATACTTATTGTTGCTCAGAGAAAAATATGTATGTTCCCACTTCTGAGGAGGTGTCACTGAGTTGGCTTTTATTCACACTAGGAATACAAATTAGTTATCCCTTTAAAATGGGATGTCCATCCAAATAGTGGTACAAAGTACCCATCCTACTCCTACCTTCACATAAACCTAGTAAATGGAATAAGCACTCATAAAGACAGAAGAGTGGGTCTCATTCGTTCATCTCCTGTCACAGAAAATCATATTCTATCCTTTTATATTTTTCCTTTTCAGAAAAAAATTCCTCAGAATCTCTGTCTGAAACAAGATATCTTATGAAATAGCCTAAACAATTTTCCTATACTTTAATTCTTAGACGATGATAATGTTGGATTGGGGGGCCATCTAGTCCCTAGAAACATGTCTAAGCATGTTACAAGATAGAGGCCTGTCTAAGACTTGATTAGTGTTTTCAGATTTGTCCCTGTCTCAGAAAGCTGCTCTCATCTCTTACAGTTATCTTTCTGAGTGACAGTTACTACAACACTATAGCTCAGATGGAAAAAAAAAAATCAGTTCTTAAGGAATGCAAATTTAATTAACGAGTTATTGTTGGTAGGCTTCTTAAATTCCCAAAGTGAAAAGCTTGAACAACATATTTTAAAAGATATATATATGTATATATATGTAATGGGAATATCATAGAAAGTGCTACCATTACTTGAGAGCAAACAATTTTCTTTGTTTATTAAGGTCATATGTAACCCAGACCATTAATTGACTTCATTCCCCAAGTCTCTTCCTCTTGTCCTCATGAATGCCCATCAGATTGAACCACCCAGTGGTCTTATCCCCTCTATTTTATTCCATCATATTCCTTGGGTCTTCTCAGATCCCTCCCATCCTCACAAGCCCAGCTTCCTTTTCTTGTTAATCTCTTTGTTCAATCTGATTTCCCAACTGGGGTAAGGGGCTCCAGATGTGAACGAGGAGGCATGGATGAACTAAAATGATATAATGAAAAAAATCACAAATATTTCTCTTAGTAAAACTGATAAGTATATAACGCCAATATGTTGTCATTCTAATAGTGTCTGTCTCTTTTTCCCATCTTACCAGTCTACTGGGGTCCCATCTCTGTTTTGATTACAACCTAAGAAGAGCTACAGCGATGTAGGTTAATATCCCATTTCAGGAAAGAGGATAGGAAGTAAATAACATGCCCTACTACATATGATCCTGTGGCAGCCTCTGCATGATTTGTCATTCCTTTCAAATCCCTAAGCCTTGGTACCAGGCTTGTCCTGAAAAAATCTGTTTCATTTCTTTCTTCTTGTTCTCAGTGACTAGCAAACCCCACTGTAGTAGGATATTCAAACTTCTACTCATTGGGGGAACAGCACTTGATGAAACTGTTTCTTAGTGATTTCCAGCCCTAATCAAAAGGATGTCTATCCTCTGCCTTGACTATTTAGGTCTCTTTAAATATAATCACTATCTTTCTTTTAGATAATACGCTAAAGATTACTCATTACTGTGCTGTCCATACTAGTATTTAATTTTTAAACAATATCCAATGACTATACTAAAAGAATCCAAGTACACAACCATGTGAAAATCATAAACTCAGCTGAAGGACTGGCAGGGAAGAGATATTTGGGATGTAGATAGAGAAGACTGAATGATTATGTATGCAGTTTTTTCAGTATGAATGTGTGTATACGTATCAAGATAGAATGTTCATCTGTACCCTATACTTCTAAATGTTTTCACCTATTTTGCAAAGTTTTGTTTCTCTCTTCTTCTATAAACAACAACAACAACAAATGGAAGTGTAACAATATTCCGTAAGGTCAGATTTGCTCTTTGAAGAATTTTGCTATCACAAAATCCCTAGTTTATTTCCCCCCTTCCTTTTCGGGTACCACTTTCACATTTTAGAGGACTTAATGCTGAAACTAAACATAAAGTAGCTCTTGCTTCAGTTATCTATCTTAGAATAAGTTATTTAAATAGACTTCCAAACTGCTTGAGGATTTTGTGAGGAAAAGATGAATAAACACTGAAGACAACAACCCATATGAGATTTAGAGGAAAAGTAGCCATAACTAAGAGAGATACTTGAACATCTTGACATTTAATGAATATGTAATGCTTATGCAGATGAACATAGACAATTTTTTCATTGAATCAGTAACTCTGGTACTCTGACTCTGATACCGTTAGCACTTAGTTTAAACAGAAATATTTTGAGTTATTCAGTAACAATTCAGCTACTTAAATATATTATGCAGGAAGCAGAGGAGTTGGTATAATATACCAATATCCATAAGTTAACACTACACATCTGAATTTCTTAAGCAGACTACAATGATAGGATAGGTCCCGCAGTATAAAACAACTGAAATACAAGATAATTGAACTGGATTCTTCCCTCTATGATCGTTTGCTGATATTATAATATTTAAACGACACTCCATTATTCCAGTCCCATTAATGCTCCCCCTTCAACTCTGGTGTATAAAGAAAGGCATCACAGCCATTAAAAGAGCAAAATATAACTGTTGATTCTTGCTGTGCCCACCCGCAACGATAAAGCCTACTACCCACCAAATCGTACTGAGTTTGACCAACTCTCCCAGTTTGCCTAGGACTGAGGAGCCTCCCAGGACACAGAACTTTCAGTGCTAAAACCAAAAAAGTCCTAGGCCTACCAGAACAGGCACCTTAACCCATCATCCATGTAATTGGTGAAATTACCACCTAAGAGTCACGCTTGAGTCTTCCTTACCCTTAATTTTCCTGATCAAAATTATCAGTATATCTTGAAACCTCTACCATGAAAACATCCCCTGGACTCACCACTTCTTATTTCTCGCCTGCAGCAATAACAAGCCAGACTAGCATGGCCCCGCACCTAGTGCACCGTGATGGCTACTGAAGTGTTCCCTTTCCAGCGCTGCCCATTTACAAAACTCCCTAGCTCTGAATTAAGGCCAGCCATGATCTTGTTTCCACCTACTTCTCCACTCTCATCTTCTGCTTCTCTTGAAACTTTCACTATGATTCAGCCTTCTGGCTTTTCTCCTTCTCCTTAAACATGCCAAGCTTAGTTCCGTCAGCAGGTCTGTGCGCTGCTGTTCTCATTGCTTCCAGTGGTTTTTTCCCTGCTCTTTATGCAGCTGATCATAGTACTTGCCATATATTCTAACATTACATGGCACCTCCATAGAGAGCCTTCTTTGACCACACCACCTAAAATTCCATTTAGATAGTATTGTATCAGTCACTCAGTCATATCCAACTCTTTGCAACCCCATGGACTGTAGCCCACCAGGATCCTCTGTCCATGGGATTCCCCAGGCAAGAATACCGGAATGGGTTGTCATTCCCTTTTCCAGGGGATCTTCCCAACCCAGGGATCAAACCCAGGTCTCTTGCATTGCAGGCAGATTCTTTACCATTGATCCACAAGGACAGTTAAGACAGAGACATTCAGATAAGTCAGAGACAAATACTGTGCGCTATCACCTATATGTGGAATCTAAGAAATACAACAAACTAGTGAATATAGTAAAAAAGAAGCAGACTCACAGATACAGAGAACAAACTAGTGGTTTCCAGTGATGGGTGAAGGGGCTATTAAGGGAGTAGGAGGTACAATCTGTGGGGTGTAAGATAGGTCAAAGATGTATTGTACACCAAGGGGAATACAGCCAGTGATTTTGTAATAACAAAATGGAAAGTAACCTTTAAAAATTGTACAAAAAAATTGTATCAGGGCTTCCCTGATAGCTCAGTTGGTAAAGGATCCACCTGTAAAGCAGGTGGATTCCTGGGTCAATTCCAGTTCAATTCCTGGGTCAGGAACATCCCCTGGAGAAGGGAAAGGCTACCCACTCCAGTATTCTGGCCTCAAGAATTCCATGGACTGTATAGTCTATGGGGTCGCAAAGAGTTGGACATGACTAGTGACTTTCATTTCATTTAAAAAAAAAATAAACCTCAAAATAAATTTCCATTCAGTGACTTTCCATCATATCTAGTTCCAGTTGCAGTTCAGTTGCTCAGTCGTGTCTGACTCTTTGCGACCCCATGAACTGCAGCACACTAGGCCTCCCTATCCATCACCAGCTGCCAGAGTCTACCCAAACCCATGTCCATTGAGTTGGTGATGCCATCCAACCATCTCATCCTCTGTCGTCCCCTTTTCCTCCTGCCCTCAATCTTTCCTATCATCAGGGTCTTTTCCAATGAGTCAGTTCTTCACAGCAGGTGGCCAAAGTATTGGAGTTTCAGCTTCAATATCAGTCCTTCCAATGAACACCCAGGACTGATCTCCTTTAGGATGGACTGGTTGGATCTCCTTGCAGTCCAAGGGACTCTCAAGAGTCTTCTCCAACACCACAGTTCAAAAGCATCAATTCTTCCACACTCATCTTTCTTTATAGTCCAACTCTCACATCCATACATGACTACTGGAAAAACCATAGCCTTGATTAGACGGACCTTTATGGACAAAGTAATGTTTCTGCTTTTTAATATGCTGTCTAGGTTGGTCATAACTTTCTATCATATCACCATGATCTAATTCTCCCCATAAACAGTACTATCTGCTATTTTCTTGTTTGTACTTGTTTATTTTGCATTTTAAAGTTAAATTTACAAAATTATTCAAAATTATATGTACACAATAAGCACAAAACCATTTAAAATCTCTTCAATGCCATGCCTTGCTTAGTCACTCAGTCATGTCCAACTCTTTGCAACACCGTGGACTATAGCCCGCCAGGGTCCTTTGTCCATGGGGATTCTACAGGCAAGAATACTGGAGTGGATTGAAAATCTATGCAAAATATGCAAAGAAATATCTAAAACTAATGCTAATATGTGGGTTTACCTGGTAAAATCATGGATTGTTCATATTTTCTTATTCATGTTTTCTTCATCTTCCAGACTCTATTATATATTGTGCTTTCATAATTTTGGAGAAGGCCATGGCAACCCACTCCAGTACTCTTGTCTGGAAAATCCCATGGACGGAAGAGCCTCGTAGGCTGCAGTCCATGGGGTCACTAAGAGTCGGACACGACTGAGTATCTTCACTTTCATTTTTCACTTTCATGCATTGGAGAAGGAAACGGCAACCCACTCCAGTGTTCTTGCCTAGAGAATCCCAGGGACGGGGGAGCCTGGTGGGCCGCTGTCTATGGGGTCGCACAGAGTCGGATACGACTGAAGCAACTTAGCAGCAGCAGCAGCATAATTTTGGAATCAAACAAAATCAAAATGAATTTTATCCTGGAAGAGTTGTAGCCTCGGGTCTGGCCTCTGCCTAGAAGCCTTGCTGCCTCCCCATCGGGGTTTTGGAGGCCATGCTCCCTACTCCCCTTGTTTTCCTTGTATATGTCTATCGTGGTACTTCTTAGATCATTCAGAATATCTTCTTTCCCTGTTGGTCTCTCTTTCTAGAGTGTGAACTCCCCTGAGGAACAGAAATCAAGGTCTGTGTCTTTGAGGTTGTATTCACGATACCTACAGTGCATATAAATAAATTTGTTCTGCCTTTAAACATTTCTATTCATATCTATGCCATGCTACTCTCTAATCATAATGAAAAAAGCTTTCAACATGTCCAGTTCCTATCTACACGATTGTCTGCATTATTTTTCTCAAAAGATGAACATGAATACAGGTCAATAAATTGTCCACACAAGTCACTCATAATTGCTCAATCTACTGATTCATGCCTCTCTTAAATTAGAACAATCATACACAGCAAACTGCCAGGGCAGGTTGGGATTTCCTGGATTCTGTTGCATTATTTACATAAACAGATCCTAAGTGGATTATGTGTTTCAAAATCTGCCCTCTTTACATTTTGAGGGTGTACTATTATGACCACTGAATTGAATGACTTCAAATGAAATTCACAAATGATCTCTCACAAATGACTTAACACAGAAAAGAATACAATGCAGGTGTCAAGCTTCAGAATAGCTTTTGATGGTACACTGGAGAGTCTTACTAGTTTAGAGAAGTAATTAGAATTGCAAGGGTCTTGTAGACCTTAGAAGTTATCCGTAATTCTCCTAAGAGTTAAAAGTGCAAGAAAAAGGAGGATCCTTAGGGAACAATTTCAAATCGTAAAGCATTCAGACACAAAATAGGCAATAAAATAGGTAAGTTGATCATCAGCATTGTTCTTTGGATAGTTTCTAGTTGCTAGTGGAAAAATCAACATGAGATATGTATGTTTACAAGGAACTTGATCTATAGAAGAGTAAAAATAGAATGTGATCATTTCAAGCAGTCTATTAACACAGACAACAAAAACCCACTTGCTTACTGACACCTCACATTCTTCTAAAAGGATCAAAGCCTTTAATTACATATTAATAGGTAAAGTTCTCTGCTCCTAAAGATTGTTACAAGTTGATATAAATTCACACTACAATCCAAATAACTGATACTATAGTATTATAGTCTTTCCTGTGAGCAATTTATTTTTAAGAAATCATTGGCTTCCTGCTTACATTTTTTAAACATTAAGGTCCATAGAAGAAAGTTTAGGAGAAAAAAAGAAAATGATTTCTAATCCTATCACACAGGATTAAAAATTTAAAATCTTGGCAGTAATATTTCTGAAATTAATATTTCTGTCTGTGGAATTGTCTTTTTCTTCACCAAGCATGCATAGGAAATAACACAAAAACTTATAAAAATCTAGTGATGTGAACAGATATAAATCTATCACGAGACAATATTGCAGATCCTATGATTGCAGTGTTAATCATTTGCCACTGACTTAACCATATAGGAAATGCTAAAAATATTAGCAATTCTAATTCTATCACTCCAATTTATACCAAGTGTTGTGAATATAAAAGAGAGGTGGATAACTAAACTTTTCTTGGAAAATTAGGCAAGGTGATATGTGTGTTGGGGCATACAAATGAGTAGGAGGTTCCTGAGTAAAGAGTAGGATAAAGACGATTTACAGGTAGCAACAACAGTATGAAATGTAGAAACTTGGGGAGAAGTTAGAACATAGGGTTTCAGACGAAAATGGTAGTAGAGAGGGTTACACATACAGATAGGAGAGAATTACACTGTGAAGAAATGCATTTCTGTGTGGAAGTGGAGGAGTGTATGTTTTTTCACCAGGAAACTGATAGCCACTTGAAGATAAGATTAGAAGTTTTTAGATGATTAATCTGAGAGAAAATTAGAAGGTGAACTAAATAAAGGGACTTAATGTTAAGAAGACCAGATAAGTATCTTACAATATACCTATAAAAAATAGTGCTGAAATAGCTCTGAATTCTCTCTTTAACATTATTTATATTTATCAAGCCTTTTATTATCAAACCATTTCTTTCTCATTTCATTTTGTGTTTGGTTTATTTTTCCTGCTACAAAATCATGACATATTTTTCCAATCACACATACATGAACTAAAATCATCTTTTAAGACAGTATGAAATATCTTATCCATTTAGTAGTGAAAAATACTGACATTAAAAAAAGACTGATACCAAATAAAACTTAAGTCCTCTAAATTCATCCATTCTATGCAATTCTGATTACCATACCAAAATGGCTCTAATTTAACATTTGTGTAAGCTAGATTCAAAATATTTTTTTCCACAATAGTAATTGTAATTTCCACAAACATAAGGAGTATTTTGAGAAGTCACTCAAGATCTGATATTACCCCTTAACTTGCCATATTATTCTCTAGAACTTTGAATGAAAGTAAATACCACTTCCTTTATTTCTGGGTGAGGTTTTTAATCTTACTTGCAAAACAGGAATTGTACTTACACCGAAGGTAATTAGCTGTATTATTTTAGAATGACTATAATTAACATATAGAGGAAAACACATCTCTAGGTCACTCCTGAAGACACTGGAGAGATACCAAGGCAGTTAAGACCTCAAGGGTTAAGACACCAGAGAGAAGGAAATTCTGAGTAAGAAGCCTCAAATCCCATGCTGCATTTCCTAGCTGAGAAGCCAAGCAGGAAGCAGTGAGTGAGAGGACGAGCAGATGAGCAGAGCTTCTAGTGGTCTTAGATAGCCAACTGGGCAAAAAGTGAGCTTGTGGCCCACAAAGGATGGGGGTCCCCGATAATCACTCTAGATATACAGTTGTGATGGCCAGAGAACTCAGAATGAAACAGAAATAGAGTAGCCTATACAAACACTAAAGCCCTGTGATGAATCAGCTCAATTCAAGGTTGCTTGCTTACTTGCCCCAAACATTACATGTGTTAGAACCTAAAGCAAGTTCTCTCCGAAGTATATCATCCAGCAATTCAATCATTGCTACTGTGTTTTCTATGTAATGTTCAGCCATCAATAAAAAAGAAGCATATGAAAATTAGACCAAATGAACAAAAGAGTAAGACGACGTATGAAGTAGAACCAAAGAGATCCAGGTATTGAGGTTGTCAGAGGTTGACTTTAAAATGACTGTAATTAACATTCAAGAAACAAAAAGTGAGTGGAATCATCTATAGTAGATATGCAATGATAAAAATGTCCAGGGAAGTACTTAGGCAGATAAAAATGAACTCATACAGAAGCAGAAAGAAATAGTCACCAAAACAATACATGTATGTGGATGAATAGTGGCCATTTAAAAAATAAAATCAAAATACGGTGGTGTGTAGTCTAAAATATATATAAATTATAAAGTTACATAAAATGTTAACAAAAACATGATAGGATAGTGAAAGGAGTTGGAGTATTGTATGGTGTTTGTGTCATTCTGGAAGTGATTAAAGTAATAATTTATAATAGACTCATGACTCAGTGATCAATATGGTAATCACTAAAATTAATACTCAAGAAAGTTTAAAATAATATATATGCTGGCACAGGGGAAACAGGCTATATTTTAAAAATCGAAAGAAGAAGAAATGAATGGAAAAAAAGGTGGGGAAAATTAGAAATTATGTTGTTTGATAGCTGACTCAAATGTAAATATATCAGTAATGACATTAAGTATAGTGAGTGATTGAATGTGGGTCAGGTTTGAACCAAGTTTGGAAGCAAGGACCAACTGTGATGGTATACAGAGAGAGACAGTATACCACGATGGCAGAAAATACTAAGGAAGAGATAGTTCTAGAGATGTAAAATTAGAAAACAAATCAGTTTGGCAAGCTGACTCAGATTTGTATGGCTGGTTGGGGAGAGGATGGCAAGGACATAAAGTAGCTATGAGACATTTAAACTACTTTAAGATTGTACATTAGTCTGCTTGGGCTGCCATAATCAAGTACCACAGACTGGGTGGCTTAAACAACTGAAATTTATTACCGCACCATTCTGGAGGCTGGAAGTTGAAATCAGGGAATCAGCAGGGTTTGTTCCTTCTGAAACTGTGAGGGAAGATTCTTCTCCAGGCCCTTCTCGCTAGTTTGTCAATGGCTGTCTTCTGCCAGTCTTTTTTCACATCATTTCCCTCTATGCATGTCTGTGTCCAAATTGCCTCTTACTATAAGGACACCATTCATCTTTGACTACAACCCACCAGAATATCCTCATTTTAACTTGCTTATCTTTGTAAAGCCACTTCATGGATCACAGCCTTGTGCATGGCAAAGGAGCTGGCATAACTCAATGAGGCTATGAACCATATGCTGCAGGGACACCCAAGATAGAAGGGTCATAGTGGAGAGTTCTGATAGAATGTGATCCATGGTAGGAGGAAATGGCAACTCACTTCAGCATTCTGGGCAAAGCAGAAACAATGCCCAAGATGTGTCTGGTGGTGAAAGAAAAGTCCAGTGGTATAAAGAACAATATTAAATAGGAACCTGGAATGTTAGGTCCATGAATCAAGGTAAATTGGACGTGGTCAAACAGGAGATGGCAAGAGTGAACATCAACATCTTAGGAATCAGTGAACTAAAATGGACGGGAATGAGTGAATTTAATTCAGATGACCATTATATGTACTACTGTGGGCAAGAATCTGCTACAAGAAATGGAGTAGCCCTCATAGTCAACAAAAGAGTCCAAAATGCAGTACGTGGGTGCACTCTCAAAAACAACAGAATGATCTCGGTTTATTTCCAAAGCAAACCATTCAACATCTCAGTAATCCAAGTCTATGCCCCAACCAGCGAGGCTGAAGAAGCTCAAGTTGGCAAGTTCTATGATAACCTACAAGACCTTCTAGAACTAACACCAAAAAACAGATGTCCTTTTCATCATAGGCGATTAGAATGCACAAGTAGGAATTCAAGAGATAACCTGGAATAACGGGCAGGTTTGCCCTTGGAGTACAGAATGAAGCAAGGCAAAGGCTAACAGAGTTTTGACAAGAGAACACACTAGTCATAGAAAACACCCTTTTCCAACAGCACAAGAGACGACCCTACACATGGACATCACCAGATGGTCAATACTAAAATCAGATTGAGTATAATCTTTGCAAATGAAGATGGAGAAGCTCTATACAGTCAGCAAAAACAAGACTGGGTGCTGACTGTGGCTCAGATCATGAACTCCTTATTGCAAAATTCAAACTTAAATTGCAGAAAGTAGGGGAAACCACTAGGCCATTCAGGTATGACCTAAATCAAATCCCTTCCAATTATACAGTGGAGGTGACAAATAGATTCAAGGGATTCAATCTAATAGACAGAATGCCTGAAGAACTACAGACGGAAGTTCATAACACTGTACAGGAGGTGATGATCAAAACCATTCCCAAGAAAAAGAAATGCAAGAAGGCAAAATGGTTGTCTGAGGAGGGCTTACAAATAGCTGAGAAAAGAAGACAAGTGAAAAGCGAAGGAGAAAGGGAAACATACAGAACTGAATGCAGAGTTCCAAAGAATAGCAAGGAGAGGTAAGAAACTCTTCTTAAATAAACAATGCAAAGATAGAGGAAAACAACAGAAGGGGAAAAAGAGGAAGCTGTGGCTGATTTTCTTTTCTTTGGGTCCAAAATCACTGTATATGATGACTGCAGCCATAAAATTAAAAGATGCTTGCTCCTTGGAAGAAAAGCTGTGAGAAACCTAGACAGCATATAAAAAGCAGAGATATCACTTTGCCAACAAAGGTGTGTATAGTCAAAGCTACTTTTTTCCAGTTCAGTTCAGTTCAGTTGCTCAGTTGTGTCCAACTGAGCATGCAAGGACTGCAAGCACGACAGGCTTCTCTGTCCATCACCAACTCCCTGAGCTTGCTCAAACTCATGTCCATCGAGTTGGGGATGCCATCCAACCATCTTATTCTCTGTATTCCCCTTCTCCTCCTGCCTTCAATCTTTCCCAGCATCAGGATCTTTTCCAGTGAATCAGCTCTTTGCATCAGGTGGCCAAAGTATTGGAGTTTCAGCTTCAGCATCAGTCCTTCTAATGAATATTCAGGACTGATTTCCTTTAGGATGGACTGGTTGGATCTCCTTGCAGTCCAAGGGACTCTCAAGAGTCTTCTCCAACACCACAGTTCAAAAGTATTAATTCTTCAGTGCTCAGCTTGCTGTATGGTCCAATTCTCACATCCGAACATGACTACAGGAAAAACAATAGCTTTGACTAGATGGACCTTTGTTGGCAAAGTAATGTCTCTGCTTTTTAATAGGCTATCTAGGTTGGTCATAGCTTTTCTTCCAAGGAGTAAGCGTCTTTTAATTTCATGTCTGCAGTCACCATCTGCAGTGATTTTGGAGCCCCCCAAAATAAAGTCTGTCACTCTTTCCATTGTTTCCCCATCTATATGCCATGAAGTGATGGGACCGGTTGCCAGGATCTTCGATTTTTGAATGTTGAGTTTTAAGACAGCTTTTTCACTCTCCTCTTTTACTTTCATCAAGAGGCTCTTTAGTTCTTCGCTTTCTGCCATAAGGGTGCTGTCATCTGCAAATCTGAGGTTATTGAAATTTCTCCTGGCAATCTTGATTCCAGTTTGTACTTCATCCAGCTCAGCATTTTTTTCCAGTTCAGTTCAGTCCAGTCACTCAATCATGTCTGACTCTTTGCGACCCCATGAACCACAGTACACCAGGCCTCCCTGTCCATCACCAACTCCCTGAGTCCACCCAAACCCATGTCCATTGAGTTGATGATGCCATCCAGCCATCTCATCCTCTGTCATCCCCTTCTCCTCCTACCCTCAATCTTTCCCAGCATCAGGGTCTTTTCCAATGAGTCAGTTCTTCGCATCAGGTGGCCAAAGTACTGGAGTTTCATCTTCAACATCAGTCCTTCCAATGAACGCCCAGGACTGATCTCCTTTAGGATGGAATGGTTGGATCTCCTTGCAGTCCAAGGGACTCTCAAGAGTCTTCTCCAACACCACAGTTCAAAAGCATCAACTCTTCGGCGCTCAGCTATCTTTATACTCCAACTCCCACATCCATACATGACCACTGGAAAAACCATAGCCTTGACTAGACGGATCTTTGTTGGCAAAGTAATGTCTCTGCTTTTTAATATGCTGTCCAGGTTGGTCATAACTTTCCTTCCAAGGAGTAAACGTCTTTTAATTTCATGGCTGCAATCACCATCTGCAGTGATCTTGGAGCCCAGAAAAATAAAGTCAGCCACTGTTTCCACTGTTTCCCCATCTATCTGCCATGAAATGATGGACCGGGTGCCATGATCTTAGTCTTCTGAATGTTGAGCTTTAAGCCAACTTTTTCACTCTCTCTCTCACTTTCATCAAGAGACTCTTTAGTTGTTCTTCACCTTCAGCCATAAGGGTGGTGTCATCTGCATATCTGAGGTTATTGATATTTTTCCTGGCAATCTTGATTCCAGCTTGTGCTTCCTCCAGCCCAGGGTTTCTCATGATGTACTCTGCATAGAAGTTAAATAAGCAGGGTGACAATATACAGCCTTGATGTACTCCTTTTCCTATTTGGAACCAGTCTGTTCCATGTCCAGTTCTAACTGTTGCTTCCTGACCTGCATACAGGTTTCTCAAGAGGCACGTCAGGTGGTCTGGTATCCCCATCTCTTTCAGGATTTTCCACAGTTTATTGTGATCCACACAGTCAAAGGCTTTGGCATAGTCAGTGAAGCAGAAATAGATGTTTTTCTGGTACTCTCTTGCTTTTTCGATGATCCAGTGGATGTTGGCAATTTGATCTCTGGTTCCTCTACCTTTTTTAAAACCAGTTCACGTACTGCTGAAGCCTGGCTTGGAGAATTTTATGCATTACTTTACTAGCGTGTGAGATGAGTGCAATTGTGTGGTAGTTTGAGCATTCTTTGGCATTGCCTTTCTTTGGGATTGGAATGAAAACTGACCTTTTCCAGTCCTGTGGCCACTGCTGAGTTTTCCATATTTGCTGGCATATTGAGTGTAGCACTTACACAGCGTCATCTTTCAGGATTTGAAATAGCGCAACTGGAATTCCATCACCTCCACTAGCTTTGTTCGTAGTGATGCTTCCTAAGGCCCACTTGACTTTACATTCCAGGATGTCTGGCTCTAGCTGAGTAATCACGCCATCATGATTGTCTGGGTCATGAAGAACTTTTTTGTACAATTCTTCTGTGTATTCTTGCCACCTCTTCTTAATATCTTTTTTACAGTACTCAGGTACAGATGTGAGAGTTGGAACATAAAGAAGGCTGAGTGCTGAAGAATTGATGCTTTTGAATTGTGGTGCTGGAAAAGACTCTTGCGAGTCCCTTGGACTGCAGGGAGATAAAACCCCAGTGAATCCTAAAGGAAATCAACCCTGAGTATTCATTGGAAGGACTGAAGCTGAAGGTCCAATAATTTGGCCACCTGATGTGAAGAGCCAACTCATTTTAAAAGACCCTGATGCTGGGAAAGATGGAGAGCAGAAGGAGAAGGGAGAACCAGAGGATAAGATGGTTAGATAGCATCACTGACTCAATGGACATGAATTTGAGCAAGCTCCAGGAGATAGTGAAGGCTAGGGAAGCCTGGCGTGCTGCAGTCCATGGGGTCAGAGTAAGACATGACTTAGCAACGTAACAAGTAGAATCTTAGTAAAGACCATATCTCTAAGTTAGGTCACAGTGTGAGGCACTAGAGGTTAGGACTTCAACATATAAATTTGTGGTGGGGCACAATTCAATCCGTAACACAGTATTTATCATTATCGTCGTGGTGTGAAAGTCAAATGTGTTTGGAATGCTTTACAAGACAACAGAAAATGTTTTTAGAAACATGAAAATGCTAATAGAAGTATATAATTCCTGTTATACTTGAGTATGAGCAGAATCTGCTATCAGCAGCAGTGAATCACCTTAAGGACGTTTTATTTGTGTTCAATTCTGAGTTGCACACATAGGAAAGATTTCAAAATCTTAGGAAGGATCAGTGCAGAGCCCCTAAGTATTAGTGAACATCAGTTAATACCATTTTCAAAGAACAGAAGATATGAATTAGTTCAGTTTTTTGATTAAAGATATTTACCGCTCCCTTCCCCATGCCCAGAATATACCTCACACCCATCTCAAAAGTGTTGGCTAGATTTTTACAGTCCCATCCCAGACATCTTACTCTTTGTGGCATTTTAATTACACAACAATTAGGCACACACTGATATACACTGATTTTTTTTAAGTTATATTTTTGTTAAATAGCTGTTCAAATAGCTTGTTCCACTTGGATTTTCACACAACACCTTAATTCAACCATGTGAAATTATACTTTTGTTCTCCAGCGTGTATTGTGTTTAATCCAAGAGATTTGCAAGATACTCACTTTGTAAGAATGCAACTTATATATTGCTATTTAATTGTAAAAATAAAAGAGAAATGAAGATTTATTGATATTTTTACCTTAAGATGAATAACTTTGTCTACCCCATATTGGTCACGTGTCATCGTTGGCATGTGAACTACTTTGAGGGCAATGTTTAGAGTTCCATGAGAGGGCTTATAGGCCCCATGCCCCAACCCCCACCTCCATCCATCTATAGCATCATGAGATGATTTGTAGACTTTGTATGCCTAGTTAAGATTCTTTGATTACTTGTCTAGTTTTAACCAATCAAACTCTTTGAAAATGGATGTGACCTAATAAGATTTCTGAAAAGTAACATTAGAGTGAAGATATTATGAAAAATTCAAGCACAAGAAAAGAGCAATAAAGAGAGTGCATTGGCACCTCTAGCAAGGGTTTCTCAGCTGGGACAGGAAGGAAAACAAGGTCAACCTAATTATTTCTGCTCAAAGTTTAAAAAATACAAATCCTAGAGAATACTATTAGAAAAATGAGTTGGTATTCATTACTGTGACCTCTGACCATCTTTCAAGCCATAAAACATTGTAAGACTCTAAAAAACTAAGCATCTAGAACATGAAAACAAATCTCAATAATTGGAAGTAAAAAGCTTTTTATGTATATTAATGAGAAAATAATGTTAAATGTTAATTCGATAATTACCTTCTTTTCCGTGTCTATTTTGGTGTTTTTCCAAAATGCATATATTATTATATTACATGTGTATATAAAACATAATGAAACAGATAGACATATATTGAGATGCTCTAAACTGTTTTGCTAGCATTAGGGTCTGATAAAACAAGTGGGAGATTTATACTCTTCATATGCCTTATTTTTATTTGGAAGTAGATATATCAAGTGAATTTCCAACTGAAATTTCTCCATTTTAAAAATATCACACTTACTTTGACAAAGTGAAGCTAGAGAGTTCTGACGAGTAAGTTTCTGAAGTTCCAAGATCAATTCAGAAGCAAATTCTATACAAATATAACTAGCTCATTAAAATGGACATAGGACACAATGTGCTTAGCTAAAAAAAATAACAGAGTTGAATATACTTTTCACTTAATCACAGTATTTACTGAATGTTTATTATATGTCAGGGACTCGCTGGACTCCTTTCTGGTGGAAATGACAAAAAAATAAATGTACGATGTGTCAAATGTGATAAATGCTAGCTAGGGAGATACCAACATTAGGATGCACTGGCTAAAGGATGCTAGCGAACGCGACTGTTACTTCATCGAAGGTGATCAGCAAACCCTTGACTGATGAGGTGAGTTGAACAGCCATGAGCCGGCTGGGTGTTCCAGGCAGAGGGAAATGAGGGACAAACCCCCTGCATGATGTGTTCCAGTAACAGCAAGGATGCCAGTGGGAGAAGAAGTGGAGGCAGCAAGGTTGGTACTAGTACGACAGTAACAGGCAGCAGAAGACTAGATCAAAAGCAAGCCTTCAGCCACTGGAAGAGGTCTGTATTTAGCTCTGAATGAAAGGGCAAAGCCACTGGAGGATAAAGAGACAATAAGTGACATAACTGAAAAGGATGGACATGTTTTAGAAGTATGACTCTGGCCTGTTGAGTCATAGTCATCTGTGGATAGGGAACTTAGCAGAGAGACCATTTCTGAAAATGTGATAAAGCGAGTGACAATGATGACTAGACCAGGATGGCAACCATGGAAGGGTAGGAAAAGGATGGATTCTGGACATATTTTGAAAGTAGAACAAAAAGTATTTGCTGAGGAGTTGGGAGAGAAGGACCAAAAAATCAAAACTCCCTCTCAAATTTGAGGCCAAAGCAACTAGAGATTGGGAGGAACACGTGTCGGGGGGAGGGGAAATTGGTGGAAGGGTAGCCTGGAAGCACGGTAAGGAACAAGGAGGGTCCCCATCTCTAGGACCATGGCACAAGCAGGTGGGGGGGGGGTGAAATAACGGAACAGTAAAGAAGGAAGCTGCAGAGGAAGTATTTTCCCAGTGGAAACTCAGGCTTGGGATAGAGTAAGACGGTAAATGGACAGTTTTAGAAAGAAAATGAGTCTAAATGATTCACTTTGCTGTACAGCAGAAACTAACACAACATTGTAAATGAACTATACTCCAATAAAAAGTAATTAAAAAATAGAGAATTAGGCTATATGGAGTTATGACATATGGAAATTTTTTTTCCGGTTGAAGAATAACAGGAGTTCTGGAGATCAGTGGAAAGGATTGGGGGAGGTGGGTTTGGGGACATGGAGACAGACTGAGGGTGTACAGAGTCGTGTGGGGGTGAGAGTCAGGGTAAGGAAGGATAACCTTGTTTTGTCAGTCACTGATATAATGAAAATAAAGGGCATCATTTAGTAATCCTATCTAATATTTTGATAATTGATATTAGGATGTCATTCAATTCAAACATAATATATTATGGTTTTTGAAACATAAATAAATTTCCAAAGAACCTTTGAGGATGAACCATGTGAAGAAGTTGAATGCTAGGGATAAGAATAATAAAACACAGATTCTCACCTTCCATGAAATCTTAATTTAGTTGGGGTTTTTAAGCCAAATAACTGAGAATTTCTATAACCTACTATTTTATAAAAATGAAAAATAATATGATTCATATAAGGCTATATTTATTTAAACAAATACCATACAGGTGGTATATTTTTAAAACTTCAAGTTCAGAGGAGAGATACATAACTGTAGCCTGGGGTTGACTCAAGAGGTGTCTTGACAAAGTGATGAATAAGCAGTAAAAAGGGGAGGATGCATTCCAGGCAGAGAGAAAAGATCAAAATTTAAGGAACTTTTCTGAGTTTCTTGGTTGATGTTCTTCCTTCTATCTAAAGCATAAATTCTCCATAAATATCTAAATATTTCACTAGTATGATTATTAACTATTGGATGATTATATTTCAGGGATATTAACCAGCTTGTCTCTACTGACAAAGCTGTGCATTTTTATTTTTAATTATGCTACTGACATCAAAAAAAAAAATCCGAAAGCAAAGAGAGCAGATGTGTATTCCATGGGATTTAAAGAGTAATCCATCGTCCATTGCACCCACTTAGGTTCAGGCAGGAAGAAACACTTGCTAATGAGTCAGATGATTACCACCATTGAGTTTATTTAGAGGAATTCCATGTGTGAGGGTGGGCCTGGAGTGAGTACACCCAGAAATAGAAATGTGAATGCCACCCTGTCAACATTATTAAAGTACAGATATGCTGACTCGGCTTTGTACAACTGAAGTTTATCAACCGTTACTGTTCTAGGCTGCAGCTGAAATCTAGATGCTCTCCTAACACAGACTCAGCTTATAGGTGCTGTTTGGCTAGGCTGCCCACACGGCAGAGGTATATACTATAAAAAACTGAACTGAGATACTGCCATGCACTTGGAAAGTCTATGACAAGAATCTACTGCCATCAAGAGCATCTTTCCTTCATAGCAGGTCAAACACAACTCTAATTCAACTCTTCACCAAGCTGCAATTTATTTCACAATCACTATTTGATTTTAGACATAAACTGAACTATTCACTGCAATGATTGACACTATTAATCATTAACTGGCTCTTAAGTGTTAAGGAGAATACACACACAGTAATTGTCTGCCACAAAAATAAAGAAAACCATCCTTTTTTGTTTCAAATTGTAATATCTGCTTAACTATTCTGTTTCAGTGAAATGTTGAGTACAAAGTCACTGTGTCTGTTTTCAAAATATGTGTTGGTTTTTTTACCCTGAATTTTTTTAAACTACATCTTAAAATGCTGTTTTAATTTCTGTCTTTTCTACAAATGATTGTCTTGTCCCTCTTTAGGAAACCTGCTGATTTCCAAAAATGTTTGAGATATTTGATAATAGGAAAGGGGTTCCAAAACTCCATTTCTGTCAGCATTTAATTATAGTCGATCTTAGGTAATACTCACTCTTGTGCAGTTACAGTGAAAAAATCATTAACCTTCCTAGAGTAAATCAAACATATCCTCAAACAAAAGCTTTACACAGGGGACCATCTCCTTAAAGATTATCACATCACAGAGCTCAAAGTACAGTTACTCTGTGGTTTATACCACTAGGTGATTCTGAGCATAATCACAGATATTGACATTTGTCTGAAGATGTATATTCTTTAAAAATTTTTAGATTAATGACTGTGTATATCATAATTATGCAAATAGTTGAATCCATTAACAAAAAAGAGTTACCTACAAGATTTTTTTGTGGTCAAAACCTATAAATAAGCTCTATGCTCAAAAGGAAAGAAGGCTGGACACTGGAATCCAAATACCTAGGTTTGAATCCTATGTATTTTGTCTTTTTTAAAAAAAATTAATTTACTTATTTTAATTGGAGGCTAATTACTTTACAATATTGTGGTGGGTTTTGCCATACATAGACATGAATCAGCCATGGGTGTACATGTACACCCACGTACACCCAAGGCTGAATCCTGTTTGCCTTTAGGAAAGCTAACTGACCTCTCTGAATCTATTTTCTTTGCTTTGCTTTTTTATGGTGGTGGTGGGGGGTAATCTTTATAACAGTGATCTTACCTTCTGTTTCATGGTTGTTGAAAGAATTAAATAATTGCCTGTTACATATGTGATAGATAGTGATTAAAGCTAACTGCCAGTTTTGGCTGTAACTTCAGCAAAATTATTTAAATCTATTGCATAGCTACAAGAGACAAGGGAAGGGAAATACTTAGTATTAGCTAATAACCAGTATCTGGGAAAATAATTATTTCTACAAGCATCGATTCAATATTATATGCTCTCCATCCTCAACTGTTCCATGTACCACCATGGCCTCCACACTATCAGAAGGCATCCAGTTCCCATTTAAAGGCATCACCAGTATCTTCAAAAGAGAAATGAAATTAGGATTTGGCTGGAGGGGAGACAAAGATCTAGGCAAAGATCTAAAACTAGACAGCATGACGGTCAAGAGGTATGACTGGGAAAGGGGACCTTCAGGGCAGTGAGTAACCAAACTCTTCGGATTCTGTCTTTAGCAATTTGTGGAGCCTCTGGGAGAGGCGAAGCCAATAGACAGTAGCTATAGGTATCTGGAGCTCAGGGATGAATTCTAGATTAGAAGATTCATGAGGAATTCAACAGCATTTAGTAAGGAGCTGAAGCCATGTGTCAGGGGGAGGTAACCCAGGAGGAAAACACAGGATGAATACAGAGGATTTAGGCAGTATCTAAAAGATAGGATTTGGCCTGAGGGATACTTAAAATTGAGCTTACTCAGAGGAAAAGAAACTCACATTGGGAAATACAATCACTGGCAGATATATATAAAGAAAACCAAGATGAGTACTCTCAAAGAAACCTGAGAAGGAAACTTTTAAAGAGGAAACAGTAGAAAAGTCATTGGATTCAGCAGTGTGTTGGACATATTTCTAAGAAACCTAAGAACAAAAGCCAGCCTTCTTTGAGTGAGGAACAAATTAGTAACTGAGAAATTGCAAAGACAGTAAATATAACATATTTCATGAGGAAGCTTGGTTGAGAAGGAAGGAGAGAAGTTAGACACTGCTTATCATGGGACATGGGCTCCAGATGTGATAGTTTCTGAGTATGTTCTAGGCCGAGGAAACATTTAGTGCAGAGAAAGAAAGTAGACAAGGCAGAGGAGACCAGACCTGACAGGGGAACGGAGATGATTCCTGAAGAGAAGGAACGGACTGAAATCTAACCCTTAATGTGATTTCCCTTGACCTCCAAGTGGGAACAAAGACAGTCTCTCATTAATGCCCGTTTTGAAACTGTCAAGAGACACAACACAGCAGCAGCATCTGGTCATCTGCTAGAAGTCACATTCCGTTCAGTGGAGATTATACAATCAATTCATGACTTTCAGTGTTGATAATTCCATTGCTCTGCCAGTTGAAGAGACAGCATGCAAACATGCTCATTTGCATCCACTAGAAAATTGAGGGTGAAGTAAAAGAGATAAAACTCTGGGAGAAAGCGACAGATCAGATGAAAATTTCCAACTGAAATTAAAGGAATGTACTGAGCCTGAAATGGGCTATGTGTGCTGTATGCTGAGTCACTTCTGTCATGTCTGACTCTCTGGACTTTAGCCCACCAGGCTCTTCTGTCCATGGGATTCTCTAGGCAAGAATACTGGAGTGCGTTGCCATGCCCTCCTGCAGCAGATCTTCCCGACCCTGGGATTGAATCTGAGTCTCTTACATCTCCTGCATTGGCAGCGGGGTTCTTGACCACTAGCGCCACCTGGTAAATGGGCTATAGGTCATGAGAATACAGTTTCTAGAAAATTCAGGGTAAAAGGCACTGTGATGTGTTGGCTGGAGATTACAAACAGAAGGTTCATCCTAAAGGATAAAAGCTATCTGGGAAAGTTAAAGCTCAAAATTTGTTCAACTTATAATACCTGGGGCAAGAAAGAGGACTCGATGAATCCAGAAAAAAGCATGGTGTCTGGAAGTCGGCGGTTTTATCTGAGAATGCAGAACCTCTCAACATTTATTTTGACTGAATCTTTGCTATCAAGGACCATGATCTTCAAACTAAAAAGAATAAAACAAACATGGTCCAGAGATATTTGAAGTACACAAGAGGTGACAAGATAAGAGAGAATGAGTTCAATTCACACAGGATACATAAACAATTCCCAGAGCACAGAAAGAACTAGCAAACCCCGCAAATGGAACTTTTTGAGACTTTTTTTTTCCAATAGAAAAATAAGGAAGGTGCCAGAAAACATAAGAAAATCACCTTAATTTTCAGGGAAAAAAGAGATAAAGAAATCATAGACTCTAGGAACCATAGTGCCAAAGGCAAAAATACTAGGATGCATCATTATACAGATATACAGGTAATTTGTACATATGAGAGATCAAAGCAGGAAAAAGTGAACATACACAGCCTATGCAGACATCCACAAAGCCTCTTTAGAAGAAATGGCTTTTGAAGATGGGGGACATTTTAACATATGGAAAGGAGGAGGGAGTGGGACAGTGGGTGGGGCACGTCAGACAAATGGGAGCAGCACAACAGAGAAGGCAGCAAGACTGTCCTTGTTAGGCTTGGAAACAATATATAGTATAAATGTGGTAGACCAGAAAGAAAATCTGGTACTTAAAAACTTACTACTTTTTAAGTGGGTATATTCTGCCAGAGGCCCCCAACCTTTCTGGCACCCAGGATGGGTTTCGTAGAAGACAATTTTTCCATGGATGGGGGGTGAGGGGAGTGGTTTCAGGATGATTCCACTTCAGAGTGTAGGTGTTCCGATGTGGAACAGATGTCAGCCCGGCAGGCAGAGCTGTGAAAACAGGATGTCAACTATGGTACTTGAAGTTTGTATGACCTAATTATCAGTTTTTAATGGTGTGCATTTTGTTGGTTTTAAGTAAAAAATTCAGTAAAAGTCTCCGTATTTCAAAGACTGTCACCCATCAATACTAATTCCCTTATTGTCAAGATGCTGTCACCTGCCAACCTTCTTAAGACCAAATGCGGAATGCAGTATGGCAGTTTTATTTATGTGTAAGTAAACTCATTCCATTGCCTTAAGGTTCCAGAGTAAAGCAAACAATATATTTTTCTGGGCAGTTGGAAACAATACTAGTATATTCCAATGGCAACATTCCAGCAGATGCCCTGGTAGATATTTTACCAGCTCTAGCAGTAAATTAAGCAATGGCAGTGACCACAGAGATGGAAAATTCAATCAAGGCTGCATACTGACCTCAACTTTTAAATCACATAAACACATAAATTGGATTTAGGATAGTAGCAAAGGCTGCATGGTAAAAACGGACATAAATGTGGATGAACATGTACCTGGTTTTGATACTAAAGACAGTACCTGGGGTCGAACTAGGGATTCCTAAATTTGAGTCAGATTCTACTTTCGGGTTAATCATCTCTAAAATGGGAATAAGTTGCATAATTGGGATAGTTCAGACAGAGTTTTCACAGCAGGGAAATATGCCTGGTGCATGCACAGTAGGTGAGCATTAATTTTATTGTAACATTTGTACTTTCATCTGTTAACATTTCTTGATCCACATTTGTCACAGGCCTGTTGTCTAAGTGATGATTTAAAAGATTTTAAGTTTTTAGAAAGCCTATTAAATATGAACTTCAAGTCTGTTAATATCATTTTGTTATGAAATACCAATTTTTCTCAAACAAATAATACTAATTATCTCACAAGGGATTCTGTTCTGTCTTCAGTACAGCCCATTTCTGCACAAGTAACTCAGCTTCTACTTGCAGGGAATTTTTCACCTAATCAAGTATTGACATAGAAAATGTATTCCTGTCCTAACCTAAGCAATAAACAGCTGACACAAAGAGGTTCAATATTTGTGCACCAAGTGTTATACAGATGATTTGTGATGACACAAAAGTGTAGTTTTCATCTTCTGAAAGCATTTCCTTGGCTTTCTGCTGAAAGAAGGGGAAAAATCTGCCATCACTCCTTTCTATTTAGACACCTGAATTTCATTGAGAAGGAGACTTGGTGACAAGAGTGACATGATTATATGCTGCCTCGTGCCTTGCTGAGCAGGTGGGGGTACCAAGGCCAGTGGAGATAAGGGAGAATGTGAGAAATGAGAAGTGAGTTCATGCATCTGGTATTTGTTGATTCTCTAATAATCAGAAAGATTTTATTTAGTTAGAAAAGACACTGCTATGTTTTTCTGCATTTTTTACACGGCCATAGTTTAACCCCTAATTAGCTGAAGTTGCCTTGGTTTTCCCTAATGGCCAGCTAGCTGGCTTCAGAGTGTAACATGGCCTGACGCCAAAGCCTGGAGTATGAGGCACCTCCGGGTCTAATGACCGCCCGTGGCCTCAGGTCACCTCCATCCACCAAGCACGAGTGACAATCTGATTTTTTTATATCTCTTGTCATTACAATGAAGCAGACTCACATCGCTTATGGCATCCATTTCCTGTCATTCAGAAAGAAATGGTGCCTTTTTTTTTCCCCCATGTCAGTTTACTTGCCAATGAAAACAGGTTTTCCTGAAGGAGCCAGTAATCTCAAGGCACCTGTATGGGACAAATTTGTTCAAAATACGGACATACTTTCTTCTCAAGCTGTTGAATCAGTGCAGCCTTAGGCCAGAGGAAACTTAGAATGCAAGCCAATCACCAAAGAAAGACTCAGGACATAACCCTGCAGTGTAGAGATCTCATTGTACAACAGACTCCTCCCAGTTTTTTAAGTATGCAGAACAGCTATAGTTTTGCCCATTTCATATATATCGTCTCATCTCCTCTATATTCCCCAGTTTTCCTTAAGAAATTGATAAAAGGGGAACACCCATCCCAACAAAATGCTCCCCGCAGTCCACAGTATGGAAGAAATGGGCAGCAAAATACAGTCATCTATCACTAACGGCCACCACTGAGCTACTTTTAGCTTATTTGGACGCCAGCAGCGAGTCCCGCTCAGAACTCCCACGTGCAGAGCCAGGCTCCTACCTACACAGTAAAATCAAGACACTTTTTCTCCTCAGCTGATCATCTAACATTTCTAAAGTCTTCTGAAGCCTATCAAAAAGTTGAATAAGTAACATTTTCACTAATGTCCTTGATCTACAACTCTAAACACAGACACTGAATAAATCAAACCCCAAAGTCCTTTAGCACCAAAGTAATGTTTTTCATTTGAAATACCTTACTCTTCCTTGAAAAGGGAAATATTTCTTCAAATGAAACACAGATCTAACCTGCTAAGGGTTACAATTACTGAGAGAGAGAGAGAGATGTGCTATTTCCTCAGGAGAATATATTTCAATTTTTTTTCTGTAATCTAAAGAAAAATGTTAAGTTTCATTTTACTTTTGGTTTTGTCTCCCTTTTCAATGGTTCTTTATTAGTATCTATCTTTAGCAATAAGGGACTTCAACATTATGTAGTTATTCATGTTTCCCCAACATAACAGGACTTCAAGCAAGTTCAAGGTTAAAAGGGCATCAATCCCAACCTGAGAGAGTCATTCTATATTTAACACAGAAAAAAACTCTAGTATGAAGAGAGGCAAATGTCTCTTCTCTCCATTTTGCCTGGTGAGGTGTGTGCACTTCCTGTTTCTGTTTCTCTCCTTGTTCACTCTCATATATTGTGGACTTTATCTCCCTGGAGATAACTTTAACAGACACAATTCAGACCCTGCAAAGAGTGACCCAATGCCTTGGGAATTGGCATCAAGCCAGGCTGACAGATGGTTATCAGTTCAACAAGAAATATGCTAGGTTAGAGCATTACCAGCCAAATTCTTCTTTGAAACCACTCAAAGGGAAGCCTGTGAACACCTGTGTGCTTTTACACAGAGATTTTCCAATTAGGCTATTCTAGTGTTGTCTTAAAGAGAGGACTTAGAAGTAAATTTAGTTGTTTGTTTTTGTGGATTTACTTGTTTCCTGGATTTTGAATTTACGTGGTTATTCATACACAGCAGGGAATGGTTTTTATATTTCTGAAATTCATGGAAGGCACTCAGAAACTGCATCCAAAAGGCTTCTTCCTCCTGTGCAAGCCTCCAGCCAAAGCAGGAAAACAACTGCTCAGGATTGTTTTTTTCTAGATGCTGAAGCTGGCTAAGGAACTGCTCGTGTATTTTTCCCCATCTTAGACTCTACTGAATCTGCTACACAAATTAATGAAGATGAAATATCACTTTCTTTGATTATCAGTAAATAGTTCACAAATTAACACTGAACTACAAATGAGGGAATAATGTGTCTTTTTGAGAAAACCAGATGCTTTCTCTTCTGTAGTACGTGCAATAACAGGGTGGAATGGTTAATGTACAATGCATGCCATCTGCTGACTAATGCAGAGTATTTACAAGCGTAAATTCTCCCAATAACTGTGTTTGGTAAAAGATTATGTGAATTAATGCAACTACATTTGAACCACAACTTGGATCTTGCCAGTTTTGTTTCACTTTTCTAGTCATGACTCGGCATTCTCTCTAATTAGAAAAAAATGATAATAAAAGGCAAGGGCTCTGAGGTTAAATTTGATGGTAAGTTTTCAAATGCCTCTCAGATATGCAGTAAATAATGAATAAATCTGAATGTTTCTCCCTTTACTCATGTCAATTAAAGGAATAAAATATGTTTCTTAAAACCCCATAGTAGAGCTATGAATCTCTGAGCTTTTCCTATTCCTGATATATGTGTTGTGCTACTTTATACATCAATTTGAATTAGATATAAACCACATCGCTGGAGAAATGTAATTTGTATTTTTGTTTAGACACAGCAAGTACTATAGATAATTATTAGATATTGTGTACAATTTATATTCAGCAGAAACAGTTCAAAAAAATGATCAAGATTACCGATCTCTGTTGTTAATTTAATAGTTCAGTCAGTACAACTGAAATGTGTTCAAATGTACATCCATTCGCAGGTACTAATCTCATGTACATAATAATTTCTATCTTTAAAAATAAACAGAATAACAGAATATTAATTTTGTATTTTTCTAACCTAAAATTTCACCTGTAATGACAGCTCTGATTTACTGCCACCGATAACTCACAGTTTGATTTTCTAAGTTCAAATATCATTTTCAGTGTCTTGGAAACTATCACAAACTTCATTTGATTAGCATATAAGTTAACAGATACTAATCTCACCACCTCTTTTTTTTTTCCCATTAGCATTGCGAATACTCCCTTTTAAAGGATCATAGGGAGAGCAAGTATGTACCAGGCAGAAACTGATGATAGTTTGGATCTTGAAACAAGGGACTCTCACATCTCACTTTGTGAACAATTAAGCACCTTTCTACCTCAGGGCACTTTTCAGTCTGTACAATGCAAAATAGCCTTAGATGGCTTGAGGAGTCACAAGACAAAGTTTGAAGCTGCCTGGATGGCTGGAAGTTAAAGAGAAAATTTCCAGAAAAGAAAGCCAAGTAGAAGGGAGCTCCAAAATCTGCATGGAAACGCCATTCAAATACTTGGCTGACCTTCAGACTATCATGTGCATGCGAGACTCCAGGAGCAACATATGGAAGGCTAAAGCAATTGAACAAAGACTTCAGCTGCTGTCCATTTCAGGCAAGACAGGGTTTGAATCCAACAAAGGTAACTGCCTGCTACAAGAAAACTGACACTGTTCCGGGAAAGAAAACAAAAAAAAGTTAAAAATGGTCAGTTTTTTATGAATTTTATGAGAAATATTCACTTATAAATTCAAGAGGCCCAGAAAACCCAAAGCAGGATAATACAAAGAAAAACATGCCTAGTCAAACTTCTGAAAGCCAAACATCAACAGAAAATTTTAAGGCAGACAGAAAAGGAGCCAAAACATTACACATACAGGGGCACAGTTAATATGAATGATGACTAAGTTCTCATTAATGGAGGCTAGATGTCATATTTAAATTGCCATAGGAGGAAAAAAAAATAACTTTTATTCCAGAATTTTGTATCCACTGAAAATACCCTTTAAAATGAAGGTGAAATAAAAACTTTCTTTTAAAACATTTTAAAAAGACCTGAATTATTTTAAAAAATGCTTAAAAGTAATTTCTTCAACCTAAAGGGAAAGTATATCATAAAAACCCAAATGTAAAGGAAATAAACAGCATCAGAGGTTAATATCTAGGCAAATGCAAATGATAACTTTTTCATGTCATTTTTCTTAAATTTATTTAATAGACCTATGAGTATTTAAATCAAAATAGAAAAAGTAATTGTGGGTTTCATAGAAGTATCAGAAAAATATAAGACAACAAAACATTAGTAGGTGTAAATGGAGTTGCAAAGGTGTAGTAAGGTCCTTACACTTCTTGTGAAGTACTAAAGTACTATTTGAATTTTGCCTGTGATAACTTAAAGATGTATACTGTAATCTCTAGATCAGCCACTAAAATAGCTAAAGACATACTGTATATTTGAACAAGAATGTCTATACACCTTATCTATGATAGGTAAAATTCAGATAAAACCAAAATATCCATCAACAGGAAAAATAAATTATGACATATCCATGAAATGGAGGTATGTACTTACAAAACAGTGAACTAGGGATATACAGTAACAATGATGAATCTCAACTAGGCTATGTTAAGTGAAAGAAGTCAGACACAACAGAATATATTCTAAATGACTCCATTTCTAGGATGTTCAAGGTATAAGTAAAAGTAATGTATGGTGACAGAATTAAAAAAATAAGTTGCCAATGAAGTATTGTGTGACTTTGGTCACCTGATGTGAAGAACTGACTCATTGGAAAAGACTCTGATGCTGGGAAAGATTGAAGGTGGGAGAAGGGGACGACAGAGGATGAGATGGTTGGATGGCATCATCGACTCGATGGACATGAGTTTGAGCAAGCTCTGGGAGTTGGTGATGGACAGGGAAGCCTGGTGTGCTGCAGTACATGGGGTCGCAAAGAGTCAGACCCGACTGAGCAACTGAACTGAACTGAGCTGAAGTATTATGGGTTGACTGTAAGTGGGTACAAGGAAACTCTCTGGGATCAAGGAACTCTCCTATTTGTTGAATAGGTAAATTATTACAGAACTGTATACATTCATCCAAACTTATCGAACTATACCCTTCATAACTGAGCATTTCACTGTGTGTAAATACTGCCTCAATGAAGAACTGTAAACAAATAATGAACTCTAGTTAGTAGGTTTTCTTTTTGTACTGGCCTGGGTTAGCAATTCTGAAACAACTTTTGTATCTCGGGTGTGAACAAATAAGTATATTAAAGATATTAGGTGAAAGCTTTTTCATTGTTGAGAAGAGAGATACAAAGATGGAAAGAGAAGACTGTTATAGGGAATTGAAGTTGTCAGGTAAATATGTGTGTGCGTGTCTTTCCTAGTTCAGGCCATTGAAAAAGAAAATAGCTCTCCAGCAACAGGACACGTCTAGCACCTAGATCTTGGTTTCTGAATACTGTTTTCCTCTAAAAGGAAATATAACTCCTTAGAAAACTGGCTGACACCAGCACTGAGACTATGCCAAAAAATAATTTTTGTTGTTTTGTCACTAAGTCGTGTCAGACTCTTTGCGACCCTATAGACTGTAGCCCGTCAGGCTCCTCTGTCCATGGGATTTCCCAGGCAAGAATACTGGAGTGGTTAGCCATTTCCTCCTCCAGGGTATCTTCCCCATCCAGGGATCAAACCCACGTCTCCTGCATTGGCAGGCAGATTTTTTTTGTATCGCTGAGCCACCAAAGAGCCCCCCAGAATAATGAAATGCTTAAAAAATCTTGAGAACACATTAAAGCACACAATAGCCAACCAGAAGGTACTCACACAAGCCAAATCTGGGGAAATTTGAGCATTAAAATAAACAATAACAGTAAAAGATTATAACCCATTGAAGAAAATAAGAATCCATGTTTGCAAATTAATATAATGAATGAGCAAATAACAGATGGAGAAGGAAAAGCTCTTCCTCATAGTACAATAGAATGCCAACTAATAGATGTAGTACAGTTAGAATGTCATCAATGGGAAATAATATTAATGGATATAATGTGATGAAAGAGAGGATATTTCTATAACTTCAATGCATCACTCCACCAATTACTTATGAATTACAAGAAAAATATAGTTACTTTATATTTATGAATTCTGGGAGATAGCACTTTAACCAAGTTCAGAAAATAATGCATACCTATACATATATGCATACACTTACAGAGAGGGGGAACATAAAGTAAAGGGGGCAAAATAATACATAAACAATTGGTGACCTTGGTGAGGGATAATTGAAGATCTGCCAAAGTATAATTTTTAAACAAAAAACATAGGAGAAACAGAAGTAAACTTAAAAATCAAATATTAAATATGTAAATTTCATTATTGGGGCTTCCCAGGTGGCGCTAGAGGCAAAGAACCCGCCTGCCAATGCAAGAGACATAAGAGATGCAGGTTCGATCCCTGGGTCAGGAAGATCCCGTGGAGAAGGAAATGGCAACCCACTCCAGTATTCTTGCCTAGAGAGTCCCATGGACAGAGGAGCCTGGTGGGCTACAGTCCATGGGGTCACAAAGAGTTGGACACAACTGAAGCAAGAAACAGAAATAAATTTAAAAATCAAGTATCAAGTATGTAAACTTCATTATAGGTGTTATCATTATTGCTTGGTTTTTACTAAGCATCATGATCATAATTTTCATTTAACTACAGCACTAAGGATCACTCTGAGAGGAGATCTTGAAAATGTGCTATTTTCTTTGGAAACATATCAAAGTGTTGAACCTGGAGAAAGCAGTTCCCTTCATTTCCTGTACATTAATAGAGAGCAAGCATTAAGATGCATGTCATTGTAAGAACTGATCGTAAATTGTAACCAAAAGTCCCACATGGTTGTGGGAAGAGGGGACGAAGAACTGAGTGACTCTTCTCATGACAAGATGGAAGACAGGTTAGAGCAGGTTAAGTTCTAAACTGATGTTTCAAAATACCTACGCATTTTAACTAATCATCATTATAAAATGCAACATGAGGAGCTAGTCTATATTTAATTTAGATATTCTCTAATACTTGAAAACTGCATGTTCCTTGGACCCTATATAAGATGACCAAGATGAAGACCATGTACAGCTATCCAACCTATTTTTTTTAATTGTTTCTGATCCATGATGCACTAAAAAACATGCCAGCTTCTCTGCTGAACTTGATTGACTTAATTTCTATTACTAAAAAGAGTAGTACTTTTTTATAAATATTATTTTTAATTTATTTTTTAATTGAAGGATAATTGCTTTACAGAATTTTGTTGTTTTCTGTCAAACCTCAACATGAATCAGCCATAGGTATACATATATCTCCTCCCTTTTGGACCTCCCTCCCATCTCCCTCCCCATCCCACCCCTCTACGTTGAGCCCCTGTTCCAGTTTCCTGAGCCATACAGCAAATTCCCGTTAGTTATCTATTTTACATATGGTAATGTAAGTTTCCATGTTACTAAAAGAGCAGTACTTTTTAAAATCTAATTTTTACATAATTCAACACCACCTTTCTTTTATACATTCCTTATAATATGCTTTCAAAAAATAGTCATCAGTCATGAGTTGTTTCAAATTCATTTTTCTTCATTCCTTTCCGCCAAAATCTCCCAAACCCTCTGAGTTCCAATACCTCTACATTTGCATTTGAAAACTTCAGTAGCCCAAGTCTCAACTTCTGTAACTTCTACTTCCTTGCAACTCTCATTTATTCTGCTTTCCCTGGTGTATTTTTTCAGATGCTGGTGCTTCGTGTCTTTAAAGTGCAACTAGATTTTTAAACCTAGCTCATCCCTCCAGAGCCCCCCTCAGCAAAGACTGCTAGAGCTGCCTGGGATTGGTACAGAAGACATTCTCATAAAACAGAACAAGCTCAAGACTTTTCATTAGGGCTGCATCTAAAGAGGGCCTGTGAGCCTTTATCAGAGAGATGCTTGTGGGGAAAATGGAGTTAGAGTTCTACGAAAAAAGGGGAAAAAACTGAGCTCCCTCCAAGTCAGGGAAATAGAAGATATTCAGAAGGGTAACACATGTAAGTTAGATTTGAAGAAAATACATAAATTAGTTTGAACATAAAAGACGGCAAAAAATACTTTTTTTTCCATTTCCAGGAATAGAGATGCAGATGTAGTGGCAGACTTTAGATGTGGGGTAGGGGGAAGGGAAGGGTGGGACTTGAGGAAGGGAATTAAGAGAGTAGCACTGACTAATATATGCTACCATGTATAAGATAGCTGGCTAGTGGGAAGCTGCTGTATAGCACAGGGAGCTCAGCTCGGTGCTCTGTGATGACCTAGAGGGATGGGTGGGGAGGGGGTGGGAGGGAGATCTGAGAGGGAGGGGATATATGTATACATACAGCTGACAGTCAAAGCTGTGGTTTTCCCAGTAGTCATGTACGGATGTGAGAGTTGGACCATAAAGTAGGCTGAGCGCCGATGAACTGATGCTTTCGAACTGCAGTGTTAGAGAAGACTCTTTAGAGTGCCTTGGACTGGAAGGAAATCAACTCTGAATATTCATTGGAAGGACTGATGCTGAAGGGGCAATACTTTGGCCACCTGATGTGAGGAGCCGACTCATTGGAAAAGACCCTGATTCTGGGAAAGATTGAGAGCAGGAGAAGGGGGCGACAGAGGATGGGATGGTTGGATGGCATCACCGACTCAATGGACATGGGTTTGAGCAAGCTCTGGGAGATCGCGAACAAAGAGTTGGACACGACTGAGCAACTGAACAACAAAAATAATAGCTGATTCATGTTGTTGTACAACATAAACCAACAGAACATTGTGAAGCAATTATACTCCAATAAAAAAAAAGTTTTTCTATGCAATGCTGAAATAAGGGTTGAAAACAAAACATTCAGTAGAAACATTTACTTGGTCCATATGAGAAAAACTGTATTTTTGTATACATATGTGTGTACTTATATGTATATCATACACACACACACAAATACCTTTATCTATGGTTAGTATTTAAATGAGGCATAAAATATTTCCATGTAAAATGTTGTAAATATAAAATAGATTAGTGCTGTTAGCCACAAAAAGTATCAAAACACAAACATTTCACAATTATGAGACTTTGATGGAATCCATCCAAGGATACGCCTACAGAGTCTGCTAAACTTCAAAAAACCCTTAACTAATCCTTAAATTGAAAGCTGACAATCAAATTGTATTCCAGTGATTGAGTGCTTTATTTGTATATAAACTTCAAATTTTTAAAAAACTTTCTGTACATATGAGATATTATTTTTACACTCAAAAACTTAGCCATTTGTTTAGAACAAAATCTGCAGCATTTAAAATTAATCTCTCTAATCCTAAAATAATAATGACTATCCATTTGCCAAAATAAATATTTTCCTAAATGAAATAAATTATTCATTCACTATAAAAGACATATACCTCGTGGTTAAAAAAACACAACAATATCAAGCTACCAATCTGTTAGGGCAATGCATCATCATAATGATAAACAAATTACTGTCTTTGGTAAATTCAATGAATACCATTTAAAAGGAGGAATGAAGCCAAATAGAAAGTACTAATAGAGATAAAGCAGGGAGTTAGCAGTGTCCTTTGAAATTGAACATATGCATTTTAACAGGCATTATCAGCCTTCCATGTTTTAAAGAATGATACATTAGGCACCACTCAATGGTCCAAGGGAAAACCTTTAAGTTTTATAAAGTATGATTTGGCATGCCTAGTTTTAATGTGAATATTTCTTATGAAGTGTTAACATTATGCTTTAAAGCAATTGCAACAATAAAATAAAGCATGTTGGTTCAACAACACACATTTATTCAGCAACTATGTATAATGTGTAAGGTACCATCAAAGTCTGTTCTAGATCTCAAGTCTAAAATTTGTTTTGTTTTCCTCTGAACAGGAAGTTCTTCATTATGTTTTAGGACATCAAAAAAACTTGTAAACTGGTGATCAAGAGATTTTCTCCTTACTAAAATTTATTACTGAAGTATATTATAATATGTAAAAGGACACATTTCATAAGTTTTGCTGTGTTGTGTTTAGTCGTGTCCGACTCTTTGTGACCCCATGGACTGTAGCCCGCTGGACTCCTCTGTCCATAGAATTCTCCAGGGAAGTATACTGCAGTGGGTTGCCATGCCCTCCTCCAGGGGGTCTTTCTGATTCAGGGATTGAACCCAGGTCTCCCACATTGCAGGCGGATTCTTTACTATCTGAGTCACCAGGGAAGCCTATGAAACTCAAGTTCATTCTCTAACTCTGTGCTGTCCCTTTTAATAATAATTACATATCTGTAATTAATAAAGGCAGAACAATTATTAAAAGGGACAGCACAGACTTAGAGAACAAACTTATAGTTCCTAGGGGGAAGGGACAGATAAGAAGTTTGGGATAGACATAGTAAATTGGATAACCAACAAGGACCTACTTACTATATGGCACATAGAACTCTGCTCAATGTTATGTGACATCCTGGAGGGGAGGGGGGTTCGGGGGAGAATGGATACATGTATATGTATGGCTGAGTCCCTTTCCTGTTCACCTGAAACTATCACAACATGGTTAATCAGCTGTACTCCAATACAAAATAAAAAGTCCAAGATATTGTTTAAATAAATTGCATTCCAAACAGTCAGGAGTGAAATTCTACCATGTGTTGAGTGAGAATATTAATTCATGTTTCAAAAAACCTCATCACCAAAATACAGGCAATATTTCTGACCACATCATAGTACTGAGCTAAGAAGCATACACCATAAGATTGGGAGGCTATTGTTGTCTTCACCAGTAGATAGCCAACAGCTCAAGAAATGAGTTTAGTGACATTTTAAAGTGCTTTCAGAGATCTCATAATTTGAATTGCACTCAACTGTGATCTCTGATGGCTAGAGCAAAGTTTTACAGTTTATGGGTGTTTATCGTACAAGCATCTGAATGAAAGCACTTCAGACTCAAATTCTAAGACACACATTGCCAGAAAAAATAAACTTAAATTCATCATTTTTAATATTTAAATCCAAGTATTTGGCACTATCTCTTCATATAAAGAAAATATGTCTATATCAACAATGAGATCCTTAAACACCCTTCCCTCAAAAAAAAATCCACTTCCTTTCTGATACACATTTTGAAATATTCCTACCACTTTAAATTTGCAATGACCTCATCATTCTCATCCTGGTTTCTTGCAGTTCTCTTTTTTCCCACTATTTAAATCTTGAATAAATAATAGGTCTTTGTTGAACCTCACTTGATTCTCTTATTCTTCTCTATTCCTCTTTTTCTCTACTTTGAAGTTTTCTAAACATTTTGAAATATCACAAGAAAACAGAAGATAGTATCTTACTTTTCAATTTTAGACTAAAACTGCAGATATTTTCAAGCATCTTTGTGCTTTCAGATAAACAACTGTATTGATACAGTTCACCTTAGAACAATGTGGGTTTGAATTGCCCAGGGTCCACTGATACGTGGATATTTTTCAATAGTAAATACTACAGTACTACATGGTCCATGGTTGGTTGAACTGTGGATGCTGAGGAACTCTGATGTGGTAAGCCAACTGTAAGTTATACATGGATTATACATTGTTCAAGGGTCAGCTGTGCCGTGCAAATGGTTAATTCCTCCAAAGTACCCTTAAAAGTGTCTCAGTGTCTAAGATCCCTGTCTTTTTTTCCTGAAGTTACCCATACATGCAACTCTAAAGTAAAATTAACATCTTAAGAGCTTTAAAAACAATTCCCACTAAAACCAAATTGAACAGTATTTTTAAGAAAAGTATATTTTCCTTTATATCCAAAATTTATTGAGTGCTTACATATACCATATCTAACCCAAGCAGTTTGTGTGTATCATCTCATTTATTCCTCACCTCAAAAAGGGAAGAAAAACTGTAAGATAAATTATATCAGTATTATGGTTGATATTCTTGTTTAATAAATATGGTGAGGTTAAGTAACTTTCCAAAGACCATGCACTATCAATTGTTGGGGCCAAGATCTGATCCCATGCAGAGTGACAAAGAAGTTCACCTACTTAACCACCATGCCCTGTTGTTTTCCAGATTTGTACACCTGCCTGCATATTCCAAATACTTCTAATTTATTCACTGCTCCATCACAGGACACTCAAGAATAATAAGAACTTTCTTCAATACCTACAATCTAGAATAATTACTTTTAGGAAGCTCCAATTTCCCTAAAGGCTGGTCTGTCAAAAAACTAAGTTGACATCATTGACACCAACCGAACATCTTAAGACTAATGGTCCAAGGGCATATTCCAAAGGAAGATGGAACAGTTTAGGCATGCAAAGTCCAAGGGAAAAATCAGTAACTTGGAGATGTGTGGTAGTTACAAGGGAAGAACAAAATATGTCTAAGATTCAGGGAAAGCAGGTACAAGAAAACTAGAAGTTGGAGCATAGGAAGCAAATAAGGTACAGAACATATCATCAGCACTTAAAGCTTAGAAAGGATGTTTTTGAACCTACAAAACCATCCCCTTATTCCTACCTTTACTACTCAACGCCCTAGAGTCAACGCCAAATAAGCCTGTGTGAAGGCTGGTGGGAGGTAATCACATACTCATAGTCTGCATGGGCAGGAGGCCAACATCATTTAAGAATAAGTTTTCCTCATGGCAAGCTAGCATGGGAGCCCTGGAAAACAGGCAGTGACAAATCAAACACCGTAATACACTTTCAGTGGGAAAACGGTACAAAATCAGGTATCAGAGTCACCACAGGTAAACTTTCCCTACTTACTAGTTTCATATTGGGCCAGACCTGGGGAATACTCAGAATTAATGGGATCTCAATATTAACAGGATTTCACACAGTCTAGGGATGAAGAAGTGAAGTCGCTCAGTCGTGTCTGACTCTTTGCGACCCCATGGACTGTAGCTTACAACGCTCCTCTGTCCATGGAATTTTCCAGGCAAGAGTACTGGAGTGGGTTGCCATTTCCTTCTCCAGGGGATCTTCCCGACCTAGGGATCGAACCCAGGTCTCCCGCATTGCAGGCAGACACTTTACCATCTGAGCCACCAGGGAAGCCCAAGTCTAGGGATGCATATCTCTAATTAACTTGCTTACTCCCATATCCCCACTGCTTTTTCCTTCTCCTTTTCCAATCAGAAATCAACAGAGAAAGGTAAGAAAAGAGGTGTAAAGTTGGAGAGACTGAATTCCTTGGGAAGTCTAGAATAGCTTCAACCAAACGGCAGAATGGAAGAAGATGAGGGTATGGAGATTAGACATGTGCACTGAATAAAAGGGGTGTATTCAGACCAATTGAGCACTGTGTCCAAGCTGTGCAATGTTCTAGGGCAAATGACTTCATAATTGTGTGCCTCAGTTTCCTTAGTTGGAAAAATAGGTATGACAACGCTTTCTTCATGGAGTTATAAGGAATTGAAGTAAGACATGTGACAGTATCTGGTATATCTTAGGCACTCAAAGAACTCCACTTTTCTTTCTCTGAACAACCACACAGATATCTATGCATCTCTTAAGGCATTAATTTACTTCCTACTTGCACTATAGTTATTTCTACACGCATCCTATCTCTTGAACTAGTGTGTGAGCTCACTGACAGCAGGATATGTCTCTGATTTACGAGTATCTTTCTCAGTTGGAATTTAATAAATGTTTATTTGGATGGATATGTTTAAAACAGAAAAGACCACTGAATGACAATGGAGTGCATAATAATCAGCCAAGTAAAGATTGGGAATAGAACCTGTCAAATTGCCCATGACCTTATTCACAGAACTAGAACAAATAATCCTAAAATTCATATGGAACCATAAATGACCCAGAGTTGCCAGAGCAATCCTGAAGAAAAACAACAAAGAAGGAAACATAACCATCCCAGACTTGAGACAATAATACAAAGATACTATAATCAAAACAGTGTGGTACTGGCACAAAAACAGACATAGAGATCAATGGAACAGAAAAGAAAGCCCAGAAATAAAGCCACATACCTACAGTCAATTAATCTTTGACAAAGGAGGCAGGACTATATAGTACAATGGGAAAAAGATAATCTCTTCAGTCAGTGGCATTGGGTAAGCTGAACAGCTGCATGTTAATCAATGAAGTCAGAACATATCTTTGAACCATACACAAAAATAAACTCAAAATGGCTTAAAGACTTAAACATAACCCATGACACTATAAAATGCCTGGAAAAGAAAACAGGCAAAGCATTCTCTGACATAAATCATACCAATGTTTTCTTAGGGCTGTCTTCCAAGGCAATAGAAATAAAAGTGACAACAAATGGGACCTAATTAAACTTACAAGTGTTTGCACAACAAAGGGAACCATAAATAAAATGAAAAGACGACCAACAGAATGGGAGAAAATACTTGCCAACAATGTGATCAAGAATGGCTCAATTTCCAAAATATATAAACAGCTCATAAAACACAACAACAACAACAACCCAATAGTAAAGTGGGCAGAAGACTTAATGACACATTTTGCCAAAGAAGACACAGATGGCCAATAGTCAAGGGAAAAGATGCTCACCATCACTAATTATTATAGAGAAATGCAAATCAAAACTACAATGAGGGACCATCTCACACAAGTTAGAATGGTCATCATTAAAAAAATCTACAAATAAAAAATGCTGGGGAGGGTGTGGAGAAAAGTGAACCCTCCTACACTGTTCGTAGGAATGTAAGTTGGTGCAGCCACTGTGGAAAACAGCATGGAAGTTTCTCAGAAACCTAAAAATAGAATTATAAAATGATAAAGCAATCTCACCCCTGGACATATATCCAGACAAGAGATACCTGCACCCCTATGTTCATAGCAGCACTATTCACAATAACAAGACATGGAAACAACCTAAATGCCCATCAATAGATAAATAGACAAAGATGATGTGGTGCACGTATAAAATGGAATACTACACCACCATAAAAAAGAATGAAACAATGCCATTTTCAGCAATATGGGTGGATCTAGAGATTATAATACCAAGTGAATTAAGTCAGAAAGATAAATACCATATGATATCATTTATATGTGGAATCTAAAATATGATAAAATGAACCTATCTATGAAACAGAAGTGGTAGTGGTGGTTTAGTCACTAAGTCATGTCCAACTCTTGTGACCCCATGAACTGTAGCCCAGCAGGCTCCTCTGTCCTTGGGATTTTTCAGGCAAGAATGCTGGAGTGGATTGCCATTTCCTTCTCCAACAGAAGTAGAAACATAGAGAACAAATAAGCGATTGCCAGGGGGAAGCAAAGTGGAGCAGGTTGGATTTGGAATTTGGGTTGAGAAAATGCAAACTAGTATATACAGAATAGATAAACAACAAGGTCCTACTGTATACCACAGGGAACTGTATTTAATATCCTGTGATAAGCCATACTGGAAAAGAATATGAAAAAGAATATATACACGTGTGTATAACTGAGTCACTTTGCTGTACCACAGTAAGTTATACAACATTGTAGTTCAACTATTCTTCAATAAAAACAAAAAAAGGTTGGAAAGGGAGATGTTCAAGGCAGGAGATATCTAGACACTCAATCCAATGGATAAAGAGCTAGAAAATCCTTATAAGTGATGGAGGGACCCAGAAAATGGACTGTGTTCATGGAAAGAAAGCAAGATGCTACAGTGGGATACCAGACTGGGTCTTAAGCTTGTGACTCGAGTACAGTTGAACTAGTACAAATTTAAATAAAAAAAATTTCTGAAGAAGATCAAGTTACTGGGGGCAATGGGAGGAAATAAGTAAATATATATATATATATATAATTTTAATGTTAATAAACATAAATATTTTTTAGAAGCAATGACTGTGGTTCTAGAGTTAGTGAATTCTAGGTTTGACTCTTATGTCAGTTATTAGCTATTTAATTGTGGGCATATTATGTAATTTCTTATGTACAATATATGCAGACTAACAGTACCTATTTCAGGGAAATGATGAGGGGATTAAATAAGACAATTCATCCTAAAGCACTTAGCACAGTGGAAGCAATATAATAAGTACCCAACAAATGTCAGTTTTAACAACAATAATAATTATCATTGTTGCTTTCATTTTACAAGTGAAAAATGGAGAATCTGGAAAGGTAAAGTAATTTTTCCAAAGTCATATAGCTAGTAAGTGTTAGAACCTGGAATTAAGCCCAGGTTGGACAACCAGCACAGGCCATATTGTTTAGACTTACAGTGGAAGCAAGATGTTTGGACACATGAACAAAACAAAACAGTACTCCTTAGAAGAGCAGAGTTTGCACAGGGCTGACCCTGTTGGTGGTGTGTATTCTCTTGCTTCACTCTGTCCTAACATAAAGATTAGTCTCAAAGTCAGCAGAAGGGTGGCTTGAACCTGAGGGCTCTGGTACCTGACTCAACCATGGGGGCTGGAAAGAGGTATAAATAGGGAGTTAGTTTGGTCATTTCAGTCTCCCTAAAATGTCTCTGATAATTGGGAAATCCATCAGTTGGGAAAATACCAACATAAATAACTATTTATTGTTGGGAGGTAGAATAAAAACATGGTCCTTAAATTAATACAGACATGGTCTTGATAATTCAAACTATATGTGAGTCATTTAACATTTTACTGTTCAGTTTTATCATCTGTAAAGTGGCGATATTAAAAGTAGGTACAGAGACTCACCTGCTGGTCCAGCAGCTAAGACTCCATACTCCCAATGCAAGGGACCTGGGTTCAATCCTCTGTCAGGGAACTAGGTCCCACAGGTTACAACTAAGAGTTCACATGCTGCAACAAAAAGATACTGCATGCCCCAACTCAATTAATATGCAATTTTTAGAAAGTAGGTACAATATAAGTAGCTTTGAAAGTTACATGTAATAATGTACATGCTGTGCATTCAATAAATTTAGCTATTTTGGACACATTGTTAGTACTCACCCATAACTGGTTCTCCTCTCCTCCTTTGACTCATGGGAGGCTGACTTTCCAGCTGTCTTGAAGTAGGTGTGACCATAGAAATAGCTCCAACCAATGAAGTGTAAGGTGACAAGAGGTAAGTTACTTAGTGAGAGAAAGTGTGACCTCCCAGCTCTCCCTCCCTCTGCTGTGGCAGTCTATCCTGTCCAATACCAGTATTATTATAGTCATCCAATATCATTGTACTGTTCATTAGCATTTTCGTGATATATATCACTGGCTTAAAGCTCAACATTCAGAAAACTAAGATCATGGCATCCCGTCCCATCACTTCATGGGAAATAGATGGGGAAACAGTGGAAACAGTGGCTGACTTTATTTTTCTGGGCTCCAAAATCACTGCAGATGGTGATTGCAGCCATGAAATTAAAAGATGCTTACCCCTTGGAAGGAAACTTATGACCAACCTAGACAAAAAATTGAAAGCAGAGACATTACTTTGTCAACAAAGGTCTGTCTAGTCAAGGCTATGGTTTTTCCAGTAGTCATGTATGGATGTGAGAGCTGGACTATAAAGAAAGCTGATTGCTGAAGAATTGATGCTTTTGAACTGTGGTGTTGGAGAAGACTCTTGAGAGTCCCTTGGACTGCAAGGAGATACAACTAGTCCATCCTAAAGGAGATCAGTCCTGGGTGTTCATTTGTAGGACTGATGTTGAAGCTGAAACTCCAATACTTTGGCCACCTGATGCGAAGAGCTGACTCATTGGAAAAGACCCTGATACTGGGAAAGATTGAGGGCAGAAGGAGAAGGGGACGACAGAGGATGAGATGGTTGGATGGCATCACTGTCTCAATGCACATGGGTTTGGGTGGACTCCAGAAGTTGGTGATAGACAGGGAGGCCTGGCATGCTGCAGTTCATGGGGTCACAAAGAGTCAGACACAACTGAGTGACTAAACTGAACTGATCACTGTACTTAATATATTTTATGTTATGAATTTTGCTCTATATTTTGCAACATATTAAATGTGAACTAGCACATTCAAACACTTGAGCACTTCAAACTTATTTTCCCATCACTGGATACCTTTGAATATACTTGATATCAATTAAAGTACTGGTAACAATTGAAGAATTTATTTTATTTAGCTTGCCTTTTTCCTAATCCATTAATAATTGCCTAGCAGGCCCATAAAATTGAAAAGTGAGAGACTGAATAGCACATTCTTATTTGTTTTATCCACAGAGAAATAAACCTACTTGTAAGATTTAATCCTACAATCTGTTAAAAAAACTGGTCCAAGTGTCACTGACTTCCAACTGAGAAGTCAATGCTTTCAATATAGGAAGATAATGCACCATCTTTCATGACAAAAACCTTTTTCACTTTTCAGTTTTTAAGAGTATTATCAATAAACATCAATTTAAAGCACAGTTAATGTCAGAGTGTACAGAACAACCAGGAAGAGTTAGTCATCCCAGGTTCATACTATATAAGCTTTTAGATGATATGCTTGCATGTGTATATATGTATGTGCGTCTTGGCTATTATTTACAGAGCAAATAAAATGATTATAAGAAGATCTTTTCTTTTTGATGGGTTGATGAATCAATGAATGTATTGCACTGAAAAAGACCGTAACTTTATCTATTACAAAAGGCACTACACAGAAAACTTTGTATAGATTTACAGCAAGCCAGATTCACAGCAAATCCAATTTTTACCACAATCTTTACTACTGAGGGCTTCCCTGATAGCTCAGTTGGTAAAGAATCCACCTGCAGTGAGGGAGACCTGGGTTCGATCCCTGGGTTGGGAGGATCTCCTGGAGAAGAGAAAGGCTACCCACTCCAGTATTCTGGCCTGGAGAATTCCATGGACTGTGTAGTCCATGGGGTCACCAAGAGTCGGACACGACTGAGCGACTTCCACTTCACTTACTAATGATTGAAACGGTGAATTCTCACTTTTGTGAGGCTAGAACAAGGGAGGTAAGTGGCCAAGGAACAGGCCTGACAAACACTGAATCTATTAACATGATCTGGATTCTGGAAACAAAGAAAGAATCAAGACCTGGTTGGGTGTGAAAACAAGTTTGAAATTAGGAAAATAAGAAATCAAAAAGAGCCTAAAATTACATGTTGGAATCCTATAGTATTAATAGGGACAAAGAATAATGAGAAGGAGACTTGAGGGGAAATGTGTAAAATTCAATTCCCCAGAGAATCATGGTGAGACCCTTGGAAAAACAAACCCTTTCATGAAGATAGTATTGAAATCAGGCATATCCATTTACCTGAACTGATCTGAAAGCAGTTCTACCAAGAATCAAGAAAGACTAACTAGAAAACATTTACAATATTTTTATATGCTTATCTTGCCTTTTTTATTGAGGTATAATTGACTAATATAATATTTTATTAGTTTTCAGGTATACAATATAATGATTCGATTTATCTATATATTGCAAAATGATCACTACACTAAGTCTAATTAACATCTGTCACCATACAGTTACATTATGAGAAAATTTAAGGTCTATTTCTCGCAGCTATTTTCAAATATACAATACAGTATTATTAACTATAATCATCATGGTTTACAACACATCTCTATTTATTTTATAACTGGAAGTTTGTTAAAATATTTTAAATCTTATAAGCCTAAGTCATAAGTCATAGGTGGAAAATTCATTTTACTTCATTTTTATTTTTTTCAACAAGAACTTCTTAATGGTTTAAGAGAGCCAATTTGTTCAGAATAGAATCCAAAAGAGAGGTGGCTCATGAAGTAAGAAACTTCCTTTCCTTCATCAAGGCAGCACTGGATAAATAGCTGTATTTCATATGGGTTTAGGTTTAAACCACGTAAAATTAAAAATTGCATTGTCACCACTTCTAGGACACACATCAAACCAATCTCAAGACATACACACCCACGTACCACTGTACATTCCACCAAAACCCCTAGCAGTCGTGGTGCTACATTTCCCTCTGAGTTATTCAAATAGTGAGGAACATTTACACAGGTAATGGAACCCAGTCCATCTCTTTGGTACACGATCCCCCCAGTGACCACAGCATGCTGTTCTGAAGGGAATACCTAAATGTAGTCAGAAGCTACAGGAGAATTGAATTCATTGGTTCACAAGAGCATTAAATATACCCTTGGAATCATGAGAAACTCTTAACATGAAAGCTAGTGAAACAGAAAAAGAAATCAAACTAAATAAAGCCTTCAGAGTTGGAATGGTTAAAGATTTTAATCATGATTAGTGAGGTAGTCTATTTCTAAGATGCCTATTTAACCCTAATAGTTTAATCTCTCCAAAATAGAAGAAGATAATCTCCCAAAAGCAGCAGAGAAAAGAGGGGGAAATTAGAATATAATCCCAAGCTGTGTGTATGACTGTGTGATTTTGTGTATGTAGCTTAGAAAGTGGACATGAAACATAAAACTTACTTTTAAGATTGCAATCTTGATCACCTAAGTTTTAGGCTGAAAGGTTAGTTTCCATATATATTTAAATTATTCAATGGATGTTCTTATGAAAAGGATTGTGTAGTCCAAAGGAATTCCTGCTGCTTATATTAAAATGCTTGCTATGCTTCTCTATGATATTTCCAGGGGCATTTTTTGTTTGTTTCTTGGTAAAGTATCTGTAAGAGGGTGACAAACTATCACCATTGTACAAATATTTGTTTCACAGCTGTGAAGAAAGTATAATGAGAGAATAAGCAAGTAAAACAGAATAAATAGGATCACACACGAAACTCTGAAATGTGTCACCACTATAAATGAAATATGTATTCAATGATTCCATAATTATTATGATTGAAAAGGTAATATACATAGAAAGCTTTAAAAAAAAAAAAAGCTATTGCACACTCTCCAGAATAAATAACTGAGCTAATACAAAATTATTCACTTTTTCAGTAGAAAATTGTGGGAAAAAATTTTATCAATATCATCTTTCTTCTTTGTTTTATATATATACATTGTCATAAATGGAAAAATTTGAGAGGGAGTGAATTTCTCACTTAGAGCACTGTTCAAGTGGCATTAACTACTTTATTCTTAATGAACTATTGGTAGAATTAATATCAGAGAAGACCAAAAAGCAGAATGAGACAGTGCCCACCCTCAAGACACACCCAGCTACATACATTCTACCCCAAACTCCTTGCAATAGTGGTGGTAGGTCTCCCAGCAAGACGGTGGCTGGCTCAGGTCATCTTGATTAACGTATCTCCATTTCCAGCACACAGTAGTGAAATTTCACACACCCAATATTCTAGTCTGTACCTCAGGCTTCCTAGTAGATGTTCCCTAAGCTTCCTTTCTGGCCTATATGGATTGCTCCAAACAAATTTGAAAAAGTACCTACACTCTGATTCACCAAGTAAATAGTCTCTCCATCTTGCCCTCAAGTCTCTCACTTCCCATTTGCACTCAAATAGTTCAGAGGGGGCTCAAACAGCAGTTCTGGTCTGCCACTGGGAAATTTCTAGAGAGCTAAATATTATTAATAACAGTAACAATAGCTACTGTTTATTAGCAATTTCTAGCTGCCAGAGACTTTGCTGTTTCACATATTTTATCAACCAAATCTTAGAAGAAACAGAGGATTAGAAAGATTGAATACTTTATTCAAAATCACTCAAATAATAACCATAAAGCTGGAATTTGACCTCTGTGTATGTCCGACTCAAGATAATAAGCACTTAAACACTACTTCACTGCCTATTGTCCAAACAATATACTGGTTGTAAGCCAATCCCTGATGGCCTAAGGCAAAACAGAATATACGGAAGATGACTCAGAAAACTTCTAGAATCACACACAACACCCTAGGACCTAATTCATTACTAGAGATTTCAAGCAAGGTTACTTAAGCTTCCATAGGTGGCACAGGCAAAAAGTAAAAAATTCAGGTAAAGACCTATGTCAACAAGAATAACATTTGTGGAGCCCTAACAGGCAGCTTGTTCAGTACATGGTTCACTGGACATATGATGGTGGCGCTTAGTTCCAGTGTCAGTTGTTAAGTTCAACGTATATCTGTGTGAAGTCAGGCAGTGAAATACTGTTAGACCACTGGAGACATTCTGATCATGGATATCCCCTCTCATGTCTAAGTACTTACAGTATCTGCTATAGATACAAGTTCAAGATCCTCATCACTCCCTTGCCTAACTGTAAACTCTGTGACATCTTTATATTAGCTATATTTTGAAAAATTCAAGAGTCCCCTTTTGTATATTACAACAAAATTATTTCTTATTTTACTTAGAGAAATATTCTCTTTGGAGGAGCACTAACCGATTTTGATATGCTTTGGGGGCTTTCTTGAAGATGTGGGGATATGGAAGAAATAGCTCAATGGCTTTTTTCCCATTTCTAAAGCTGCACCTAAATGCAAGGAGCTGTTCTTAGTCATTCATCTTACCATCATTCCAGAGAGCAATGTGGCCATCAGGTGTGGCTATCAAAGTAGATTCAATTATGCACCTATAGAACTTTCTTTGCTCAGAGCACAGAAATGTCACTTAGTACAGATTTTGAGATCTATGCAGTAGAATTATAGTATATTAGAAAACTTTCTTCAAACTGAGCAACTCTGAAAGCTGTGAAAACCTTCCTACTCCACATGTCTCGCAGAATATAAATGGAACAGAGATGTCAGTAAGAAAAGTCAATTTTATTTTTTTGCAGGTTCATCAGCATATGTTTGCTTAAAGTCCATTGGCAAGATTAGAAGTTTGTTGCTATTCAAGTCATCTTCCATCTTCTCAAGAGGGACTTTATTCATGATTTCCGTATCACTAAAACTTAATCATTTAATCTTCTACCAGGTCCCGAGAAAACACAAAGTAAATAATGCTTTACTGAACAACAAGAGGAAAGTTAATGAAAAGGTGAGGGTGGGGAAAGGAAAAGAGCAGGACCCAACAGAGAAAAAAGAGTTGCATTTCTTACATTTAGTTCTGATATATCATGAAAACTAATGATGTAACGCCCATGAGCTGCATGCAAATCAGAGCATTAATCTCTAGCAAAATGGTTTATGTTATAGGAACCCACAAACAGATCTCCTTCAACTGCAGTAAATCAAACATGGTGGGTAGTTTCCGTTTTGACTGATGAGTACACATGTCACTGGCAGGAGAGCGGTGACATATGGGAGAGCAATAAATATTTTCTCTGACACTCCAGCGGCCCTCATTCAATGACACTAAAGGAAGATAGAAGACTTCAGGATAAAATGCAAGCCTGTCTCTATTAGCTGTCGGGCCAGTGCCGAGGCAGCAGCTCCAAGGTGATTTGGTGTTCTGTGGTGTAGCCTGCACATTTAGTCTTAAACAAATGCATCGCCTGAAAGCCAAGAATCACTAGTTCTCTCAGAACTGTGTTTCAGTGTTTCAGATTATGGCATTCTCCCAATAACTTAGATTTCCTTTATAGGATATGTTAGTGATCTCTTGGACCTGGCCCACAAATCTTGTTTAGAGGGTTTTTTTTTCAGATTGTCCTGACTGGACCCTGTGCCCATCCAAATCTTGTTAGAGATTTTATTTGTCCCCCTCAACACTATAGTTTATGTGCTATCTGCATAAGTTCCCTTTCCTCAGTAGGAAGAAAATCAGAGGCAAATGTGTTAGAATGTATTATGTTACAATCCATGTCCAAGAGATTTTGAGGTATTTGATTCCAACCCCCTTGTACTAATTTTTGATTTATCTTAGTATTTCCTCAAACTTCCTCAAACATTATGATTTTGGCCCCTACTGAGCATGGTTATTGCTTCCCCGGTGGCTCAGTGGTAAAGAATCTGCCTGCCAATGCAGGAGACTCGGGTTCAATCCCTGGGTTGGGAAGATCCCCTGGAGAAGGGCATGACAACCCAGTATTGTCCAATATAAAAAGAAGTGAAGAACTGGACTTCAAATTTTCTTCTACTACTAACTTACCTTTATAACCTTGGGTAAATCACTTATCATTTGCAAGTATTTATTTTAACATCTCTTGGTTGTGCTAAATTCAACTGATGGATGCTCCAGCTCTCAAATCCTGACTCTATATTTCTACTAATTATTGAACAGTCAAATTTACAACCACATCTTTCTACTGAGCTGCTGTTACAATCACAATTCATAATTAATGAAGCATTCCTGCTTATAAATTATGTTATACAGTCTCAGTTTTACAAAAGATAGTCATAGATTGGAAGTTGACATGAATTGCAAGTGTCTCTTCAATATACCTAATATGCAAATATCCAAACAACTAGAAATTTTTTTTAAAAACTTGCTATATGAAAGTTTTAAAACTTGACAAAACAGATAAAAGAGACAATCCTTCTGCAAATTAAAAGTTAATGAGTTTCAGTCATATATTCACTCATTCATTCAACCATCATTTATCAAATAAATACCATAAGCCAGATGCTATATCAAGGGGCTAAGAATAGAGGAGTGAATAACAAAGATCAGGACCTTATCTCCATAGATCCTGCATTTAGGGCAGGGGGAGTTGAAACCAGTTAGAGAACAGTAATATTGTTATTTATAAATGTCCTGTGTAGCACAGCCCTTCCCTCATGGAACCTTCAATCTAGGTGGGAGAAGATTTTAAGTAAGCACATGAATACTTTCACTTGGACGAGTGCTATGGAGAAGTGCTGGCACAGGGAGAGCATACACAATGGAAAGAAACCCACTCTGGGGATCAAAGGATGCTTTTCCAAAGAAGTGACTTCCTCCTGTTTATTTCTTAAAAGTGAGAAAAGAGACTAGAAGTGGAGAAGAATGTTTCCCATGGGGAACATTTGCCAAAGCCTGAGGCAGAATGGTTTGTGGAGCTTTGCAAATCAAACTAAGATTAGCGAAGAGTGAATGAGAGCTAGAATGGCAGGCATGTCTGTCAGTCTCCCAGGGACAAGGGCAGAGGACCAGGTCGGCAAGGGCCGGGTGGTCAATTTTTCATCGATTTTTTTGACTTTATAGTAACAAATACATTTTAACGAGAAATCAACTTATTGAAAGGGTTGAGTCAAAATATTTTTCACTTGTATCTCTCTTGTATCTCACATGTGAAGAAGAATAATGATCAAAATGACTGAAATACTGATGTCAACTTGACCCAAATTGTTTACACAGTATCATTTCAAGTATGGGTCTGTGTGTGGATTCTATTGCTGATAATTTCAGAATTGTATAAGCCCTTTCTCCAAACACACAGATTTCTATAACTATTCAAAATAAAATACTATTTTGTGGGGAAGACATTCTTTTTTAATATTAGGATAGTTATGATTCTGATGGGTAGATGATATGAATTGTAAAAACATGACTTCCATGTTCTAGGGCAGTGCTAAACATGACCTATACTTAGTTCACATGCTAAATGTCAAAGAAAAAAAACTCAAGTTTCTAACCCAGATTCTGACTCACATATTTCATTTTTCCTCATCAAGAGGATTAATCAGGCCAACTGAACACAATAAGGAATTCAATCTTATTTTATATGAGTCATCTTGAATAATAATAAATTATTCATAGACATAAGGGAAAAAATTATGCTCCTCATTCATTTTTCCATGAAGATACATACCCTTTCTATAAACAAATTGGTAGGATTCACCCTAAAATTGACTTAGATACTCCAAGGTTTAAACTTTTAAAAAGGACACTAGCAAAGCTAGATTCATTGATGAAGACTGAAAGAAACCAATGCTCCATGAGAGTAGTAGGTAACCCCTAGATCATTCTATTTTCTAAGTTCTAGGCGAAAAATAAGTAGCGGAGAGATGGTTAGCGACATGAATTAGAGGGTGCAACCCATTCTTTACATGGATATTAAGTGCGAGTAAGCGTCTAGGAACATGCGAGGGTCATAAAATTGATGAGGTCAGAGATAAAAGAAAACAAGCGCACAAATTCAAACTGCACTATCTATGAGTGTAAAAAATAACATTTCTTTCGTTGGGGGTGAGGTTTTTAAGCCTCCTATTTCAATTCCATTAAGCCTAGCTATATTTCCACTTCCTTTTTTCATAGTTTTTTCTGATTCATCCCTCTATCACGTACTGATAAATGGATGAGATAAATAAATGCATTAGTTTATTTTTCTGCAGTATAATGTCAAACTGTATAAACTATGGGTTCTCATTCCAATTTTGCCTCCAACATTATTTTCATTCTTCATTTTTTTTCAGAGTCCAGGGCAGAAAATTCAGACTTCAAATGAATAACAGTTAAACTCAATCTAGTACATATTTTAGATTCAGCCTGTAAACTTTCAGAATAAGGTTTTTTTCCTCCTATGTTTTATTCCCCTTATTTCAGAGGCAAGATTAGAGAAGAAAAATAAAACCCAATTTAGATCCCTTATATAACAACGTGTTAAAATTAAAGTGTAAACCAAGCCACCAATGCCCAGTAAATGTTAAATTCCAAAGTGAGGTGTCAGATTACTATATGCAGAAATTATAAAAGAAAGAGAAGGGGTTGTCAACACTTGGATGCACATAGGAATCGCCCAAGGACCTCAAGGAACCACTGATGCCTGGGTTTCAGCCCCAGGAATTTGTATTACATTACATATGGTCTGGGCATTGAAAGTTTTAAAAAGTTATCTAAGAGATTCTAATAGAGAACCACTATTTTATCTAATAGTAATGGTGGCTCAGTGGTAAAGAACCTGCCTGCCAATGCAGGAGACATGGGTTCGATCCCTGGGTTGGGAAGATCCCCTGGAGAAGGGAATTGCAACCTGCTCCAGTATTCTTGGCCTGGAAAACCCCATGGACAGAGGAGTCTTGTGGGTTACAGTCCATGGGGTTGCAAAGAGTTGGATATGACTAAGCGACTGAGTATACATGCACAAAATGATTTACAGAACACTGAAGGGTTACACTTTCCAGACAGTTAAGCACTGTGATTGTTCAATGAGTATTTGTTGATTTAAACCAGTAACATGATGCTTCAATTCATTAAGTCTAGTGAAATATTCATGTAGGAATTACATTTAAACTATTGAAATAGAGACTGAAGCAACCCTCAGCTGATACTGCTATGGACTTTCTAGGAATAAAGTTTAGATGTCTTTATGGAGTCCTTTTCCCATAGGGATTTTAAGACCATAGCTAGTCCTTCTGTTATTTCCTGAATCCTAATAGTTAGGTTTATTAATGTCTACATTGGCTAAAATTTGTTCACGTATAGCAACTTTTTTTAAAGTTTGAAAATACTATTTTTGAAGTGTTATCTGAAAGTTCCAGTTCCAACACAGATCCTGTTTATTAAATCTGTTGGTATCATGATACACAGAAGTAAGAGGTATTTTCCTGCCTGGGATCACAAAATAAGTTTCAGGTCAGGATTTGGGAGAGAATTTAAAACTGTTAGAAATCCCTGTTATTTCAGTGGCTCTAGTAAAATGAAATAAATTAAGTCCGTTTCCCTTCAAGCCTTCTACAGCTTACTATGTACCCTTAAATGTGTGTGTGTGCATGTGTGTGTTTGAGCTCACACACACATGCTCATGTGTGTTTTACTGCCATCTCTCACATTTTGGCACAACCAGATTTTGTTTTACTTAAATTCTATTTGCCTCTTTTGTATTTAATACTAGTCAACTTTATTCACTTCTTATATTTCAAGCAACCTCAAAACATTAATCTGACGGATGCTGTATGATAATGGGATGGACAGATGTATCATATCAACAAGAAAGCTGTAAACACACACACACACACACACACACACACACACACACACACCCCTCTGGATGTTTAGAGAAGAACAGGGAATCAGTGAATGTTAATACCGCCCATGTGGCAGCTTTACTAGACAGATTTCGTGTAGTTGTCCTGTTTTATAGCCAATAGCCATATAAGTTCTTTCAAGGATCCCTCTGCTTCCAATATTATAGCTGTGTCATTGATAGGCTCTCAGATCTCTGAGAATAGAGGACTTTTGAATTAATTAGCAGTTAATTCTCACCTCTCAATAAGCAAAGTAAGGACTTTCCTAGCTGGTGGATATTTGACAAGACTGTACATTCCTTAATGACACTGGTTGAAGACCAGTTAAAGACTTCAGTATTTCCTTCAGTTAAGATAGATGTAGTATTACTTGTGTTAAGAAATTCCTCAGGGCTTCCCTAGTGGCTCAGTGGTAAAGAATCTGCCTGCCAATGCAGGAGACAAAGGTTCGATCCCTGGTCTGGGAGGATCCCACATGCCACTGGACAACTAAGCCCATGCACCACAACTACTAAGTCAGTGCTCTGGAGCCCGTGAACCACAACTACTGAGTCCACACAGCACAACTACTGAAGCCTGCATGCCCTAGAGCCCATGCTCAGCAACAAGAGAAGCCACCACAATAAGAAGCCCATGCACCACAACTAGAGGGTAGCCCCCACTCACCGCAACTGGAGAAAGCCTGCGTGCAGCAACAAAGACTCAGCACAGCCAAAAATAAATAAATAAATCTTTAAAAAGTCTTCTCTTTCTACTGAGGTGACAACCACAGAAAACCTGAAATATAATGGTGGGAAAGCACTATGTTGTAAACTTGGTTCAAATATCACCGTAACATTTTGAACAATTATTTATTTAGAGACTCTATTGTCAGCCTCCACTTCACCATAGCTTTGCTTGTTCATAAATAAGGGCAAGAGCAGGGAAGACGAGTAGTTAAAAAGATGTTTTCCTCCCTGCAGTGGCCTCCTGGGATCCAGGAGGAGTGAGAATCTGGCAGAACTAAGACTAGGTGGAAAGGATTGAAGACATGAGCGGGAACTTGCTTATTGATTCCATATGCTTCCATCCTGATCTGCCTGACAGATTTGGTCAAGCGACGTTCAGGAACTCCTGAAACTAAGCTAAAGAATGTCTTCATGGATCTGTTAGTTAAGTGTAGTCAACCAATAAAGGAACAGCCCCCGATAAGGAGGATGTCATTACCCTGCCAGCAAACAATCCTGATACTAAATGCTAAGTCTACAAGTTACTAATAATTGAAGACATCTAAGCCTCAGATTATCATTAGCAAAATAGAGAGGAGCTGCTGAGAAGACTGAGAGGTATTTTGTCGGATCAGAAGGTCAGACTGTTATTCCATGAATATTTATAAGGTATTTACTGTACTTCAGGTATGACACAAAGGCTGAGAAGATGAAGATAAAAAGACAGACCCTGCAAACAAGGGGTCTGTAGGGTGGTAGGGATACAGACCTGTAAACCATTACAGTAGAATAGTAATCAGTGTAATTGTAATATGTTGAGGGAAGAGAGGAGGAAGATGTTCAGAAATGCCTAGAAAAAGAACAAGGAACTCATCACAAGGAAGATAACCTTGGGCCGAGACTTTCAGGACTTAGGCCTTTATATTAGAGACACTAATGTCAGGATGACATCCTAGGTGGAAAGAATCAAGGTGTAAATGACATGAAGGTGTAAGAATGCTCTTGGGCAAGAGTCTGTGAGAGGATATGAAAGAGCAGTTATAGAAAATTTGGTTGATCAAGTAGGTGAAGGCCAGAGGATGAAGAGACCAGTATGTCATGCCAAGGAAATTTTTTTTTCCTCTAAAGGTGATGAGAAGCCAATGACATATCTTGAGCAAAGAGCTGATGTCGTATTTGAGAGATGCTGGAGGATGGATTGAAAAAGGGTAAAATTAAGGAGGAGAGAACAGTGAAGAGGACATTCAATACTGTGGGTAGGATCTGCTGAGAATGGTAGCAGAAGGGATGGAGATCGATATGTCAAGAATTTATTGTGGAGCAGAGTGAATAAATATGCAGACAAACTGGGTATGGGAGATGAAGATCTACAAGAAGTTTGACGATTGGAACTTGGATAACTGAGTGGATGGTAGCTGTTGCTCACCAATATAAGAAATTTCAAAAGAAGCATGTAGAAATGGGAAGGTGATGAGTTTGCTGATAAGCCTCCAGAATATGAGGGCTTCATAAGATATTCATTTAGAAATGCAACACATCAGGAAAAGAGCCTGGCACGTAGTAGATGGTCAAGAAATTATGGTTCACTTTCCTTTTGAACCAAGAGGAATTGTCATTAAGCAATTGAATATATGTAAATAAAACCTGAAGAGAAATATTTGGTCTCCTTTCAGTTTCAAAACTGATTCTTCCCTACTATATATTTTGCACATGCTATTCCCTTCACCTAGATGATCCTGCCTGCACAAACCTCCAGGCCCTTTTCATCCTTCCAGTATTGGCTGAACATCATCTAGGTCAGGCCTTTAGTAATCATGTTCAGAAACCACTCCCTCCCAACTCAGTACACATCACATGTTCCTATTGATGACTTGCACAGAAAATGTCTCAGTTTTCAAATATATGATTCATATTAGTTTATCTGCCTATCCCTTTAGGTTCTATTCTAAGGTGTGGAAAGAAAAAGGAGGGGGCGGGAGAAAGAAAGGAGGAAGGAGAAAGAGAAAGAGGGAAAGAACAGAAGGAAGAAAGCAATAGACTGTGCCTAACTTGGAAATTAATTATCCAATTTGTGGATATAAAAATGTCATTACCAAAAAAAAAATGTCATTACCTGTTCTTATTACAAATATATGCAAAACCCACATCGTTTTCAGTTTTTGTATATTTCACTCCTTAGCATCTCAGAATAAGGCAGGGAAGAAAGAGGAAGTTTACAAAGCACACACACGAAATTGTTCATCAGCCTCTTTTACAAATAATGATGATTGCCTGAGGTTTGGGCCCCACACTGTGGCAAGTGTATTGCCGATTTGAATTCTAACAAAAATGATTGGCCAGAAAGGAAATCACTCCACAATAACATCAGCCAGCTGAATGCATCTACAGCCATTGTTTTTGTTGTTTACTGGCTAAGCCATGACTGACTCTTTTGCAACCCCATGGACTGTAGCCCACCAGGCTTCTCTGTCCATGAGATTTCCCAGGCAAGAATACTGGAGTGGGTTGCCATCTCCTTCATCAGGGGATCTTCCCAACCAAGGAATCAAACCTTTGTCTCCTGAATTAGCAGTAGGATTCTTAACCACTGAGCCATCTGGAGGCCCCATCCACAGCCATACAAGTCAAGAATATCCTATTCAAACATCTATTATAGGCAAATCAGTGTGCCATTTTTGGCAGGTGATAGAAAATGACTTAAAGCACAGGATCTTCCTTAAATTAATTTACAATTTAGTATTGAGGGTGAGGAAATTATGAAGAACTAAACCATATGGAAGAATATGAAACAAGCTATAGAGATGCTCCGGAGAAGGCAATGGCACCCCACTCCAGTCCTCTCACCTGGAAAATCCCATGGACAGAGGAGCCTGGTAGGCTGCAGTCCATGGGGTCACTAGGAGTCAGACACAACTGAGCGACTTCCCTTTCACTTTTCCCTTTCATGCATTGGAGAAGGAAAATGGCAACCCACTCAGTGTTCTTGCCTGGAGGAATCCCCCAGGGACGGGGGGGAGCCTGGTGGGGCGGCCGTCTCTGGGGCTCGCACAGAGTCGGATCACGACTGAAGCGACTTAGCAGCAGCAGCATAGAGATGCTCAAGCACAACACCGTCAGAAGTCATAAAACTCCTTTTCCAAGTCAGCAGTGTCCTTTCTTAAATGACAGTGGCATCGTTTTTAATTCAAGAATAGACAAGGAAACAAACCAGAGAGCAGGGGAATAATTCAGGTCGTGGGAATGTGATGTTCTTCTTGGAAATATAAACTACAGGAAGGAGAGCAAGCACAGGGTCAGAAACCACAGAGCAGGTTCATGGCAGTTAGTACCTACTTGAAATCCATCTCCTCATCAACTTTTTGTGACTTTTTAAAGCATCTATATGAAACTGGTTTTCATAAAATCTAACAGTGACTTAACATATTTTAAAGAATTCTGTACGCGACGCATGTAGAACTGTTACTACACATGTTACAATCCTCTGCTTGTTTATCTTCCATGTTAGTTTTGACTCTCAAATACACATAAAAGACCAATAATGTCTGTATCCTGAGAAACTACACTTGAGATTTTTACACTTGATAGTCTGTTTACTGCTTACCTTAACACTTAAAGAACTAGAACCTGAATTCAAAGGCCAATTCATTTTCCTTAATGATGTAAGAGCAAATAAAATCCACTCCAATTGTCCTGGTTCGTAAGCAATGGGAAGCAGTTTTGTCAAAGTAAATAGGATGTGAATGCACTGAATGATGATAGTTAAATAAGACTCCAATCATATAGTTATTTTCTCACTAATTTCATAATCATTAAATATGATCCTTGAATTTACATGCTGAAATTTAATACATCAGAAAAAAATTTTAAATCTAAGGAAGAAATTCCATAGTAAAATATTTAGATCTTACTTGTTTAATTACAAAGCTATTCTCAGGCAAAAATTTTAATAATGATTATAACTCCCTAAGAAAAAGAAATGCAAAAAGGCAAAATGGTTGTCTGAGGAGGCCTTACACATACCTGAGAAAAGAAGAGAAGCGTGTGGCAAAGGAGAAAAGGAAAGATATACCCATCTGAATGCAGAGTTCCAAAGAATAGCAAGGAGAGATAAGAAAGCCTTCTTAAGAGAACAATGCAAAGAAATAGAGGAAAACAACAGATTGAGAAAGACTAGAGATCGCTCCAAGAAAATGAGAGATATCAAGGGAACATTTCATGCAAAGATGGGCACAAAAAAGGACAGAAATGGTATGGACCTAACAGAAGCAGAAGATATTAAGAAGAGGTGGCAAGAATACACAGAAGAACTGAACAAAAAAAGTGTTAATGACTGACATAACCACAATGGTATGGTCACTCACCTAGAGCCAGACATCCTGGAGTGTGAAGTCAAGCGGGCCTTACAAAGAATTACTACAAATAAAGCTAGTGGAGGTGATAGAATTCCTGCTGAGGTATTTCAATTCCTAAGAGATGATGCTGTTAAAGTGCTACACTCAATATGCCAGCAAATTTGGAAAACACAGCAGGGGTCACAGGACTGGAAAAAGTCAGCTTTCATTACAATCGAAAAGAAGGGCAATGCCAAAGAATGCTCAAACTACCGCACAATTACACTCATCTCAAATGCTAGTAAGGTCATGCTCAAATCCTTCAACCTAGGCTTAAACAGTACATGAGCCAAGAGCTTCCAGATGTACACGCTGGATTTAGAAAAGGCAGGGGAACCAGAGATCAAATTGCCAATACCAACTGGATCATAGAAAAAGCCAGAGAATTCCAGAAAAACATTTGCTTCATTGACTACACTGAAGCCTTTGACTGTGTGGATCGAAACCAACTGTGGAAAATTCTGAAAGAGATGGGAATACCAGACCACCTTACCAGACTTCTGAGAAACTTGTGAGTCAAGAAGCAACAGTTAGAACTGGACATGGAACAATGGACTGGTTCAAAATTGGGACAGGAGTATGTCACGGCTATATATTGTCACCCTACATATTTAGTTTATATGCAGAGTACCTCATCCAATATTCTGGGCTGGATGAACCTCAAACTGGAATCAAGATTGCTAGGACAAATATCAACAACCTGAGATATGCAGATGAAACCACCCTAATGGGAGAAAGTAATGAGGAACTAAAGAGCCTCTCGATGAAGGTGAAAGAGGGGGGTGTAAAAGCTGGCTTACAACTCAACATTCAGAAAACTAAGATCATGGCATCTGGTCCTATCACTTCATGGCAAATAGATGAGGAACAAATGGAAACAGTGACAGATTTTATTTTCTTGGGCTCCAAAATCACTGCAGATTGTGACTGCAGCCATGAAATTAAAAGACGCTTGCTCCTTGGAAGAAAAGCTATGACAAACATAGACAACGTATTCAAAAGCAGCGAAATTACTTTGCCAACAAAGGTCTATACAGTCAAAGCTATGGTTTTAACAGTAGTCATGTATGGATGTGAAAGTTGGACCATAAAGAAGGCTGAGCGCCAAAGAACTGATGCTTTTGAACTCTGGTGTTGGAGAAGACTCTTGAGAGTCCCTTGGACAGCAAGGAGATCCAACCAGTCCATCCTAAAGGAGATCAGTCCTGAATATTCTTTGGAAGGACTGCTGCTAAAGCTCCAATCCTTTGGCCACTGATGCGAAGGGCCAACTCATTGGAAAAGACCCTGATGCAGGGAAAGACTGAGCTGCTGTATGTTAGATCCCCAAGACTTACTGATCTTATAACTGGAAGTTGGTACCCCTTTGACCAACATCTCCTTTCCCCCACACTAGTTCAGTTGCTCAAGCATGTCACCTGTATCTCCTGCATTGGCAGACAGATTATTTACAGCTGAGACACCAGGGAAGTCGCATCATGATTTCAGTTCAGTTCAGTCACTCAGCCGTGTCTGTCTCTTTGCGACACCATGGATTGCAACACGCCAGGCTTCCCTGTCCATCACCAACACCCGGAGCTTGCTCAGAATCACATTTATTGAGTCAGTGATGCCATCCAACTATCTTATCCTCTGTCTTCCCCTTCTCCTCCTGCCTTCAATCTTTTCCAGCATCAGGGTCTTTTCCAAGGAGTCTGTTCTTCGCATCAGGTGGCCAAAGTATTGGAGTTTCAGCTTCAGCATCAGTCCTTCCAATGAACACCCAGAACTGATTTCCTTTAGGATGGACTTGTTGGATCTCTTTGCAGTCCAAGGGACTCTCAAGAGTCTTCTCCAACACCACAGTTCAAAAGCATCAATTCTTCGGTGCTCAGCTTTCTTTATAGTCCAACTCTCACATCCATATATGCCTACTGGAAAAACCATAGCCTTGACTAGACAGATCTTTGTTGGCAAAGTAATGTCTCTGCTTTTTAACATCCTGTCTAGGTTGGTCATAACTTTCGTTCCAAGGAGTAAGCGTCTTTTAATTTCATGGCTACAATCACCATCTGCAGTGATTTTGGAGCCCAGAAAAATAAAGTGAGCCACTGTTTCCACTGCTTTCCCATCTATTTGCCATGAAGTGATGGGACCGGATGCCATGATCTTAGTTTTCTGAATGTTGAGCTTTAAGCCAACTTTTTCACTCTCCACTTTCACTTTCATCAAGAGGCTCTTTAGTTCTTCTTCACTTTCTGCCATAAGGGTGGTATCATCTGCATATCTGAGGTTATTGATATTTCTCCCAGCAATCTTGATTCCAGCTTGTACTTCATCCAGCCCAGCGTTTCTCATGATGTAATCTGCATGTAAGTTAAATAAGCAGGGTGACAACATACAGCCTTGACGTACTCCTTTTCCTATTTGGAACCAGTCTGCTGTTCCATGTCCAGTTCTAACTGTTGCTTCCTGACCTGCATACAGGTTTCTCAAGAGGCACATCAGGTGGTCTGGTATTCTCATCTCTTTTAGAATTTTCCACAGTTTATTGTGATCCACACAGTCAAAGGCTTTGGCATAGTCAATAAAGCAGAAATAGATGTTTTTCTGGAACTCCCTTGCTTCTTCGATGATCCAGCAGATGTTGGCAATTTGACCTCTGGTTCTTCTACTTTTTCTAAAACCAGCTTGAACACCTGGAAGTTCATGGTTCATGTATTGTTAAACCCTGGCTTGGATAATTTTGAGCATTACTTTGCTAGCATGTGAGATGAGTATAATTGTACGGTAGTTTGAGCATTCTTTGGCATTGCCTTTCTTTGGGATTGGAATGAAAACTGACCTTTTCCAGTCCTGTGGCCACTGCTGAGTTTTCCAAATTTGCTGGCATATTGAGTGCAGCACTTTCACAGCATCATCTTCCAGGATTTGAAATAGCTCAACTGGAATTCGATCACCTCCACTAGCTTTGTTCATAGTGATGGTTCCTAGAGGCCCACTCGACTTCACATTCCAGGATGTCTGGCTCTAGGTGAGTGATCACACCATCGTGATTGTCTGGGTTCTGAAAATCTTTTTTGTATACTTCTTCTGTGTATTCTTGCCACCTCTTCTTAATATCTTCTGCTTCTGTTAGGTCTCTACCATTTCTGTCTTTTATTGAACCCATTTTTGCATGAAATCTTCCCTTGGTATCTCTAATTTTCTTGAAGAGATCTCTAGTCTTTCCCATTCTGTTGCTTTCCTCCATTTCTTCCACTGATCACTGAGGAAGGCTTTCTTATCTCTTCTTGCTATTCTTTGGAACTCTGCATTCAAATGGGTATATCTTTCCTTTTCTCCTTTGCTTTTTGCTTCTCTTCTTTTCACAGCTATTTGTAAGGCCTCCTCAGACAGCCATTTTGCTTTTTTGCATTTCATTTCCATGGGATAGTCTTGATCCCTGTCTCCTGTACAATGTCACAAACCTCTGTCCATAGTTCATCAGGCACTCTGTCTATCAGATCCAGTCCCTTAAATCTATTTCTCACTTCCACTGTATAATCATAAGGGATTTTATTTAGGTCATACCTGAATGGTCTAGTGGTTTTCCATACTTTCTTCAATTTAAGTCTGAATTTGCCAATAAAGAGTTCATGATCTGAGCCACAGTCAGCTCCCAGTCTTGTTTTTGCTGACTTTATAGAGCTTCTCCATCTTTGGCTGCAAAGAATATAATCAATTTGATTTCAGTGTTGACCATCTGGTGATGTCCATGTGTAGAGTCTTCTCTTGTGTTGTTGGAAGAGGGTGTTTGCTATGACCAGTGTGTTCTCTTGGCAGAACTGTATTAGCCTTTGCCATGCTTCATTCTGTACTCTAAGGCCAAATTTACCTGTTACTCCAGGTGTTTCTTGACTTCCTACTTTTGCATTCCAGTCCCCTATAATGAAAAGGACATCTTTTTGGGGTGTTAGTCTAAAAGGTCTTGTAGATCTTCATAGAACTGTTCAACTTCAGCTGCTTCAGTCTATTACTGGTCAGGGCATAGACTTAGATTACTGTGATATTGAATGGTTTGCCTTGGAGATGAACAGAGATCATTCTGTCTTTTTTGAGGCCACATCCAAGTACTGCGTTTCGGACTCTTTTGTTGACTATGATGGCTACTCCATTTCTTCTAAGGGATTTTTGCCCACACTAGTAGATATAATGGTCATCTGAGTTAAATTCACCCATTTCAGTCCTTTTTAGTTCACTGATTCCTAAAATGTCAACATTCACTCTTGCCATCTCCTGTTTGATCACTTCCAATTTCTGGAGCGGCTGTGAGGAGCTACCCCACGTCCAGGGGCAAAGGAGAAGCCCTAGCAAGATGGTAGGAGAGCCAAATTCACATTTAGAATCAAACTCTGTTCCTGCCAGAGACGCTCAGAGGGCTCAAACAAACTTTGCACACCAGGACCCAGGGACCCCACAGAGACTGAGACAGAACTGTGTTTGAGTGTCTCCTGTGGAGGTACGGGTTGGCAGTGGTCTGCCACAGGGACAGGGGCTCTGGGTGTGGGTATGACATAAGTCCTCTTGGAGGAGGTCACCATTAACCCCACTATAGAGCTGCCAGAACTTACATAGGACTGGGAAATAGACTCTTGGAGGGTACAACAGAACCTTGTGCACCAGGACCCAAGAGAAAAGAACAGTGACCCCACAGGAAACTTGCCTGTGGGTTTCTAGGAGTCTCTGGCAAATGCATGCATTGGTGGTGGCCTGCTGCAAGGTTGGGGGCATGGACTGTAGCAGTACATGCATGGGATCTTTTGAGGGAGGTCACCATTATCTTCATTACCTCCACCATAGTTTGGCCCCAGGTAAATAGCAGGAAGGGAACATAGCTCCACCCATCAACAGAAAACTGGATTAAAGATTTACTGAGCATGGCCCCGCCCATCAGAACAAGACCCAGTATCCCCCTCAGTCAGTCTATCCCATTAGGAAGCTTTCATAAGCCTCTTATTCTTCTCCATCAGAGGGCAGACAGACTGAAAGCCACCATCACAGCAAACTAACAAATCTAATCACATGGACCACAGCCTTGTATAACTCAGTGAAACTATGAGCCATGCTGTGTAGGGCCACCCAAGATGGATGGGTCATGGTGGAGAGTTCTGACAAAATGTGGTTCACTGGAGAAGGGAATGGCAAACCACTTCAGTATTCCTGCCTTAAGAACCCCATGTCTCTTTCAGTTCTGGTTTCCTCAGTGTGTATGCCCAGCAGTGGTATTGCTGGGTCATATGGCAGTTCTATTTCCAGTTTTTTGAGGAATCTCCACACTGTTCTCCATAGTGGCTGTAATAGTTTGCATTCCCACCAACGGATGGGGAGGGAGGTGGAAGGGGGGTTCTGGAAGGGGAACACATGTACACCCATGGTGGATTCATGTCAATGTATGGCAAAACAAATACAATATTGTAAAGTTAAAAAATAGAAAATAAACGAATTAAAAAAAAAAGAAACCCATGAACAGTACGAAAAGGCAAAAAGATAGGACACTGAAAGATGAACTCCCCAGGTCGGTAGGTGCCCAATATGCTACTGGAGATCAGGGGAACATAACTCCAGAAAGAATGAAGAGACAGAGCCAAAGCAAAAACAACACCCAGTTGTGGGTGTGACTGGTGATGGAAGCAAAGTCTGATGCTGTAAAGAGCAATATTGCATAGGAACCTGGAATGTTAGGTCCATGAATCAAGGCTACGTACAGCATGGAAGCAACCTAGATGTCCATCAGCAGACGAATGGATAAGAAAGCTGTGGTACATATACACAGTGGAATATTACTCAGCCATTAAAAAGAATACATTTGAATTAGTTCTAATGAGGTAGATGAAACTGGAGCCTATTATACAGAGTGAAGTAAGCCAGAAAGAAAAACACCAATACAGTATACTAACACATATATATGGAATTTAGAAAGATGGTAATGATAACCCTATATGTAAGATAGCAAAAGAGACACAGATGTATAGAACAGTCTTTTGGACTCTGTGGGAGAGAGCCAGGGTGGGATGATTTGGGAGAATGGCATTGAAACATGTATATTATCATATGCGAAACAAATCGCCAGTCCAGGTTCGATGCATGATACAGGGTGCTCGGGGCTGGTGCACTGGGATGACCTAGAGGGATGGGATGGGGAGGGAGGTGGGAGGTGGGGCTCAGGATGGGGAACACATGTACACCCGTGGCAGATTCATGTCAGTGTGTGGCAAAACCACTACAATATTGTAAAGTAATTAGCCTCCAATTAAAATAAATAAATTTATATTAAAAAAATAATACTGATATATGTACTTGAAAGTTGGTAATTTCATACATCTTAAATATTCTAACCTTAAAAAAATGGTAATTACATGACATCATGCAGGTGCTAGATAACCTATGGTGGTAATCATTTTATAATACATAAGTGTATCAAATCAACATGTACATCTTAAATTCACATAATGTTCTATGTCAACTGTATGTCAATCAAGTTGTTGGGGGAAGTCATAACCTCTGTGGAAGCAAGTTTAACCAACACCTTTACCTCTTTTATTCCTTCTGTTGAATTCAGATAAAATGTAATGATTTTACTTCAAATTTGCATGCATGGTATAAGTTTATTTTTATAAGAATGTTCTCTATCCTTCCAGATATCCTTCTTTCCATATCTATTAATAAGATATTTGCAATGAAAAATGTTATAGTTTAATTCCATTTATTAAGAAAATTTTTATTTCTTTCTATTTTGGATGAGTCCTTTTTTGTACTTTGTTGGCTCTTTGATGTCCATATAACATTTTAGAATCATTTTGTCAGATTCTTCCAAAGTAAAGAAATAATCTGCTCTGATTTTGACTGCGATTCCATTGAGTCCACAGAAGAAACCTGGGAAAACTTCTATCTCTTACCATTGCATTTTCCAACCCACAAATTTATTATAGCCCTCCATTTATTTGGGTCTTGATTTTATTTTGAGAATGTTTTGTACTTATGTTGCACATATTTTGGCATATTTTGTTAACTTTACTCCCAGGTATTTTATGCTATTGGAAGTAGTATATTTTAACATTTCATTTTCTATGTGTTTGCTTCTGCTACAACTGATTTTTGTATATGTTGTAAGTTGCTAAGTAATTATGTTTGTTTGAAGATGCTTATGAGCTTTTCTCATTTATACTTCACTTTTATTTCTTCAGTTACAACCCATATTTTTATTTCTTCTAAACTATATGCCTACTGTTTCTTTTTCTTTACTTATTACCCTGGATCAAACTTCTTTTATAATGTTGAAAATAAGTGGTCAGAGCAGGTATCTTGTCTCATTCCCAGTCTCTGGGGGAAAGGTTTCAACATTTTGCGATCAACTATATGGAATGCTATAGAAATTTTTGTAGCTATGCTTTATAAAATTATGGAATTTCCTACTGTTCCTGATCTACTAATATGTTTTATAATCACATGATTTCTCTCTCCTTTTCTGTTAATATATTGAATCACATTGACTTGTAGATACAAATTACTTTTTCACCCCAATAATAAATCCTCTGTTTTAATCTATTATCCTTTTTCTTCATTGCTAGATTAGCAGTTGTATTCATTTGCTACGGCTGCCATAACAAAGTACCAGAAACCAGGTGATGTAATAGAAATCTATTATCTCCCAGTTTTGGAGACTGGAAGTGTGAAATCAAGGTGTATGCAGGGGTGCTTCTTTCCTAGGACTGTGAAGGAAGGATATGTTCCAGACCTGTCTCTTTGGCTTGTAGACAGCCGTCCATGTGTTCACAGGGCACTCTCCCTGTATACTTGTCCCCAAATTTCCTCTTTATATAAGAATATCAGTCAGATTAGGGCCCACTCTATTGTCTTCCTTTTACCTCTGTAAAAAGCGTATCTTCAAATAAGGTACCTCACATTCTGAGGTACCAGGAGTTAAGAGGTCAACATCGGAATGTGGGTTGCCAGGGGAGGTGGGAAGGTGGAATGGACAGCAATTAACCCATAACAGATATATAAACATATTTTGTTTAGAATTTGTCTGTCAGTTTTCATGAGAGATTTTACTGTAATATTCCCTTGTCTTTATCTTAATATTAAGGTTACACTGATTTACAGTGGCAAATTTAAATTTCCCTGATTACCACAATGATTTGGGATTTTTACATGTTTGTATTTTGTGGATTACTTCTTCATGTCTCATATCTTTTGCTTTGAGGATACATATTTTTCTTATTACCTGGTAAGAATTTTTATTGTAAGTCTTTCTGTCTATTGCACTACGCTATATTTTTCCAGGAGACTTTACATATGTTTAGGTAATTAGATACTATTAAAACATAGGTATTCAAGTTTGTAATTCTCTCCATGGCATCTGTTGTTGACTGTCATGTCCCCTCCTAATGAAACGCCCCCTCGTGTCAAAATTATAACATTTTCAATACTACTTTCACTACACAATTCAGTGCTTAATTTTTGTATCTGTATCTTTAACACGGGCTTCCATGATGGCTCAGTGGTAAAGAATCCACCTGCCAATGCAGGAGATGTGGGTTCAGTCCCCAGGTTGGGAAGATCCCCTGAAGAAGGAAATGGCAACCCACTCCAGTATTCTTGCCTGGGAAATTCCATGGACAGAGAAGCCTGGCGAACTACAGTTTATGGAGTTGCAAAAGAGTTGGACATGACTAAGCAACTAAATAACAACAACATTTTTTAACATATCTGCAATTTCTCTAAGGCAACACATAACAATCTAAATTGTATCTTATATACCTAACCTGTTGCTTCTATATGATTTAGTGGATAGTCCAACATTTAAAGCCTGATTTGAAATGCTAACTTCATAGTATGATAAATTTATACTCAAATTATGATTACTTTTATACTTTGAAATCTTCTCAATTTTCTATCTATATGTAAACTAATACCCACTTTAATCGCTGTAGTTTTCTAATACATTATAATATGCTTAAGATTAAATATTATGGCAATGTTACATATTTCTCTATACATTTCTTTTAAAATTTTGCCCATGCTATTCTCATGTGTATATTTGTTCAGATAAACTATAGAGAGTGAAGGACAGGGAATCCTGGTGTGCTGCAGTCCATGGGGTCACAAAGAGTCAGACACGACTTAGCGACCTAAGAACAAAGTAAAGAATCCCTATTGTCAAGATCAGAAAAAAATAACATACCATTGGAATTTTTATAGGAATTGTGTTACATGTATAAACTGACCAGGTATAATTATCATCTTTATAATTCTAAGGTGTCCATCGGAAAAATAGTATGTATCTCCATTTAACAATTCTAAGACTCCGCTTAAAGTTTCATAATTTTCTTCATGTAAGTCCTGTACATTTGTCATTAAGTTTGTTCTTTGGCTTTACATTTGTTTGATGGGAATAGAATATTTAGTTTCATTTTACTTCTAATTAGTCAGATTTGTTGACTTTCAAATCATGTTATTTTAAAATTTCTTTCTGAATGCTTTTTTGATATCATCGAGGAGAGCTGCTCAGATTGTATAAAGTAACATTCTAATGTGCTGATTTCATACACACTGCCATATATATGTTATGCCCTGGAGCTGTCTGCAGCCTCAGTATTTTAATACACTTAATTGAATTCAGTTTTCTAGCTTAAAGATTGTATACTTCAACATCCTTTATTTTTAATTTTAAATGAGTATTATTAAGAAAGGCAAATATTCTTTGTAAGTTTAAATGTTTTGCCTTCTTCGTTATCATCTCAGTAGTTTGCTCAGGCCTGCAAGCTACAGAAATGTTACTGATGCCAACAAAATGGTTATGTAGAGAAGGAAAGAACATTCACAGCAGAGGGACACGCAGTAACGTTTCTCATATGGCACACTGGTTTATATCACCGTTTCTACAATCACATTAAACACATCCTCCTCCTCATCGTGAAGAGCCACCCCTATCAGCCTATCCTTTTTCTATTAACTGGTCTCAGGCACACTAAGTTTAAAAAGCTCACAGGCCCCTTCCCAACCTCCAACAAATCCACAAATTCGATCAATTCTTCCCTCATGATCCATTTCAAACCTACCTTTGAATTTTCTCTTTTGCTGCCGGCATCCTAGACAAGGCTCATGTTACAATAATCTGGCTTCTTTTATCATAATACTCTAGCACAGAACTTCCCTGGTGGTTCAGTGGCTAAGAATCCGCCTGCCAATGCAGGTAACACTGGTTCGATCCCTGGTCTGGGAAGATCACACATGCCATGGGGCAACTAAGCCTTGTGCGCCACAACTACTGAAGCCCATGCGCCTAGAGCCTGTGCTCTGCAACAAGAGAAGCCACCACAATGAGAAGCCAATTCTGATGCTTTTTTTCCAGACTGAGTACTAATGTTGTACTAGGGAGTAGCCCCCTGCTCGCTGCAACTAGAGAAAGCCCGCATGCAGCAACAAAAACTTGGCTTGACCATTTGTTTTTTCTGAATTCTCAGTAACTGGATTCCCTTCACTGTTCCCTGATCACATTTGATTACTTTCTAACACTGTTCCTGCAGCCACTCTTCTAACTTCACTGACTTTGCCCACAGCCTAGTTTCCTAGAGTCTGGGTCCCCACAATGCCCCACCAGAGCTCCCCACTGAACACAACTGCTTGAGCTTCTGCCATCTCTGAAAGGCTTTGGTCTCTGCCAAGGACCAGGACCAGTCAACTTTGATCTTAGAACTGGTTTGAATTCTTCTGTAACATAACTGCCCCTAGTTTGATGTCAGTCTTTGACCTTAGGAAAACTGTCTCAAGCCTGGTCCCATATTCAAAACAATGACCTTGGCTTTAGCCTAAGGATGTTCCCAGATCACTTAAATATTATAACATCAGCAATTAGTGATTGCTTAAAATAAAGAAAGAAACCTCAGCTCTTTTTCAAGGCAACTCAATGTTTTACTTGTGTTGAAAGAGTAATTAACTTCTTACATGGTAGAAACAATTGATGTTCTATGTAAACTTTTGTACATTGCCTCTCACTTTTTGACCAGCCTTACCAATGTTTAAAGAACTGGCTTTGAACTTAGAATCCTTAATTTCATGGCAAAATTTCATTAATTTTTTAAAAATTTTTATTTTATTTTTAATTGGAGGATAATTACTCTACAATATTGCGATGGTTTCCAACATACACTAACATGAATCAGTCACAGGTATACATATGTCTCCTTCTCCTCCTAAACCTCCTGCCCATCTCTCTCCCCATCCCACTCCTCTAGGTCATCACAGAGCACCAGCTTTGGGTTCCTTACATTACACAGCCAATTCCCACCAGCTATCCACTTTATATATGGTAATATATAAGTTTCAATACTACTCTCTTAAGTCATCTCACCCTCTCCCTCCCCTACCATGACCATAAATCTGTAAAGAAGCTGACATGTTTAAAAAAATGGCTACACAGGGACACTAACCAGATTCAGTAATAGAAAAAAAAAATGCAGTTTTCAGTTTCCTGAAATAAGCATCTCTCATGATTCAACCATGAGAATCAATCAGCCAAATGCTCTCATTCATAAATGTTATAATTGTGTAAATTTTTACTTCAAAGTAAGTGCTTAAAACAATATTGCAAATCCTCATGGACAGAGGAGCCTGGTGGTCTACAGTCTATGGGGGTCGAAAAGAATTGAACATGATTGAGCGACTAAGCACAGCACAGGGATGTAAGACACCAAGAGTGAACCCTGATATAAACATGCCCTTTGGGTGATTATGATGTGTCAGTGAAGGTTCATTGATGGTGACAAATGTACCACTCAGTGCAGGATGCTGATAGTGGGGGAGGTTGTGTGTGTTGGGGGGATGGTAGATGGGAACCCTCTGTGCTTTCCTCTCAATTTTTCTATGAATCTAAAACTACTCTAAAGAATAAACTATTTTTTGAAAAAGAAAAAAAAAAAACATTGCTAATTGAAAACTGAAAATGTCAACACTTTCCATTGTATTTTATTATTTGAGACTGCGTTTTATGTCAAACATAAATAAAACAATGAGGAACTTTTCATTTCTATGGTGATACTTGAAAATCACACAGAATTTAATCATGTCTACAAAAATGCTTGTTGGAAAACTGACCTCAAATATGATAGTCCGTGCTCAGTCATGTCTGACTCTTTGTGACCCCATGAACTATAGCCTGCCAGGCCCCTCTGGCCAAGGGATTTTTCAGGCAAGAATACTGGAGCAGGTTGCCATTTTCTTCTCTAGGGGAGCTTTCTGACCCAGGGATAGAACCTGCATCTCCAGCATCTCCTATATTGGCAGGCGAATTCTTTGCCACTCTGCCACCTAGGAAGCCCCTCAAGTATCATGAAAGCTCTCTAATCTGACACTTTGAGGTTTATGTTGCTTGCATTTTCTTCTGTGTGGCAGAAATAGCAAGACTTTTCTAATAACTATCAACATTGATAGAAGATGTCATTAGTGCCAAGCTTTTTTACAGCATAAGTATATAGCCACATTTTTTATGTCTATAAAATGTGGTATTTGGTAGTAATGCAGAATAGAGAAACGGACAAATGACAGCCATGTAACCCCTAGAATTTTACATTAAACTCTATTCTTCGAATAACGTTTTTCATAAAATGTCAAGCATTTATTTTGACTTACAAAGTCTGTTTTCCCCCAAGAGTAATTGAAGGCTGTTAAGGGAAATGATTCTGCATAGTTGAAAGCTTCTCATAGAGCCTTGGTAAACATGCCCATTTCTCAATGCTTTTTGGCATCACTGAATCCACTGGCCAGTCAAGACAGCCTGTTGTTGGTCCAGCTTATTAGAGGCAAGTAAATAGACTCTGAAGCAATCAGCATATTCAGGATACTCTGAAGAGCTTCCTGTCAAAAGCCAGGCCAAAGTCTTTGAGGAAAAGCCAAAAGTCAAAGCCAGGTAGACCAGAAAGAGGCATCAAATCCAGAGAGACGAACAGGGTCATAATGACAGAGAAAGAGCCAAGAGTCAGAAGCCAGATAGATATTGAATTTGAGTGTGATCAAATGGAGGCAAACAAGACAGCCTTGGCACAACTGCTTTCCAAACAGGGCAAGATCAATGTGGATACCAGTGCTCTTCCAGTAGCTACCCCGCATATTTGCAGAAAAGGCACTACAGCAGTAGCTTCTAATATGAGACACTCCATTTAGACGACCACTTACGGAGAAAAAGTTACTAAAAGAAAAAGGAAACTGTTTCTTCCAATAATGAAAGTAAGAAATTTCTTAAGGAATTAAAGATGAATCAGACCACATCATACACTCTGCTGTATCCAAGACTCTATTGATAACATTGACTCACCTACAAATCTATAATGTAATCATAACATATGGTTATAAGAGCCTCAGGCTTTACAGCATTCTGAAGCACTTCCATAGTAATTGATGAACGAATTATATTTCAAATAATTTGGAATTCAACTGTAATCTATTTTCTTAAATGAGAAATTAAGTTAATTAAACATTTTAACTGCCTACTTATTATGTACAACTGAATGACAGATATGGTATCTTTCTCAATCAGAGTATTTTATTCATCACACCAATACCATACAACAGAAAGTCTTCTGATTAGACAGAAATGTAAAGATAGGAGTAAACGTGAGAAATAATGCTTTACTTCTGCTCTAAAGTTATGAAAGTAATACTCAACATTTGTTAAACATGGACGAAGTGCCAGGTACTATTTTGTATACTTAACACAAATTGCTTCCTTTAGTCTGAATAGCGGTTTGATTTATTATTTACTATTATTATTCTACAGTTGAAAATAAGGTTAAAAGTGTTGAATAACTTGATCAACTTCACAGAGCCAGTAAATAAAGGATTTACCAGTCTATAGACAGACAAGTAGGAGATACATACAGAGGGATAAGATGATAGATAAAAATAAATATTCCCACTCATTCTTACATCTTTTAAATGGCAGACTATATCACACCCAACTTAAAATTGAGAAATTAGGTAGGACTTAGAGATTAAAATAGATAGGGTAAAGAATGGAAATAGAATTAATCGTTGGCCTTAATTTAGGCTAAACTACATGAAATTCCCAGGACTTTAACATTTTGACCTACAAAAATGGTCCTCATATGACTTAATCTAATATATCCTCTACAAAGCACTTACAAGCACAATTACACTGCCTGAATATTAGAAGTCCTATTACCCATATTACCACTTTCTGTGAAATTACTAATTTGGATTGATATCTAAATTATTCATTTGGGCATGCACAGAATATTAAAAACTATTTAAAATTCAGATAGTATCTATTACTACAATAGTACTTGACTTTCATATTAAGTCGCGCGCGCGTAACTTAGTAATGATATTTAAAAATAATCTTACATTTTACTCCAAAATTTCAAAATATTTAAAAACCATTACATAAATCCCAGATCTCTGTGATGTGGGCAAGCTCTTATAATTATTCTTAAACAGCTTAGAAGCCAAATCATGAAAAAATTTAAGTGGCTTCCTGCTCATTCAATGAGTCAGCAGTAATAGTAACAGCCCAAGTTACGGAACATTATTTATTCTGTGCCGTACAGTCAACTTCACAATGCCACATCAGGGGACATATTTTGTTTGGCTTTCATATAATAACTGATATCCCTCCAACACTATTCACCAAAGTGAAAATATTAAAAATAATTTGGTGATTATAAGTAATGAATGAACCAGATGAAAATGATAAAACACTGGCAGTTCAGTTTGGCTCATCTGCATAGCAGCACCACAGCTGGTGTCCAGCAGCACCATTCTCTCCTTCAGTGCACAGTTACAGCCACCCGCAATTGCTCTGTCTCATTTTATTCACAATCTTCCACCTGGCTCGCTTCCCTTTTAGACTTGGTCCACAGTCAGGTTAAGTGAAATTTCTTGGTTCCATTAACACTCACAAGTCATTCTGCATTTGTGAACTGTCAAGTGTCTGAATTGTTTCATATTCCATTTGGCCAACACGGCATTCTAAACTTAGTACCTCATTAAATGTTATTTGAATAAAGGAATCTCTCATTATGCAAAGAGGAACTAGAAATACTGAGATGCCAGTAGGCCATAAAAGTCAAGCAACTGAATTTGTCATCTATTGAAAGGCCTGATCAAAAGCCTGAGAAAAGTGTCATTTCGTGGTGACTTCACCAGCCTGTTTCACTCATGGTAAGAGGTTTACACTCAGCAGAAAATACTTGTATTACACATTAAACTTTCCCTTCACATGGTCCTCATACACAAAAATTTCCATTATCCCATTTTAGTTAAAAAATACCAGTCCTAGACAAAACAATTCAAATTTCAATTACCACAGTATAATTAACTGTGAGACATCGACTGAAGTACAAACCAAGATGCTAGCTCTTCAGTTCACAGATCATTCTGGAAAACAGCTTTATATAATGATTAAGGACAAATCAAGTCCCTTCTTTTAAATCTGTCAGTGATTAGTCACTGAGCATCTATTGTTCAGTTCACACACATAGCAAAGTGTATAGTTGTGTTACCTCCTTGTTTCCCCATGATAAATCCATGTGACATTTTTTTAATGGATAATCCAAAGAGGGAATTGGGCAACAAAATGTAAATGCAACAAAGAAATAGAAAGTTTGTGGTACACCTGAAACTAACACAACATCGCAAATCAACTATACTCCAATAAACTTTTTTTAAAAAAATGAAAGTGATATTAGAGCGTGGTTCCCATCACACATAAAGCCTTTGACCAATGAAGAGGTAAGAAGCAGCCTTGTGGTTTAAGCCCCACCTCCCCCCTTAACTCCATACATACACATGAGCAAGTTACTTAATCCCTCCCTGCCTCAATTTCCTCATAAAATACACAAAATATGTCCTACCACACAGACTTGTGGTAAAAATAAACCCATTAGTATAAAAAAACAAACAAAAAACCCACAAAGTGATAACCCTAGAAGTAAAATTCAAATAGAACATAATAGATTTATGAAAGAGATAGTTGACTGTGGGAATGGTATCACCACCACTGAAGGAACTCTCAAGATGCAGTCAGAGGAAGTTGGGGAAGGTGAACTTAGTGATATAATCAAGAGCAGTGGTTGTGACAAAAAGGACAAAAAGGTCCATGGGAAGTGATGCCAACAACAAAATCTTCACAAGAGTTCTAGGGAACTCTTGGAGATATTTCATGACACTGAACGAACAAAGAATAAAACACTGGAAGTTGATCCACTCTTAGAAAAAAAGTATGATAATGCACCAAAGCATAGGAAAAACTCTTGTTCTGTGATACAAGTCACATGATAAGAAGAAAGCAAGGACTATTCACACTGCTTTTGATAATATGTTAAAGAGAAATGCAACACTTTTAATTCTCAATGTCTCCGTTTTAATGTAACAGTTTACTACACAATTATTATTATTTTATTTGCCTATACATTTAAACTGAAAATAAGAGAGTTTTAATATTTTGATAAGAATTTTCAAAGGTCTGAGAATAATCACAATTTTCTCAACTGATTATTAAGATCATTTTGCATGATTTTGCACTACACAGTCATTTTTATGGTTCTGTGCTTCTCTGAAAAGACACACAGTGTAGTTTTTAGGGGTCAAAAATCAATATTCTGCTAAGAACTAGAAATTTTGCATTAAAACAAATGGATACATTTAAAAATTATCTGGTTGAAGGCATGAGAGAACCATGAAATCCATGATGACTATTTTGGACACGAGTAGAGATCCAGGTGAGAGGAAGTTCTAGGGAGCTACAGAGTCTCTGGAGCCCCAAAAGTGTTCAGGACCTGAGTATCAAATGAGTTGGTGAATGAATAATGAAGGAAAGAATTGAGCATCTAGCTATTATTATTACCCAGGTTAGGAGAGTGGTGTTAAACAATTATTCTTCATGCAATATGGAAATCTCCACAAGGGTTCTCAACTTACCAGGAATAGAAGCAGCTGGTAAATTACCCTATTGACAGCATCATCAACTGGTAGAGCAGGGCAGGGGCAGAATGTCACAGAAAGCTTCATTAAAGCGTGTCAACAATAAAGACAGAATGACAGTTTGAGTCCTGATTTCTCATCTGACATTCTGATTACTGTCTACCATCAGTATGCTTTAAATAAAGAAGCAAATACATTACATTTTGAAGACACAATTCACTAAGGATTCACCCATATGTGCACATAGAAGAAACTTTCCTATCACAGTGGAAACTGCCATGATCTTCCTCTCCTGTTCCAATCCCTTATTAAATGAAATGCCCTTTGTTTCCTGCAACACCGGAGGAAGACCATGGCCTCTGACGCTCACCACTTCTAATCTGAGGTCAATACTCTCTTCCTATGACTCAATCATCAGTTCAGAGTCTGGACCTGAGAAATCAATGTGCAGCGATTAAATCATGGCTCTCACTTCTCTACCCTCTTTGTACAAATTCTGACTCAAACTGTCTAACCTTTAAACCAATCCTTAATGCTTTAAGTTCATTGTTATACAAGCCCATATATACTTGAGCATATAAATGGCTGGTGCCTGAGTCTAAGGAGGAGAAATGCAAAACACATTTGAAATAAAAACGTAATAACTCAAGTCAATTTTAGTTATCACTTCAATAGTAGTCAAGAGATTTTTAAGGGAAAAAAATCACTTCCATATGATAATCACATTTTGACACTATATGACACTTGGTTTCACAGTCTATGTACTTTGATGACACTCTTTGGTTAGAGTAGAAATAAATCCAAATAACTTTATTAGGGAGAGAAGTAAGGAAGGATTTTTCCCTTTAAGTTCCCATGCTTGTACTGCAACATTTATCTGAGAAAACCCTAGGGAGAAATTAGAGGAGTGAAAGTACACTCTTCTAATAGAAACAATAAAGGCTACATCAAAACAACACATTTTTAGAAAAATATGTAATATATAGTATAATATACAGAAATTAGTATATCATATGAAAACATTGAAAGAACAAAATTTATACTTATAACTTTTAACAGATAGAGAAACTAACAAAATTACTGTGTTCTTAGATTTTCCTTGAATAACCCCATTAATTTGGGTTCTATTTAAGTTGTATTCCATAGATCTTGAGTTCTATCAATGAGAGAATAGGTTGATTCAGAGCAACTCTTCTACCAAGAATAACCAGAAAATGTGGATAAAATCACTGCAGATGGTTTCTGCAGCCATGAAATTAAAAGATGCTTGCTACTTGGAAGAAAAGCTATGGCAAACCTAGACAGCGTATTGAAAAGCAGAGACATTAGTTTGCCAACAAAGGTCCATATAGTCTAAGCTATGGTTTTTCCAGTAGTCATGTATGGATGTGAGAGTTGGGCCATAAATAAGGCTGAGCACTGAAGAACTGATGCTTTTGAGCTGTGGTGTTGAAGAAGACTCTTGAGAGTCTCTTGGACTGCAAGGAGATCAAACCAGTCAATCCTCAAGGAAATCAGTCCTGAATATTCATCGGAAGGACTGATGCTGAAACTGAGCTGACTCATTAGAAAAGACCCTGATGCTGGAAAAGACTGAAGGCAGGAGGAAAAGGGGATGACCTACGACGAGATGGTTGGATGGCATCATTAACTCAGTGGACATGAGTTTGAGAAAACTCTGGGAGATGGTGAAGGACAGGGAAGCCTGGCATGCTGCAGTCCATGGGGTCGCAAAGAGTCAGACATGACTGAGCAACTGAACAACAACATGGATAAAATACTTAACAAAAATACACAGCTATTTAAAGGCATTAGAACGCTACCAAGGCGGTGAGCATTTGTAAAACTAAGATCCAGAAAGTGGGTCAGCCTAGAATTTGGTGACTCACAGAGAGGTAAAGTGGATTGAATCTCTGTTTGAAGATATAATTCTTGATAATTCTCCTAATTTGATGAAAGTCATCAACCCACAGATTAAAGAATATGAATTTCTAGCAAGACAAATTCAAATAAAATTATCTATAGAAATATTGCAATAAAACTGATGAAAGCCAAGACAAAAAGCAAATCTACTAAGTGTCCAGAGGGAAAATAATATATTATCTTCTAAGGAGTAAAAATAAGACTGAAAGCTGACTTCCCAACAAAATGAGAGAAATCAGAGAACAATGGGATGATGGGACCAAAGGACTGAAAGAAATGACTGCCAATTTGTATTTCTATTTCCAGTAAAATATTCCTCAAAAATAAAAGATAAAACCATTTTGAGACCAAAAATACACAATTCATCATAAACAGGTCCTCCCTCCTAAAGAAAGAATTACCAAGGGTTTTTTTTTAGCATAATAAAAATGATGCCAGTGGAAATCTCAAAGATGCAACAAGAGGGGAAAGAGACATTCAAAAAATAAGAGGTTATTATGAAAACATTTTAAGTCAGTGCATTTTAAAACTACATGGTATGGACACAATTTCCTTGTAAAACAAAATTTACTGAAACTGCCACAAGAAGTAGAAAATATGAGTATTTCCCATCATTAGGAAAACTTCTGGCTCAGATAAATTTGATCAGTAATTATACCACACATTTAAGAAGAAATAACATGCATTTCAAACCAAGTATTTCAAAGAACAGGGGGCAAAGGAAATTTATTTAACTCATTTTATGACCATCATAATCCAGATACCTTAACACAACAGAGGTTTTACAAGAAAGGAAAATTAAAGGCCAATTCTTCTCATAAATATGGACACAGAAATATTAAACAATGCATTAATAAATCAAATCCAGTAATATATAAAAAGAATAAACTATTAAGAGCACAATGAACTTATTAGAAGAATGCCAAGTTGGTTTAACTTTGAAAATTGATCAACATAAGCTACTATATTAAAAGAATAATTACACAGCTTCTCAATACATGCAGTAAAGAAAAAAAAAAAACTTATAACCCAGAAATAGAGGGACAAATACCTAATTAGATAAGTTATTTGGGGAACAGTCATTATATTTAGTGATACAATGATCTTACTCTGATAAAGGGATAAAATAAGAATGCCTGTTAGCACCTCATCTAGTCAGTATTATACTGGAAATTTTAGTCAGTGCTAACAAGGAAAGAAAAAGAAACACAGATCACAAGAACTGGAAATAAATAAATAAAATATTTGCTATTCAAAGTAATGTTTCTTTAGGAACTCCAAATGAGAGGGAGTGTGTGTGTACATACACATACACACACACACACACACACACACACACACATATATATAAAATCAGTATCAAGTATATATTAGTATTACTATAATTTAGGTCTCAAATATAAGATTAATTTTAAAAGTCATTTGAATTTCTATAAACCAGGACAAATAAGTATACAAGAACATTTTAAAGCCAATACTGTTTGTACTTAAGTGTAAAATTTGGAGTAATCTTGTCAATTTCTATAAACCTTGTCAACTTTCACAATAAGGACTTCCCTGGTGGTCCAGTGGTTAAGACTTCAAGCTTCCATTTCAGGGGGCATGGGTTTGATCCCTGGTTGAGGAACTAAGACCCCACATGCCATGCAGTGCAGCCAAACAAATAAATAAATAAAAAATAAAGCCAATACTCTTTGCATTTCCACATAAAATTTAGAGTAACCTTTTCAATTTCTTGGAATTTTGATTGAGATTGTATTGAATCTGAATATCAATTTGAAGACATTTTCTAGTAAGTTTTCTATTCCATGAACATGTGACATATTTACATTAATTCAGCTATTCTTAAATGCTTAAAGTAATGTATTATTGGAGAAGGAAATGGCAACCCACTCCAGTATTCTTGCCTAGAGAATCCTGTGGACAGAGGAGCCTGGTGGGCTGCTGTCCATAGGGTCACATAGAGTCAGACACGACTGAAGTGACTCAGCATGCATGCATGCATTGGAGAAGGAAATGGCAACCCACTCCAGTGTTCTTGCCTGGAGAATCCCAGGGACCGGGGAGCCTGGTGGGCTGCCGTCTGTGGGGTCGCACAGAGTTGGACACGACTGAAGCAACTTAGCAGCAGCAGCAGCAATGTATTATTATTACTATACAGAAATATCCTGTTTTATAGAGGTATTAATATATATATATAGAAACATTTCACATCTTGTGTTAAAATCGACCCTAAGTATTTTATATTTCTTGATGCTATTTTATTTTTGTTCAGTCGCTAAGTCATGTCTGACTCTGTGACCCCATGGACTGCAGCATGCCAGACTTTCTTGTCCTTCACCAACTCCTGGAGTCTGCTCAAACTCATGTCCACTGAGTCCTTGATGCTATCATCTATTTCTATAAATTGTTAATTTTCAATTGTTCAGTGTATAAAAATAAATTGTTACAGACTGACTCATTATTCTGAAACACTGCTAAATTCGTTTATTAGCTCTGTTTGCTATTTTGTAAATCTTGTTGATGTTCTATTCAGTGCAATGATTTTGGACAAAGGCATTAAAACAATTCAATACGAAAAATATATCATTTTGACCAACAACCCTAGAATAACTGAATATGTATATATTGAAAAAAATATCATGAAGTTTTGTTCTACCTAAAACATAACAACTAATTCACTATTGATCATAGACCTAGATATATAGGCTACAGATATAACTTCTAGAAGAAACTACTAAAACTATCTTCATACAGCTGAAGGACACAGTGCTTATTAAATAGGACAACAAAAGCATTAAGTATAACACAAGGAATTTATGAAGTGGGCATCATTTTTAAAAGAATTTTCTTCATCAGAAAATATCACAAGAAAATATACACACACTGGGAGAAAATATTCACAAAGCACATATCAAATAGAATTGGTATGCAGAATATACAAAGCATTCTACAATCCTAAAAATCAATGAAAAAACTGAGAAAAAACAGTTTACAAAGATATTTACAAAGGTATATAGCAAATAAGCACGTGAAAATACTGAATATCATTAGTGAAAAAATGGAAATTAAACCCACAATGAACTACTACTTCAGATCAGCTAGGTTGGCTAAAATAAAAAGGGATAATACCAGCACATACACCAAGCTGAAAACTACCAAGTGCCCATCAAGAGCAAAATGGTTAATTAAATTGAAATAAATTTCATAAAGGAGCAATATACAACTATTAGCACAAATGATCTACAATTACATGTACTTATATGCATGAGTTATTAACAGTATATTGGGCAAAAGAGTAACCACCAAAAACAGGACATACGATATGATTCTAGTTTTATGGAAAAACTAATTTCTGCTAGTAAAAATCAGGGTAAGGGATATACTTAGGGATATAGGTGCTGGTTGGGAGAGCACCTTGGAGTAAGGTCTTTTGGTAAAGTTCTTTTGCTTGGCATGGGTGCTGGCTACAAAGGTGTGTTCAGTTTGTGAAAGTTCCTCAAGCTGTACATAGAAGATACGTTCAACTTTATGTATGTATGTTTTACTTGTACGAACAGTTTTAAAAGCTGTTTTGAACCAATACTGCTTGTAATATGACAATAACATAGAGATAAATCAAAATAATGTAAGACCCCTACACAAAAATACTGTTACTAGAAGTTAAAGAAGACCTAAATAAATGAAGGAATACATTGTGCTCATCAACTGGAACACTAAATGTTGAAAGATCAATTCTCCTTCAAAATGATCTGTATCCGTGTTATTATAAACCTAGCATCTGTGGAAATTTATTTGTGGAAATTAATAAACATGTTCTACACTTCACATCAAAACGTAAAGAGTCAAGAAAATCCTCGGGAAGTCAAATAAGTTGAAGGAATTACTCCACTTGCTATGAAGACTTGTAATGAAGTTTCAGTAATTAAGAGAGTATGTTATTCTCCCAAGGATAGTCTATAAAACTATAGGACATGACAGAAAGCACCTAACAACAAAACATAAATGGACACCTGCATAGGCAAAAGGGGGAAACTGAAGTGGGGAAGAGATCATCTTACAATAATAAACGATACTGTGTCAATTTGTTAAACACATGGAAGGGGGAAAATATTTGCAACCACATAACTGACAAGGAACTCATACCATAATATGTAATAGATACAGATTCATTGTAATATAAAAATAATTCCTATATATAAAAAAGATATAGACCTAGAAGCTGATGTTAAAAAGGGAAAGAGAAATGAAGAGAGGCCCTTTTAAGATGATCCCAGAGTAGTAAATAAACATAAATATTTCTCACCTTCATTTGTAATCATTGAAGTGCAAATTCAGACTTCAGTGGCATACTATTACACACTCACTAGAAGTGCTAAAATTACAAAGTTTGACAACTCTAAGACGTACATATGTGCTAACCATAATACACTTCAGGTGGGAGTATAAATTGGTACAGTTTTTAGTATCTACTACAGCTGACCATACTCACACACTTTGATCTAGCAATCACGCTCTTATTACTATAACCAAGAGAAATAGATATATAAGCCCCTGAAAAGTCATGCTCAAGAGCATGTGCAACAGCAATATTCAAAATAGCCAAAGATGGGGACAATCCAAATGTCCTTTAACAGTAAAACTGACAAGGAATCTGGTGTAGTCATTTAATGGAAAACTGAATAGCAAAGAAAATGAATCAACTACTTCCACATGCAACATTATGGATGACTCTCACGAAGTTGAGCAAACAAGGCCAAACAGAAATATATATGTATATATATCCCTGGAGAAGGAAAATGGCAACCCACTCCAGTATTCTTGCCTGGAAAATTCCATGAACAGAGGAGCCTGCTGGGCTACAGTCCATGGGGTTGCAAAGAGTCAGACACAGCTGAGCAACTTAGCACATCCAGTATCCAGGTCTGGATTCAATGAGCAAAATAACTCTTTAGGTAAAAGAAAAGGGCCTCTGAAGTGAGAGAGAGGACAGAAGGGAGGGAGGAAGAAAGGATGGAAGGAAGGTGGTTGAACGGAGCAGCTTCCAGAACATACACACCATACCATCCCCTTTATAACATAAAGTTCAAAAATAGGCAAAAGTAACCCAGACATGACTTAGCAACTAAACAACAACAATGGTGGAACTAATAAATTAAGAAAAGGCTGAAGGAGGGTTTCAGAGGTGCTAGTAAATATTATTGACTTTGGTAGTGTTTACATGTGTGTGCCCAACTTGTGATAATACACTGGGATAGACACTTGCTTTCTTTCTTTTCTTTGGCTGTGCTGCTTGGCATGTGACATCTAGCACCCCAACCAGGATTCAAACCCACGCTCTCTGCAGTGGAAGCATGGAGACATAACCAGTGGACCACCAGGGCACCTACTTTCTTTTTACACATTATAATTCAATAAAAGCTTATTAAAATATAATTCATAAAAATTAAAATTATGGTTTTGAGGAGGTGTTTACCTTTGCAATTATTAGCAAAAGAAATTTTCACAGCAATTTGTTACCAAAAAAAAGAGCAAGAGAGGTATTTAACATACTAAAAAGAACAAACTGTTTTTTAAAATGGAATTTCCTATATGGAATAAAATGCTAATTAGTAAATATTCTGATGTGAGCAAATTTGGCACAACAAAAAATAAAAACACTGTATATGATGACTAGTTACTGTGTTTTTTCTGAAAGTAATAAAGCTCCATTAATTTTAATTATATTTTAGAAATCAGATTTTCCATTAAATCAAGCTGGCCTCTCTCATTTGCCAGGACTAAAATTTTGATGCATTTGGGTATTTTCTACACATCATTAACGTGGTGAATGGAACCCAACTTTGGTAAAATTCAGACAAATTGGTCTGTCTATGCAATTCTGACATAAGTCATATTAATATTTCTCTTCTGATCTACTCTCTCTTTTCTAAGTCTTTGGTTGTCTTTGTGTGTACATCGTTTCTATGTGGGAAACTATTAACATTTAAAATGTCATCTTTAGATCACATGTGAAGTCCCTTACTTGTTCTTTGTTAACATTACAGGGAACAGAACACTGAACTGAAAGCCAAGCGGTGTGCTCTGCCCTGAACACATGGGTGATCTTGGTTGAATCATTTCACCACATCAGGCCTAGTGGCCACGCATGTAGTATAAAGAAATGAAACTCTGACCTGCTGGTGTTTAAGGAGCCTACACATCTATTCTGCTTTCGCCTTTTGCTATTTGATAATGAGGATAGTGAGAATACTGGGAAAGACTGAAGGCAAAAGGAGAAGTGGGCAGCAGAGGATGAGATGGTTGGATGGCATCACCGACTCAATGGACTTAAGTTTGAGCAAGCTCCAGAAGTTGGTGATGGACAGGGAAGCCTGGCGTGCTGCAGTCCATGGGGTCACAGAGAGTCGGACACAACTGAGCGACTGAACAACAACAACAACAAACTGAACATTTACTAAAAGACACTGTGAGTCTTCTTCCCCTGTTCTACTTGACCCTATCTTGACTGACAGGACGAAACTCCCCTGCTTGCTTGTATTACTTTCAATTCAAGGCACATGACCCAGGTTTTCTCCAGGCGGAGTTCCTAAGGGATTCTTCCAAGCAGTGAAGCCAACAAGTGTGATGTCTAGGACGATAAACTACATTATTTGAAAATCCCACTAATTTGAGCAGAAAGAATAGGAGATGCAGGACTGCAGTACCTAGAAACCTCATTAAATGTGTTAGCTTATGTTCAAATTTTTGTACATAACTCATATTCACCAAATGACATTACTCCTCTGTCTCCCATACAAATCTTTGCCAAACTTGGTCCTAAACCTTACATCTAGAACTCCAAAAGAGAGACATCTATCCTTCCCAACAAATACCACTTAAATGTGATTTTTTTTCCTTTAATCATGTTTCCATCAGCATGAGGATGAGGACCCACTGCCACTGTCACAAAACTGGAACATACACAGTTCACCTTCTATCTGGTTAAGAACTCCATTTCATTTGACCTTTACTATTAATATGCTTTTCACTGCTTTCATTCCTGTGGCCAAGAAAAAAAATGCAAACCATTCCACAGCTATACTTGTTTTCTTCTCTCCCTCCTCCCAAAGGTCAGCCTAATCTCTAAAATTTATTTTAAATGTATAAAGTCACTCCTTTTACTTCTATAAGATAACATGCATGCTCTTCTCTTCTCTGGTACACTAGCTTGCCCTTTTAAATCCCCCTTGTTACTTCCCCTTACTACTTCCCACTCAGCATTCTCATTTTAAAGTTTTTATTCCTCTATTTTTAAAAAGTCTGTGTTTTACAGCCTAATAGTCTATTAGTCCAGTGTAGGAATTATATAGTTTATATTAATTGATATATAACAGTTTATATACACTATTGAAAATGCATAAATTATAGTTTATGTATTACAATTACATTCAACAAGTTCTGAATTCTCTTATTCTTTACAGTATCAACATGAAACCAGGACTTCTAAACTCGTTCTATTTGACTTTAATCATCATATTCCTTTTTAATGTCAAATTTTCACTACTTGGCAAACTGCAGCTCTTTCTATGCTGACCACGTTGTCTTCTAAACACTCTAGATCAGGGATCTCCAACATCTGGGATCTAATGCCTGATGATCTGAGATGGAGCTGATGTAATAATAATAATATAAATAAAGTGCACAATAAATGTAATGTGCTTGAATCATTTTGAAGCTATACCCCCTCCCTGGGGCATGGAAAAATTTTAAACCCTTCCCTTGTGCCAAAAAGGTTGGGGACCACTGCTCTAGATGAATCCTAGCTTTCTGGTGATAATAAAGTATTCTAAGCTTCTCTTTACTTTTTCTTCCTTTTAGTAGGATATAAAGGGTTCAAAACAGGGTTCAAAAACAGGGGAAATTAGAGTGCACAGGAGACTGTTGCATTTAATGACCCGAGTAGCCAGGATGGCATCAGAGATGACAGAGGTAACTTTATTGAAAAAGAAAGAGCTCCCTTAAAAAGGCAGAGTCAGAAGGTCAAGAATTCATACTGATTTTTCAAACTTAGCTCTGCCTTCACTTCTCTTTAGACTCTACGATGAGAGTTTATTATGTCAGTCTTTTTATGTCTTTTGAGTGGTAAGCCTTTTAGAGGTACCCACTCTTAAAAATGCCATGCTATATAGTGTGTATGTGATTAAAATTATAGTGATTCTTTCCCCCTGCCCCATGAAAGGCTTCATATCTTCTTTCCTAAGTATTTCTTTTTGTTTATTTGGATCTGTGGCCAGACTATCCTGAAGCTGGCTTGAAACCGCACAGGTCAAGGTAACCTGTTGTACCAGCTCCACCTGAGCCAGCCTCTCTAAAAAGAGAGATTCAAACTAGTCCCAGAGGAACACAAAAATATTAAAGACAGACAGCACTTTGATCAACAAACAAAACTCATGTACTCAGTGGGAAAAAAAAATAAATGAGTTTCAAGGTTTTTGCATAAAATCTTACAGTTTTCATTCTCAAGAATAAAAATATGTACATGAAACCCCATTTTTGAGATCTGTTATTCTAATCTACTTTCTAAATTCCTGTCCTTTCATCAATGTTCATACAGAGCACAAGAATTCTAGTGAACGCTGAGTTTTACAGACAATCTTAGTTATATGCTTTCCACTCAAAGTTGTCCCAACCCAGACAAAAGATACCTGCCAAAAAAATCCAAATTAATACTCAGAATTTTCAAATAAATATAAAAACTCCAATACTTTAGCCACCTGATGTGAAGAGCCAACTCACTGGAAAAGACCCTGATATTGGGAAAAACTGAGGGCCAGAAAAGGGGATGACAGAGGATGAGATGGTTGGATGGCATCACTGACTCAATGGACATGAATCTGAGCAAACTCCAGGAGATAGTGAAGGACAGGGAAACCTGGCGAGCTGCAGTCCATGGGGTTGCAAAGAGTCAGACACGACTTAGTGACTGAACAACATTATTCTGATTAGAAAGTTGACATATTAGGTATCCAAAATACTTTCATAATGAGTATATTATGTCCCACAAGATTTAGCTCATAAAATACAAAAGCACAAATAATTATAACACAGTTCAGTTAGAATTCCCTGATAGCTCCCAATTCCACTGACCCATTTCCAAATTGTTTTATTCTCCATAAAATAAATGCCAAGCACTGAAAAAGCTACATCTAAAGGAAAGCTAATTGATTGCCCAGCTCTGAGTTCCTAGGTTTCCTTCAATCAGAGACAAGAATGAATATTAGAATCTGTGAGAAAATGTAGAAAATCTACATTGTTTATTTCTTACAACAACTGACCAAAGTAAGTTGGAGAATTAGCAGATCTGCAGTGTCCAAAACTGTCATATGTATGGCAGAAAGTGAAGAGGAATTAAAGGGCCTCTTGATTAAAGTGAAAGAGGAGAGTGAAAAAGCTGGCTTAAAATTCAACATTCAAAAAATTAAGATCATGGCATCCGGTCCCATCACTTCATGGCAAATAGATGGGGAAACAATGACAGACTTTATTTTCTTGGACTGCAAAATCACGGCAGATGGTGACTGCAGCCATGAAATTAAAAGGTACTTGCTCTTTGGAAGAAAAGCTATGACCAAACTAGATGGCATATTAAAAAGCAGGAGACATTACTTTGCCGACAAAGGTTCATCTAGTCAAAAGCTATGGTTTTTCTAGTAGTCATGTATGGATGTGAGAGTTGGACCATACAGAAAGCTGAGCACAGAAGAATTGATGCTTTTGAACTGTGGTGTTGGAGAAGACTCTTGAGAGTCCCTTGGACTGCAAGAAAATCAAACCAGTCAATCCTAAAGGAAGTCAGTCCTGAATATTCATTGGAAGGACTGAGGCTGAAGCTGAAGCTCCAATACTTTGTCCACCTGATGCGAAGAGTCAACTCATTAGAAAAGACCCTGATGCTGGTACTGTACTACTATAGGAGGAGGAGAGGGGGGCGACAGAGGGTGAGATGGTTGCAGGCGGATTCTTTATCATCTGTGCCACCAGGGAAGCCCAAAGCTTCATGTACAGGGGATTTACTGTATTTCTCTTTTCACAAGACTCAAGTTTCAGCTCCATATAACTACTGTGACAGGAAGGACATTATAAGAAATCTCAACTCCAAAATTCAAAACCCCTTTTAAGTCCAAAATTCTTGGAGAAAATATAGTTAGGATTCCCTGGGAAAGATAGTGGTTTTATGTAATCATCATTAACTACTTCATTAAGTAATCTTGACTGTGGTAATGCATAAAGTAAGCCATGTAGTCGACTAATACCTCACACATTCTGTCTTATCTGAGACATTTCTTAGGTATACCAATAACAATGATTAGAAAAAAACAAGAATTGCCTCAGAAAATTAGACAATGTAAGAGAGATAGCACTGATTAATAGCCTTAAAGAGAAGTTATCTTGTTGATTTCAGTGAGTCCAATTTGGTTAGCTGAGATTGAACTTTACAGACATGATATGAATTCTTCTTTTTCTACACTGTTTAAACTTTGGCTGCAAAGGTTTGTATTTCTGCCAGATGATAGAATTACATACTGCCCATTCATCTTCATCATTGCATTTATTTTAGATGATAAATTCTGTAGGACTTTGGCTCCTATACATGCCACAGCTTCTTTGAAGTAATCAGTGTTTTGGTATCATTACTTAATTCATCTTTTTTGTTTAATAGCTTTATTGATACTATAATTAACTTATCATAAACTTCACCCTTTTAAAGTATATAATTCAGTACCGGTTCCTATAGTCACAGACTTATGCAAATAAATCCACTACTGAATTTAAGAACATTTGCATCACTCCTCAAACGAAGTCCTATTCACACTAGCAGTCATCCCACACCCTGTTTCCCCTTGAGCATCCCCCTCCACCACAGCCCTGGAGAACCACTAATCTACTTTATGTCTCTATAGACTTGCCTACTCTGGATATTTAATATTAATCTAAAAGAAATCATAACATGTGATCTTTTGTGACTGGCTTCTTTCATTTAGCAAAATGTTTTCGAGGTTCATCCATGTAGCATTCATCAGTACTTCATTACATTTCAGGGCATAATAATATTCTATACTATGGCTATAACACATTTTGTTTATATATTAATCAGTTGATGAACATTTTGGTTGTTTTATTTTTTGGCTATTATAAATAATGCTGCTATGGGCATGCATGAACATATTTTTGTGTGGTCATATATTTTCATTCCTCTTGAGTATATACCTAGTAGTGGAATCACTGAGTCATATGGTGACTGTATCTAACATCTTCAGGACCTATCAAATTTTCCAAAGGAGTTTCAACATTTTACAATTCCACCAGCAATGTATGAGTCTCCCAATACTTGGTTCATCTTTAATTACCATAAAACACTAATTATTTTCTCATTGATAAATGTGGATTTCATTAAAATCAAAATATTGCTTCTTTTTTTACTTTGTCTGGGGCTTTTATTTCCTCTATGCCCTTTTCAGGTTTTTATAGCATGAAAATAAACCCCAGATTTTAATGCATAAAGCTTAACGTGCCCTTCCAGACTTTTAGGTCCCTCTCATGCCCCTAGTCCTTCCTTAGCCCCAGCAAGCTTTCAAGCCTACTTTTTCCATTTCATTACTATCGCTCGCTCTCTCAAAGCAATAAAGAACTAAGAGGCTCATGACTCTCAGCAATGTCAGGCTTTTAGAACTTACATGAATTATGAGACAGAAACATCGAACGTTTTAGTTAGTGATGAATTTCAAATCACTAGGACTGAAAACAGGGAGCCATAGTTTAAATTATATTCTGTCAATATGTCTTGTTTATGGATGCTTATGTTCACATTTAATATGAGGTCTCAGAACCCAGACCTCTGTAACAATTGTTTCCGTTGTTTAAAAGTAGCTTGTTTCTCACTCTTGTAAAAAGAATGCTGCTCAAAGCTATAACTGCTGTTTGTTCGGTTGCTTCCCTTTTAATACTGAAGGTGGGAACACTCAAAGGTGAATATTCATTTTGTGGCTTCACATTTCCTTTCACTTTCAGCCCAACAGCCAGCAAGAGCGGAGCTGTCAGTGGCACAGTTGTAACCACATAAACTGGATCAGTGCTGCTCTTGGTTCACTCTGCCGAGGCTGCATAATCTAGACTGTGTTTCTGGTGCCTATTATTTGTGGGAAAGAGGCTACACGGCATAGTGTATTTTACCCTTTGAGCTAGTTAAGTCACAAATATTTTTGACTGTGAACAAATGCTTCCTATCCAGATTTTCAGATTGGCCCCCTCACTTCTCATGCTACTCATCAACATCTGGGCCAACAGAGAAATTGTGCTACATGCATGCGAAAGAGTAAAACTAGGTTGGTGCCACAGAAATACTCCATTTATTAAGCAGGTCCCTTTGCACCTGTTCGGTGATCAGCCCAATTTAATCCAGGCTCTTCACTAAATATTCATGAAGTTGAGCAGGCAAAATTTTTCAAATCCTTGGCATCCTTTAGAAAGGACTCCTCAAAGAATATTATGAAAAGTTAACACATTTAGAGCATCCTAATTGTGTCTGTGCTTAGTGTCCACATTGTCGAAGAAAGACAAGCGTAATTACTTTACCATCAATTGCAGACAGACTCTTAAAAAGAACAGAGAAATTAAAATGTGAGTTTCACGGATAAAGGAAGAAGGTTAATAAGAATATGAGGTTTTTAATGCTTTTCCTGCTCAGTATGGGTACTCAACCCTGGCTCCATGTGACAATCACCTAAGGGACTTTTTAAAAATATTAACACCATGACTATAAGATGGTGCTCAGAATGTACATTGCATGTATAGTATGCTTCAGTAAAGCATTAAGAAAACATAACCAAGGCATGGGTCCCATCTCACAGTAACTGAAACCTAAGAAAGCCTAGTAATTGGATCGGGTCGGGGGGGTGGCAGGGGGTGTCTCAGTGGTTATCCAAATGTAATGTGCACGTGAAACTGCTGGAGATTTTGAAGCATAGAGTCTGATTAATTCTGGACCGTAGCCCAAGATTCCAGATTTCTAACAGACATAACTGGAATTCCTACTGTTTCACCACTCACACTTTAAAAAGCAAGACTCTGGTCTAGCGGTTCTCAGACTTGAACATGTGTCAGAATTCCCTGGATGATTTGTTAAAACACAGTGCTGCAGTTCCTAGTCCATCAGATCTGAGATGGGATCCAAGGATGTACATTCTTAGGTGCGCCTGGGGAGGCTGGTCTGGGAGCACATGTTGAGACTCACCACACAAGGGCATAGGTAAATCTTACCATGCTCAAAAATGAAGGTCAATGAAACACAAAAATAGCTCACAAAGTATGCATGCGTGCTCATTTAGTCATGTCCGATTCTTTGCAACCCTATGGACTGTAGCCCACCATGCTCCTCTGTCCCTGGGATTCTCTGGGCAAGAATACTGGAGTGGGTCGCCATGCCCTTCTCCAGAGGATCTTCCCAGCCCCAGGAATCAAACCCGCATCTCTTACGTCTCCTGCATTAACAGGCGGGTTCTTTACTGCTGAGGCACTGGGGAAGCCCTCACAAAGTATAGATAGCACTACCTTGCTCAGAATATATTGTGAACAGGTTGAGTTATCTGATTTTCCACACACAGAGAATGAAAGCTTCAATTTGCAGCAAAGTAAATACCCTGCTGGAAACAGTGTTCCAGTTGTCAAGTCAGCAGTGAGAGAGGAGCAGAAATATTAGGAAGTAGGTGTCAGTGAATGGTCTCTGCCCAAGAAGAAAATCAGTTCCTTGGCCTCACTATGTAGCCAACTGTCATCAACTACCAGTGACCTGTAGACATCTACTCTGGGCTTAGGAGTGACACTCAGTAAGGTTCAGGGGTGGGTGGTACACAGGGTCCTCTCTTCCCCTAGTAACTTGCATCTGTGTGTCTATCTGCACAAATAATAACAAATTTGCTGAAATCCTAGAATAGGAGCTGCTCAACAAATGTTGGGCTTACCAGGTGGCTCAGTGATAAAGAATCTGTCTGCCTTTGAAGGAGATGTGGGTTCAATCCCTGGGTTGGAAAGATCCCCTGGAAAAGGAAATGGCTACCCACTCCAGTATTCTTGCTGGGAGACCTCATGGACAGAGGAGCCTGGTGGGCTACAGTCCATGGCATCACCAAGATTCGGACACAACTGAGTGACTGACACAACAACAATAAATGTCAGTGCTCTGGTTTCCATTATACATTTGCCAAGTGCTTATTGCCTGGACTGAACCCTGCAACTAATTTCTACACACACTTCCCACCCTCCCTAGCCTCCAGACATATATGAATCTTTTTTTTTTTCTTAATTTTGCTTATCTTGCTGACCTACCACTAACTAAAGAGACCCTTATACTCAATCTAACCATTTCCCCAGCCCTTCCTCCTTCTTTGAAGACCTAAGCTGATGCCACCTTTAACCAGCATGAAACTCGTCTGCAGTCAAAATGTGCATGTAGGAGTGAAGTTCACCTCCCTTAAATTCTGTCAGACTCAGAAAATTCCTGCCTCATCATCCAGAGGTAGGAAGGGGGGGTGGGGAGGAGGGAAGTATCACCAGGGAACATCTGACCTTTTATCCGCTTCTCCACTAATCACTTTTAGGAGGAGGAATGGGTTATCTGAATGGAGCCTGTTTGGAGCCTGATACCCTGTGGGCCACATTACCAATGGTGCCTAAAAGCAAGACAGGTCTGCCTGTCTGTCCCTCTCTCTGAAACCACCTACCCCCAAGCTCCTGGCAGGTCCGTCCCAGGTGTTAACATCTTTTCTTCATTCTCTCTGACATACTGATTTGATAATTTACAGTCAAGAAGTTCCCAAGATGTAGGCTAGGAAATGGAGGCCATAGGCCCTGGCCTGTTCTCCATTCTAGCTTTTATTGTCATAAAGTTGAAATGTGAACCCTTTTTGATTTCAATAACTATTTTCAGTTGATCGGAATTTAAGAGGGGTAGAGGGTGTCTGAAATTTATATTCACTCATTGCCTGACTCTTGCATATATTTTCTGCTCGTCATATTTATGCCTATAAAATTGCTTTAATAAAAATCATTTTTCGTATATCTCAGATGTTTGATTTTCTCCTAGCAAAAGTTTCTATAAGTGGTATTACTAAATAAAAAAGTATAAGCACTGGGACTTCCGTGGCAGTCCAGTGGTTAAGACAAAGTCTTAACCGATGCAGGGGGTGTAGGTTCAATCCCTGATCAGGAAGCTAAGATCCCATATGTCTAATTCTGGCTCCATCCTTTCATTCTTTCTGGAGTTATTTTCCTCACTGATCTCCAGTAGCATATTGGGCATCTACCGACCTGGGGAGTTCCTCTTTCAGTATCCTATCATTTTGCCTTTTCATACTGTTCATGGGGTTCTCAAGGCAAGAATACTGAAGTGGTTTGCCATTTCCTTCTCCAGTAGACCACATTCTGTCAGCAAAGCAGGAAGTCAAGAAACACCTGGAGTAACAGGAAAATTTGGCCTTGGAGTACAGAATGAAGCAGGACAAAGGCTAATAGAGTTTTGCCAAGAGAACGCACTGGTCATAACAAACACCCTCTTCCAACAACACAAGAGAAGACTCTACACGTGGACATCACCAGATGGTCAACACTGAAATCAGATTGATTATATTCTTTGCAGCCAAAGATGGAGAAGCTCTCTACAGTCAGCAAAAAAAAGACTGGGAGCTGACTGTGGCTCAGATCATGAACTCTTTATTGCCAATTCAGACTTAAATTGAAGAAAGTAGGGAAAACCACTAGACCATTCAGGTATGACCTAAATCAAATCCCTTATAAGTGGAAGTGAGAAATAGATTTAAGGGACTGGATCTGATAGACAGAGTGCCTGATGAACTATGGATGGAGGTTCATGACACTGTACAAGAGACAGGGATCAAGACCATCCCCAAGAAAAAGAAATGCAAAAAAGCAAAATGGCTGTCTGAGGAGGCCTTACAAATAGCTGTGAAAAGAAGAGAAGCGAAAAGCAAAGGAGAAAAGAAAGAGATATACCCATTTGAATGCAGAGTTCCAAAGAATAGCAAGGAGAGATAAGATAGCCTTCCTCAGTGATCAATGAAAAGAAATGGAGGAAAACAACAGAATGGGAAACACTAGAGATCTCTTCAAGAAAATTAGAGATACCAAGGGAATATTTCATGCAAAGATGGGCTCGATAAAGGACAGAAATGGTAGGGACCTAACAGAAGCAGAAGATATTAAGAAGCGGTGGCAAGAATACACAGAAGAACTGTACAAAAAAGATCTTCAGGACCCAGACAATCACGATGGTGTGATCACACTCACCTAGAGCCAGACATCCTGGAATGTGAAGTCAAGTGGGCCTTAGAAAGCATCACTACGAACAAAGCTAGTGGAGGTGATGGAATTCCAGTTGAGCTATTTCAAATCCTGGAAGATGATGCTGTGAAAGTGCTGCACTCAATATGCCAGCAAATTTGGAAAACTCAGCAGTGGCCACAGGACTGGAAAAGGTCAGTTTTCTTCCCAATCCCAAAGAAAGGCAATGCCAATGAATGCTCAATTGCACTCATCTCACATGCTAGTAAAGTAATGCTCAAAATTCTCCAGGCCAGGCTTCAGCAATACGTGAACCGTGAACTTCCAGATGTTCAAGCTGGTTTTAGAAAAGGCAGAGGAACCAGAGATCAACTTGCCAACATCTGCTGGATCATTGAAAAAGCAAGAAAGTTCCAGAAAAACATCTATTTCTGCTTTATTGACTATGCCAAAGCCTTTGACCCTGTGGATCACAATAAACTGTGGAAAATTCTGAAAAAGATGGGAAGTCCAAACCACCTGACCTGCCTCTTGAGAAACCTGTATGCAGGTCAGGAAGTGCCGGGAGCCATCTCACGAGATCCCCACTCATGACAGGGTCATGAGAAAAAGGACTGATTTGAGCAAGGCTTCTCAGGCCTCAGGGAATCTCGGAAGGCTGCCTCAGCGCTCACCTTAAGGATGATATCTGTCTTTCTGATGTTTACTATAATAAACCTCTTCTTATTATCTATGACTTAGACAAAAGGCCTTTCCTGATTCCCTTCTAAAATAGATCGTTCTGAAACATCAAATCAACAAGGCCCCTGAACGGTAGCACCCTAAATAAAGTTATCTGGGATATAAAGTATGCTGATCTAAATTTCTTTTGGTAACATATTGGTTTGTTTAATAAATGTACCTGTGCCTTTGGAGCTAATGTGCATAACTGCTCCCTAGTAATAAAACAGCATTGAGAGCCTCCACACAGAAAGCCCCTATGGGCACAAAACCCTTCGCAGGAAAAAAGGCTTGTTAGGAAATACAGAAAATATTGCTTTGTGAAACTGTTACTTAATCTATATTTACTCACTATGCTTTTACTCTTAACGTATTTAGCCTATATAATGAAAGCATAATAGTTAGAGATTTATATAAATAGAAGTTTAGTTTTAATACAAATAATAAGACAATTGTTGATTTAACTGATGATTCTTACTTAGAGCTGAATTTCAGCTTGCTGTTCTTTGACTTTATGGAACTACATTCTTTTCTGTTAAGTTCAAGGCATAGAGTAAATTACCAAAAAACAGGTTTTACCTTAAAACTTCCTGTTGAGGAATTCTTCCCTGATGTGCTCAATACAAAAGTGTTCTAATTGATCAACCTTTATCAATGGAAAGTCACAAGGAGTTAGCAGGCCGCCAGGCCAGAAGATAATGTAATCAAAATGAGGCTTTTTGTAACTAAAGACATGCAAACGGCTTCGATGAGGGTCAAAGCTGCTAGCCTATTGAGCTAACTTGATAGGCTCATTAAGATGTACCCACTAAGCTTAGTTGGTATGTGCCTTAAACTACGTTGGTATGTCCCTTAAGCTGAATTGGTATGATTCTATGCTTCACATTTGTTTCTATATACCACTAAAAGTATAAAAGCTGCTTGAGAAAACAATGAAGGAGAAGACACTTGGAAAACGCTAAGACTCGCTGTGCTTATTTATTTGTATCACCGACGCCGTCCATCCTAAGGGAACCCTGACCAGCTGGAGCAGGTCTCCGGCAAGGAAGCAACAGTTAGAACTGGACATGGAACAACAGACTGGTTCCAAATAGGAAAAGGAGTACGTCAAGGCTGTATATTGCCACCCTGCTTATTTAACTTATATGCAGAGTACATCATGAGGAATGCTGGGCTGGAAGAAACATACGCTGGAATCAAGATTGCCAGGAGAAATATCAATAACCTCAGATATGCAGATGACACCACCCTTATGGCAGAAAGTGAAGAAGAACTAAAAAGCCTCTTGATGAAAGTGAGAGGGGAGAGTGAAAAAGTTGGCTTAAAGCTCAACATTCAGAAAACTAAGATCATGGCATCTGGTCCCATCACTTCATGGGAAATAGATTGGGAAACAGTGGCAGACTTTATTTTTGGGGGCTCCAAAATCACTGCAGATGGTGATTGTATCCATGAAATTAAAAGACGCTTACTCCTTGGAAGGAAAGTTATGACCAACCTAGACAGCATATTAAAAGGCAGAGACATTACTTTGCCAACAAAGGTCCATCTAGTCAAGGCTATGGTTTTTCCAGTAGTCATGTATGGATGTGAGAGTTGGACGGTGAAGAAAGCTGAGCGACAAAGAATTGATGCTTTTGAACTGTGGTGTTGGAGAAGACTCTTGAGAGTCCTTTGGACTGCAAGGAGAACCATTCAGTCCATCCTAAAGGAGATCAGCCCTGGGTGTTCATTGGAAGGACTGATGTTGAAGCTGAAACTCCACAATACTTTGGCCACCTCTTGTGAAGAGTTGACTCAACTGGAAAAGACCCTGAAGCTGGGAAGGACTGGGGGCAGGAGGAGAAGGGGACGACAGAGGATAAAATGGCTGGATGGCATCACCCACTCGATGGACATGAGTTTTGGTAAACTCCAGGAGTTGCTGATGGACAGGGAGGCCTGGCGTGCTGCGACTCATGGGGTCACAAAGAGTCGGACAAGACTGAGTGACTGAACTAAGAGAGTGAAACTTCAAACTTCTCACTGCAAGAAAAAAAAATTTAACTATGTGTGGAGATGGATGTAAACTAGACTTATTGTGGTGATCATTGAACTATATATACAAATATCAAATGATTGTGTTACATATCTGAAACTAATATAATATGTGTTAATTGTACCTCAATTTAAAAAGCATGACTTCCCTGGTAGCTCAGATTGTAAAGAATCTGCCTGCAAGGCAGGAGACCTGAATTCGATCCCTGGGTCAGGAAGATCCCCTGGAGAAGGAAGTTGCAATCAACCCCAGTATTCTTAGCTGCAGGATCCCATGGACAGAGGAGCCTGGCAGGCTACAGTCCATGAGGTCACGAAGAGTCGGACACGACTGAGCAACTAACATTTAAAAAGTATGAGCATTGTAAAGTCTTTGATAAATAATGACAATGTTTTTCAACAAAATTTTCTACTTATTCACCATCTCACCAGCAATATAGGAGTACTATCTTATTTTATCCTCATCAGCATGTCTGCACTATTACTATTTTTTAACATTTTTCAATATGATGTGTGTGGTCAGTCGCTCAGTTTTGTCCAACTCTTTTGCAACCCTATAGACTGAAGCCCACCAGGCTCCTCTGTCCATGGGATTCTCCAGGCAAGAATACCGGAATGGGTTGCCATTTCCTCCCCCAGGGGATCTTCCTGATGCATAGATTGAACTTGCATCTCTTGCATTGGCAAGTGGATTCTTTATCACTGAGCCACCTGTGAAGCCCCTATCAATATTATAGGAGAAAATAAAATTTCTCCTTTGATATTATCAGATTGAATATGTTGACTTAATATATTTTTTACCCATTTGTATTTCTTTGGTGAATTATTGCTCTACAGGTTTTGTAATTTTCACATTGGACACTGAAAGCTAAAGGTTTTAAAATTATTTTCAAGGGACCATTTTCAGATAAGATATGCTTGGCAATAACTGTGAGATTAGTTTACCACGCCACTATCTGCCTCTGCACACAGGAAACTTATTTTCTTCATTGCACTTAGATTGGGGTGATATGACTGCTAGGTCATCAACTGTAACATGAGCAGAAGTCACACATCACTTCTCATCTGAGGCCATTAAAAGTGGGAACTCTTCTCTCTCTCTCTCTCATCCACACAGCAAGAAGGGAAGAACACTTAAAGTTGTAAAATTGCAGTAAGTAAACCCAAACTTGCAGCACAGAGGCCTAGATAATCAATATGGAAGCTGTCCCAGAACAGCCTTCTTTGGGCAAAAGGTAGAGAAGAGCCAGTTGACCTGCAAAGGACTGTGATGTGACCAAAAATTATAAACGTTTTGCACTAAGACCTTACATAACCTAACTAATAAAATATAGCACGACCTAGCTAATATAGAAGACTAGCTCTAAATCTGTGGTTCACAGCTGGAGGTGGATATTGCATACCACATGGGCTACTGGCATTGACATCTTTATTTGTGACAACTAGGGGTCTATGACTGGCATCTGCTTGTAGAGACCAAGGATCCTACAATGTACAGAACCAGGCCCCACGATCACAGTTTATCCCACTCAAAATGTTGCTAGGACTTCCCAGGTGGTCCAGTGGTTAAGAATCCACCTGCCAATGCAGGGGACACCGGTTCAATCTCTGGTCTGGCAGCTAAGCCCGGGCGCCACAACTACTGAAGTCCATGCACCCTAGAGCCCGTGCTCTGTAACAAGAGAAGCCACCACAATGAGAAACCCGCACACCACAACTAGAGTGTAGTCCCCGCTTGCCACAACTAGAGAAAGCCTGTGTGCAGCAGCAAAGACCCAGAACAGCCAAAACTAATAAATTAAATTAAAAATAAATAAAACTAGGAGTTTTATTTAAAAATAAATATTGATAGTACTTAGGTTGGGCCTGCCCTGATTCTATCATATCTGCAGATAATAACTTCCCAGTTTATCTTTGGCTCTTAAATTCTCTTTGTAGTAGGTTTTTTGAAGTATGTAAAACTTTTCCCATACAGTGTGTGTGTGTGGTCATAATAGATTATTTTGAAAATCGAGCATATCCTAGCTAACGAGCCAGCCTAAGAACAAGGAGGAAAAACGTGACCTCTATGCCCAAAGGGAAACACAGTAGGGAACATTCTTCCTCTGGAGCTGAACTAGGAAACAGTTTCAAATGTGTGACATGAATTTCAGATTGGAGAAAAATCACTTGGGGACAATGCCACTCTGGCTAAGAGAAGGAGGGCTAGAAGGTAGTAAATGAATAAAAGAAGACCAGAAAACCCTGTCAGGGCCTCTGAGCCTGGAACAATGGCAGGAGGAAAGGTGGTGACTCTATTACAGCACTTTTTCCTTCTGAGGACAACTTCACTCAGTGGCTATTCTAGAGGGGGAGACTCACCCAAGGGAAAGCTTTCCAGTAGCACTTTCACAGACACCCATCTCCTTAGCAGGCACTTAGCATCATTCTGATGTAGAGAAGCACTTCCTGGAATTAGAAGGTTGCCCTGATTTAGAAAGGTAAGTATTGGAGGTAAAGTGTGAGCTACAGGTGAAGGTGAAAGAGGAATTCCTCTCCAGAGAACCATGTTTACTGTGGCATTTGGAAAGAACACGGTAAGTGAGAAAAGTATGTAGCGATTGCAAACTGAAAGCAAAGAGGATGTGTTCTGGGTATCTAGTGCTGAGTGAGAAATGGCGATCGCATTTGTTGGTGGTGGTGGTGGTGGTGGTTGAAAACATTTTCTCTGCTCAGGAATTTTCTGGGCAGGGCTCAGTTGAGAAAGTCTGTCTCTGCTCAACCCACAGCCGTCTGAGGTAGGAGACAGATGGGCCCCGGGCTGAGCAGCTTGCATCTGTCTGTTGAGGACACACATATCAAGATAAAGATAATGGCTGGAGTACACTCCACACATCTTCTTTTAGAAGAACCGTTTCTTTTTATAATTAACTCCTCAACTATTTCTTGTTCTCTCTGGATTCTTCTGTTTTAGTCTACAAAACCTGGCTTTATTTTTGGAACATAAGAGTAACATGGTCAGTTCAGTTCATTTCAGTAGCTCAGTCATGTCATGGTCAGAAACATCTAATATATTCAAGAGTATAGCTGGTTTCTTCATTTGAAATGTATCATTAGAGAATACACATTTTAAAAAAATATATTACCCCTTAAGTACAACTGAAACACTCTTTTATTTCCATAATTCATATTTTATTGTACTTGGAGGTGCAAATTTCCTTATCGGCACTTGCCACGGCTGGGCAGTGCTAAACAAAAAGGTAGTTGGCACAGTAAACCCCTGTGGTAATAATTAAACTCATGATAGACTTTGTGGATTTCACCTTATTGTTGGCTTTTCACTGTGACCCTAAATTTTCTGTATGTTCTGTGTGTAGCTCACCACAAGTTCACTGTGCTGGGGCCTGTTGGGGAAAAAAGTTATGAACATACAGCCTACAGAGAGGACATAAGTGCCTGTAGACTGTCGAGGATTTGATATTAAGAAAGACTTATACTAGACAGACTACATCTAGGAGGAGATGTGTCCCGTTTCACACTCTATAGTTTACTAGGAGTATTGAACTAGAGGAAGTCAATTCACCTCATTCTGGAAGGTGACCAAAATGAGGGAGATCTAGCAACCATGAGGGATAGGGAATGGCCCCTCAAGTAAGAAGAGCCAAGGTAAAGCCATGGGAAGCTGGCATATAGGGTCTTTGATAGGAAGAATTAGAACCAATATGTGAATATTTTAGAAAACAGACTTCAAGTTAGTAAAGAAAAAACTACTAAGACTAAGAGTCTTAATAGAGAATGAAGTTGCATATAAAGAAATTAAATTCCCATCACTGGAACGGTTTAAAAGGAAGCTGAAATGATCTGCTACGTTCTCAGAAAGATAGCATGAAGGATGCCTCAAGTGAACAAGTGGTCTTCCTACATGGCCCCCTAATTATTTTGTCAATCTAGGAATTTTACCACTCTATTAAGAAGGAAACAGAACTTCAGTTTTCAAAAGCATAGCAAAGACTCAGCTTTCCGGAAAGTGTCCAATTATGAATAGGGACTGTGAAACTGGAATTCAGATCTTAGAGAACTGCAAATATGTGCCACTTCTCTATGTGTGTGTGTGTGTGTGTGTGTGTGTGTGTGTGTGTGTGTGCATGTGTTTTAAAAAGATGGAACCAAACTGTGTGTGTGTCTCAGCAATATATGAAAACATTTAACATCGTGGTCATAGGAATACAAAGAGGAATTATTAATATATCTCCCTGTATCTTAATATTACATAACTCAACTTTAACGGATTCAGCTTTTTGAGACTTCATTAAATCCAGTCTTCCTGAGAGAAGTACCTTCTGGATTTATCTCACAAGTACAGGGCATTTACAGTTAAGACAGTCTGCTGCTGCTGCTGCTGCTAAATTGCTTCAGTCGTGTCCGACTCTGTGTGACCCCATAGATGGCAGCCCACCAGGCTCCCCCGTCCCTGGGATTCTCCAGGCAAGAACACTGGAGTGGGTTGCCATTTCCTTCTCCAATGAATGAAAGTGAAAAGTGAAAGGGAAGTCTCTCAGTCGTGTCCGACTCTCAGCGACCCCATGGACTGCAGCCTACCAGGCTCCTCTGTCCATGGGATTTTCCAGGCGAGAGTACTGGAGTGGGGTGCCATTGCCTTCTCCGTAAGACAGTCTACTAGTAGATTATTTAGATGATGCAAAGCCAGCCTCAGGAGCCTACTGAGTTTAAGATTCATGAGGGCAGGTATTTTAGCCTGTCCCCTGATCTCTGGTGCCTAGAACACAGTTTTCCATGTAGTAGGTGCTAAATAAATATTTATGAATGAATGAATGGATGGAAGTCGAGGCATTTTTAGGTTCATTTTGGGTTCTCTCCTGGCTTCCTCAAGGGAAAGAGAGAATGGTCTTGACCTAAGGAGATAAGAAGCCATTCTTGCAGAAGGAAGGAGGAAGGGGTGTGGTCAGCAGAGAGGACTAGACCAAAGCTGGCAGCTACAGAGGGTGAGGACAAGGAAACAAGGCAGGACACTCTCTCATTCAAAGCTCCAATAGTTCTTTGAATAAATCTAGGACCTCACATGCTAACTGAACTACAAAGGCATTTTAAAACTTGAGCAACAAAAGTCAATGAATTTCAAACAGTGTCTGGCAACGTTAAGTTTATAAATAAAAATATGTATGAGCAAAATCCAGAGAAGAAATTGTCTGCCCTGAAGGATTCCTCTTGGAATTTTTTTTTCCTTCTAAAAAGAAAAATGGGATGGTTAGTCAGCAGAGCGAGGGCATTTGTAACAATGTCCTTCTCTAACCATTGATTTGTTTTCATTAGGTAAGTAGTTCATTTTCTAAAGGTCTTTCCCCCTCTTTTGCTCTTGGCCGTAACAAAATTGGTGGTTCTGGCACTGTCATTAATTCCATAGTTGTGAAATTCCCTTAGGGAAACATAGTAACTTTAGTTTATTGAAAATACTAAGGGAAGGATAGTTTATTAGGTATTTGGATGACTGGATGTTGAGAAACATATCATTCATCACTTCAAGTATCTCTGGTGCAAGGACACTGTTAAGTGTGTGCATATAAAACAGAGAACATCTGGATTAAAACAGAAAAAAGAAAGCATTTAACAAAAGGCAATGATATGTGCTATCTTCATTCAACCATATAACTGGATACCTGGGGACACATGGCTGAATTTTTCATATTTCAATCAGCATGTTTGTCAACCTACAGAAAGAGCTTAGGTGCACCCGTCCTGTCACAGAAGATGAACATTTTTTCTTCTATCTTATATATCAGTAACTATTGGGGACGATCGGGGAAACGTCCCGTGTCACAACTGTATGAGATTCAATCAGGAACAGACACAAACGTGTCTAAACTGACAAATCATAAATAGTAGCCCAGCCACATTGATGACCAAATCAGACCAGTCAATACCTATGCAGTTTATCATTAAATATTGCCTAAAATGTCAAGTCCAAGAATTACATTTGTCTTGAAATTAAGAGCTGGGAGGAATTTTGGAGATCATCTCATCTGATCCATCAATTTTGTGGAAGATGTAATCAAAATGATGCTAGTAACACACACTCCCTGTTCTCAGGGAGCTATCAGTTTCAAGAGAAAAGAATCCATAAACAGAAAATTACAAGATACTATAAAGGAGGGAAAATAGGTATAAGCATGGAATATTAGAGGATTACATGGAAATAACATTATGTCTTGCTTTGGGGACCATGTGAGGATCAAAAATAACCTCCCCGAAGAGGTGACTCTGAAGCTCAATCAATATAGAAAGAATAAGAGTTGTGCAGGTGACGGGAAGCAGGGCATTTTGGGAAGCAGAGATAGAAATCACAAAAGGAAAGAAAACCCATATATGTTTTGGGAGATACAAGCAGTCTACTGGGTTGTCAGCACAGAGAAATGACAGAAAGATGGAGGATTCTGGGTGTCAGGATAAAAACTAAATTTTCCATCTAGAGTCTCTATTTGTGTACTGAATATATGTATAGGTGTGTCTATGTATGGATGTGTGAATCAAAAGGTCATGACATAATACTTAGCCAGACTACAAGCAATGCACTTTTTTCTTGTCCTATGGTTTTTCATTTAAAAGTGTCAGTCAACACCCAAAACACAAAGGTCATGAGATACCACGGTGTCATGACTTACTGTTTGAAAGACCCTCATGTGAAGGCTGAGGGGGTGATAAGCAAAGGTCAAATCACAATCCGCTGTTCAGATTAGGCATGATAGACCAGGGAGTGGGGAGTCATGGAAGAGTTTTGAACAGGGAAATGAAGTATTATTATCTGGATTTAGAAAGATCATTCTAAACCGTTCAAAAGGGAAATTCTCTGGCAGTCCGGTGGACTCCACACTTCCACTGCAGGGGGCATGGGTTCAGCCCCTAATCATGGAGTTAAGATCCCACAGGCAGTGTGATGTGGCCAAAAAAATAAAATAAAATAATAAACCATTCCAAAAAAGACTGGAAATGTTACAGGAAAAAGATTAATGTCGGGAATTTCTTATACTACTATGTATATAACAGATAACTAATAAGTACCTATTGTATAACACTAGAAACTATTCTCAATTATTTTGTAATAACCTATAAAGGAAAAGAATATGAAAAAGAGTAAATATATATGTGCAACTGAATATATATACGTGTGTGTGTATATATATATATAATTGAATTGTGCTGTACACCTGAAACTTACATGATACTGTAAATCAACTATATTTCAACTAAATTTTTTTTAAATGTTAAAGGAGTTTCTTGAGGCTATTTAAGCAACTGCTAATGGTAACAGAATCAAGATAGTTGTTTTGAGGATAAAACCACAATGAGGTATCATCTCACACCGGTCAGAATGGCTGCCATCAAAAAGTCTACAAACAATAAATGCTAGAGAGGGTGTGGAGAAAAGGGAACCCTCTTACAAACTGTTGGTGGGAATGCAAACTGGTGCAGCCTCTATGGAAAACAGTGTGGAGATTCCTTAAAGAGCTGGGAATAGAACTGCCATACAACCCAGCAATCCCACCGCCGGGCATATACCCTGAGGAAACCAGAACTGAAAGAGACACGTGTACCCCAATGTTCATTGCAGCACTGTTGACAATAGCTAGGACATGGAAGCAACCTAGATGTCCATCGGCAGATGAATGGATAAGGAAGTCGTGGCACATATACACAATGGAATATTACTCAGTTATAAAAAAGAAGGCATTTGAGTCAGTTCTAATGAGGTGGATGAAACTGGAGTCTATTATACAAAATGAAGTAAGTCAGAAAGAGAAACACAAATACAGTATATTAACGCATATATATGGAATTTAGAAAGACAGCAACGACAATCTTATATGCAAGCCAGCAAAGGAAACATAGATGTAAAGAACAGACTTTCAGACTCAGTGGGAGAAGGCAAGGGTGGGATGATTTGAGAGAATAGCATTGAAACATGTATATTACCATATATAAGATAGATGACCAGTGCAAGTTTGATGCATGAAACAGGGCACTCAAAGTCAGTGCTCTGGGACAACCCAGAGGGATGGGGTGGGGAGGGAGGTGGGAGAGGGGTTCAGGATGGGGGGACACATGTGCACCCATGGGCGATTCATGTCAATATATGGCAAAAACCACCACAATATTGTAAAGTAATTATCCTCCAATTAAAATAAATAAATCAATATTTAAAAAATAAAGAAATAATTATATATATATTAACCAAAAAAATATAGTCATTTTGAAGATGAAGAAGAGCAATTAAGAAGCTATAATTAACATACATCATTACTGTTTGGAAGAGGGTTAAATGAGAGAGGAAAGATAGTGGTTCAGTTCTGAGGAGTCTGTCTTAGGAAGTATGTGGACAGTAATATTGTTCACAGAGAGAAGGGAAAATTAAGAAGAACAGGCAGAAAGAACTGAGGATAATGATTCAGTTTAGGACATTCTGAATTTAGGTATCTGTTGAATATCCAAGTAGAGATATCAAGCAAGAAGTTAAGTCTGATTCTGAAGAGAAATGAAAGTCATAGCTGGACAGATGTGGGAACTAACAGCATACACAAAATAATTGAAGCCATCAATTAAAAAACCCATTTATGAACTGTAAACAGTTATAATATTTTTTCTGACGCTTAAAAATGCATAAAGCACTACTGATGTGTGTGTAGTAAATTATTATCTTTGTCACATACAAATCAGGAGCATGAGACTCAGTTTAAATCTTGTGCACAGCTGACATTGTGCTGCCACAACTCAAGACTCAACCCGTTTTGTATACTGCATCTTTCAAAGTTCCCCCATCCTACCAGGATGCCCCTCTTCATCATGCCATGTGCTTTACTTGAGGTCATGAAAACAAACAAACCTCCCCTTGTTCAAATGACACCTACTTCATCTGCATTTATAAGTTATTAATCATTAGGTCGCTTGCTTTCGGTGTTCATGGGTTTGAATTAATCATACTCTATAATTCATTGCACATCATCATCATTCCTCCCTGGAAGACCCATCTCTTCTTCTTGTGTCGATTCTCCTTTATCCCCAATATACTATTTCCATCTCCTGCCATTGACTCATTTCCCAATATGTGAGATATTCATTCTTTTCTCTGTATTATATTATATGTATGCGTGTTCATTTGTTTTCTCTTTTTAACTCAGCACTATCCTTTTTAAGAGCTATTGATCACTTGGTAGCCTTATCTAGTTGGATCTAACTGCTACACATACCATTCCACATGGTACTTATCACTTCCCTCTGGGGCCTGCATCTAATAGTCTCCATTTTTTTTTTCCAGCTTGATCAAGATATAATTGACATATAACACTGGGTAAGTTTACAGTGTACAGTGCAATGATCTTGATACACATACTTACTGCAAAAGGATTAATTATCATGATAAGCAGCTATCTCTAACTGCCTGTTACCAAAAACAACCCTGTGACAAATTTATATTTAAATATCTTCTTGATGGACTTGTATGAAACTTCTCTGAGCTATACATCCTGGATACAGATGTAAGGACATAGGGTATGTTAACACTTCATTTTACTAAATGTTATCAGATTTTTATTCAGAATGGCACATGAACTTTAGGAATTTTATTTAAGAAGCTCTTTTCATCCCAGGTTCCCCAAATAGTCTTCAATTTTTCTCCTACTAATTCTATAGTTTTACCTCTCATATTTAGTCACTAATCCACTTGACTATATATATTTATGATGTTTTACATAAAATAAGCTAGTTTTAATGTCATCTACAACCCAATCCAATCTATACTTTCTCCATTGATTTTCAGTCACACTATAATCATATATTAATTTCTCATATCAACATACTCTTGTCCTCTCTGAAGCATGTCTCTCAAGCCTTAGAAAGCATCATCTAACAGGTTTATTGGGCTTCCCTGAAGGCTCAGACAGTAAAGAATCTGCCTGCAATGCAGGAGACCTGGGTCAGGAAGATCCCCTGGAGAAGGAAATGGCAACCCACTCCAGTATTCTTGCCTGAAGAATCCCACGGACAGAGGAGCCTGGTGGGCTACATTCCATGCGGTCACAAAGAGTTAGACACAACTTAGCAACAACAACAACAAAATGGGTTTATTATTCAGTTCAATTACCTTATCTCAAGTTTTCACAGTTTCACATTTTCCTGAAATGAGCCCTCTATGGAAATGGTTAAGACACCTTATTTTAAAACAAAACTAAATGATTCAATGCAGTTGTGTCATGCCTCCGTGAACTTTTGAATTTGGCAAAGGTCTCTAAAACTGGAGAGATACAAACATGTTCCTGAAGGACAGCACAGGAAAGGAATATAAGAGTGGACACAGAGCTCTGGGCTGCAATATCACAACTGTTTCACTGATTTAAGGGGTGATAATCAGCCAATGACTTTCTTCTTGGGTAAAATTAATACGATAACTGCCACCTCCGTACCTAGAAAGATTTTCGGATTTCACTGACTGATCCTTACAGTAAAGTACCACAAGACATTTCCTGGCATAAAATCTCGTGATTTCCAACGGATGAATTAGACATTCTGAACAATTACTGAAGATGTTTTATGACTCTTTCCCCTAAAACAAATCCCAGTAAAAATAAACACGTAAAATTTTTGTACATAATGTTACTCGATGTTTTCTCTTTTCTAAAAGTCTACATCTCTCATAAGAAGCTTTTAAAATTCTCATTTAACTAACAAGATGTCCCCAAGTTATGGATAAACTTTAAAAGCAGAGTTTTACATATTGTCCTATGAACACCTTCACTGTCCAAAAACTGTTTTGGACCAACAGGAAACATTGAACCTTCCTTACCTTCTTCTCCCACCACCAGTGGCCCCAGTAGTTGCTAGTTCTTGTGGGTTATCTCTGTTTGTAAATACTAGCTAAATAGCTGTTAATCCCCCAATACTTGCAGAAGCCCATGCAAATTTATTCCAGTTGAGGGCGGCCAATAGCTACTTCTAATGCTGCTGTTCTCTGTTTGTTATCATGATGCCCACCTCAGTTCTGCATAACAATTTGAACTTTTCATTTGCCATAGGCTGCTAGAAACATCTGTTGACTTATTTCTCCCCAAATAGCTCTGGGGGTCCAACCTTAGTCACCTCTGTTCCAAAAGGTCAGCCCATTTCCACTTCTACTAACTGCCACATTCTCCCAGTCGGCATCACTTCAAGACAAACTATCCCTTCCTCTGCTCTCTTTATCATAATCCTTTGAGTAATTTTCATCCAATTTTTTCATCTTTTCAAGTGATTGACAGTATTCATTTGAAGAGGAATCTCATCTCCAATTTCAGATAGTTCTCAATACTTCAGTTTTAGAAAAGTGAATGCAAAAGACAACACAAGCTGATTAATTTCCCACTCCTTTTACCTCTTTGTAAACATTTATGCATTGTTTTTCCTAGAAATTCTGTCACATGACAATTAATTCAAAACCACTCTCATTTTCTCTGCTTTATATCCTTACAAGAACAGTCTTGAGTTAATATCTCCCCAGCCAAACTTCAAATCTATCAAAATATTTATGTTATTATTAATAAAATGAGTTATCTTCCAATTATTTTTCTTGTCATCGTTCCTTTGAAAATATTATTTTAAAAGAGTTTCATTTTTACATTTCTATCCTTTTCATGGTGCTTGGTTTGGTTTCCTTAAGCACAGTTATGTCTGAAAGCTACAGCACTCTAAAATGCTGAAACGGAGTAAGACAAAAAACAGCAGAGGAATGGCAAAAAAAAACCAAAAATCACATCTGCTTTCCAGCATTGTGAACAAATTTACTGATCTTCAGAATGCATGGCTGCAAGCAGATAAGGATGAAAGGATTGGGTCGCGTTTGTTACAAGTAAAGACAGGACCCAGATTACTGTAATTAATGTCAATATCCAAATGAAAAAAAGCAGTAAGTTATTTGAGAGATTGATTCAGCATTTTAGTTGTTATGTCTCCAGTAAGAGAGAGAAAAAAAAAAAAACCTAAGGAGTTATCTCTTGTGGAAAAGGGACAAATGACCTAGATGATTATAAAGGGAATGTTCAGGAAGGAGGACCATGGAAACGCTGATGAAAATACTTGGAAGAAGAAGAATTGGTGAAAGAGAAGCAGAAAAATGGAAAAGCCAGAGTGTAACAGAGGGAGGGAAGAAGAGAAGGAAAAGGGGGAGAGAGAGGTGAAGAGAGCAGCAACAATGCAGGCTTGAAAAGAGTATTCTCGGAACAGCTGTGCAAGTCACAGTCCTGCTCACCAGACAAATGTCCTGCACAAGGGTCCTGTCAGAAGAATCTTAGTTAAACATCCTCAGTCATGTTCTAAACATACATCACTGACTGTACGTATGCATGTGTGTGTGTGAGAGAGAGAGAAGACTGGGTGGGTGGGGGGCAAGCCAGATGCAGCTCACGACGTCTACCACGCAATTCTACATCTCATGGATTCAATCAGAGTGGACTGTCTGAATGCTTAAGGGATTTATTTTATTACAATAATTATCAACTAGGACTATGACCTCAAGCACAATGCTCGATCTCTTTAAATTTCAATCCCTTCACCTATCACAGGGGGATTATGATGACTCTATCCTGGAATCTTTGTGAAACTGAAATTAGCTAACATAGGTAAGTAATTGAGAACAGGGCCTGACATATAGTGGGTGCTTTATCATTGTTAGCTAGAATTAGTAGTAGAGGTAAATAGTAGTAACAGCAGCACCAAAGAAGCTGTGGATGAACTGGGGCTTAGAACTCATTGATTTTCTTCACAGGGAATGGAGAGAATGATATATACAAGAAGGATCCAAGAGGAGGAATCGGGGGATAAGGATTAGGGTTTGAATTTTCTACTATACTGGCATGTGACCTTTTACTTTAATTACCCTGACAAGAATGCACTGGGCTGATTTATTCCTAAGTTCTTCAGATACTGATCTTCAATGGTAGCTTTTATCTGTGATTTACGTTGTCCTGGGCTCCACAGTGTAGCAGATCCATCACGAAAGGGAGTGCTGGATGCTCCACACAGCCCTTGGCTCTGGCTTCACAGGGTGGAATGGCACTTGCTCACCCACATTACAGGATGAGCCACTTTCACGGACTCTGCCTGTGATCACTGCACAAAAGCCGTCTGAAGAGGGTCCTGCCTAGACAAGGTATGAAGAGAACTCAGATATTCCCACCGAAGGCATGGATCCAGTCTTTCCAGGACCTGCCCCCTTGTGCTCCCTGCCCTGCCCTCTTTGCCTACCTCTCAGTCTTCCCCGGGGTGCATCCATTATGAGAGTTTGAACACATTTTCAAAAGAGCTAATAATTGAGTATCTTTTGCCCAGTGTCTTAGATGAGTCAGATGTGATTTAAAACTCAATTATCAGGACTTCTCTGGTGGTCCAGAGGTTAAGAATCCACTTTCCAATGCAGAGGATGCAGGTTCAATCCCTGATCGGGGCACTATCCCACATGCTGTGGGGCAACTAAGCCCATGTGTCATGACTACAGAGTCCATGTGCCACAACTAGGACCTGACACAGCCAAATATAAATAAATAAATATTTTTAAAAATAAGAAATAAAGTAAAATTCAATTCTCTTGGGGATAGGGGAAGCTCTCTTAAGCCACCAGGCTGTACGTACCAACCCCTTTTAACCATACATCACTATCTCTAAGGCTCTGAAGTATGTGCCATATCTTAAGAGTTTCCATTCTGGTGTTCCAAATTACTTGTTAAAAATGAGGCAGACCAAAATGAATCCAATATCTTATCCTTGAGTTAGCTTTGAATAGATAGCTATGAGTAGATAGGTGATATTATTGTTAAAAAGCCCATTTGTAAGGTTAGAAAAAAGGAAATGACTTTATTTTAAATTATACCATTGGTGCAAAAAGTCAGCTTGACAATAATTTTTAGTGACAACATTTATGAATGAAATCTAGTAGTAACAAAACCATGGAGAGAAAATTAAAGTGAAACTTTGGAAAAAAAAATAGAACTACTAAAACCCTGGAGTGGTGCTAAAGATTTGACTACCATGATCTCAGAGGCCACCCAATATCTAATTAGATGAAATTTCCATACTTAGTTTTAAAGTTCATAGTTTGATCTCACTCACACACACACCACACACACACACACACACACACACACACACACACACACACATACATGGGCTTCCCTGGTGGCTCAGACGGTGAAAAATCCACACACACTCCAGTATTCTTGGCCAGAGAATCCCATGGACAGAGGAACCTGGCAGGCTACAGTCCATGGTGTCACAAAGAGACAGAAATGATTGATGTGTGTATATATATGTATGCATATGTGTGTGTGTGTATGCCTTATTTTAACTAGGCTTTCCAATACATATTTCCCACTGGACTTGAGAAACAAAAGTTTTTAATAACAATATATAGAGCTATGACTAGAAACATATTTTATAGCTCTCATTTCCCTGAGTTATTCACAAATGAGTAACATTAGTAAGTTTTTCTTATTAACTCAAGCAACTTTTAATATTACAACCTTAAATTATATTCCCATGAACTGCACAATATATTGTATTTGTTTTCTTGATATCACACATTGAAATTCAGCGTGAGTTATCACTTAATTTTCCACTTTGCCTTTGTTCACTCTTTTATTCTTTTCCTCCATCAGTATTCAAATTATGAAAACTCACTTATTTTTTCATTCAATAAGCATATATTGATTCCTTAGTAGTTATGTAAGTTTTTGGAAACCTTTATACATCAGACATCTCAGCCTTCTCTATGTTCTTTTCTTGACTAAGTCTGAAATCTGCTTCACCATTTCTTAAGCTTAATAAAGCCGAAAAGTGTTTGATGAATTCACTGTACCCCTTCAAGATAATCAATATTAGGAAGTATATTCAACTGTCAGTAAGTAACTTTCCAGATAATAATTAGCACAATAGCTCATTCATCAATGTATAGAAAAGGTCCAGAGGAGGAAAAAATATCTAAGCACGTGAGATTCTGCTTCTGAAACCTACTTTTTTGGACACATACCCATTAGTTGGGCTTAGTTGGGAAGGGTTTGCTTGCTTTGTAACAAAACACTGATGCCATTACAAGCAAGTGGTTCATTATGTCGGCTATTGCTCAGTATAATGACTTAACAGATGACATAGGATTTGCTCAGAATGTTAACATCATAGTTTATTATCATCCTTTGGTGAGGGAGCTTCTACCATATTAAGAGAGTTTTTTAACTCTTTTGTTTCCCCAAGAGTAGTATCAGAGTTTGGGGAAAATATTTAGTCAGACATAACTGAGTGACTGAACAGCAACAACAAATTTGTTTAGCAACCCTATATTCACATTATTGACATATTGAACACAGGTCAAAAATATAAACCAAATGTTTTAAATGGAATGAATCAGAAAAATATGTTTGGTCTCAAAGAGAGCTGAGCAAATCCACACAGCTAGTTCCAAGCTACTCTAAGTGCTCATATCACTGACTATGGCTTAGCATCATCTTTTTTATTTTTGGATTTAAGGATCACAATTTTCCCTTTATTGAATTTAACAGCAAGAATATTAGCTTTCTTCTCTTTCCAAAGCAAGTCATAAAAAGCCTATTATATTTTATATTCTCTCTTCTTTAGAGCACTAGAATTATGAAAAATTAAACTCTGCCTTATCAAAATTGTATGTCACCTTGTAGATCACAGGAAAAGCATAGAAAATAGAAGAAAATTCACATAATGAACTTCATGAAAAATGACTATAGGACTTAGCTCATTGCCACAGAACCACCTCTTTGCTAACTTCCTTTCACTAAAACTGGGATCTAAATTTTAAAAGTAAATGAAAAAAGTAGAAAGAAAATAATAAAGATAAAAAAGCAAAATTAGGTTGAAAACAGACAAAATGGAAGCAATAAGCTTTTCTAAAGAGATTTACAGATCAGCCACTAATTAACCTCATCAGGAAAATAATCCTTCCCTGGTGGTTCAGTGGCTAAGACTCTGAGCTCCCAATTCAGGAGGCCAGGGTTCTATCCCTGGTAAGGGAACAGGATCCCACATGTAGCCATGAAGATCAAGGATCCCATAGTGCCACACCTAAGACCTGGTGCAGCAAAATAAATGAATAAGTTAGTTTAAAAAAAAAGAAAGAAAAGAAAGCACAAAATATACAAAATGAGAAATGGCATGGATAAAAAAATAACTAAAAGATTAAATTTTAAAAATTGTGCTGGATTGCTCCCATCACCCCTCCCTCCTTTCTTTTCCCTGCCCTGTGCAGAGGGAGGGCTGACTCATGAACATTGCAAGCTTTTTTGTCCCCCTGGTTTCCATCTGGGGTTGGCTAAATAGAGAATCAGAGAATGGTAAGGAAATGACATTGGGCTATTTATTCCCCCAAGGGCCCTCCCACTAGGCTGCATTCCTCTCAAAAGTTACCGCTCCTGCCAGGTGGCCCTCACTAGAAAACCACCCTCTCTGGGCTCCGGTAATCAGACCTTCTCTGTACCGCATCCCTGGATCACTGAGAGTTCCTCACTGTTACAAGCCCAGAGCTCTATACTCTTCCTCTTTGCTTTTCTTAAACTTTGCCCACATATTTGTACACTGCCCTTCAATTTAACTTTCTTCAAAATTGTTTGCTTAGTCACTAAGTCGTGTCCGACTCCTTTGCAACCCCATGGACTGGAGCCTGGCAGGCTCCTATGTCCATGGAATTTTCCAGGCAAGAACACTGGAGTGGGTTGCATTTCCTTCTCCTTTCTCAAAATACTAAAACAGGTTAAACATACCATCTGTTTCTTGCCAGGATTAGAACTGATGGAAAAATCTTAACTAAGGTATTCTTTGCAAATATCTGAGAAATTTAGGTTAAATTTATAATTTTTAAGAAATATAATTTACTAAAATTAATCCTAATAGAGAAAGTTTAGAGAGAGCAACAAAAGTAGAAGAAATAGAGAAAGACATCAAATAACGCCCCCTCCCCAAAAGATCTGGCCCAGATACAAGGGGAATACAGCCAACTCAGCAAAGGCTAAAGAGATGCAATGCCACTTAATGGCTTCAGAGTACAGAAAAAGAAACATTTACAAAATATTTTTACGAAGAGAATGAAACATTGATACCAAAACTTAAGAGAAAGTGGACAATAGTGAAACGCATAGATCACTGTCACTTCTGACTACCAAAGCAAAATTTCTAAATAAAATATTAGCAAACAGAATTCATTAAGGCATTAAAAAATAGTATATCATAGACAAGTAGCATTTTCTCAAAAAGTTTAACTTATTAAAACAGCTCACTGTATTAACAGGGCTCATAGAAAGATTATGTGATAAACTTAACAGATGCCAAAAAGATACTCGACAATACTCAGCATCCCATTAATGATTAAATGATTATTTTTCTAAATATGATTATACACAGGGCCCAAATCCAGCATTTTATTTAAGAAAGAAACACTATAAGCATGAAAGCTATAAGGAATAAGGCAAAGAGGTCCACATTCCCTTTACTATTTACACTTTATTTGAGGCATTAAAAACTTCTACAAAGCAAAGGAAACAAACAACAGAGTATAAAGGCAGCCTACAGAATGGGAGAAAATATTTGCAAACTATGTATCTGAAAAGGGGTCAAGATCCAAACTATATAAGGAACTCATAAAACAAGTAACTCAATAAAAAAAAAATGGTCAAAGGATCTGAATAGACATTTCTCATACGGCCAACAGGTACATGAAAAGATGCTCAGTATCACTAACCATCAGGAAAATGAAAATCAAAACCACAGTGAGTTATTAGCACAAACCTGATTGGATGACTATTATCAAAGAGACAAATGTAAGAAGTAGAGTTAGGGATGGCAAGTGAGTAGAAAAAGAGAACTCTTGTGCACTGTCACTGGGAGGGTAAATTGGTACCAATATTATGGAAAACAGTATGAAGATTCCTCAAAAAATTAAAAACAGAACTACAGTTGGTCCAGCAATCGCACTTCTGAGTATATATCCAAAGGAAATGAAAATAGAGTATCAAAAAGATACATGTACTCTCGTGCTGGCTGCAACATTATTCACAATTGGCAAGATACGGAATCAACCTAAGTGCCTGTCAACAGATAAGTGGATTAAGAAGATGTGGTTAATAGCTACAAGGGAATACTATTCAGTCATGAAAAAGAAGAAAATCCTGCCATCCATAACAACATGGATGAACCTTAAAGACATTATGCTAAGTGAGATAAGTCATACAGAGAAAGACAAATACTCTATGATCTCACTTATATGTTGGCTTTAAACAAGCTGAACTCATAAATACAGAGTAGAATGGTGGTTACCAGGGGGTGAGGTGAGGGGATAAAATGGATATTGTTTTAGGGTACAAACTTACAACTAGTAGACAAGTAACTCCTAGAGGTCTGATGCACGGTATGGTGAATATAGAAAATATTCTGTTATAATCAAACTTGGAAAGAGACTAGATCTTATAATAATTATTCTCACTACAAAACAACGATAATTAGGTGACATGACAGAGGTTTTAACTATCATTACAATGGAAGTCATATTACATATAAATATACATATAAATGTATCAAATCAATTTTTTTTATTTTAAATACACTTCCAAAGGCAGGAAAGAGAGGGGGAAATACTAGGTAATTCTATCGAAGTTCAGATTTATGAGGCTATGAATAGCAAATCTAACGTTTAGGGTAAGACCAAATGGAAGTTATCACTAGAGTCTTTCATCAAATTTATCACTAAGGAGTTGAGCAGACAAATCAATAAAATGTAAAACAAATTGTGGGTAAGTCCTTTTTCCTTGAAAATAAATGTTTAACAGACTTGTCTGACATTTTAGAATAGATGGATGTTAGATTACTTGACCTCAAATACTGAAAGAATATAGTCACAGCATCAAAGAGATGAACATTTTTTTTCATAAATTATAAGACTAGAGCCAAAAAGGGGTTATAAAATCTCACTAATATTTTTTGGAATAGTTACAGAAATTTTAAAATGATCAGCAATGTCTGGGTTTATGCCCAAAAAGATTTCCAAAGCAGAATCTCAAACAGATCATTATGCACCCGTGTCCAATGCAGCATTATTCGTAACAGTCAAGAGATGAAAGCAACCCAATGTCTGTCCCAGGATTAATAGATAAAGAAAAACGGTACATACATCAAGAGAATGTCATTCAACCTTAAGAAGGAAATCCCATCTCATGCTACAACATGGATGAAACTTAAAGGCATTGTGCTAAGTGAAATAAAGAAATAAGTCATTCTGAAAAAGACAAAAACTGTATGATTCGACTCCTATGAGGTATCTAAAGAAGTCAAACTCTTAGAAACAAAAAGTAGAAAGGTGGCTATAAGGGGTTGGGGGTTGGGGGAACGAGGACTTGTTGCTTCATGGGGGTAGAGTTTCAGTTTTGCAAGATGAGAAAGTTCCAGAGATCTGGGGTACCACGTGAATATACTTAACACTGCTAAACTGTACCCTTCAAAATAGTGAAGATAGTATGTTACATGGAGTTTTTTACTATAATCTTTTAAAAAGATAAGCCATGGATTTGGCTCACCACATTTACTATAGTGATTAAAAATAAGGACTTTTCGATTGATCAAAACTGGATATGAACCCTGGTTCTATTGCATTCTAGCACTGTGACCTTGAAAACATGACCCAAGCTTTCTGTCTTATGATACTATCTATAAAATGGACCATTTAACAGCCCAGACTCACAAGACAGAGATGTCCAGATTTCAGTTCCATCTTCGACCACTTACTGTTTGTATCTTTGTGAAATTTAACTTAGCTTATAGGCTTCAGTTTTCTGGACATGTAAAAATGTGGATTAACTAACATGATATTTCTTTGTGAGGATAAAATGAGATAATGTTTTAATACATATCCCACAGTATGTACGGCACATTGTATTCATTAATTAAACAAATATTATTAAACACCCAGTTTATGTGCCGGCACTGTTCCAGTGCTTGAGCATGAAAGCAGTGACTTCCATTCATGGTCACAGAGCTTAAGAAAACGAACTATAAGCGATTCATTATAAGCTGACAGTGTATAGGTGCTATGGGGTTAAGGCACAAGGGGGAGAGCTGGTGGCAAGGAGCAGCGGGGGCCTCTTTAAGCAGGTTTTGATAAAGGCAGGCAGGACTCTCTGTAAGGTGACATTTTATGAGAGACTGAATAAGGCACACATATTCTGGCTGCTGTGCAAAGGGCCTGAGGCTGGAGCAGTCTTGGCAAAATCCAGATTATAGAGAAGGGAAGGCAGTGGGGGGCATGTGACAGCAGCAGGAGTGGGAGTTATAAGGTAGGTAACAAGGGGGCCAGATCCCTTTGGGTCTCAAAGTCCATGGTAAAGAAGTTTGTATTTTGATGCAGAGTGAGATGCAGGAGCTATAGGAGAGTTTTTGAGCAGAGGACTAACAACTGACATCATGCTTTAAAAAAAAATCCTTCTGGCTTGCTGGGGTGAGAATAGATCATAGATGCCTTTGGTAGTGGCTAGACACTGTGATGAAAAAAAATATAACAACAATAGCTGCCCACGGATTCTGTATTTTATTCCTTTCTTTTTCATGTCTTAGCGTGACTGGAACAACAGGCCTGAAATGGTCAATAAGAGCACGTTGAATAATTCCCAGCTTGACAGAACAATCCTGAGGCAATAAATGGAGAGTCAGTGTGGTCAGAAAACACCATGGGATGGGACTCAGAGTGTTTCTCCTCCAGGCAGAAACAGGAATCTATACCAATTACTTACAGACTGCATGAAAAGCATACTGGACTTCGGCACAGTGACCTGGAATCGGCTAAAAGACTTCTACCTCAAGGCAGGAAACAGACACAGGAGCTGACCTGCACCTTACGGGTGGTTGGGAGCGGGGGGCGCTTATGTCTTCCCTCTTCCAACTGAGTTACGACAAGGTCCAAAGAGAGCTGGTGAACGGGTGGTGATTATAGTCTAGGAGGGAATTAGGAAAGCTGTTGACCTCAGTTTTGCTTGAGCTTCAAATGAAAAAGCACTACGGTTTTTCAAGCCTTGATGACTAATAACCAAAATAGGCACACACCTAAAACCTCTAGCTGCTTTCCCCAATTTTTTAAGACTGAAATATTGTAAGCCACATTCAACTCCAAATGAATAGCCTGTATTCCTTTAACTCTGAGTGAAATTCAGTGCCTGGACAGCCATTTCTTGAGGCCCCATGTTATCCGTACCCTTTCTACTTGGATTTCTTTTCAACACCATCTCCTACTTATCTTATCTCACCTCTCTAGTCCAGCCTGCTGACCTCCTTTCCGTTGCCCAAAACACACATTGCAGTGGGTATGAATGGTGGCCTCAAAAAGGATGCATCCCCATCACTGTAAATCAGCCTGATTTGGGAAAATAAAAACAAAAGGAAAAGGGGACTCTTTGTAGACATAATGAGGTCAAGCATATTGATGGTGCAATCATTCTGGTAATATGGGGAGACCCTAATCAATGATACATCCTTTATAAATAACAGAAGAGGAGGGGAACACTAGATATACAGAGGAGAAGGACAAGCCAGAGCACAGTGGAGGAAAGTCATGTGAAGACAAGGATTAGATTGATGCACCCAAAGTAACAAACACCTTGAAACCACAGAAGCTGGAAGAAGCCAGGAAGGCTTTCTTATGGAAACTCCATGGAGCATGTGGCCTTGCTGACATCTTGCTTTCAGATCTTCTGACTCTAGGACCTGGTCAGAGAATAAGTTTCTCTTTGTTTAAGCCACTCTGTTTTGCTGTCATTTTTACAGACAGACCTAGGAAAACTAATATCTAAACACAGAAAAACTCTACTGCCTCAGATGTTTTGCACCTGCTGTTTCCTCTGCCTGGACCAAGCAATCTTTTCAATTAATTATATGGCTGTCTCCATCAATTCCTCGGACTCATGTGCAAACATCACTTCTCAGCAAGGTGCTCCTCTGACTACTCTATTTAAAATTGCATCTTGGGACTTCTCTCGGTGTGTAGTAGACGTAGATAGGATCTGAACTGACAATGCAGGAGCACAGGTTCAACCCCTGGACCAGCAAGATTCACAGCGCCCTGGACCCAACTAAACGCCAATGCACATAACTACTGATCTGAGTGCTGCAACTACTGAAGCCCGGCTCCTCGTGCCTGTGACTCACAACAGAGTAGCCACACAAACAGTAGTCTGAACACATGAAAAGAGTACTAGAGAAAGTCACGTGCAGTAATGAAGTCCAGCACAGCCAAAATAAATTGCGATCTGCCTGATACTCTCTTATCCCCTTCTAGACTTAATTTTTTGAAACTACATCTTAATCATATTATCTAATTGCTACTTTTTCTTACCTGTTGTATTAGTTTCCCAGGGTTGGTGTAACAAATTACTTACAAACTGGGTAGCTCTATAACATAGAAGTTTAGTTTTCTCAACATCTTGGAGGCTTTACATTTTCCTAAAAGCAAGTGCTTCAGGTTACTCCCACCGAAGGTTTTCTAAGGGTGGATCCTTCCTTGCCTATTCCAAGCTTCTAGGGGTTTGCTGGCAATTCTAGGTGTTCCCTGGCTTCTAGAATCATCACTCCAATCTCACTCTGTCCTCACATTGGCGGTTTTCCCCTGGGCTTGGTGTCTGTGTCCAAATTTCCCTTCTGCAGGTAGACACCAGTCCATTGGGATTGCGCCACCCTGTTTGCGCATCTACCTCATTTTAACTCTGATTATGCTACTCAGAACCATTTCCAAAATAAGGTCACTTTCACAGTGATACTGGAAGGTTAGTACTACTAACCTTATCTTAGGGGACACCAATGCAACCCACACATTCTTGCCTCACTTTCACCTAGACATGTAACACTCCCTTAGAGCAGGGATTCTATACTATGGGAACCTATAGAGCTTAGTGCTCACCGGTTCATGTACAGACATGAAATAAATATTTGTTGAAAAGTACATGTGACATGACTAGGTGCTAGGTGAAACAAAGAATTCTAGTAAATATACCTTCAAATTCACTGGATATAGATTAAAATGTAGCAAATTAAAAAAAAAAAAAGAATGTGCATGGATGTGAAAATACAATGTTCTAAAAAAAATCCAGTATATTGAGTAATTCATGGAATTAAGAATTTTTAAAAGGAAGTATACCAACCCTGAAGCATTTCACTGTCCTATTGTTTTCCAAGGCCTCTTATTTTAGGTAGCAATCAATTTTTGTCTTGCATTACATGTCAGTAGTAAATGTTTAGTCCCTTTGTCCCTCCATTTCATTTCTTCATGGCCTCACATGAAAGGAGAATGGGGGAGACTATTATCGCACTGTTAAGAGGATTTGATCATGCTAAAACATTCCAACACCTCAAAACAGCTGAATCCAAATTTTACATATCAGTGTGAAGTTTCCAGTGCGTATAAAAAGAATGTTCAATCTCTGACATTTATTGGAATATTTCACAGTATTAATGGTTAGTTAGAAAAGAAGTCTTTAAAACGCTAAAATAATTTAAAAGGCATAAGCTCAAGTTTTCAGTGATGACGAGTGCACTGTTCATGCATTAAGTGAAACCACTGGTGACATACATGTTCAAAGGAGTCACCTATTAGGGGAAAAGAAACTGAAAAAAAAAATGATGCATGCATAAACTGAATTGCTTTTGCTGTATCCTGAAATAACACAACACTGTAAATCAACTATAATTAAGAAAAAAGTAAAAGCAGTTAGACAAGCTCTCCGTGGGGCATCTGTGTTCTAATATCAGACACTGCTGCCATCTTCTCGAAAAGAATAACTATTCAGTTCAGTCACCAAGTGAGCCCTGATGGTGACAACAGAGCAGAGGGTCTCCACCCCTTCTGCCTCAATACAATTCTTTTAATGAGTGAGCTGTGATTTCTTCTATAAAACTAAACATAAGGAAGAAAAGTAATACAGTACGTATTTTCAAATGTCATGTTTAAATATATTTTTGTCAATATGGATACTTGGTGTATTATGAAATGCTAAAATAGCCACCGAGGCTTTCTGTGTCCTATTTTATGACGCTCTTTTGCTGGCGAAGCAGCAGCAGCGCCATCTTCTGGAATAAATGGAGTAGGACATAATTATGATGTTTGTAAAAGTCATGAGTCCTTAGAAAAAATAGATCTCAGAGCATGCAGCAAAATGAGAAGCCTGTATATATCTGAGTTGTTAGTCATCAAGGAAGAAATTAACGTGGAATCAATTTCTGACATCAATGAGCAACTGCATGCACAAGGGCAGCAAACCTCTATTCCAGCGGCAAGATTATGTGGGTAGTTCATGCCATTTTGGAATTGTTTTAATGTATAAGATACACACAAAAAGGAGACAGAACTAGAGGAAAAACATACGTGCCACAAATTAACTGAATAAAAGTGAATTGTAAGATCCCAGTAAATTTGTCCCAGAGATGGACAAAAATGTTTTAAATGTTCTTCCTGCCTGCCAGGTGCAATACTTATGTAATAGAATAAAGCAGCTGACAAAAGAAAATTACTGCAACAGACCATACTGAGAGTCACTAAATGACAGAGCAGAGTTCTGTCGAGATAGGTTAGTCAGGGGCACTGGGAGATTAATGTGATGAAGAAACAGGAGATGCTTATGAGACAGTGCTACACATGGCTCAATGGGACAAAGTCTGTGAAGCCGCCTATTGGACATGGCCACTCTGGGTAGGCAGAATTCGGAGATGCTAGTGCCAGATTCCTGGTTGCTGATGTTTGCTTGCCTTCACTCAGTTACTCCAGCAAACACTAATCCGGCACTGATGGAAAGTAATTTTGTAATGAGTCGATCTTAAGATACAGAAAGCAGGGAATCTCCTGGCAGTCCAGTGGTTAGGACTCCATACTTAGACCGCCAAGGGCCCAGGTTCAATCCCTGGGGAACTAGGATATGGCATGGGGAAGTCTCAAAAAAAAAAAAAAAGATACAGAGAGCACTGAATTGGATCTGACATAATGACATGAGCCCTTGAAAAGCAGAGTTTTCTTTGATTGAGTGTGGAGGAGTCAGAGATCTGAGGTGCTGTTGCTGGGCTTGAGGATGGAGGGGGCCACGCATCAAGGAATGAAAATGCCCTCAAGAGCAGAGTGGCCCTGCTGACGGTCTGCATTGGGATGGGGATCTCCGCTCTCCAACTGCGTGGAACTGAATCCTCTCCAGGGACAAGAATGCACTCAGGAGGAGGTTTTCCCTCAGAGTCTCCTGGTAACACAGCCTGGTGGACACCTAGACCTCAGCCCGTGATACCCTGGGCTGGGAACCCTGCCGTGCCATGCTGGATTGAGACCACCACGAGCCAATACATGAGGACTGTTTTCAAGCCACTAAGTCTCTGGCAATTTATTATTTAGCAATAGAAAATTAAGAGTCAGATAAGAACAATGTGTTAGTCACTCAGTCCTGTCCAACTCTTTGTGACCCCATGGACTAGCCCGCCAGGCTCCTCTATCCACGGGATTTCCCAGGCAAGAATATAAGAGAGGGTTACCATTTCCTTCTCCAGTGGCTCTTCCTGACCCAGGTGATCGAACACGGCTCTCCTGCATTGCAGGCAGACTCTTTACTGACTGAGCCACCAGGGAAGCCCTATATAAAATTGCTTTCTAGAAGCATAGTGTAGGTAAGTCCAAAATATGGCATGGACCCCACAGAAAGCAGTTTACCTCCAGCCAATCACCAAATAGCACAAAAGATACATTTAAAATGGCAGGAACAGTTACTGTTTGGCTGAAATTCACACTGCACTGAGCAGCCTGTAATCTGTTGGGCAACTCTATCATCTTTACCTCCTCTTCCTCCTCACACAGGTCAGTTTTTACTTAAAACAGATGTAAGTTTCAGGTCCTTATCTCTTCCAAGGTATATTACATAAAGAACCCCAGTTTTAACCATCCCTGTACCTGGGCACTCTAACTGCAGATGATTCTGTTAAAGAGTCGGCTTCCCCACCCCGGACTTGGACTTCACTCATGTTACTTTCTTTGACTGGGAGAACAAAGCAGACATGACAGCATGCCATTTCCCAGCTTGAGTGGTGGCAAACCCTGTGGGCGTTTCTCCTGTCCACTTATACCTTGGCATCACCTTGATTCCCAGAAGGAGGAGGCTGCTACCCACTCTGAGCCCAGTCTAGATTAGCTACCTTGCAGGGTATCATCAACTCAGAGCAAAATCAATGCAGACTTCAGACTTGTTGGGGAGATTCCAAGGTTGCTTGTTACACGGCATGGTTGCTATCACAGCAACTCATACTTAGCTTCTCACTTCATGGTTAAGGTGTTAAAAGGGAAGTTCAGGGACTCCCCTGGTGGTCCAGTGGCTAAGACTCTGTGCTCCCAATGCAGGGGGCCAGGGTTCGATCCCTGGTCAGGGAACTAGGTCCCACATGCTGCAACTAAGACCTGGCAACAGCCAAATAATTTTACATATATATATATATATATATATATATATATATATATATATATATATATATATATATATATAAAGTTCAATAATCACAATGCCACAAAAGGAAGCAAAAAAAATTCAGTTCCTGGACACAGAGAATAAAATTGTATTACCCCTTGGTTCTCTCAGGTGCCTCGGAGAATCCCAGGGAAAGCACTGAGAGGAGAAGAGAAAGTTACTGCACCTCACTCTACCGCTCCAAGAGTTACTGTCTTGTCACATCCCCATTTTTATTTTGAACTATCATGCTGAGCTTTATTGAGAATTACAGTGCTGGTAGGGAGGATTTGATAAAGCTTTTAGAGCATTACTTTCCTTGCATTCTAGGCTTTCTTTGTCCTTTTCATTTTACTGGGCATCTATCTGAATCAAGCACTTCTGATTTTCGTATATCCACCCAAAGATTAGAGCTAAATAACTTTATTAAAGGCCAATGAACTTTAGTTCAATTCTCTCACACTCAGATATATTCTCCTACATATCTGAAGGCTTTACCATACACAAACACCCCCATGGTTTGATTTCTTTTCTAGTACACATTTTTAAGAATGTGTGCAGTTGAGCATTTATTTTTAATATGATTGATACTGAAGCGGATACTCAGTCAATCTCTACGCCACACAGCCTTTCAATTACAGATTGAAGGAATAGCTTGTACTTGTTCATTTGGCTTTTTATGACACGGAATAGATAAACCGTGAATCTAACTGGATGGTTCAAAGACTGCTAATGGGTATTGGTCCATGTATTCCTGGTGTGGCATCTCTCCAGGTGCACCTGGATATCATCACCCAAAGTACCCTGAAAGCCGCTTTATGTAGCATTCTATCAATTGGTCATCTCTGTTAACCAGGTCTTGCTCTTTGCCTGGGTAATGATTGCAACATATCAACAAGACCCCAAAATGCCTCCGCACCAGTAATATTAAATTATATCCAGTGTAGTTTTTGTGCTACACTGAACTTCAGTGCTCGAAACACTGGAAGATCATGCATGGTGCATACAACAGCATTCAGTTTGCTTAATTAGAACAAGCTGGTCTGTCTTTCACCACATGGATAACAGAGTTTACTGAGGCTACATTGTCTGTCTCAAAAAAAATCATTCATATTTGCTCCCAGGAAGCAAAGGTCTACTGCCCTGTGGGGAGTCCTCATAAGCCTAAGTGTAGCTCATATGCCGGATGTACATCTGGGATGTTAAGATGCTTAAAAGAACTCTTTGCTTCTCAAGGTGTGGTCTACAGGGCAGCCCTGTCAGCATCACATGGGAGTCGTGAGAAAGGCAGGATCTCAGGCCTACATCAAACCTACTGAATCAGAATCTGCATTTTATCAAACTCCCAGGTGATTCCTATGAACATTCAAGTTGGAAAAGCACAGCTCAGTACTTACTGCCATTGTGTCATCACCCCAAGCAGTGAGACGCACTCTAGGATTTCCAGCTGGACACTTCAGAAGAGCTGGGGAGCATATGTGAAGCTCAAATTCTCAGACTAAATGGGCTTCCCATGGCCCAGGTCTCAAAGTTATGAATATGACATAAGATCACACATTTTAAAACCATGAAGGACCTATAGAAGAAATGTTAGGTCTTGTTCCTTCTCATTGAGCATACCCTCACAGTTTCATTCCTGGTAGAGAGTTCAGAAAACATTATAATGATCACAAATAGTGATTAAATGTTTATCACGCGCCAGACACTCTTCCAGTGTTTTACACAAGCCCAAGAGTCAGTGATTTCTCTTCCCATTGTATAGGAATGAGGATGAAGGCACAGATTTGAACCCAGGCAGTTTTCTCCAGAGCCACTATCTTTGGCCCTACCTCTAACTGTCACGCATTCTGATACGCCTAAGAAATATTTGGCATATAAGTCCAAATTATTCTTGGCCTATTTTTGCTTTATCTTCAGTGTCACCTGACACACATACAAAAAATATCCATTGAAAGCCTCTACCCTAGATGTCTGTACTCAGGCCTAGGAATTCATATTATTAAGAAGTGCTCAGGGGATTTTTGTGATCACTCGGGTTGGAGAAATAGTGTTCCAAATTAGGGCTCCCTCTTCAGAAGCAGCTGTAGCTGCAAGCTGGCAGCACCTTGGTCCTCTTATTAATGTCAAGGCCATTGCCGCACATGTTCTAAGAAGCCGGCCCACGCAGCACAGAGCCTGGCTCTCATTTGGCTTTTGCCGTGGACCTTCATTACCTGCACTATTCTACTTGGTGACACAAGCCGGGATGAAACCAGCTTCATCTGCCTTTTAAATGAACGGAGGCCACCAAGACAGACCCCGGCCCATTGTGTGTCTTTTCTCACACACACGCCAGACATCGAGGGGCTCATGCTAAAGACAGTTCTCTCCCATCTCCTTTGCCATTGCTTCTGTTCTAACTCGGAATAACATCTAAATCTGACTGTATGTTCAGCTTTATTCCCAGCATACCTTTCAGGGTTCAGGTCCCTGGACTATGTTTGTACCTGAGCAGCATCCCCAACTCCAAACTAACTCTACCATGTCACTCGGGATTTAAAATTGCCTTCTGAAAAATAGAGGGACTTCCTTGGCAGTCCAGGGATATTGACTCCGCACTCCATGGGTTCAATCCCTGGTCAGGGAACTAGGATCCTGCACACTGCACAGTGTGCCCTCCAAAAAAAAATTTTTTTTAATTAAAAAGTAAAATTTATAAAAAAAAAAAATTAACAAGTAAATAGACAAAACATCCTGTGATTCCCTCAAGCAGGATCCTAACAAGGAAGAACTCCTAATTTGACCCAAATTTGAGAATCACACGCACATGAAACAGTATAGGGAACATGACGAGAAGGGTTAATTCTCTGGCTGGCTGGTCAGATTAGCCCTTGGCACTGATGAATGTACTGCACATTAGGTGGTCTACTGAGCCATTCACCTTCTGTTTCCTTGTTTTATCCACAACAAACCTCAACTGCATTATTCTTACCTCTGCTTTTTCAGAGGAGGAACATAACTAGTTAGTAGAGGTGGTGGGTCTCAAATTCACAACCACCATGTTCTATTGCTAATGAAGCAATGACGACTGCCACAAGCAGTCGGTATGAATCCACCAGGGAAGCGCACCTTCTAAGTTTACAGAGGCATCATCACCTGATCTACCATTTGTACAACCTGGAGCTCCTGATCTATCTTGGAATGATGTACATGGGAGACTCCTTTTGAGGGCAATAGATTATGTACATATTAGTAGGTATAAAATAGACTTCATATTAAAACAATGTTGTGATACAATACACTATCTTTCCCCTAAATCTAAAGTTGAAATTTGAAGGTATCTAACCTACCTGATGTATCTCTTCCAAGTAAATCTCAAGTCTATAACCATAAACTAAGACCAGAAAGACAAACTCATATAAACTGAACAGGTAACAGGCTAAGACAAAATTTAAGCTAAACAGTAAATGCTTATGTTATAAATCAGCTCATTTCATCATGTCATTCATAATATCTTGCCAGCTTCCTATTCTATTGACAACTATTTTCATTTCAAAAGCTATCACCATTACATCACTATTAGCTATGTTTGGAACTGAATCCAGTTAGAAAGAGGGTGGCCTATAATCCAGTTACAGGCTCCTTTGTTTCTGGCCATAATGGTTGCTTTTGATAAAATACTCCTTATGGGGACTAAATGACTGACTCTTTTGTAACACATAAAGAAACACAACTTATGCTTAATTGGAAAAATATGAACTAATGCTTAAGCGTCATCTACCCCAGCCCGTGGGGCCCCATGGTGCTCGGTAATGGCAGTGTTTCAGCCCCACACACAGCATGAGCTTCTTTCATTGCTCTGTTTTCCTACATTTCAACTCTACTTGCTGAGCAGAAAAGATCTCCATAAGAACACTTCATTTCCCTGGCCAAAACGAATTGATAATTATAAAGTACCTAAGTTGCCTTGCGTTGTATTTAAAGTGCTTTGAGAACTTGTGTTGCCTAAAAACAAGCCCTTTCAATCTTGATGTGAACTTGTTTGGTTTTAATCACCTGGATTCTATTCTCCTACCTTCTTCCCTGTGGTCTCTCTTCTTCTGATGACATTCCCACTAGAGAAATAGAACACTTTCATATTTAATTACTCAATACTCATTGCAAAGAAATGTTAGGGTAATTTCACCATTGCTGAGACACAAACAGAATACCTTACAGTACAGTTTAACAGGAACCAAAGGAATTCACCTCCTTGACTATTTTGTAGACTTTCACATTTCCTCCAAATATATATATGTACACATATATATATGAACTGATGCTTAAGAGTCATCTACCCCAGCCCGTGGGGCCCATGGTGCTCGGTAATGGCAGTGCTTCGGCCATTATATAGGTCCAAGGCAATGGCACCCCACTCCAGTACTCTTGCCTGGAAAATCCCATGGACGGAGGAGCCTGGTAGGCTGCAGTCCATGGGGTCGCGAAGAGTCGGACACGACTGAAGTGACTTCACTTTCACTTTTCACTTTCATGCATTGGAGAAGGAAATGGCAACCCACTCCAGTGTTCTTCCTAGAGAATCCCTGGGATGGCAGAGCCTGGTGGGCTGCCGTCTATGGGGTCGCATAGAGTCGGACACAACTGAAGTGACTTAGCAACAGCAGCAGCACTGGTGTTTAGTTTCTGATTTAAGTGGATTCACAATTCTTTCTCAAAAGCCATCTACAAACTGTCTTATTCTCATTGTGAGGATGCTTACATTTCAGCTAGAGATACAGAGGTTTCAAAGACTGAATAACATAACCCTCTTGTTTTACAAACCAGGAACTTGAAATCTGAGGAAGTCCAATGGGCTTTGTCAAGCTAATTCCGCAAGCCACAACTCTTACTTTTCTTCTGTGGTCCATTCAACTGATTAATCTTCCTGTCTTAATTCCACTATCCAGTATCCCATATCAGATTTCCAAATTATATTTTTAATATATTTAATGAACACATGTAATTATTACTTTACATGCCTGCTTAGTCACTCAGTTGTGTCCAACTCTTTCCTACCCCATGGACTGTAGCCCACCAGACTCCTCTGTCCATGGGGTTTCCCAGGCAAGAATACTGGAATGGGTTGCCATTTTCTATTCCAGGGGATCTTCCCAACCCAGGGGTCAAACCCATATCTCCTGTGTCTCCTGCATTGCAAGTGGATTCTTAACCCACTGAACCATCAGGGAGTAATGGCTTTTAGCTCCTCAAGGAAGCACACACAAAATAGCTGCTTGCCTGAGTAGACACATTCTCTTTAGGATAAACAACTGTGCGATGACACCCATTAATGTAGAATTTGCTTTCAAAAAAGTCCTCAGAGGCAGAGTGACTTTGCAATCTGCAACATTCACCAGCTAAGCTACAACTCCAGATAGTCTGATAAACTACTACACCGTGCTTAAAAGTGTTAGAATTGGTCCTTTGCCTCGGTCAATACCTATTTTCTCAGTTCTATAGCAATTTCATAAAAATATGGGGTATACGTATGGTTTATAGGTTACATTGAGGAAAATGAAAATTATTATTTTTTTCCAAAAGTATAGCCCTTCAGAGGCTCACAATTGAAAGGCACTGTGTGTGTGGAAATGGTTGCTGGATGGGGACTGAACTATGGTTGGGTGGCAATTCAGTTCCTTGATCACAAGTTGAAAACTGCAGGCAGTTTTAACCTCTGTCAGGTGGAAGGAGTCTGGCTCTAAATACAGATCATCTAAAATTATCAAAACTTCTTCATCATCAGCCCCTCCAAACGTCTCAACTATTCCATTTTTGAAATCCCTCCACTATACACCCGTCTCACACTATATTCATTTTCTACACACAACATTTCATGAGAATAGCTGAACAAAATTCTGTTTTAAGAAATGAAAGATGTATTTATTTCCTCAGAGATTATGTAATAATCGATAGCATAATGCAAAATTCAACAGCTACTTCCATGCATTAGGAAATAGCCAAAAATGATTTTGTTCATTCTATTTAAGTAAACTATTTATTAAGGGTACTATTTCTACGTCAGACACTGTTGTTAGGGCTGTGGAACCATAATTGTGGTGAAACTGGATAAGTGTGTGCACTCATTTGAAATCCATTTGCTTTGCAACTTTGATGAAAAATTCTTCCCAACCCAACTTCCCCCAGGGCGAAGTCCCTTGTTTCAAAAATGGCCTCAATCAAAGAAATGATGCGTGAGAAGACCTTAATACAGGTGTGGTCTTTCCCCTGTGACTGTAAATTTGGATGACAATTAGCCATTCTCCTTTATTTCTAATTCATTGTGCAACTGCCCTATACAAGTAGCTCTCCCTTAGGAGAGCTCACTACAAGTTTCATGCATTCTGGTTATAACTGGATCTTTTCTAACACTACAAGTATGTCCTTATTAAGCCGAATCTTGATGAATGAGGCAGGACATCCAGTATCTTCATATTTTTTTAAGAGCAATAGAAGATGCAATTGAATTTCCAAAAACATAGGGCCTAAGCAGTCCTATGAAAATATAAAAGCCAGCCAACACCATGACCATAATTTCTGAGGTGGATAGCAAGTATACGGTGGAAATACCTGAAGTTGTCTACATCAACATTAGACATTCAAAGGGGGTTGGGAAGATCCCCTGGGGAGGAGCATGGCAACCACTCCAGTATTCTTGCCTAGAGAATCCCATGGACAGAGGAGCTGGGTGGGTTACAGTCCATGGGGTACACAAAGAGTCGGACACAACTGAGGTGACTTAGCACAAGGCATGTGTCCACTTAGAAAATTAATAAAGCAATGTCTTTCATAAGCATGAATATTGTTTATTGTTTAATGAAAGTAAGTAATCTTATATGAAATTAGGAAAGGCAAAAATTAATGGTGTGGCAATAAAAATCTGAATAATGGTGTCAGAGGTAGGACTGAAGGGGGCATTAGGGAACTTTGGAGGGGTGATTATAAATGGTCTTATATCTTCTTGAAAGGGGTTGCTGGATGAATGAGTGAGACATTTGTCAAAAACTCCATCCATTAGTTCAATGAAGACCTGTGTAATTTCACTGTATATACATTTTAAAGATGAAAAGAAACATAATAGAGAATTGAAACATTGAGGGAAATTGTGATCGAATTGCTCTTTAACGGTAGAATTAAAAAACCCAATGTTCTAGAAAGCTTTAAGAACAATTTCCGTAGAAAGAAGTAACAGCCACTTCAGAAGCGAGTGAAGAGTGATCCTAAATGAGAGAAGGCCTAGAGAGCGAAGGCTGAGTCCAGGGTGGCTGAGGGGGAACGAACACCAAGGTATGCTTCAGGTGAGGAAATGATGAGAAAGGAGGCTGAATGGGCACCTATAGAGCCAAGTCATGGTGGGTTTTAATGTCCTATTAAGGAAATTAGGGTCATCATCCTGAAAGGAATCTGGAGGGAAGTTTGAAAGATTTTTTAAACTGAGGAGTGATATATATAATATATATTATATATATATATATATACATATATATTATATACTATATTATATATACCACAATTTAAAGAAATGCCCACAGAACTGATTCAAGGAAATTCAGGTCAGAAGTCTGCAGTGCACTCTCTTAATTGGCTATTTCCTAAGCCAGCTGAGAAACTGAGAAGCCCAAACTAAATCAACCAGTGAAGGAATGGAGACATGGACCAAGGGTGACAGATTCAGAAGTCTTTATTAAGGGAAACATTGATGGAAATTTTGGGTTTGACCCATAAAAGAGAAGGTGAGGGATCAGTGGAAAAGTTATGCTCTACAGATGTATTTCTGGCTTGGGCAACTGGAAAGATGGGACTGTGTTGAAACGGAAAATGCCAAAAGGAGTAGAAATGGAAGGGCAGGAAGTGGAGCTTACGCAGACTCATCAAATTTAGTGCCTGAAGATATCCAAGTAGAGCTTATCCAATGGGGTTCCTGGGGGGACATTGTGCGGTGACCATAGCTACCAGACTTGACCTGGATGCTTTTTGTTTATGGTAATGCTGAGAAAAGACAAAATTAACAGCACTGATTTTCAGTCCCCCGAAATGTTCAGTTGTGTCAATAAATTCTATGGTACATCCTAGTCATTATGGCATGGATTTTAGGCCCATTTTCAATTAGAGGAGATAAGACTTTTTGTGTCGTTGTACATGGGAGCCAGGTATCATGCAAATGGAGATTTTAATTGAACCTGAGAAATGTTAAACTGCAAAGAGAAAGGTGGAAGTGGAGGGGCACCCTAAAAGAGGAGAATGATACAAGTATATCTAGACAGCCAGAAAGAAAATTTAAACAATAAGAGCATTCTGAAAAGAAAGGAAGTTTTGTTAAGTAATCCTCTCCAGAAACGATAAAAATCCATCAAGAGGAGGTGGGCTTTCTAGATTGGGGTCTTGAAAGGGCACAAGGACCCCGCCACCAACCCTCATGTGTAGGAGCTACTCAGTGATGGCTGATGCTGAATTAGGGGGAAGAAAGATGCAAATTCTGTTCCTCTAAGTGGCAATTATTCTGACAGAGCCAGTTCCAAAATGTGAAATTCTTTTCGAGTAATAACTTTACTTTCAGGAAGATATGATACAAATCAGCTGTTTTTTCTGAAAGACAGAACATTCACCAATGCAGCTCCAACAACATTATATTCTCCTGTTGCAAACCTCCCTTGCTTCAACATGATATACAGGGAGATTTGTCTTTGTCCATAATTCCCTCAAATAATGCCTTCTCTTAGCTTTTATGCTCGGTGATCATCTTTGAGAGCAGCGATTTCAATTTTATAAGTATTTGTCCTTCCTATTGTTTGAAGTGCCTAACAACTACAATTATTTCCCCTTCATTCTTACATTTTTCTGTCATTTCCACTGCAGCTTGCCAAAACAAAAACTAGAAAACCAAAAATCTTCTTTCCAGGATATGCTCATCTCCCTGGGGAAAAAAAAATCTAGGAAATTAAACTGTTTGCGATCCATTCAGTAAATACAAAGCATGCATAAAGATGGCAAAAAAGAAAAATAAGAAATTGTTAGAGTGATATAGCTAACTAAATCCTTTTTCCTCACTCTTAAAAAATGAGCAGCCAAAAATTTACTTGGCATGGTTATACATATCAGACCTAAACTCTCAAAGAATGATAATTTACATACATTTCTAGATTTGGAAGCTTGTCGTGATTCAGAATGTAGACTGGTATTTACAATCTTAATCCCTATGTAAACATTCATCTACAATAAATAGCTTTATCTGTGATGGAGAGCATCCAGAAGAGGAAAATAAATAAGAGAAAGAAGGGGGGACTTCCTTCACGGGTCAGAGGTTAAAGGCTCCCTGATCCCAGTGCAGGGGGAAAGGTTCCACCTTGGTCTGGGAACTAGATCTGGTTCGTGCATCGAAGATCCCAATGTGCCAGAAACTAATGACCCTGTACAGCTAAAATAAATATTTTTTTAGAAAAAGAGACAGAAAAGAAGGACCCAATACCTACCACTAACCAGGAAGCACAATGAGGATAGACTCTGTCTATTCAAAGGGGTTGAAAACTGTATTCAGTCAGTTCTCAATAAATGTCAGTTTCCTTCTTGTTAGAATAAGTTAAAAAATGCTTCTGACATCAACAAAAAGAATCTTATTGGCTGACCAGCTCACCTGAACATACTAGCCATGTGTCACAGGACTAGGTGGCATCTGGGGATAAGGGGTGAGTAGTTGCGCGAAAAAGCACCCGGGCAAATGAAGAGAAAAGCCACCTTCATGCATTGTCTGGATTATTCTATGAGCACGCCATTATGCACACTCCTGCCTTATGTATCTTATAGGGCTGGCTTTACTATAGGGTGCATTTCTAGAGTCCACCATGTGCTTCTGGGAATCTCTTTACTTAGGTTCAATACCATATCATACCCATGGGCCCACTTCACATCCACATCACTAGGAATGCGCTGTCAACAGACAGCCCTCAGCAGCTTGTTACATGGGAGGTGGTCAAAATCAGAATTTAAGAAAGAAAGGGTGTCTGGACCATTCGTAGCAAATCAAATAAACTCCCTTCTGGTTAAACCATTATTTAATGGGCATAACTGATTTACACTTCTGGTTTTTAGCAGTGGCCTGCTATTATGTAACACCAAGGGAAGTTAAATCTGACATCCTTCAAAATAGACCAGACAAGAAAAACAAAGTAGGTAGAGCACCAGAGATGATTGACTATTAAAATTGTTGGGGACATAGATTTGGGAAACAGGATACATAGGGTAAATTTAATCTTTTCTTCTCATGTACTTTGTAGCATGTTTTAATTTAGCTATTGATATTTACCCAGTAATTCAGACTGGTTGTTTCCTTCCATCAGTGTTCATGAAATTGTACAAACGGGGTATAAGAACAGTGACAACACAAGTGTGTAATTTTGACACTCAACTCAGGCCCTTATCCATTACAGATGAGTTTTAGACATGATCTTGTTTGCCTTAAATTCTAGAAAAAATTGAAATTAAATTCAGGGAAATTGCTTGGCTCAGCTACACACTTTCTATCTCCAAGCAATCATCATAATCAGAATCGGTAGGAAATGGCCAAAGTTTTAACTTGTAATGCAAGAGTATTATTTTGACAATGCTAATGAACGGGTTTTCTTCTGTGTTAGTTGGACATCCAAAAGGAAATTGGTATGTCAGATAAGGACGCACACAAGAGTGTGCCGCCACCGATGATCAAAGGGTCTCTTAGGCAAGTTAGCCCCCAATGTAGATTAAGCAAATGGTCTGAGGTTGAATACAGAGGGCAGGGCGGGGGCGCTGTGGGCAAGTACATTAGCGAGTGGTGGTGCAAAGAAGGGGAGTGTTTCACAACAACCCTGAGTCTCCTCCCCTAGAGCAAGTGCAGTCAACTGATTGCAAGACAGTCACATACTTCAATCTCCTGTACTAACACTCTTTGCAATTGCTTTTGTAACATCTCACATCCATGTAGGTGGATTTTATTTCCCAAACTCTTGAAACTGGTCTGGGCTTTGTGACTGACTTTGGTGGAATGGTCTTGGCGGTAATCTGTCTGCAATGCAGGAGACGCGGGTTCGATCCCTGGGTCAGGAAGATCCCCTGAGGAGGAAATGGCAACCCACTCCAGTATTCTTGCCTGGGAAATCCCATGGACAGAGGAGCCTGGTGGGCTACAGTCCATGGGGTTGCAAATAGTCAGACATGACACCGACTACGAACACTTGAAAATCGGGATAATCATGAATGAAGGCATAGAGAACGAGTGATTCTGAGCTCTGAACCCCAAGGAGTTATTTCACTTTCTATGTATTCTTGAGGAACCTGCCATACCATCGGAAGAAGTCCAGGCCTACCCTGGCCGGGAAGATGACAAGATCACTCCCAGGTGAGGGCCCTGTTAGCCCAGCGAAAGTCATCCTAGATCAAACAACTGACAAAATGTCGTGGGTGTGCCGTAGACCAGCGGGGCTGCAGAAAAAGAAACCTAAAATGAATCCCCAAGGACCATGAACACAAGTAGCTAACGGTTGTGAGCAAATGTTTTTCTTAATCAGACACTGAGTTCCAGGGTGGCTTATACTCATGGCAATTAGCTAACTGATCAACAAGGAAAGATGGTAATAAAGTGTAACAATCTCTGTAAATTCTCCAAGGCCTTACGAAATATCCATAAGCAGAGTATGAAATAGGAAAAAGGAAATATTAGGGTAACTAAGTTTAAATCCTGTGTTAACCAATTAAATCTGGAAAGAAGTAATTAAGTTACTTTTGATTGGAAAAAAATTAGTAGAAATGGGGGTTTGTGAACTAGGTTTGGCACAAAAGAATGGTCACATGCACATCTGAGAATGTGACTGCTAACTTATGAACAGTTACACTTTGCTAAATAATTTCAGTTACACTAGTCAGACAAACTGCTTCAGAGAAACAGTGTTGTCATTAGTCAGCTATGCCTTCTGGGACAAGAGTACAGGTAGACTCAAAGTTTCCTGAATCAAAATGTAATTATTTCAAGAAAATCTGTTTACTGTTGCTTCACTAAGACATTGCTTAATTAAAAAGTGAGAGGGCTCTTTCTATAAATAATGGATAACTTCTGGGAGAACAGTGTAAAATTCACAGACTACAGCAAAAGATCATGCAGCTTCAAACCACATCAAACAAGGCTGGTTGATGTCATCATCTGCAATTCCATGTTGACCTAGGTAGGGGTTGGTAAAATAGTCCTCTATATTGTTGACTATTGCTATATACAAAACAAGATTCTTGAGAGTCCGTGGACAGCCAAGGATATCAGCCGGTTAATCCCAAGGCAAACATCAACCACCGAATATTCAATTGGAAGGACTGATGCTGAAGGGTCAATATTTGGCCATATTGAGAGAGCTGACGCACTAGAAAAGACCCTGAAGTGAGAAAGATGCAGGCAGGAGGGAGAAGGATGATGACAGAGGATGAGATGGTTGGATGACATCACCGACTCAATGGACATGAGTTTGAGCAGACTCCAGGAAGTTGGTGAAGGACAGGGAAGCCTGGTGTGCTGCAGTTCATGGGGTTGCAAAGAGTTGGACACGACTTAGCAACTAAACAACAATAATACATACAAAACAAATACTTCAAGAATCTACTATCCTTGCCTAGAATCTGATAAAAGTGTAAGAATGGGAATGAAGGGGGTAAATAGGGTTTCCTAATGTATTATTCAATTAATACATGTTAGAAGTCTATGAATTAACATAGACTAGAACCAAATCAGGATCAATGATTAAAGACAAAACAAAGTGAGAGAAACAACAGTAGAGAAAATTGGGATGACTTTTTCTGAATTATATAGCTTCTTTTTCCTTTGTTTCTTAGACTAGTCGAGGGCACTGTACTTCCACAACTCCACTAGGCAATGTTCTACAACCTGGTCTATGCAAACAGCAAAACACTGCCAGTGTGCCTGTACAGCCCAGACTGTGTTGAGGCTGCCATGAATAAAGGATTGGACCTTGTGGGTATGTCACTACAGGAGAAAATCTGGGTTGATTAAGGATTTATAAAATGAATTATTTGTAGCTTCTATGTGTGTGGTATTTTCTCATGTTATACCAACTCAAAGTGTGCCCAACTATAGCAATTAAAGATGTTTATTTATTACTAAACTATATTATAAATATGATAATATCTTTGCAATAGAAAGAATCCGACAAGCTGCAATAGGGGAAATGCTTACATTCTTGCTGCTCAAAGGGTGCCAACCTCAGACTGGTAACAGAAGCATCAGTTAGAAACTGTTTGTTAGAAATACAGACCTTCAAGGGACCAATCCAGGCCAGCTCTCCACCCAGACCTAGTGATTCGGAATCAGCATTATTTTACCAAGATCCTCTGGTTGATCTGGATACATTAATGCTCGAGAAACCAATCTATGTAACATACAGGCAGTATCATCTATCATACTAGTCCTTAATTTTCCAAGATGTGCTCATTAGGTGGGTGGTTAAAGAAGTCTTGCACCTCTCCATAGGGTCAAGATAATTGTTTCCATCTCTAAATTTCTTTGAGAGTCCTAATTAAGTTATGGCGGCTACCCATAAGGAAAAAAGGACATAAAAAAAACAAAATCGGCTAATAAATTCAAGGTGACTCAAGAGCATCCATCCATTGCTCATAAAGAGAATGGAATAGTGGGTCTACCTTTGTATCTTGATGGGACGATGACTTCCAAATCTGTTTTCCAAATTCTGTATTCCAAAATCAACAAAAATGTACCAACCTCTGCCATGTTCTATAAATCAATTTTTGATATATATTGAACTAAAACAATGGATTATGAATCAGCTAGACTTTGGCTAATCAAAATTTTCCAAGATGGACTCTGATGGCAAATCACTAATGTTTAAGGAAGAAGGAATGTCAAGAAAGGATCAAGCGTCTCTAAGTAAATTGACTGGATTTATGACAATTTCATTTACAGGAAATCAGGTTGTAAAATAATTCTTCTAGAAACAAAGGCAAAGCATCTTTCTTAGAAATTATCTCTTCAAAGCCAAAGAGGGATTTAGGAAAAACATGCCCCTTCCCTTTTTTCAAAAAAACATGGTTCTTATCTCATTTTTATTCAAGAGAACATGGATGTCAAAATGGACAATTCAGTCAAGTTACATTCTTCCCATCACATAAATCTGCAAGTCTTAAAAGCTAATCAAGGTGAACCAAGTACATCCTGCATTTTAGGGATAATCTAAGAATTTTTTTATTGGTTAAATTTATATAAAAGCAATAATGCTATAATTGGCCTTTCATACCAGTGATGCAGGTTATCTGTTCAATTCTTAAAAACATTAAGATCAGAAAGGAAGCATGAACAAATTGTTGACTCATTGTCCTTATGTTATTGGGGGAGGGGAGAGCTTATATTTATAAGGAATCTCTGAGAATTCAGTTCCAAGATCATAGTGTTTCTTAGCCCAATGGAAAGACAACAGTTAGGTAACATATGTGGAAGCAAAGCAAATATCATAGAATTACCTTTTTTTTTATGGTGGGATTCAAAGGGTCTTTCTTTTTTTACAATGTTACCACAAAAGTCATTTCATTCATAAATTAAAAGAGTAGTGCTTTAAATCTTAAAACTACAATGGTACACAGGTACTTTCACCCTGCTTATTTAACTTATATGCAGAGTACATCATGAGAAATGCTGGGCTGGAGGAAGCACAAGCTGGAATCGAGATTGCCAGGAGAAATATCAATAACTTCAGATATGCAGATGACACCATCCTTATGGTAGAAAGCAAAGAAGAACTAAAGAGCCTCTTGATGAAAGTGAAAGAGGAGAGTGAAAAAGTTGGCTTAAAGCTCAACATTCAGAAAACTAAGATCATGGCATCCGGTTCCATCACTTCATGGCAAATAGATGGGGAAACAGTGGAAACAGTGGCTGACTTTTTTGGGGCTCCAAAATCACTGCAGATGGTGATTGCAGCCATGAAATTAAAAGATGCTTACTCCTTGGAAGGAAAGTTATGACCAACCTAGACAGCATATTGAAAAGCAGAGACATTACTTTGTCAACAAAGGTCCATCTAGTCAAGGCTGTGGTTTTTCCAGTGGTCATGTATGGATGTGAGAGTTTGACTATAAAGACAGCTGAGTGCCGAAGAAGTGATGCTTTTGAACTGTGGTGTTGGAGAAGACTCTTGAGAGTCCCTTGGACTGCAAGGAGATCCAACCAGTCCATCCTAAAGGAGATCAGTCCTGGGTGTTCATTGGAAGGACTGATGTTGAAGCTGAAACTCCAATCCTTTGGCCACCTCATGCAAAGAGCTGACTCATTGGAAAAGCCCCTGATGCTGGGAAAGATTGAGAGCAGGAGGAGAAGGGGACGACAGAAGATGAGATGGTTGGATGGCATCACCGACTCAATGGCCGTGGGTTTGGGTGGACTCCGGGAGTTAGTGATGGACAGGGAGGCCTGGCGTGCTGGGGTTCATGGGGTCGCAAAGAATCAGACACGACTGAGTGACTGAACTGAACTGATCACAGGTCATAAGGCCCTGAAAATCTACTTAAAACTATTTTTTAAAGTATTAAGTATGTAGATAAAGGAGAGGGATTTTTTTTAAAGTGATCTAACAATTAAATAATAATATAAAAACTAAAGTAAAAATATCACTATGACATAAAGCAGCATTATAATAGTATTTACACTACGAGTAATGCTTCCATTGTGTCCAACTCTTTGCAACCCTATGGACTGTAGCCTGCCAGGTTCCTCTGTCCAAGGGGATACGCCAGGCAACAATAGTGGAGAGGGTTGCCATTTCCTCCTCCAGGGGAATCTTCTCAACTAGGGATCAAACCCGTGTCTTTTATGTCTCTTGCACTGGCAGGCAGGTTCTTTACTACTGGTGCCATCAGAGAACCCCTTAGCACACATGCACACACTATGAATGCATCTGTATCCGTATTTTGGTTAAGCATTCAGTTCAGAAGAGTCTGTGTAATTAATCTTGTCTGTGTTTATACATTCAACAGTAAAATAGTAAAATCCCCTACTGAAGAATACCAATGGAGGCCCTTTAACCTTTAATACGTGGAGAACTGAAGTACTTACAGTAAAGTAATGAAAATGACTAAAGATTTATGATAGGATTGAGGTATAACAGTTAAATGATTTGACATTATTTAAAACCAAAGAAAAGCAGGAGGTGTTTTAATCATGATCTCCAAAATATGAAGGCTTATTGCAAAAGGAGTGAGTCTCCACCTCTGGCATTGACAGAATAAAAGGAAATGATGAAAGATAAGTTAACCTCCTATTTCCTGGCAGAATGCTGTGATACATTCTGTCACAAGCTTAGAAAACACTGCTTTCAGATCGTATAATGGAATTTTTTTTTAGTTACATAAAAACAAAAATTACTACCAAAGAAGAGAGGCAAGCTCCCCTACAGAGCCCCTTCCAGTCCCTCCTTACCTTGTAGTTCCACTTTTCGCCACTAAGAGGCGATAACAGTGATATCCTTCCCTCTCCAATCCCAGTATCATGCACACAAAATATCTTAGTAAACTACCCTCGTCCTCACCATAACCACCAATCCATTTTTCACCCAGTAAAATGTATTAAAGCATGGAAGAAAAAAGGAGACAACCAAGTCATTAGGGAAAAGACTAAAATATCTGTTTACAATACATAAAAGTTGAACACTGGACAAGTGATGAAAACATGGAATGGTACTGCAGTTAGATCAAACTGAATTTACATTCCAATCAGACATTTACTAAATGAATGACCCGTACTCAATGTTACCTTTCTTCACTCAATCAACAAATATTTACTGAGCACTTAAAATACTATTTGGCATCGTTCAGGCCCTGTGGAAATATCAGTGAGCAAAATATAACAACTCCTGTCTTCGTGGAGCTTATATTCCACTGAAGAAAAATTGTTTAGAGTCTTGTATTCCATTGCAGGAACTTGGGTTTTATACTGAGAATGCTATTCACAGAAGAGTGATATGATTTAACAAATATTTTTTAGAAGATTACTGTAGGTTCTATGTGAAGAATCAACTGCACAGGGGCATGAGTGAAAGTGGCCAGGTTACATAAAAGACTAATGCAGTAATCCAGGCAAGAGGTGGTGCTTTGGACAAGGGTGGTGGCAGTGGATGTGGTGAGAAGTGATCTGATTCTATAAATAATACAAATATACATTCAATAGGATTTCTTGATAAATTGGATTTGAGGTCTGAGAGAAAAGTCAAACACAGTCCCAAGGTTTTGTAGCTGAGTAACTGGACAGACAGAACTGCCGTTAACTGAGGTGGGAAGACTATGGGTTGAACAGGTTGTGGGGGACGAGGGTGGGTAGAGATAAGGCACTCCGTTTTGAATGAATGTTTGTGATGTCTGTAAGAACACAAGGTGGAGATGTCAAGCAAGCAATGAAATGATCATGTCTCTGAACTTCTGACTTATCACTAAAATTAGGTAATATAATTATGTGGGAACCAGAGCTAGCATATGGAATGAACCTTGCACATAGCAGGGAACAGAGTGAAAGGTATCGACCATTACTACCCAGCAAATGTACACTAATGTTGGAAGGGGTGACTAAGATGAAAAAGGCAAGGGATAGTTCACTGTGGTCATAATCATGCTACAAACCAAACCACCATCATCTTGTGGCATAGCACAGGAAACATTTATTTGGCTGACTGTCAGTTGGTCTAGGCTGAGCTCACCCATGTCTGCTACCAGCTGGAAATTCAATTGATTTAGGCTGGTGTCCACAGGGAATGTCCTTTTCATCTTGGGGACTGGAATGCAAAAGTAGGAAGTCAAGAGATACCTAGAGTCACAGGAAAGTTTAGCCTTGGAGTACAAAATGAAGCAGGGCAAAGGCTAACAGAGTTTTCCCAAGAGAACACACTGGTCATAGCAAACACCCTCTTCCAACAACACAAGAGAAGATCTACACCAGACATCACCAGATGGTCAATATCAAAATACGAGTGATATGTTCTTTGCAGCCGAAGATGGAGAAGCTCTATATAGTCAGCAAAAACAAGATCAAGAGCTGACTGTGGCTCAGATCATGAACTCTTTATTGCAAAATTCAGACTTAAATTGAAGAAAGTAGGGAAAACCACTAGACCATTCAAGTATGACCTAAATCAAATCCCTTATGATTATACAGTGGAAGTGACAAACAGATTCAAGGGATTAAATCTGATAGAGTGCCTGATGAACTATGGACAGAAGTTCATGACATTGTACAGGAGGCAGTGATCAAAACCATCCCCAAGAAAAAGAAATGCAAAATGGCAAAATGGTTGTCTGAGGAGGCCTTACAAATAGCTGAGAAAAGGAGGGAAGCAAAAGGCAAAGGAGAAAAGAAAAGATACACCTGTTTGAATGCAGAGTTCCAAAGAATAGCAAGGAGAGATAAGAAAGCTTTCCCAAATGAACAATGCAAAGAAATAGAGGAAAACAATAGAATGGGAAAGACTAGAGATCTCTTCAAGAAAATCAGAGATACCGAGGGAACATTTCATGCAAAGATGGGCACAATAAAGGACAGAAATGAACCTATAAGAAATGAACCTAACAGAAGCAGAAGCAATTAAGAAGAGGTGCAAAGAATACACAGAAGAACTATACAAAAAAAATCTTAATGACCTGGATAACCATGATGGAGTGATCACTCACCTAGACCCAGGTATCATGGAGTACAAAGTCAAGTGGGCCTTGGGAAGCATCACTATGAACAAAGCTAGTGGAAGTGATGAAATTCCAGTTGAGCTATTGAAAACCCTATAAGATGATGCTGTGAAAGTGCTGCACTCAATATGCCAGCAAATTTGGAAAACTCAGCAGTGGCCACAGGACTGGAAAAGGTCAGTTTTCATTCCAATCCCAAAGTAATGCAATGCCAAAGAATGTTAAGACTACGGCACAATTGCACTCATTTCACATGCTAGCAAGGTCATCAAAATCCTCCAAGCTAAGTTGCAGCAGTACATGAACCAAGAACTTCCAGATATACAAGGTAGACTTAGAAAAGGCAGAGGAACCAGAGATCAAATTGCCAACATCCCTTGGATCTTAGAAAAAGTAAGAGAATTCCTAAAAGACATCTACTTCTGCTTTACTAACTACACTAAAGCCTTTGACTGCATGGATCACAACAAATTGTGGAAAATTCTTAAAGAGATAGGAATACCAGACCATCTTACCTGCTTCCTGAGAAACCTGTATGCAGGTCAATAAGCAACAATTAGAAGCAGATATGGAACAACTTACTGCTTCCAAATTGGGAAAGGAGTATGTCAAGGCTGTATATTGTCACCCTGCTTGCATGCTAAGTAGCTTCTGTTGTGTCCTACTCTTTGCGACCCCATGGACTATAGGCCGCCAAGCTTCACTGTCTATGGGATTCTCCAGGAAAGAATACTAGAGTTGGTTGCCATTTCCTTCTCCAGGAGATCTTCCTGGCTCAGGGATGGAACCAGTGTCTCTTACATCTCTTTCATTGGCAGGTGGGTTCTTTATCACTAACGCAACCTGGGAGGCCTTGCTTATTTAATTTATATGCAGAGTGCATCATGAGAAAAGCCGGGCTGGATGAAGCACAAGCTGGAATCAAAAACTATCAGGAGAAATACAATAACCTCAGATATGCAGATGACATCACCCTTATGGAAGAAAGTTAAGAGGAACTAAAGAGGCTTTTGATGAAAGTGAAAGAAGAGAGTGAAAAAGTTGGCTTAAAACTCAACATTCAGAAAATGAAAGTCATGGCATCCAGTCCCTTCATTTCATGGCAAATAGATGGGCAAACAACAGAAACAGTGACAGACTTTATTTTTCTGGGCTCCAAAACTACTGGGGATGGTGACTGCAGCCATGAAATTAAAAGACGCTTGCTCCTTGGAAGAAAATCTATGACCAACCTAGACAGCATCTTAAAAAGTAGAAACATTACTTTACCGACAAAGGTCCATCTAGTCAAAGCTATGGTTTTTCCAGTAGTCATGTATGGATGTGAGAGTTGGGCCATAAAGAAGGCTGAGCACTGAAGAACTGATGCTTTTGAATTGTGGTGCTGGAGAAGACTCTGGAGAGTCTCTTGGACTGCAAGGAGATCAAACCCATCAATCCTAAAGGAAATCAACCCTGAATATTCATTGGAAGGGCTGATGCTGAAGCTCCAATACTTTGGCCACCTGATGAGAAGAGCTGACTCATTGGAAAAGCTTCTGATGCTGGGAAAGATAGAAGGCATGAAGAGAAGGGGATGACAGATGACGAGATCATTGGATGGCATCATTTGACTTAACGGACGTGAGTTTCATCAAACTCTGAAAGATAGTGAAAGACAGGGAAGCCTGGCGTGCTGCAGTCCATGGGGTCACAGAGTCGGACACGACTGAGCAATTGAACAACCACAGGGAATAGCTTTTCTCTGTGTGGCTCTCATTCTCCTCCTAAGCCTAGCATGTATATCTCTTCCATAAAGAGAAGAGGTGAGAATAACAAAAATAATGAATAGTTAAGAAAAGTAACTTCACTGTAACTTACCAAGTGAGTTCTTACCAAGTAAAACTAATTTCAGTGTGAAGTGGCCTTAGCAATCCACCTCTAAACCCCACTCATCTTTTTGAGAACTCCCCACACTCTATTGCCTCCTAGTGACAAGGATTCACCCTAGAGACACATGCTCAAGGGCCATCTTGCTCAAAAACTGACTTAAATTGCACATGATATAATAGGTAGCTTATCACAGATCTTCAGAACTTTTCCTTATTACTCACAATCACTTTTACCTTTAACTTGATATCTTAAAAATTTGGGCTGATGATATATATGAGAAAGCAGGGGGAGGACATTAAGAATTGGGTGATGTTTCTTCAATTACATTTTTATGAGCTGATGTTTTCACTGATGGAAATGTACCAATGAGTACAAGTTAATACTAGGGTATGAAATGTAAATGCAGTTATCTGAGATACAAAAGATTTTGTTATCTCTGTTTAATCCCACTCATATTATGTATACATACATATAGCATATAGATTTAAATATAGTTTATGAGGATGGAATTATGGTTTAATTATTAATTAAGCAATATATGGCAAGGCAACCGTTCTGACATTTATGAGAAAATTAAATTTCCAACATAGAAAGCATAAGACACAGTCGGGTGCATCCAATCCCCAAGGATGTGATTATCTAATGATAAACCATGTTTTCTGCAGCTGCGTGATTGCCGTGACCAAAAAAGAGAAAAAAAAAAGACAAGTTTATTATAAGACTGTGTTCTTTTTGTATGACGAATAGATGAAGTTGGTTGCACAGAATATCAAACAGATGTTTCAACCAAATTGTGTGTCTTCAATGGATGAATTCCCGCTATTTAAACTGGACAGCTTCTGAAAGCAGATAGTCTATATGAGGAAAATGTAAATACTTCTTGAGCAAACTGTGCATCACTGTAAAATAACAAACCACTAGTAAAGGTACAGATGCAGGCAGTTTGGAGCTTTCCAGCTTCATTTGGTATGTACATATACACAAAAGCCTGTGGCAATAATACTGACTCAGGATGATCTAGGACAAGCTTTCCCAGCATCACCAATTCTGCTGTGGCTCCATCATCTGTGGAAGGACTTGAGAGGACTGGCAAAGAGAAAGCACATGGTTCTCTTTTTTTTACTTAGTTTAGAAAAAAAAAATGTAACGTTTTTTAAAAAATGTATCAAAACATGACCTCTTCATCTTATTAGTTCTACTCTATGTTAGACAATCTATAAGGCACATACATATATGTACATCATTTAATCTTAATCATAATCTCAAAGAAGCATTGTTACGATGACTACTGAAGTCTAGACACATAAACATGTTACCCACGATCACACAGCTAGAGAGAATACAAACACTTGGATCTAAAACTAAAGTTTGGGAGACTTCAAAAGCTACGCTTCTCTTCGGTATGTCATGGTATTTTCCAGTTACCCTGTCCAGATCTACTTTCCATCCTTCATCCTAATTTTTGTCCTTGGAGCCTGATCTGTGGGGACTACATAAACATGCTCCATTTACTTCCAGGTTTCATTGTGTTCAGCTGAAGGGATCCCCTGTGGGAGATCTGACCACTACTGTCTAGAAGCTGCCTCTCTCATTCTTCCATTCATTCATTCATTTATTCTTCCATTTATCCTCCCTTCTTCTGTCTGTCTCTGTCTCCCTACCCCTCACTCCACACACCTCCACTTCCTAGATTCCAGTAACAGCTCCCACCCCTTTCTCATTCAGGCCACAGTGGTATCACCTCCTGATATAGCTTGCCCAAATTCACTGCACTTTCTCTCCTGATTTCTACTCCCACATATAAAGTACCCTCATTATGTTATCTTCAAATTATTTAATCTCCAAGTGTTGCATCTGGTTCCGGCTGACACTCTGATACAGCCTTTTTTTTTTCAATTTGTTAAGTAATAGTCTATAAAAATAAATAACTAATGAGAACATACTGTATAGCTCAGGGATCTGTGGTGACCAGAGTGGGAAGTAAATCAAAAAAGGGGGGGATGTATGTACATATTGCTGATATACTTTGATATACAGTAGAAACCAGCACAACATTCTGAAGCAACTATACCTCAATAAAAATTAATTTAAAAAAAAAGAAAAGGGTATTGGGCTGAGCAGGAATGTGAAGAATGATCAGCAGGTTTGCAGATGGCCTGGTGTCCTGGGAAGAGAAAGGGCTTTTGAAGACTGAACCACCTTCACAGCCCAGCTCCATCTTTTATACCTGAGACATTTTTATTGTTAATTAATGGGGCCATTTTAAACAGTGAATTCACCAATTATAAACAAAAGAATAAATTAGAAAAATAAAGATGTAAAACCAAAAAGATAAATAAATATTAGTTTCATTCTATTCTTTTGACAAAGTACAATTACTGTGTTCCAGACACTGCTAGGTTCTGGGGACACTAAGATCTAAAATATAGCCCTGCTTTCAAGAAGTTCACCATCTGGGATACCAGTACTTTTGCTATTTTGGAGGAATTGACAAAGAAAAGGTATTTACTCTACACACAGAGTTACAGAAAGCTTCCCAAGCAGGCAGTGTCTGAGCAGGGCCTGAAAAGGATGACTGGGAGTTTCTGGGAGGGCATATTCAGATATAAGAGGGCCCAGGGCACCAAAGGAATGAAGACTTGAGAAAGTCAAGCATAGGAAGAGCACCCAAGCGAGGGAGACCTTCCATCACACCTGGAGCCTAGAGTGCAAGCAGAGTTTGGGAAGAGGCAGTCTTAGAGAGATGGCCTTGTGGTTTCTAATGTTGAAGGCCTTTCTAGAGTCTGTCCTTAGCAGTTTTCATTTAATCTTGAAATACTATAAGTAGATACATTTACAACCTTTCATTTTAGGAAAGTAATTCTGAAAACAAAAAAGATTATGGATTAGAAGGAGCAAGTTATAAAGATTCTTTCAGAGGAGATTGTAAACGTTGGAGGCTATAGTTATTTTGGCTTGAAATGATCATGGAAAGTGGAAAGGATGAGTAGATGAAAATTTTTCTCTTGCTGGGTTGTCCTATATGTAAAATCTATATGTCATGGGGTTGGAGGAGGAATCAAAAATGCCTCCCACGTTTCTGGCTGGTTCACCAGGTAGAAATTACCTAAATATCAGGGTTTCTCAATCACAGTACTACTGACATTTGGTGCCAGAAAGCTCTGTTGTGGGTGTGGGGGCACTGTCCTGTGCATCGTGGGAAGTTTAGTAAAGGAGCACCCCTGGCCTCTACCCACTAGGACCAGTAGCACCCACCTCTACCCTGGGTGTGACAAACAAAAATATCTCCAGACATTGTCAAATGTCCCCTGGCAGGCAAAATCACTCTTGATTAAGAACCGTTGTCTAATGTGGTTGTATAAGGCTAACTGACTCGTGTAGCAAAGCAATGAGTGCTTGCTTTGATCAAAGCACGTGGGAAGATTGTTTGATAGATGAGTTGTCAGTAAAAATGAAGGGGACCTAAGGGGATCCTGGCTGTATATTACCACTTGGAAGACATCACCACTTAGTGACCAAATCCCTTAGAGAAATTCAAGTTTCCTTGGCAGGGCATGGCTAGTCCTTTAACATATCTCAATCGTGAAATTTATGAAGGCCATCAGAAGTTTTATGAAAATAAATCAATCATGTTGTTGTGGTTTAGTCACTCAGTCATGTCTGACTCCTTGTGACTGCATGAACTGTAGCCTGCCAGGCTTCTCTGTCCATGGAATTCTCTAGCCAAGAATACTAGTGAAGTGAAGTCACTCAGTCATGTCCAACTTTGTGCGACCCCATGGACTGTAGCCTACCATGCTCCTCTGTCCATGGGATTTTCCAGGCAAGGGTAATGGAGTGGGTTGCCATTTCCTTCTCCAGGGGATCTTCCCAACCCAGGGATCGAACTCATGTCTCCTGAACTGGCAGGAGGATACTTTACCACTGAGCCACCAGGGAAGCCCTAAAGCAATCATATACACTAGAAATAGAGACTTTAAAAAAATACTTCTCAAGATCTGTAATCTTTGATAAACAGAGTTAAGTCTACATACTTAATCAGCTTTTGGCTTATCTGTGGAGAAAGTAACTTCTCAAATCTGTGTCCTCCTATATGAACAGTCTCGACTTCCACTGCCTTCACTGTCCCCCAAATATTTCTGTTTGGAACAGATCAAGAGTTGACATCACTGAAGTTGTTTGAATAGAAAGCAGCAGAGCAAGAACTAGAGCTTAACAGGATATGTTTTTTTGTTTTTTTTAATTTTTTGGTCAGGTGCTTTAAAAGAAAAAACACACCATGCTTTGCTTCTGTATTTTAGAAAGAATCCAATAGTGCCTTCAATGTTCATTATCACCCTGGTAATAATAGGCACCGCCACTGAGAACCTATTAGGTGCCCAAAACCCTGAGAATTGTATAGATACTGTCTAATTTAACCTTCCCCTCAAACCCTGGGGATACTATTATTTTCTTTCACCAATGAGGAAGGAAAGGCTTACAGAGTTAATGAACTTGCCCCAGGAGACAGAGTTGGTACACACCATAGACACCAGGACACCAGTCTCTCGCTTCACCACGCAACACATTCTCAGTCTCATATACAGAGAGATACATGGAAAATAAAAACATAAGATGCAAAGCATTTGACTTAGTAAAACAAAATGACAGAACACAAACTGTCAAGCTTATCATATTTTCAGGTCAGTTCAGTCGCTCAGTCGTGTCCGACTCTTTGCGACCCCATGAACTGCAGCATGCCAGGCCTCCCTGTCCATCACCAACTTGCAGAGTCCACCCAAACCCATGTCCATCGAGTTGGTGATGCCATCTAACCATTTCATCCTCTGTCGTCCCCTTCTCCTCCTGCCCTCAATCTTTCCCAGCATCAGGGTCTTTTCAAATGAGTCAGCTCTTCGCATCAGGTGGCCAAAGTATTGGAGTTTCAGCTTCAACATCAGTCCTTCCAATGAACACCCAGGACTGATCTCCTTTAGGATGGACTGGTTGGATCTCCTTGCAGTCCAAGGGACTCTCAAGAGTCTTCTCCAACACCACAGTTCAAAAGCATCAATTCTTCAGTGCTCAGCTGTCTTTATAGTCCAACTCTCACATCCATACATGACCACTGGAAAAACCATAGCCTTGACTAGATGGACCTTTGTTGACAAAGCAATGTCTCTGCTTTTCAATATGCTGTCCAGGTTGGTCATAACTTTCCTTCCAAGGAGTAAGTGTCTTTTAATTTCATGGCTGCAATCACCATCTGCAGTGATTTTGGAGCCCAGAAAAATAAAGTCTGACACTGTTTCCACTGTTTCCCCATTTATTTGCCATGAAGTGATGGGACCAAACACTATGATCTTAGTTTTCTGAATGTTGAGCTTTAAGCCAACTTTTTCACTCTCCTCTTTCACTTTCATCAAGAGTCTCTTATTTGATTTACATGGTTAAAAGTTCTGTGTGCCTACTGCATGGGTCATGAATTGGTGGAAAGGACAGAGGCAGGGAAGGAAAAATAAAAATACTGTCAGAGTCCTGATGACACATGATCACTGCTGTGTGAAGGGTTGTGGTAGGAAGAACACCAATGAATGGATGAGACTAATACTTATTTTGGACATGGAACCCATAGGATGGAGAGAGAAATAAAAGAAGACTCCTAGATTCCTGGCCCGAGCAATCAGGGAGGTGGAGATGACCAGTCCTGTGAAGAGTAATGAGTAGAAAAACACATGCTAATACCCTGTACGTGCTGACCCTGACCTGCTAGCCATACATCTCCGTCATAGAAACAGAAGTGGAAAATTCGAGGAGAGGTCTGTCCTACAGATACGTACTTGGAAGTGATGACTAGAGAAATGGTTATAATGGGAGGCCTAGTGCCTCTCCTCATATTCCCGTATTTTCCTTTCTGCTCCATTCCCCTGGAGAGAACAATACTGGGAAAGTAACTTGGGCTCATCCCCAGTTTCCCTCCCTCACTTCTTTACAAAGGAGGTAAGATGAGTTTCTTGCTTAACAAAATTAAGATACAAAGATGGTCACGCAGAACTGGAACCCTTGCAAGGCTCCCCTTACGGGGACAGGATTCTGTGAAGAGCTTGCATGTTCTGCACGCCACTTGGGTGGCCCAGGTGGACTATAAGGAGGAGGTGGGCAGGCTCTTCTCCTACTGTGTCGGTCTGCAGGGCTCAGCGCAGACTGGCTAGGTGTTTTACTGGCCTGCAAACTTATTCTCTGCCACATGCCTCAGTGTTCAAGTAACAGGAGTCTGATTGTAGATTAGAACAAACCATGTTATCTGTTATTATTTATTCCCCTAAAACAGCCACATTACTCCAAAGACCACAAGAAGAGAATGAATCAGAGCACTGAGGAAGACGAGAGGCAGAGCTCAGGCAACAGGTAGAAGTCAGAGAAAAGAGAAAAACAGATGAAAGAGAGTAAGAACCCAGGGGGTTGAAAGGAAATTATTCAAGCGGCTGAGACATCAAGGAAGATGATTCAAGGTGTCCATCAGGCTAACAGGAAATACGAGGGAAATCTCTTCATATTATAGATATATCTTTGGAATGCCTCAAAGAGATCATACTAAATAATGAACTCTTAGAAGGAATCCCTTTACTGTTAAAAAGAAATCAAGGATCTAAATGGAACAACTCATACTATAAAACTTCTAGAAGAATACATGGAAGAAAAATGCACCACCACCTTTTCTTTGGCTTGAAAGTCGTCACACATGAGCTACAGGACTTTTATTCGTCAGTGAGAGAGAATGATTAAACTACTAACATGCCTGGAAGAGATCATGGCTGATGACATTCCCATGAAATTATAATAAATTAGTAATGTATCATCTCTTCAGTAAGTTATAACAAATATTTCTGGGAGGAGAGAAGGCAGGCAGGGCAGTGGGCTGGCTGATCCGACCAAGAAAGCCTGAAGGTTATGACAGGACTGTATATTTTCTGTAAACAAGAAATATACAAGCACTGACTTTTATGACTTTCTAAGGCGCTAGAGCATAGGGTTCCACTTAGTTTGTTCTTCCTGGAGAATCCCCAATTGGCAGGGATTTGCCTCCTCTGGATGGAATTGATTATGAGATGGCTGAGCTTAAACAGTTTCTAGTACAAGACTCAAAAGCTAGAGGACAAATGGCAATCAAACTCAGATATCTTATAGTTTGGAAGAAACTGAATATGAAATTGTTTAAATTAAGGGAAATAATTTGTGCTATTATTAACTGTCGCCATAGTGTCAAGTAGACACACATGGGGCCTTAACCAACTTAACAACAGTTTTCTCTTTTTCAGAAACAATGATGTAGCCACTAAATTTTATGCCTGAAAGACTACACTGCAGATAGAAGGACATTATTTGATCCCTAGTCTCCTTTATGGGCAGAGATGGTTCTTCAAGTATTTTAAACTCCCTAAGACTTTGGGTCCCCATGGGAGTAGGGATTGTCGCAAATTTTTTGTTGGGAAATCTGATCATCAGTGAAGGAAGTTCAGGAATCAAACGTGAACACAGATTATCAGTACTCCAATAAATGTGGAAATTAGTCTCACCATGCTGAACAACTTCTTAGCTTGTTTCTTTTTCTTTGGCCATGCCACGTGGTTGTGGGATCTTAGTTCCCCCAACCAGGCATTGAACCCAGGCCCTTGGCAGTTAAAGGGCTGAGTCCCTAACCACTGGACAGCCATGGAATTACCAGCAAATTCTTTATCTGTGCTGCTCAATACGGTGATGACTAGCCACATGTGGTCCAAAAATATCAAATGTGCTAATGCAAATGAAAAACTGAATTCTGACATTTACTTAATTTTTATTTATTAAAGTTTAAATTTAAGTAACTCCTGTATTAGTGGCTACTATATTCAACTGCTCAATTTTGGATTATTCAATTCAATGATCTTGGCTTCTTTGAATATTAAGGATATGATATTTTCTTTTACCAGTCAGCTGACTTTAAATAGAATGAATCTCAGTTTCCTGCTCAGACAGAGAAAGACCTGGGCTTAAGCCTCCTTTACAGGTGGGACCAAGACATAGAGCAGAGAGAACACAGGGCCCTGTGGCATGAAACTGGAATATCTTTTTCTCTGTGACCCTGATCTGTAATAAATCAGCTAATTTCCCTTTTGAAATGCCTGTCTTTGGTTCCCTCTCCTCTGTCATAGTTTTCTGATATCTGCTGCCAATAGCACTCCCTGGGAGGTGGACCTAAGCTGGCATGGAGATAACATTGACAGACGTTAAAGTATTTTCATCTCAGGTAATCCAAGTCCTGAGAGTCCCTTGGACAGCAAGGAGATTAAATCAGTCAATCCTAAAGGAAAGCAGTCTTGAATATTCATTAGAAGGACTGATGCTGAAACTCCGATACTTTGGCCACCTGATGTGAAGGGCTGATTCATTAGAAAAGACCCTGATGCTGGGAAAGATTGAAGGCAGAAGGAGCAAGGGACAACAGAGGATGAGATGGTTGGATGGCATCACCGACTGGATGGACACGAGTTTGAGCAAGTTCCAGGAGTTGGTGGACAGGGAAGCTGGCGTGCTGCAGTCCATGGAGTCACAAACAGTCGAACATGACTGAGGGACTGAACTGAACTGAAGATGTAATTAAGGTAAAATGAGACCATTAGGGCAGGCCCTAATCCAGTCTGACAGGTGTTCTTATAGGAAGAGGAAATTTGGACACACAGAAACAAGATCATGTGTGGACACAGAGAAAAAAATCCACCCTGCCAGCAACTTGACCTTGGACTCCAAAAATTTCTGTGATTTAGGCCCCCATTCTGTGGAATTTTGTTACGGCAGCCTCAGCAAACTCATCAACCACCTCACAGGCCTTGACGGATTGCGAAGCAGAAGAAAAAGGCTGGGCAACAAAAGTCTCTCACGTACACCCACCCCAGCCTCTCCTCCCAATTCAAGCTAAATTCGAGGCAATGGAGAGAAAGACAGGCTTTCAAAACATCAGGAGTTGCAGCTATCTACTCCAGATACAGGATGGGGTATGTGGGAGGCTGTAAATCATTAGGAGAGCCTCAGTGATGACCTAGGCTCCACACCCTCGATGATGCAGGATGGATGACATGAAGTAGAAGGAACTGCAGTGCAGCTGCACTGTCTTTCCATAACCTCTCTGCATAAACCAGAGGTCTCAGCAGAGATAATTCACAGCATACTCCTCCCCTAAAGCAGTGAGCCTCACAACCAGCATCCTAACCCTATGGGGATCATCTCTATCCAACAGGGAGAACTTCACGACTTGGGGTCCTTGCAGGGTGCCTCTTGTCCTTGATGCTCTAGGATGACTTGGAGTTAAGGATGACAAAGACAGAAAACAGACTGGTTCAACATCTCCAAACCAGTATCCCACCTCAAGCTATTAACAGGAAGTATCTACCAGGAGAGTTCCAGGGAATTGATAGTAGGCAAACAACATAGGCTACCTAATTAAAACTTTAAGCTTCCGTTGTTTATACTGAATGGGCAGATAGTGTTCAAAATGTCGAAGGCATTAACCAGTTCATTAAAGGGAGACGCCTGTGATTGGAACCTGGGAAGGAAAAGCTCTTCAGAGGCCAGAAACAAGCCCCAGTAAACATATAAATCCAGACACAAAAAAGGAACAGCACGGCCTACTGCATGAACCAGGTGAAGTCACCCTCTACGGCATCGAAGAAACCCTGTTCCCTGACGAAAAGATGACCGAGAGCCGTCACCTGACTGCTAAAGGGAGGCAATGAGCCATTTAACCGATGCTTTCTGACCCCACAGGCTGGTCCCCTGCAGTTGATCCTTCTATACTTAGCGGCTCAAAACACACGCCACTTTTTTCCCTTCTGGGTCTGACTCCTTACCCTATTATGCACCACAAATATTTTGACCTGGCTGTTTTCAGGTCAGAGCCGGGTTTTGCATGTGCATGCACTGCCGCTGCTGACTGTTGCCCTGGTCTTGAGCCTCATCCAGGCCCTAAGAACCTGCTGGGCTGCACCTTGCAGGCCTGCAACGCCTGCACTTGCCCAGTTTCGAAACCAAAGAAAGAGTCTGGAGTCAGCAACAGAGACATCGGTGGCTTAATGGATGGGGGAGCCTACCTGCCTGAAGCAAGGCCCTGGAGGACACCCCAGAGCTTGCAGGAGACGGCGGGCAGGACAGGACGGCAGACAGTCTTCATTCCTGGAAGTGGGAAAGGAGAGGTTAGCAGTTAGAGGGGAATTGACCTCAGGTGGGCTCACTAGTTACCAGGGAAACCAGTAGAGGGCACGCCCCTCACCGGCCCTTTGATGAGAACAATCACCAGCTGGGACCTGGGGCAAGTACCTTCCTAAAAGGTCAGTCCTTTGCAGGGTGAAGCAGGCTCTGGTGGGGCAGGGGGTGTACACAGAGCAAGACAACAGACATTTGAGTGGCCTGACTATTCAGAACCTCATTAAATATCAGGTAGTCCTCAGAGCCACTCCCCATTTTTAGAAACATCTTCATTTTTGCATTCTTAAAATGTCTCATTTTAGCTGACAGTCGACCAATGTGGTGGCTGAAAGTATCTAACACCTTCCATGCTGTTATTTTATTCAAACAGAGGATAGTAAAGAATTCAAATATCTGAAACTCACTCCTAGAAGTTGTAGGCGAGAGGGATAATATTTAGAAAGACCTGTCTGGTACCTCCACAGATAAAAGGGAAATCCAAAGAAATCTGAAGAAATTCAAAATTGGCCACACTTGGACACCAGTTTTTTGCTTTTTAGGCTACCTCTGAGCTACAGAGGCTGGGGGACTCTATAAATGTGGTCCACATTTTCAAATACCCTAACTATTAACAGTTGAAGCCACTTTGTCAAATTATTTCCATGGCAGCTGAATTTCACAGGAGATTAAGCATCTGGCAGGAGATTAACTAGATGAAACATCTAGTGCATGATTTTTAAATATTGCACACAACTCTGCCAGGGTAAATACAGTCTAAAATTTTATTGTATTATTCCTTCCAAGGTCACAAGGTTAAAAGTTTATCAACACAAACAAGAGCCTGCTGTATAGTACAAGGAACTATATTCAGTGTCTTGTACTAACCTATAATGGAAAGGAAAATCTGAAAAAGAATATATACATAAAACTGAATCACTTTGTTATATACCTGAAACACTGTAAATCAACTATATTTAAAAAAAAAAACAAGATAATGCAGGAGTAAGTGTGGGAAGTTGGTAACTGGACGAAAAACCTAGGTGCTGATCTTTCTTTTCCTTTCTTTTTCCAGTTCCAAATATCTGTCTTTAAAGTTCACAAAGTATCCTTTGTCTGTTTGGAAAGAATTTTAAACTTACAGAAGAGATGCAAGAATGAAACCAAAAACATCTTCACAGCCCCCAGTCAGATACATCAATTGTTAACATTACTTCCCTAAAGCATTTGAGTGTAGGCTGTACACATCAGGATCTTGTACACATGAATGTTTCAGTGTGTATTTCCTAAGGGTGAGAACATACTGATACACAACCACAGCACAATTATAAAACTCAGGAAACTTAATACCTTTATAACATAAATATATAATACAGAATCTGTCCTCAGTTTTTGCCATATATCCTAATAACTCTCACCAGGATCACTGATATCCAGTTTATATATATCCTAGGTAAATTTTTAGAAAAATAGGCAGATACTTATATATTTTCTTATTTTCCTTTTTTGTTATGCGAAATGCAGCATACTATCCATACTTCTTTTGCACTTTGTTTTTATTTCACAATAGACCCTGGAGACTACTTATCCATTTACAAACATATGAAATGCTTTATTTTTTCCATATCATTTCAATTTTAGAATAAGTGTCGCCAAAGTGAGCACTAAACAAGGTGTTTTATGAGAGGGCAATAATTGTATAGGATAGTACTAGTTAAAGTGGCTTCATGGACTAGTGGATTGATATGGGTACCCTGATGGCTCAGATGATAAAGAATCTGCCTGAAATGCAGGAGACCTGGGTTTAATCCCTGGGTTGGGAAGAGCCCCTAGAGAAGAAAATGGCAACCCACTCCAGTATTCTTGCCTGGAGAATTCCATGAACAGAGGAGCTTGGTGGGCTACAGTCCATGAGGTCGAAAGAGTCAGAGAGGACTGAGTAATTTTATTACCAGTCCTCAAAGAGACAAGGATACAAATTGAAAGTAAGTGTACTTACAAATTTTCCTTAGTAATTTAGCAATGCAGTTTGATGTCTATCGAATCAAATAATCTTTTTTAAAACTCAGATTGTATCTTCTTTGTTATTTTATTTTTCTAGTGATTCATTTTTATTGTACTTTACAAAAATATCTGTCCATGATAAGTTTCAAATTAAAAAGACACATCTTCTGCTACTGTTTAAGGGGAACTGTGTGTTAAAAGAGAAGAAAAAGAAGCTTAAAAGTACATATTCTTCCAGAAGTAATTTTTAGTAGAAAGTAATGTAGAAGTGTGAAGTGTTAGTTGCTCAGTCGTGCCTGACTCTGCAATCCCATGGACTGCAGCCCACTAGGCTCCTCTGTCCTTGAGATTTTCCAGGCAAGAATACTGGAGTGGGTTGCCATTTCCTTCTCCAGGGGATCATCCTGACCCAGGGATCGAACCCAGGTCTCCTGCACTGCAGGCAGATTCTTTACTGAATGATCTATGAGGGAAGCCTGAAAGTAATGTAAGTAGTATATTAAATGAGCCAAGGTGATAGATATTGAAAATGCAAACATTTAATTTAGTTCAATTTAACATACCATCTTCTATATATGGAAGATAGGATATGTGTCCTGATTTTTAAGGGAAACTAGCAGTAAGCAATGGAAAGAATATCAGTAGGTCTCAAGTTCAAATCACAGCCTCACCACTCCACCAGCTCAGAATGAATGCTTACTTTCTTTGAGATTCAGTTCCTTCTTCTAGAAAATAGGGGGAAATTATCAAATTCACTTAATTGTTGTAAGGATAAAAAGTCTTTATGTTCCAAATTAATATCTGTAGAAATGATTTATTTGCAGATTTTTTTCACCATTATTTTTAGTGTCTTCAGAAGAAGAATCCTTCAGAAGTTTAGACTGGCCAACTAGCTCCCACTGAGTTCTAGCTGGATTCCTTCACTAACATGTACCATTGCAAAGCTCCCTTGTGAATTATCCGATTAATGCTTGGTGAACACCAGCCTGAATAAGAAGGTGGTATGAGAGGACACCAAATGAAAGACTGAATCTAAACATATATTTTTAGATAAACATGCTAAGACAAAGAGTCAAAGTATTGATCCTTTTGAACTGTGGTGCTGGAGAAGACTCTTGAGCATCCCTTGGACTGTTAGAAGATCAAACCTGTCAATCTTAAAGGAAATCAGCCCTGAATATTCATTGGAAGGACTGATGCTGAAGCTGAAGCTCCAATACTTTGGCCACCTGGTGCAAAGAGCTGACTCATTGGAAAAAACTCTGATTCTGGGAAAGATTGAAGGCAGGAGGAGAAGGGGACAACAGTGGATGAGATGGCAGATGGCATCACCAACTCAATGGATATGAGTTTGAGCAAGCTCCGGGAGTTGGTGATGGACAGAGAAGCCTGGCGAGCTGCAGTCCATGGAGTTGCAAAGAGTTCAACATGACTTAATGACTGAACAACAGCAAGCCAGAGATCAAGTTGATATAATTCATATTCAGGCAAATGAGCTGATGGTAGAGTTTTCTTGCTTTTCTAAATATACATTTCCAGAGCAACCTTGAAAACTTTTTAATCAAAGTTTCAGAGGTATCTAGTGATAAACAAGAAACCATTGCAGGGGGAAAAAAAAGGTACCTCAGAATAAGAGTCCCTCTTGAAATTCTTATTACAGTTCCTCATCTGCCCATTTTTAATATAAATATAATGTCTTCATTTCCTTGCCTCTTCAAAAACTGCTTTTCTGGCATCCAAACTGATTTTGAGATTGAGTTTCCATTTAAAAAGCCTAAATTGGAAGTTCACATGGAAGCAGAGCACAAATAGAAGCTCAAACTTGAAAGCTGCCTGGGCCCCCTGTTGAACAGCTACGGAAGCGAGGGTGGCGGGCATCTGGGCTGCGGCTCTTGCCCAGCAGTGCCTTGCTGCTCTGCCTGCTGCGGTCAGCAATTCTCTGTTGATGGCTAGTCCACAGGCAGTTTTTAGTCCTTTTAAAAGGCTAATTTAAGGATTTTATTTTTGAGAGCAATCTGGTTGCATACATAGTCTCCAAGACTTACTGGCGTTTCAAAGAGCAAGGGGCAAGAAATCAACATCACTGTCTTCATTCTGAAGAATGCCACTGGTCTGTGTGTTCTCCATCAAGGATACTGGGTTTCTGTTAGCTGACACAAATTGTGTGTGTGTGTGTGTGTGTGTGTGTGTGCGCACATACTGGAAAGGACAAAAGTGACAGAGAAGACGAGGTAGATGAGATGTTAATTTGAGGACCTGAAAACAAAAAAATTCCAGAAAGAAAATATTCTCCAAACAATAGCAATTTTAGTGGTAGGATGTTGCAATAGTGGCCCACAGTGTGATGCCTCTCCCTCTGTACCTTTTGGCCTTCCCCTCTCACACAATCTCTGGGCTGCATCACGTGACTTGCTTTGGTCCTTGGGAGATTTGAAAAATGCTTGTGAATCAAGACTTTTCCTTTTGTTGGAAACTGCTGCCATGTGAACAAGCCTGGGCTAGTCTGCTGGGAGATGAGAGACCCAGAGCACAGTTGTTCCCTATCACCCTGACTGACGGCCAGCCTGCCCTGAAAGCAGGACCACACAGTGGTTGTGGTTCAGTCACTCAACCCCATGGACTGCAGCCCACCAGGCTTGCAGCCGCACAATGGACCTGCATCTAAATGCAGATGCTTGAGGAAGCCCAGGTAAGACCAAAAGAAAAAAAAACATTACTTACACAGAAGGACAAATGCTACATGACCCCAGTTATATGATACATCTGAAATAGTCAAACTGTATCAGCAGAGAGGAGAATGCAGCTCTGGTGGTGGGGAGGGGGGTGGAGGCATTAATCAGAGCTTACACAGTTTTAGTTATACAAGACCAGTAACTCAGAGAGTACAGAGACTATAATTAACAACACTGTATTGAAGGACTTTCCCAGTGGTCCAGCGGTTAAGAATCCGCCAGCCAAAGCAGGGGACATGGGTTTGATTCCTGGTCCAGTAAGATTCCACATGCCTTGGGGCAACTACTGATGCCCCGGCACTCTAAACCCTGTGCTCCACAACAAGAGAAGCTACGGCAAAGAAAAGCCCATGCACCACAGCTAGAGAGTAGCCTGCACGCAGTAATGAAGACCCAGCGCAGCATAAACAAACAAACAATATGGTATTGTATACTGAAAATTTTGCTGAGGATATATCTTACATTAAGTGTACTTACCACTATAAACATATGTATAAATATATAATTTTTTTAAAAAAACTGAAGAGGGCAGAAGGAAAAAATATTTACCCGGCTTGGCCTGGCCCAGATTACCAACTTACAGCATCATGAGTCAAATTAATGGTTGTTGTCTTAAACCCGTACGTTTTAGGCTGCTTTGTTACACAGCACTACCTAATATAAACCCATTTCAGTTTTGTTTCTTAAAAGCATTAGATAAATGTAAAATGATAGTTTTCTTATGTTTCTAATGTCAGTATTACTGCCTATTGTAGAAGTGCTGAAAAGAAAAATCACTTCTATTCACTATAGCAAGTGAAAGTTATAGCCACCTATTTTCACTTCTCTGAAGACTTTAATACCATTATCTTAAAGGGCTTCCCTGGTGGCTCAGATGGTAAAGAACCCACCTGCAATGTGGGAGACCTGGGTTCGATCACTGGGTTGGGAAGATCCCCTGGAGGAGGGCACGGCAACCCACTCCAGTATTCTTGCCTGGAGAATCCCCATGGACAGAGAAGCCTGGTGGGCTACAGTCCATGGGGTTCGCAAAAAGTCGGACATGACTGAGCAACTGAGCACAGCACAGCAAAGGTTGTGAAGGGGAGCAGAATCTGTCATCCCAAAATATGCCACTTCGGCATGAGGATGATTTTGAACTAGATGGTCAAAACCAAGAAGATTCAGGAAAAGCTCCTCACCTCCCCCTCATCTGCCTAAATTTACATGTGAAAAAGGCCCTGTACTAGGAAGAGAGCTAGTATCAGAGATTCCTTTTAACCTAAGAAATGTCCTTGTGTAACAGGGCAACCTTTGTTTTCCAAACATCTCCTCTTCCAAAAGGCTTCCTTCCCTTTGTATTCCCAGACCCCTTCTTTGTTAGTTTGAATGGTATTTGAGCCTCAAATTACCTTGCTGCTCTTTGGGTTTCCTATTTTCATGGGGCTCCCATAATTATCAGGGCTTTCCTAGTAGCTCAGACAGTAAAGAATCTGCCTGCAATGCAAGAGACCTGGGTTCAGGAAGATCCCCTGAAGAAGGGAATGGCTACCCATTCTAGCATTCTTGCCTGGGAAATCCCATGGACAGAGGAGCCTGGTGGGCTACAGTCCGTGGGGTCTCAAAGAGTCGGACACAGCTTGGCGACTAAACAGAAACAACAACAAACTATTAGATCAGCCCAAGAACCTAGAAGGGAAGAAGGGAAACATTTTCCATCCCTACAATTTCAAGTGTTGAGTCTTTAATGTTACACTGAAATAACTTATGAAAGATACTTCGTACAGGCCCTGGAACATATTAGGCTCTCAGACAATACTTGTTTAGAAAAGGGAAACACTGAACGAGGACAATAAAATACATAATTAGGCAACTCAAAGATTAACGATCAATGCCACGTCCAGGGAAAGGCTTTCAAATGCAAAATTTCATATGACAGAAAGTATCTTGCAATCTTGTCAACTCCTGCAGTCCAATAGAGAGCCACTGAAAAAGTCATTTCAAAGATCTAAGAGGAAAAGCCCTGTGCAGGAAAGGTGTAAAATGAGGTCTTTAATTTACTCCCCACCTGCCAGATGAATGAATGATATTGCCTGAACCTCCTTATAAACAGGCCAATGATATAGCCAGCAGATCTTTAAAATGTAAATAAACGTAGAATTTGTGGGCTTGTGAGATACAGCCGCCTGGAGATGAGTAGTCCAGTAAGCTGTAATTAATAAGCATATTTTTACCTTTATGACCTATTTCTTCATATGCCATTAGTTAATAAATGTTATAGACCAAATATGCCTCTCAGACACTACCGACCAAATATCCATTTCAGACATCCAACAAAATTTCCTCCAAATTTTATGTTCCTATAACAGTTCTAAACATATACGTATCACATCTCATTATGATGATTGTCTACATATCTTGATTCCCCACTAGACATGAATTTCTCAAGCACAGGAAGTTTATCTTTTGTAACCCCATGGACTGTAGCCTGCCAGGCTCCTCTGTCCATGGGATTTCCCAGGCAAGAATACCAGAGTGGATTACCATCTCCTTCTCCGGGGCATCTTCCCCACTCAGAAATCGAAACCATGTCTCCTGCATTGACAGGCAGATTCTTTACCACTGAGCCACCAGGAAAACCATTTGGTTGTATACCCTCATCAAAATACCTCATAGCCAGTGGGCGTTTAATAAATATGTTTAATTCAATTAAATAACAGAAAGCTCCTCTTCATATTAGCAGTTGAGCAGAAATACTTCTAAAATATAACCACTAACATTTTAAAAGTGTTTCAAAGGAGCAGAAATGCATTTTAATGTAATCTTCAGGGTTAAGAAAGCCCTTTCTAATAATGAGCCCCAAAGCAAAAATCATAAAGGGAAAATATTCAGATTTGATAAGCTGAAAATTTTTAATGTTTTATGTATAAAGTACTACCACATAAAGAAATATAAAGGGCAAATGATAATCTTAAAATACATACAATAGACCAAGGTGGGAGGGAACATTTTTATATAGGTAACTCCTGTAAATTAATTGCAAAAATAAACATTTCAATGGAAGAATGGACCAAAAAAATACACAAGTAATTCATAAAATAAACAGACATAAAACATATGAAAAAAGTTTAAAAAAAACCTATGAGCAAGCCAAGAAATAATGAGAAACTTTTGTCCATCCAGATTAGCAAACATCAAACAGAATGATAAATTTTAACAGACATCTGAAAACATATCTGATATGGAAAAATGACAGAGAAGATTTGAGAAAGAAAAGTTAAAGAAAATCTAAGCCAGAAAAAATGTAACTTCACCTAAGTATTCTCCAGAAAAATATCTACTTCATTGACTACGCTAAAGCCTTTGGCTGTGTAGATCACAAGAAACTATGGAAAATTCTGAAAGAGATGAGAATATCTGACCACCTTACCTGCCTCCTGAGAAACCTGTATGCAGATCAAGAAGCAACAGTTAGAACTGGACATGGAACAACGGATTGGTTCAAAATTGTTAAAGGGGTATGTCAAGGCTGTATATTGTTGCCCTGATTATTTAACTTATATGCAGAGTACATCATACAAAATGCCAGCTGGATGAATCACAAGCTGGAATCAAGATTGCCGGGAGAAATATCAATAACCTCAGATATGCAAATGATACCACCCTAATGGCAGAAAGTGAAGAGGAACTAAAGAGCCTCTTGATGAAGGTGAAAGAGGAGTGTGAAAAGCTGGCGTAAAACTCAACATTCAAAAAACGAAGATCATGGCATCCAGTCACATCACCTCATGGCAAATAGATGAGGATAAAAATGGAAACAGTGGCAGATTTTATTTTCTTGAGCTCCAAAATCACTGTAGATGGTGACTGCAGCAATGAAATTAAAAGATGCTTGCTCCTTGGAAGAAAAGCAATGACAAACCTAGACAGCTTATTGAAAAGCAGAGACATCTTTTGTCGACAAAATTTCGTATAGTCAAAGCTCTGGTTTTTCCAGTAGTCATATATGGATGACAGATTTAGGCCATAAAGAAGGCTGAACACCAAAGAATTGATGCTTTCAAATTGTGGTGCTGGAGAAGACTCTTGAGAGTCCCTTGGACTGCAAGGAGATCAAACCAGTCAATCCTAAAGAAAATCAACCCTGAATATTCATTGGCAGGACTGATGCTGAAGCTGAAGCTCCAATACTTAGGCTACCAGACTGGAAGAGCCGACTCATTGGAAAGGACCCTGATGCTGGGAAAGATTGAGGGCAGGAGGAGGAGACAACAGAGGACCAGATGGTTGGATTACATCATCAACTCAATGGACATGAATTTGATCAAACTCTGGGAGATAGTGAAGGACAAGGAAGCCTGGTGTGCTGCAGTTCAAGTGGTTGCAAAGAGTTGGATATGACTCAGCAACTGAACAACAACAATGGCATTCATATATTTGATATTCATTTTCCTGTTGATAGACAACTGCTCTTTCAGGGTTAATTTTTACTATTACAAATAGAATGATGATGAACATTTTGGTTTAAGAGTCATGAAGCACAGGTACATAAGTATATATATACGAGAGAAATGACTAAATCATATACCATGTATATATTCAAAGTTACTGATGTAAAATTTTCCAAAGTGGTTGTATACAAATTATACTCACACCAGTAAACCAGTCATGTCCCCATTGCTCATAATCCTTGCCAATACTTAACATCACTATACATTTTACTTTTTGCCATTTTAGTAGGTGTATACTATTATCTCATTGTACTTTTAACTTACCTATCTCTAATCATCAAAGAAGTTTAGCACATTTTCATATGTGTAATAGCTATTTAAATTTCCTTTTTCAGAAATACCTGCTAAGCATTTGCTCATTTTCTATCAACTATTGACATGTAATTTGATCATTCAGCAAGACCACCAAACCTGCTCTCAATGTCACAGCTGTTTCTTCCAGACTGGCAAATGCTCTCAATTGAAAAACGTAACTGAAGGTCACTTTTAACTTTCTGCATTCTCCACTTTCACTCATTTGGGCCTGGTCGTTCTTCACTAACTTGTTTGCTCTCCGGTGTACTTAAGAGGTTTTTGTTGTGATTTATTTTTATTATTTTCAGTTGTCCTTAATTAGCCAGTTGGTCTGCTATCCTATTATTCCAAAAATAATAAATGTAGGCAATCTCTATGACTTAGTTGTGCTGATTTATTTTTCATACAGGGCTTTTTTGCCTGGGATCAATGTGTACAAAGATCATTCCGTGTAAAAACAAACTACATGGATTTCCACTACTGCCTACAAAAAAAGAGCTGCTGTAACAATTACTCTCCCATAATCAACAATGATAAAACTGAGAAAAATATAAGAAATATGTGCTTTGCAGTATTAAACAACAGACAGCACAAGAATGTGATCCCTGTGAAAACGGAAATGAGATGAGCTCTATGACTGACTCAGCTCTCTGCCAGGAGGAAAGTTCCAAACTAATAAAGGGAGGGGGAACCAAACAATGTTTTTTAGTCTCAGTGAGTTGAGGAGACAATAATGTAATTTGGAGAGGCTGAGGTGGCTAAAATTTGGGGAACAAAGTACCAAACTGGGATTCCCAGGAAGCCCAGTGGTGAAGAATCCACCTGCCAATGCAAGAGATGTGGGTTCGATCCCTAGGTCGGGAATATCCCCTAGAGGGGGAGATAGCAACCCACTCCAGTATTCTTGCCTGCAGAATCCCATGGACAGAGGAGCATGGCAGGCTATAGTCCATGGGATCACAAAGAGTTGGACTGGACTCAGTGACTAAACAACAATCAAACCAGAAAGTGCTACACAGATAACATCTTCTAGAAATCTTTGTGTTTGCCCTCTTGACTCTTGATGTGAATACTAATCTGAGTACACACAAGACAAAATTCCCTGAGGCCAGGCAAAGAATAATTGCTACCAAAGAACAATTATGGGAGCTGACACACTAGGGGCTGAGAACTGTTCAATTACCTACAAGCCCAGGAGAAAAGACCTTGTTAAACACAAGAAAGTATTTGCTATAAACCCCGAAGGATTTAGTAGTGGGGCTAAACAAATTCTAGAAAAAAGGCAACTTTTAAGACCTGTCCAAAGAAAAACTTAAAACAAGCCTTTAAAGGATCAAGCAGATATGCAAATACCAAAACTGCCTGCCAGAACAAATCTAACACTTAACATAAAATCTTAAATGTCTGGAATTATTTAAAAAATTAGTGCTTATGTTAAAAAAGCAGAAAAGTATGACATATAAGCCAGGAGAAAAATAAGTCAAAATAAGCAGATCTAGAAATAACAGAGATGGTAAAATTAATAGACAAGGACTTTTAAACAGTCATTATAAACATGCTCAAGAATTTTAAAGAGAATAGAACATAATTGAGAGAAGGAGAAGATAAAATAATGAACAAGATGGGAATTCAGAAGATTAAAAATGCAGCATCTGAAATGAAAATTTAACTGGAGAGGATTAGCAGCAAATTAGACACTGCAGAATACAAGATGAATAAACTTGAATATGTGGCATCAGAAACTATTTTAAATGAAGCATAAAACGAAAAAGACTAAAAATAAACATAGTTTCATTGCTCTGTAGGACAATATCAAGAAGTGCCTAGCATCTGTGTAATAATAGCCATAGGAAGAATGGGGGGGGTGGTAAGTCAAGAATAATATCTGAAGTAATGATGGCCAACAATTTTTCAGTTAATTAAAATTATAAACCCACATATCCAAGAAGCTTAACAAGCCCAAAGAAAAAAACAAAGAAAATAACATGAAGTCATTTCATCAACTGATGGAAAACCATTGATAAAGAGAAAGTCAAGGGACTTCCTTGGTTGTCCGGGGGTTAAAGCTTCACCTGCCAATGCAAGGGGTGCATACTGGATCCCTGGTCAGGGAGCTAAGATCCCACAGACCCTGTGACCAAAAAAAACCAAAACATAAAACAGAAACAATATTTCAACAAATTCAAAAACGATTTTAAAAATGGTCCACATCAAAAAAATCTTTAAAAAAAAAGAGAGAAAGTAAAAAATCAGCTAGAGGAACGAAGTCACAAAATTCATTGACTTCTCATCTGAAATTAGGCAAGGAAGAAGAAAATTAGATATTTTTTAAATGTGGGAAGAAAAAATATCAGTTTTGAATTCTAGGTACTATGAAAATATCCTTCAAAACTTAAGGTGAAATAAGAAATGTAGCTCAGCTGGTAAAGAATGCACCTACAATGCAGGAGACCCTGGTTCAATTCCTGGGTTGGGAAGATCCCCTGGAGAAGGGATAGGCTACCCACTCCAGTATTCTTGAGCTTCCCTGGTGGTTCAGACAGCAAAGAATCTGCTTGCAATGAGGGAGACCTGAGTTCAATCCCTAGGCTGGGAAGATTCCCTGTAAGACGGCATGGCAGCCCACTTCAGTGTTCCTGCCCGGAGAATCCCCATGGACAGAGGCACCTGGCGGGCTACAGCCCATGGGGTCGCAAAGAGTGGGACAGGACTGAGCAACTAAGCACACACATACACACAAGTAAATGTCATCAGACATACAAAACCTGAGAGAAATGATCACCAACAAACCCATACTACAGGAAAATGTTACCTCAGTTTTAGAGGCAGAAGGGAAAGAAAAACAGATTAATTCTGTGATGGTTAATTTTGTATGTCAACTTGACTAGGCTTACCAGATGCTCAGATCTAGCTCGTTAAACATTTTTGGGTGTGTCTGTGAGGGTGTTTCCAGAAGAAGAGATGAGCATTTGAATCAGTACTGAGCAAAGACAAGCACCTTCACCAGAGCACATAGGCAGCATACAATCAGTTGAGGGGCCTAAAAAGAATGAAGAGGCAGAGAAAGTGTGAATTCGCAATCTCTGCTAGAGCTGAGAAATCCATCTTCTGCCCTGGGACATTGGAGGTCCTGGTTCTCAGGCCTTTCGACTTGGACTGAATTAATCATAGGCTTTCCTGGGCCTCTAGCTAGCAGATGACAGATCATGGGACTCGTCAGCCTCCATGATGCGTGAGTAAATTCGAATAATAAATCTCCTCTTATATTTATATATCCTTGTGGTTCTGTGTCTCTCAGTTCAGTTCAGTTCAGTTGCTCAGTCATGTCCGACTCTTTGCAACCCCATGAACCGCAGCACGCCAGGTCTCCTTGTCCATCACCAACTCCTGGAGTTTACCCAAACTCATGTCCATTGAGTGGGTGATGCCATCCAACTATCTCATCCTCTATCATCCCCTTCTCTGTCGTCCCTCAATCTTTCCCAGCATCAGGGTCTTTTCAAATGAGTCAGCTCTTCGCATCAGGTGGCCAAAGTACTGGAGTTTCAGCTTCAACATCAGTCCTTCCAATGAACACCCAGGACTGATCTCCTTTATGATGGACTGGTTGGATCTCCTTGCAGTCCAAGGGACTCTCAAGAGTCTTCTCCAACACCACAGTTCAAAAGCATCAATTCTTTGGTGCTCAGCTTTTTTTATAGTCCAACTCTCACATCCATACATGACCACTGGAAAAACCATAGCCTTGACTATATGGACCTTTGTTGGCAAAGTAATGTCTCTGCTTTTGAATATGCTCTCTAGGTTGGTCATAACTTTCCTTCCAAGGAGTAAGCGTCTTTCAATTTCATGGCTGCAATCACCATCTGCAGTGATTTTGGAGCCCAGAAAAATAAAGTCAGCCACTGTTTCCACTGTTTCCCCATTTATTTCCCCATGAAGTGATGGGACCAGATGCCATGATCTTAGTTTTCTGAATGTTGAGCTTTTAAGCCAACTTTTTCACTCTCCTCTTTCACTTTCATCAAGAGGCTCTTTAGTTCTTCTTCACTTTCTGCCATAAGGGTGGTGTCATCTGCATATCTGAGGTTATTGCTATTTCTTCCAGCAATCTTTATTCCAGCTTGTGTTTCTTCCAGCCCAGCATTTCTCATGATGTACTCTGCATATAAGTTAAATAAGCAGGGTGACAATATACAGCCTTGACATACTCCTTTTCCTATTTGGAACCAGTCTGTTGTTCCGTGTCCAGTTCTAACTGTTGCTTCCTGACCTGCATACAGGTTTCTCAAGAGGCAGGTCAGGTGGTCTGGTATTCCCATCTCTTTCCGAATTTTCCACAGTCTCTGAAGAACCATAATATAAACTTGGAGCTACTCAAAGGAATTAAGACTATTAGAAATGGTAAACATATGGGTAAATATAAAAGAAATTTTTTCTCAATTTTTAAAATGAAAAACATTCTTGAAGAACAGTGAAATAAGGTACTATTATCGAGTTTTAAACATACATAGAATAAAAAGTATGAAAGGAAGAGTGCAAAGGACAGTAGGGCAAATCAAAGTGTACTACTGTAATGGTTTTACATTATTTGTGAAATGGTATATTGTTACATGAAAGTAAACTATGATAAGCTGATAAATTAACATGCAGAAAAAGTGGGGGAGGGAGAACTCCCTGGTGGTCCAGTGATTAGGACTCCACACTTTCACTATCAAGGGCCTGGATTCAATCACTGGTCGAGGAACAAAGATCTTGCAAGCAGGGCATGTTGCAGCCAAATAAAAAAAGCATACTGTATGCCCTAGTGCAACCACTGAGGAAATAAACCAAGGAGTTACAGCTAAGAAACAGACAGTGGAAATAAAATGGAAAACCAAATCATATTTTATTTATCTAAAGGAAAATGTGGAAAGTTGAGGGAAAAGGACAAATTGCAGATTGGACAAAAAGAAATGAACAAGATGGCAGATTTAAACTTAGATGGATATGTAATTACATAAAATTAAAATGACCTGAATATTCCAATTAAAAGGCACAGACTGTCAGACTGGATAAGAAACTGAAAGAACCAACTATGTGCTTTCTTTAAGAAACCCACTTAAAAAATATAGATTGACTAAAAGTAAAAGAATGGAAAGATACCATGCAAATATGATTAGGGATTTACCCAAGAGATTATTTTGAAGCTCCAATACTTTGGCGACATGATGTGAAAGACCCTGATGCTGGGAAAGACTGAAGGCAGGAGGAGAAGGGGGTGACAGAGAATGAGATGGCTGGATGGCATCACCAACTCAATGGACATGAGTTTGGGCAAACTCCAGGAGATGGTGAAGGACAGGGAAGCCTGGAGTGCTGTAGTCCATGGGCTCACAAAGAGTCAGACATGACTTAGCAACTAAACAACAATGAGAGATTATTTTAACAATTGGTTCTAGAGAAGATTATTGGTGATATTTATTGCCTTCTGATTAGTACAGAAACACATGATATTTTATAGGTATATGCCACCATCTTTTAAAAATATAAGTCAGATCTCTTAATCTCTTCATAATATAAAGTACTCATCTTTTTATACCTTCTGAAGAGAGACTGAACCAGTAGACAGAATTTTCTAGCACCTTTACATTAATGTCAACAACCTTATGTTTTCTTTCTTCATCTTTCTTAAAAGCCGCCTACTTTGGTTTGACAAAACCCAAGATTTTGGTATTCAAAGCTGACACCATAAAACGGGGGCACAAACATCTGGTGGGTGTGGAAGAGAGTCATCATTTTGTACAGGGCAGTGGCAGTTGCAGGAGAGAAGCAAAACGACAGCTGTGAGGAGGTTCTGAGCAGTTCCTATTTTCAGGATGTGCTGAACTCATAATTCAGGCCTAATGAATGTGTCTTTGAGATGTAACAGCCTGTTTAGAGCCCTGCTTCCGCCACTGCAGAAAAACTGAATACAGAAATGGTAATGATTTCATGTAAAATTCATAAATAAAATGCAAAGACAAGGGGACTGTTGAGCCCTGGTGCTACACAGTGGATTGTCATGTGGTTTGAGGGCTGAGTCAATGGAGCTGTTTTTAAAGACTTAACGGCAGTTTATTTCAGCTGAAATATATGTAGAGCCAAAATATTTGTAAAGGCCTCTGACACCATGCTGGATAATAAACAGATATGTTCTGTTCTTCCTACAAAAGTACTAGGTTAATGTTGCCATCAATATAAGAACCTGGTTAAATCACAGGGGGCAGAGGCCAGTGATCCAAGTTCATGATGGATTGCATGGAGAGTGTACTATATGTAAGTCTTCATTTAGACCAGTATCTTTCACATTACAGGTTTCGTTGGACATCAAGTACATATATAGGTCAACATTCAGAAGCCCATACATAGTTACTTTCTATGAATGGTTTCCATAAGGAGTTTGGAAGACAATATTAGTATGCTGGGACACTGGTTGATAAGCACTAGCAAACAATGAAAAAAGACACATAATGAAAACCTCACCAAATTCTTACTTGTCTAGTTAGCTGGCTATAGACACAGATGTGGAAATAGATGTAGATATAGATACAGATGTTGATATAGATGAAGGAAGTCCAATACTGGGAAAATTTCTCACAGATACTTTCTCTTTATTCTAGTCATTTGCACAAGTGATAAAAAAAAAAAACTAGGGAAAAAATCAGGTAGGCAAAGGACATACCAATCACAGATAATGATGTGGTTCATAGAACAAGAGAAAGCTCCCCATTTGAATTTTAAATCACAGAATGCAGCAATCTTTGATCTTTCTCGTTTCTTGAAAATGAGAAAGTAGACAGACTGAGGCAGTATACCGCACCTGCCTGAATACTGTCACAGGACCACTAAGTTATACAGTGTTTTCTGCACTGCAGCTGGCATCAGTACTGAGTGAAAGGTCATTTTCCAATGCGAATAGGAGAATAAACACATTTATGCAAAGTACAGCATGACTTTATTCAAGGTAATGAAATCGAAATGTGCAGCTAGTTCCACACAAAAATTGTCACTTGAAACTCTTTGCCTTCATACTTTGTCTAGTTTAATAAAAATTTGTATATACACAGCAGATTTAATCCTGGAGTATGTCTTTTTTCTCCCAATTTCCAGTGAGCAAATAGGACAGTAAGTGTGGCACTGGTGAGGGGAAAGTTGGTGACCTGATAGAAACCAAACCTTGTCATAGTGTTAGAAGTGGTCCCTCCTTACAATGTAAAGACATTTTCAGCCCTTACTGACAGAGACATTAGTATTTACATTGTACTGAATTATAGCCTCAAAGGAATCTCTCACTGAATCTGTCCTCCCATCCCAGAATGCTTGAACCCTTTCCAGCCACAGACAGACTAATAAATGGCTAATAAAGGGCAACCCTTTTAGGCCTTGCGGTCAGTAAATTCCTACCTCAGGGACAATCCTTTTAATTGAGTCTTAACAACAGATAATGAGGACACCTTGATTATGAACTTTAAGGATTTTTATGGTGCACCAGACTCAAAAGCCTAAGAAACACCAGACAGCCAACATTCAAAATTTATCTATTTTACCATAGTTTCCAAATGTAGTCTCTAAATTGTATCTTCCATTAAAAGGTTCCAAGGAATTCTTGGAGAAATGGCTGAATTCAGGAGTGGAACAGGAAATGTACAAGATTAGCTTAGGATACTACTGTGTCAGCAAGCAAGAAAGCTGTTAAAAACCAATGAGTTAATATCAAGATGAAAGAGCTTGCAGTGGACTAAGATGAGATAATTAGAGCATCAAAGAGAATAATGAGTTCAATAGGTTTGAATATGACACATGTATACAAATCCATAAGTTCATAATGATACTGAAAATAATAATTAGAAGTTGCCAGGGTAGTAATTCATCACTCTAAAACTTGATAAATTAAGGAAAGAAACATTTGTCCTGCCTCTCTGATGCTGACTGTATTTCAGGGTAACCCAAGAGCTGATGAGTCAAGTCCTTCTGTATATAAACCTTCTATCTAATAAATGCAAAATAAATTCTAAAATTTTAATATCACCATTGTGCAGTCCTTAATAAAACAATGAATCTAGAGAAATAGCATGAATGACCACTAAAGCCATTAGATAAGAAGATGATGGCGAACTATAATGGTTGGAAAAGCTGATAACACCTGAACTCACTGATCAAACATGTTGCTTAAATGAAATAATGCCATTTGCAGCAATGTGGATGGACCTGGAGATTATCATATTGAGGGAAGTAATGAGACAGAGAAATGCCATATGACATCACTTATATGTGGAATCTAAAAAAAAATCATACAAATGAACCTATTTACAAAACAGAAACAGACTCACAGACCTAGAGAATGAACTTATGGTTACCAGGGGGAAAGGGTTGGGGGGGCGGTTAGTGACAGATTGGGAGTTTGGGATGGACATGTATATATTGTTGTATTTAAAATAGATAACCAACAAGGCCCTACTGTAAAAAATTAGTTTGAAAAAGAAAATATTAAATTTGTTAACTCTTTTACTAGAATACTGATATTAAAAACAAAAAGATCAGTTACACGTACACCAAGAAAAACTCTTATTTTTTTATGGTGGGAACACAAAATTAGAACCAGTTTGACAGTTTTTACAAAAGTAAGCATAGTTTTTCATGTAAGCCAGCAATTGTGTGCCTTGGTATTTACTCAAAGGAGCTGAAAATTTACACCCACACAAAAACCTGTATGTGGATATTTAGAGCAGCTTTGTTCATAACTGCTAAAACGCAGAGGCAACCAAGATGTCCTTCAGTTAGTAAATTTTTGATCAAAATTTTGATCTAGATGTGGTACATCTAGACAATGGATATTATTCAGCACTAAAAAAGAAATGAGCTCTCAAGCCATGAAAAGATATGGAGAAACCCCAAATACATATTACTCTGTGAAGACACCAATCTGCAAAGCCTACATACAATAGGATTTCAGGTATATGACATTTAAGCAAAGGCAAAATGATGGAGACATTTTAAATGGATAAAAATCCAGAGGTTGCCAGGGGTTGGGTGGAGGGAATGAACTGGCAGAGCACAGAGGACTTTTAGCTCAGTGAAACTTCTCTGTATGATACTATAATGGCAGGTACATGTCATTATACATTTGTCCAAACCTATAGAATATACAGCACCCAGGTGAACCCTAATGTAAACTATGGACTCCGGATAATAATGATGTGTACCAATTTTTTCATTGGTCTCAACACATGTACCACTTTGGTGGCAGATGTTAGTAATAGGGGAAGCTATGCATGTATGGGGGCAGGGGGTACATGGGAACTCTATACCTTTTGCTCAACACTGCTGTGAACTTAAAACTGCTCTAAAGAATAAACTCAATTTTCAAAATAGCAGCAACAACTCTTCTCATTCCCCACATGCCTCTGTGAAATGTGACTCTGCCCTGTTCCCATCTAGAGATGGAATCTGTTTCCTTCCCCTTGACTGTGGGTTGGCCCTGGAAAATGCTGTGATCAGTAGAACCCAGCAGGAAGCTGTAGTATGTGATTTCCAACTCTAGAGCTTGAGAGCCCTGTTATCTCTCTTTTGGACTCCTGAGACAACTTTGCAATGAAAAACCCAGGTTTAGCTTACCAGAAGGTGAGAAGCCATGTGAACAAAAGACATTGCCAAATGCCAGACGTGTAAGTGATGTAGTTTGGATCCCAAAGCTCAAATTTAGCTGACATCCAACTGAAAAGGCAGAAGTGAACCCAAAGACTGAAGGCAGGAGGAGAAGGGGATGACAGAGGATGAGATGGTTGGATGGCATCACTGACTCAATGGACATGAGTTTGAGCAAGCTCCAGGAAAGGGTGAAGGACAGGGAAGCCTGGTGTGCTGCAGTCCATGGGGTCACAAAGAGTCGGACACGACTGAGAGACTGAACAACAACAAAGTCCAAATGACATGACATAGAGCAGAGAAAAGCCACAGTGCTGAACCCAGATGAGATCATTCAGTATTGGGACAGTTTGTTACACAGCAACCAGTAACTGTAACAGAAATATAATACTGAGGTATTCAATGGAAAAATGGCAATAACTATAAATGCCGAGGTATTCAAGGGTGAAATGACACATTATCTTCTTAAATTTAAAATACGCCTAAAAAAGGAGCGAGTACATGAAAAGGCAAAATATTGAAAAATGGTGAAGCAAGTTTCATTGGATTTTATCATATTATTCTCTCTACATTTGTGTATGTTTTAAACATTCTACAGTAAAATGGTTTAAAATTTACTTGTGCCTTAAAAATGAATATAATAAAATTATTTATGTATTTATAATATAAACAATAATAAACCAAAATTAAAAAAATAATGAATTCAATATAATCTTGTCCAAGTAGGGCAAAGGAAAATAAGAACATCTTAAGTTTCCAAAAGGTTCATTTAAAATCTTTTGATCTGTGCATAATTCTACTTTCAAATGGTTTCATTAAGTCAGAGTTGTTCCATATACATAACAACTTAATATTTTTGTAGTTTCTATACTGAAGACTAATGCTGGATTTTTTGTAATTGAATCTATCTGTTTATGATATTTTAGCTACCTTAACAATAAAGAGGTCAAATGGTAAAAAAATTAAAACTAAAACTAAAAAAAATGAAGGAAGAAGCAGCATTTTGAGCACAGGAATCTCAGCTTCAACTGCCTGAAGCTCAACCACAGCTTTCTAAAAACAAAAATGGTCTTCCCTTGAATCTCCTAGGGAAGAGCATCCTCTGGCTGTTTAGTTGTTCAGTCAGTTAAAGAAAGAATTTGCATGAGCAAGCATATATGAAATATTCCTATTAAATTCAAGATACTGACATTTTCTGCAGAAAGCCAATCACATCCTAACATGGACACCTCTCAGAGCTCAACATCATCAACAGAAACAGAGAAGAATGATGATGTGAGTTCATCATCACCTGTGGAGTCTGAAGTTAGAAGAGCACCAGCAGATGAAATAGGAGATACAAAGGCATGTTACATACACATGTAACAGGAGATAGAGATGGTAGTGAACTTATCTTGAATTGTTAGATTCACTCTCATTTCAACCTGGCTCTTTGGGGATTCGAAAACCAACGAGAGGCAGTACAGATAAAAATATTCAAGCAACCTAGATTTATTCACAAGAACATAATTAGAATCATCAGGGAACCTTTTAAAAGCACAGGAATTTAAAAATAAATCAATAAAAGTACAGATGAAGAATGGCCATGGATAGCTATAATTTTTCAGAACTCAAAATGTGACTGATATTTGGCAAGGTTGAGAACTACTGTAAAATAAACAAGTTAAAAAGAAATAGAAATAACTTAATTCATAGAAAGCCAAGCCTCCTAGTCAAAATTAAAACTTCAATTTAAAAAAAATTAATTTTATTGAAGTATAGTCGATTTACAATGTTTTAATTTCTGCTGTACAGCAAAGTGATTCAGTTATACATACACACATATATTCTTTTTCACATTCTTTTCCATTATGGTTTATCACAGGATACTGACTATAGCTCCCTGTGCTATATGTTGTTTATCCATATTATACATAACAGTGTGCATCTGTTAATCCCAAACTCTCAATCCATCCATCTCCCACCCTGCTTCCCCCTGGGAAACCACAAGTCTGTTCTCTATGTCTGTGAGTCTGTTTCAGTTTCATAGCTAGGTTCATTTGTGTCATATTTTAGATTCCACATATATTTGTCTTTCTCTTTCTGACTGATTTTACTTAGCATGATAATCTCTAGGTCCATCCATGTTACTGAAAATGGCATTATTTTTTTTCTTTTTATGGCTGAGTAATATGCCATTGAACATATATACCACATTTTTGGCGGACATTAAGGTTGTTTCCATATCTTGGCTATTGTGAATAGGGCTGCTATGAACATAGGGATGCATGTATCTTTTTGACTTATAGTAAAACTTTTAATTTTTTTAAAAGGCAATATATTTCATATTTCAGGGAATTATCTGGTGCCCATTATGTGCCAGTCCCTGAACAAGCCACGTTTCAAAACTGTGTCTTTTAAAAATGGAGAAAGACGGTAATAGCCCAGGAAGTATCATGATGATATGTGAAATATTTGCCTTTAATCTCCTTCTATAGATAATCCAACAATTGTGTGCTTCTCATATTCTAGAGCTTTCTACTGTTCTCTGCCCAGTGTTTTCCCAATGCTCACTGTATTATTTGCCCCCAGGTACAGCACACATGGTCTGGATTCCATCTGACTCCCTCATCATCATTAAAATCTGTCTTTTGTCTATTTCCTAACCCTTTGTTGAGTAACTGGCTTAAAAATTTTAGTTAATTTCTACTCCAAAGAAGGAAGAGGGAATTACTGGGAACTATGGGAATTTTACCATCTGAGCCACCAGGGAAGCCCAAACAATATTAAAAATAAAGAACTTATACTACTTGATTTCAAGATTCACCTTACATTGTTATAACCAAATATTATTATTAATGTAAGGATAGACAAGGGGCTTCCCAGGTGGCGCTAGTGGTAAGGAACTCACCTGCCAATGCAGGAGACAAAAGAGATGTGAGTATGATCTCTGGGTTGGGAAGATCCCCTGGAGGAGCGCATGGTAACCCATTCCAGTACTCTTGCCTAGAGAATTCCATGGACAGAGGAGCCTGGTGGGCTACAGTGCATAGGGTCGCAGAGTTGTACATGACTGAAGCAACTTAGCACGCACATATGCACAGGAATTTTAGACATATAACATGGTTAGTTGGAAAAATACTTTGGTTTCATATAAAGTTAGAGACAGTACAGCTTTTCTTAAAGCACACCAACCCTGCCTATCAGGACACATGAGTGGATTGCAGCTAAATGAGCAGCTTTTTGCCGAGCCTATGTACTTTTATATAGGACCAAATAAGAAAAACTCACTTTCACCAGCACAAAAAATGGTTTGTTGAGAAAATTCACTTTCTGTTGGCAGGCAGTTGAGAAGGTTTATAGGTAATCATTCTGAAGAGCTAAAGGGACTCTGATCTATCTGTGATATGCATACTGTTTTACACATTAGGAAAGCAAGGCTCAAAGAGGCTTAAGTAAATGACCCCAGAACACACGGCTTGTAAGTGTTGGAGCTAGCACTTCTGCTATATTATCTGCTACAAAGTTTACAGAATAGGAAACATTTCCCAACAAATGAAGGTGGAAAGGAAAAACAGGAGAAAACACAGAAAGAAAGACAAAAGAAAAGTGACAAGATATGAAGTATCTAACTCAGATCCCAAAGCATTCTTTCATTCTGTCAAGCTTAATAAAGAGGTAAACTTGAAGCAAACTCAAATTACCAGAATTTCAGTTTATGGAATACCAGAGAAATTATGTTTCAGGAAATGGATGCTGTAGCAAGCTACAGCTGAATCCATTGAGGGTTTACGGTGAGCTGTGTTTACAGACAAGGAACACGAAGAGGAGGCAGCCCAGCCAGAGTGTAAGCAGTTAAGTACACTGGTTTGATGATGGGGAGAGATGGTTCTCCAACACCACAGTTCAAAAGCATTAATTCTTTGCTGCTCAGTCTTCTTTATGGTCCAACACTCACATACACATATGACTACTGGAAAAACCATAGCTTCAACTATACGGACCTTTGTCAGCAAAGTAATGTCTTTGCTTTTTAATATGCTGTCTAGGTTGGTCATAGCTTTTCTTCCAATGAGCAAGCATCTTTTAATTTCATCGCCGCAGTCACCATCTGCAGTGATTTTGGAGCCCAAGAAAACAAAGTCTGTCATTGTTTCCCCATCTATTTGCCATGAAGTGATGGGACGAGATGACATGATCTTCGTTTTTTGAATGTTGAGTTTTATGCCAGCTTTTTTACTCTCCTCTTTCACTTTTATCAAGAGGCTATTTAGTTCCTCTTCGCTTTCTGCCATAAGGGTGGTGTCATCTGCATATCTGAAGTTATTGATATTTCCCCTGGCAATCTTGATTCACCTTGTGCTTCATCCAGCCTGGCATTTCACATGATCTACTCTGCATATAAGTTAATAAGCAGGGTGACAATATACAGCCTTGACGTACTCCTTTCCCAGTTTGGCCAGTCCGTTGTTCCATGTCCGGTTCTAACTGTTGCTTATTGACCTGCATACACAACAATATCTGAGTTCTTCTGCAGGAACTAAGGTACCCACCCAGATGGGGAATGGTAACTTCTGGCTGAGCACAGTAGTCCTGGAACCCTATTACCCCATCATCCACCAATCAGAAGAAAGTCTCATATCCTGCAGCCTTCACCCCAAATTCTGCCTAGGAAAACTTCTGCCTCCAAACTATCAGGGAGTTCAGGGTTTTTAAGCACTAGTACTCTCCTCGCTTGGTCCTGCAATAAACCTCTCTCTGTTCCCAAAACTGACATTTTGGTTTGTTTGGCCTCACAGTGAATTGGGCACACAAACTTGCATTCAGTAACAAAGTCAGTCTCTCAGTTATTAAGTTTCCTTCTTCTGAGTGCAAATGTGTGAGCTTCTCCATTTCATATCCTATGGTTCCACTTGAGATTATAATCCTTTCAGACTAACATTCAACAAACACTTACAGAGGATAAGTCTTTGCTAATATTAGAGATTCAGACAAGAATGAAAAAAGAAAAGGAAGGAAAAAACACTATCCTTATCATCCGATTTCTTATACTCTAGATAAGAAAGCCTTCCTCAGCGATCAATGCAAAGAAATAGAGGAAAACAATAGAATGGGAAAGACTAGAGATCTCTTCAAGAAAATTAGAGATACCAAGGGAACATTTCATGCAAAGATGGGCTCAATAAAGGACAGAAATGGTAGGGACCTAACAGAAGCAGAAGATATTAAGAAGAGGTGGCAAGAATACACAGAAGAATTGTACAAAACATTCTTCACGACCCAGACAATCAAGATGGTATGATCACTCACCTAGAGCCAGACATCCTGGAATGTGAAGTCAAGTGGGCCTTATAAAGCATCACTAAGAACAAAGTTAGTGGAGGTGATGGTATTCCAGTTCAGCTATTTAAAATCCTGAAAGATGATGCTGTGACAGTGCTGCACTCAATATGCCAGCAAATCTGGAAGACTCAACAGTGGCCACAGGACTGGAAAAGGTCAGTTTTCATTCCAATCCCAAAGAAAGGCAATGCCAAAGAATGCTCAAACTACCACACAGTTGCATTCATCTCACACACTAGTAAAGTAATGCTTAAAATTCTACAAGCCAGGTTTCAACAATACGTAAACCGTGAACTTTCAGATGTTCTACCTGGTTTTGTTTGGGTAAAACTCCAGGAGTTGGTGATTGACAGGGAGGCCTGGCATGCTGCAGTTCATGGGGTCGCAAAGAGTTAGACACGGGACTGAGCGACTGAACTGAGGACTGGGTTTATTAAACTAAAATGCCTTGAAGGGCATCAGGGAGTCCTTGAACACAAACAGAATTTGTGGAAAATATTATGTGGGTATTATTTTGTTTCCTGGGAAAATATTCTTAGCCTTTATCAGATTCTCAAGGGGTATGATGATATGAGATTGTAGGAGAGGAAAAACAAATTTCCTTCTACTCTTCTAGGTTCTTGGCTGAAATGCCCCCTGTAATAAAAGACATATTAGCCAGAGGGAAAAAAATATAAGTTTAATGACATGTATCCCTCCTATACATATGGGAGATATCCAGGAAAACTGAGTTACTCCTTGAAGTGGCCCAAGCCACCATCTTAGATACCATCTCCAGCTAAAGACAAAAGGAGGTATCAGAGGGTGGGTGCCGGGAGCCAGCTCACGAGATCCCACTCATGACAGAGTCATGAGGAGAAGGACTGACGAGCAGAGCAACTCAGGCCTCGGGCATTCTCGAGAGGCTGCCTCAGCGCTCACCTGAAAAATAAGATCTCTCTGACGCTTGCTATAATAAACCTCTTCTTATTTTCTGTGATTTAGGCAAAAAGCCTTTCCTGATTCCCTTCTAAAACAGATCATTCTGAAACCTCAAATCAACAAGGCCCCTGAACGGTAGCACCCTAAATAAAGTTATCTGGGATATAAAGTATGCTGATCTAAATTCCTTTTGCTAACATATTGGTTTGTTTAATAATTGTACCTGTGCCTTTGGAGCTAATGTGCATAACTGCTCCCTAGTAATAAAACAGCATTGAGAGCCTCCACACAGAAAGCCCTTATGGGCACAATACCTTTCGCAGGAAAAAAGGCTTGTTAGGAAATACAGAAAATATTGCTTTGTGAAACGGTTACTTAATCTATATTTACTCACTATGCTTTTACTCTTAACGTATTTAGCCTTTATAATGAAAGCATAATAGTTAGGGATTTATATAAATAGAAGTTTAGTTTTAATACAAATAATAAGACAATTGTTGATTTAACTGATGATTCTTACTTAGAGCTGAATTTCAGCTTGCTGTTCTTTGACTTATGGAACTACATTCTTTTCTGTTAAGCTGAAGGCATAGAGTAAATTACCAAAAAACAGGTTTTACCTTAAAACTTCCTGTTGAGGAATTCTTCCCTAATGTGCTCGATACAAAAGTATTCTAATTGATCAACCTTTATCAATAGAGAGTCACAAGGTGTTAGCAGGCCGCCAGGCCAGAAGATGATGTAATCAAAATGAGGCTTTTTGTAACTAAAGATATGCAAACGGCTTCGATGAGGGTCGAAGCTGCTGGCCCATTGAGCTAACTTGATAGGCCCATTAAGATGTACCCACTAAGCTTAGTTGGTATGTGCCTTAAGCTATGTTGGTATGTCCCTTAAGCCGAATCGGTATGATTCTATGCTTCACATTTGTTTCTATATACCACTAAAAATATAAAAGCTGCTTGAGAAAACAATAAAGCAGAAGACCCTTGGAAACACCGAGACTCGCTGTGTCTTCTCATTCGTATCGCCAACGCCGTCCATCCTAAGGGAACCCTGACTTGCTGGGGCTGGACTCCGGCAGGTGGGGAAGGCCAGTTATGGGAGGCTTTCAGGCAAAGCCCAGTAAACAAGGGTAAAGTTGTAATGCAGATTAATTCTTTGCCTTTTCCATTAATAAGAGTTTCTAGAGACTTAGAGCCATCTTTCTCTTCCTGGTAGAGAGAGGCAGATGCCCTTACAAATGGAGATTTCCCATATACATGTAAATATTTCTTATAAATGGGTAACTTCTCAGTTTTCAAAGTCTCTCCTGTGTCTGCTATTTCTTAAAAATAATTACCTTAAAACAATCCTTATGCCAAGGAAACATTTTTGAGGTGGAAAATTCTGCTCCTCTTCAAGATTCAAAATAAATGAAGAACCACTGATTCAAATACATCTATGGACTCAGTAACAAGCTGTGTCAGGAATCTTAAATATAATTTTCCTATATAAGCTCTTTAAAAGAACAATTTCTCAAGATCAATCGAAAAATAATTTGTTACTATTTTTATAGCGTAGGAAAACTGTACAAATCCTTGCAAAGACAGAAGATATAATGATCTGTCAAAAACTAAATTATAATCTTATATTTAAGAAAACCCTTTCAAATAATTAAAATCATTTATACACAACAAGATTGTAAAAAAAATGGTCTTAAAAGTCTTTTAAAACATCAAAGATGGTTTACCTTTGTGAGAGGAAGATAAAAATAACTGTTGTGGTGAACTGAATTACCTTAAGAAAACAGTCACCCATGCTTCTTTGGATAACGATATACTTTCTAAACCAAACAGGAACATTTTTGAAAGTGAAAAGAAGCCCTAAAAATAACAGTCATAAACCAGGATATATGGTCAGCCCAGAGTTATTCAATATATTGCAAATATTAAACCTGAGTTTTTGGTTTTGTTATAGTTGTATTGGTAGGTTACCCCCATCCCCATTTTAACTGCTTTGCTTTATTTTCTTTTTTACTGAAGGACCCAGATTATAACAAGAAAGAGCCAATTCTGACTCTATGTTGGATCTGTTTCTTTGACTTTAACCTTTGCTCTTCGTGGCTTTTGTTATTATAATCATACATAATGTCCTGCCTCAGGGGACTCTGCCCCTCTGCCAGGATGTTAAACTAAAGCGCCTTTGTTCAGCTCACAGGGAGACAATGTGACCCTGGCCACCTGTGAATGACTGCAGAGAAGAAGAAATTAACACATGCCCTCCTGTTTTGCCAGATAAATGACCTTTTTACTTTACTTCCTCACCTCCTCTCCTTCTCTGTTCTAGAAAAGAAACTGGCATCCAGATTCCAGGAAGCTGGCTTTTGATTTTTTTTTCTGAGACACTAGCCTGCCGTCCTCTCTGCCAGCCAGCTTTCTGAATAAAGTCGCACTCTTTGCCTCAACACCTCATCTCTCATTTTATTTGCCTGTGCTGTGGCGACCAGAGAAAGCTTGGACTCAGTACCAAGATGTACAGTCCTATAATCATATACAAACCAACTTTACATGTTGGCTGATTTATATAACTTTAGCAATGAAATTTTCATGAGACTGTAATTTTAAGTTCTTATCTACAAGTTTTACTTTCTCACCAAAGAAAGGGTTCATCCTATACAATCTAGTTGCATGCAAGGATCAAGCTTCTTGGAAGATCCAGTAGGCCAGATGACGCTTAAACCTCTCTATAGCAGAAACCCACAGAGAATCACATAGTGTTTTTAACTAAACCTCTAAACTAGGAAATCTCCAGGCTCTACTATGATGCCTAGGAAAAACAAAGAAATCCTTTAAACATAATATTACAATGTTTATGTTTTCTTTAATTCTTTTATTTCTTGTTGCCCATGGCTTTATCATACTGTAGGGAGGCAGAACTTGCCAGTCTAAAATATGTCTCTTTGATGCATTAATTATTTTAAGCTGGTTACTTGCTAAGAAACAGTAGACAAGGGAAAGATTCTGAAAGCCAGGCAAGAGTTACTTTTGCAAGAGAAATTTACATTTTTATGGGTGTCTTACTCTTGTACCAGAAAGTGGAAGATGGTCAGATCTCTACAAATTCTTATCAATGGAGAAGACAAATGATGTGCATCTGTGTAATAACCATACCCTTGTTTACTGTGCTTTTCCTGGGAACCTTGCATAACTGCCTTTCCCCACCTTCAACATCCTCTGTTGTCTTTAGTTGAGGATGGTATTTAAGATGAGGGCTTCAGCCATTTCGGTGAGTTACTCAGTTTTCCCAGATCTCTCTCATGTATACATATTATTAAACTTTTGTTTGATTCTCCTGTATTAATCCATCTCTTCTCAATTTAATTCTTAGATAAGAAAAAAAAGTCCCAAAATCAGAGGCAGTGGTTGAAAATATCAGTGGAAGCTCATTAAGAAATAATATTATGTGTACTAACAAGGAAAAAATAACCTGAAGAACACTGATGCTGGCAGAAATAACTGCACACCCTAGAATGATTATTTTGGTGATCAACTGAATAGAAAACAAACTAAAGCCTCAGACAAACTAAAACCTTTAAGAGATCTGCTCTCCAAAGTAACCTAAAGATCGTTTGCTTTGCACTGAATCCAAAATGAAATGTTTCTCAGTTTTTCTCTATGCTGGCTTAGGAAAAGCCCTCCTAAAATTAAAGTGGGGATTCTAAGGGAAAAAATACTATCTGTTGAGTTCATGATGTAGTTAATAATAATTTCCAGAACAAGTTTAAAGTAATAAAAAGTCAATGGGATGGGTACTGTAAAATCTGTCACCATAAATTGCAAAGAGAACATAACCCCCCCCCCATTATCAAAACCACCCCCCCCACCCCACCCCCAATAGCCTTCACATAAAATCTTGCCACCAGATTAAAAAAAATAGCTTTCGGGTTAAAAAAGAAAGAGCAAGTGAGTCCTATCTCCAGCAATATCCATAAATAATTTACTGCTAGCTTGTAAACAATAGAGCAGCACAGTATGAATGCCAAAGAGGGTCTTTATATGTCATAAAGCTCCTCAGAAGTGCACTAGCTGCTGCAAGTCTGACTGTGAGCTTTGATGTGCTTGGAAAGAAACTGCTAAGCTGAGGTCATCAGTTAGTAGAAAACAATTTTCCTCATACGGAGAAGCAGACTGACTGCTGTGTGTCTGACACAGACAGATTGGAATTTAAAAACAGGCTTGCATAATGTGAGTTGGCAAGGAAAATGAATCCTGGATGCTCCTTCTGAATGGCCAGAGCTAAGCGAAAGTTGGTGCTTCCCCCAAGGCAGGGTTTCTCAGCTGGGCAGTCGCCATTCAGAGCAGGCAACTCTGCTGTGGATGCTGTCCTGTGCACTAGAAGATGTTTAGCAGCCTCTCTGGTCACCACTCCTCAGAGGGTGGCAGCACCTCACCACTCTGCCCCCTAACCAGTTGTGCCAAACAAGAATGTCTCCAGGCATTGTCAAATGTCCAGTGGGTAAGAAAAATCACCCCTGGTTGAAGAACCACTGGTCTAGTGGCAGGCAGAACATTATGAAAATATGGTAAGGTTCGCATGGTGGCTTTATTTACTTTTCTAATTTGATTCTGGTATAATGAGCTTTCATTCCTAAATCCAAAAACACTTGGAAAGTAACACTATTTACTGTTAACTGTCACATCCTTCCCCCTCAAGCCTCCACCCCCAATCAAAAATTCAGAAATAAGTCTGTATTGTATTTCAGATCATAGAAAACATTTTAAAAACGACAGAGAAGCATCTAAATCCCCTTACAGTACTCTTTCTTTTAGTCTCTTGACAAATACTATACACAAAGCAGTGTACTAGGACGCAAAGGTGGAGAAACCTAATAAAGACCAACTCTTTATTAATATTGAATGCAGCCAACTATTCAGATCACAAAGCCCTGCTGTGAAGAATATATACTCACAATCATAAACAATGCATAAAGGAGGTGGATGCAGGAGGAATGAAATTAAATATTCTGATTTAAAAGTATTGGCAGTAAACAAAAAGGCATAAAAATATAATTGTACACAAATGCCTTTAGTCTGTCAGGTCTCTAAAGCGTATGGGTTGAAAGTACTAGGGAGAAAGGATTTTCCTGTACCCTTCAAAGGTCCTTCTGCTGGTCGAATAATCAAATCGACACAATTAACAGGAGAAATACAAATTGATAAATTTTGTATGTACAGAAATCCCACATACATGGGAAGTTTCAATACAGAAGGGTAAAGTGACAGATGGGCTTTCCAGGTGGCTCAGCAGCAAAGAATCTGTCGGCCAATGCAGGAGACGCAGGTTTGATCCCTGGATTGGGAAGATCCCCTGGAGGAGGAAATGGCAACCCACTCCAGTATTCTTGCCTGGGAAATCCCATGGACAGAGGAACGTAGTGGGCTACACTCCATGGGGTTGCAAAGTGTCGGACACAACCTAGTGACTACGCAACAATGACAACAACAAGTGAGGTATATACGCCAGCCTGAGCTAAGGAATGGGAAAGGGGCCTGGAGCTTCAGAGGGAGGAAAGCAGGACAAGAAGAAAAAGAGCAGATGTTTGGTAATTAGATTTTTTCCCCTGCTGTATAGATGGGTAACTCAGATAAAATTCATCTCTGCTAATAGTTCTCATCTTGGAAAAGACTCCCCAATTTAAACTCTTCTAGGTAGTTAAGGGATGGGCAGTGGTTTCTCCTGAGCTCACAGGGTCTCTACTGCCTTTAGTTCAAAATAATCCACATGCCGAAGTGGCATGTCTTGGGGAGGCTCCCTTCAAAAATCTCATCATTTTAAAATGCTGGCATCTGTATCCTTACCCATTCTGCAGCTTGCAATGCTTGATGTCAAAAGCTCTTCCAGAACATCTTTGAATTCAGTTTAATTCTATAACTTTGCTAAAACTCAGCTTCAACCTTCTATTCAGTCAAGGCCAGAATCGCCAAGTCAAATGAATGACAGAACTAATGTAGCTAATAAGATATCGCCTTGAATCGCTTCATAAAGTTTTCAGTCCAATAAGTCATTAATGTCTGAATATAAATTTATTGACTTCCATTGAGATTAATAGCAGGTCAATCATATTGACTGAATCCAAATGAGTAAACTGGATCATGTTGGTCAATAAATGTTGATCTAAATTGTAAAGAGCAGCCAGGGTCGAGCGTAACGAAGCTTACAATATCCGATACAATATGTCTTTTGTTAAGGAACATTGCCTCTGAGACTAAAAATAAAGCTTAAGGTAACAGCCTATTAATGTTCACATTCAATCACAAAGAAAATTGTGGAACATTTGTTTAGGTACAATCAGAGAGGTGCTGATGGAGCACTTAGTGGTAGTATCATTAACTTGTTCTAGAATGTTTCTTCACTCTCAAAATAATGAAATTGTGTGAGTACCGTGGACACCAACATCTATATAATCAATTTGGCGGGCATTGCCAATGGTGAGTTTAGTTAACTTCCACGATGAAAACCAAAAAAGAATTCATGGAGATAATAAATATTTTTCAAATACTTAAATTACACACTGAGGGCCACCCTGGTGGTCCAGTGGTTAAGAATCTGCCTGCCAATGCAGGGGACATGGGTTTGATCCCTGGTCCAGGAAGATCCCACATACTGAAGCCCATGTGCCCTAGAAGCCCCGCTCCAGAACAAGAGAAGCCACCACAATGAGAAGCCTGCACACCGGAACTAGAGAGGAATCTCTGCTCACCACAACTAGCGAAAGTCCATATGCGGCAACAAAGACCCAGCCCAGCCAAAAGTAAATAAATAATACAGTGAATAAGACAAAGAGTGAACAAGTAACTAGCTTATGAATGACCATAACTAATAGCTATTATGTATCACAAACTATAGATTTAATTTTCACAATTCTAGGAGATAAGTGTATTTCTCTCCATTTTACAGATGGCAAAACTGAGGCATAGAGAGGCTACCTAACCCTGCTATTTAGTGGTGGAAGCGATCTCTGAATCCACAGAGTCTGATTTCAAAATGTACAGTCTCAATGATTATATGGTGCTGTCATTTACAAGAAGGAATGAGATATCCGATTACCTGGTGACTCAGACAGTAAAGAATCTGCCTGCAATGACAGGGACCCAGGTTTGATCCCTGGGTCAAGAAGATCCCCTGGAGAAGGGAATGGCTACCCACTCCAGTATTCTTGCCTGGAGAATCCCACGGATGGAGAATCCTGGTGGGTTACAGTCCATGGGGTCGCAAAGAGTCGGACATGAATGCATGACTAACACTGACAGAAGGATATTTGGAGTAGAAGGATCAGGCCATGCAAAGGCTCAGGCAGAAAAGAAACCAGGCAAGCCTGAGAAATGTAGAGTGAACCATGGAGGCAGGGGAGGTAAGGAGTATAGGGGAGAATAAGATGAGAAGGGACATATTAACTTATATTTTTCTATCATTGTTGAGGATTAACTTAGTATCTCTAGCCTTTATTTCCTCTTTATTACCTTTATTTCTGCTTTGAATTTGTTTTGAAAGCACCTGGAATTTTATTTTCAGATTTTAAACACTTTCCCTTTTGTTTATTTGAAATTATGTCTTTAACAATTAGGAAGGAAAATACTAATAGCCTGTCCATATTCCATCCCCCCTTTCCTGGGAAGAAAAAGAATCTAGCCAAATATTGTGCATTGATCCTATTTGCTAAGAGAATTTGGAATGTTTTCACACAATACACCTGATCTGTCTTGGCTGCTTATGGTAAACAAACCTGGAATTTATGACTCCATGGGGCATGGCCTATGGGTAAATCTCACAGGCAGCTGAATTATTGTCAGAGTACAAAATCAAGACTCGTTGTAATCAAAACAACTCCCTTTTGATCCTCCTTTATGTAAGGGATGAGCATTAATTATTCACTGGTTTTGAATAGGTGAGTTATTTAATATATATATACAAAATGCTGAATCTCCAAAATTGAAACTCAATTATTAAATTAACATGGAATCTTTACAAAATTTTACTGAATCACCAAGGACTCGCCAAAGCCTTACAAGAATAGAAACTACGCAGGCCTCATTCTCTTAGAGCAATCAATAAAACAAGAAATGTATAAAACAAAGTCTGTCTGTTTAGAAATTTAACACTTCCAAAGAACCCTGGGGTTAATGAAAAGATCAAAACTGAAATTACTGTCTCTTTAGATGGGAAAGTTCATAGGTCCAAGCACACACTATACTATGAAAGGCAATCAAAGTTCACATATTAATACACAAAAGAGTGAAAACAAAAGGCCAAATGTTAGGTTCAAGAAACAAGATATCTGAAAGAAAAAAAGGTTCCCAATTAGAGAAGTAGTCAGGATTCCCTGGCAGTCCAGTGGTTAGGACCCTACTCTCTCACTGTCGAGGGCCACAAGCCCCGTGGCAAAAAAAAAAAAAAAAGTTGATAATGATAACTGAGAAGATAGAAGATCAGTACCACAAAAAACATGTTTTGTAAAAATAGATAAATCTTATCAAACAAAAACTTTAAATCAAGTGAATTGTACCAAATATTACTTGAAAAACCTAGCCCAGTGCCAGACAATTTTATGTTTATACAATACTATACGGGACATAAAATTCTTATATTTTTTCAACTATATTTGATCAGACTAAAAAAAGCAAAGCTCCTCAATTCATTTCATGACTCTAATACATCTCTGATTCTAAAGCTTTGCACAGAAGCACATGGACATGCATACATTCACGTGCACACATACAACCGAACAAACAAATATTACTATATCCAATAAAAAGTCCCAGTGAGTCATCAGCAAATCAAATTAAAATATATTCTATGGAAATCAGATATTTAAAGAAAAATCTTCCAAAATAAGAGTTTTATTCCAGAAATTTAAGGATTATGTAATACGAAGATCTTCTACAACAAGAAACTGCATGTGTATCCACACAAATACCAAAAAAAAGATCAATGTTAAGTGTTAATAGTTATTTTTGATAAAATAAAAACCAAAGTAATTCTAGCTAAGCTAGGTAAAGGACATAAATTTATAATCATTTACAAAATTGTCTTTCTAGAAAACTCCAAAAAGAAAAAAACAACTATTAAAACTAAAGAAAGAGTTGCATAAGCTGTCATTCTTATTATACACATGCTAAAAAAATTAGTGTCTCTGCATGCCAGCAGTAACCAGCTGGAAAATACAATGGGCAAAAATGCCATTTATACTAGCAAAAAACTAAACCTGTGTGTCTGTGATGTCTAGAAATAAGACACCCTCAGTTTTGCTCCGCAATCTTCTATTTACCTATTTTTCATCGCGTGCAGAGTGCTCAGCCCGTCCTCTCTGCCCATATGAACCTGAACCTTCGCTATGCAGTGTCCCAAGTCAAGACCCACCTCTACCCAACATCTCCTATACCCACACATTTATTTATGCTATTGATACTTATTTTTGTTTCTGGTAACAGGAACCTTCCCCAAAGCAGCTGAGACCTCCTTGAGTTCTCCTGGTAATCTCCTGTGGCAGGACAAAATTTTCAGTATTAACTGATATGTCTATAAACTCTACCACATAACCTCACTCCATCCTGTATTCCTTTTGATCAACAAGATCCCCATAGCACCATGATTTGAGGCTGTTAAGACATTAAGCTACCATGACATAGGTAGCCCTACATACATTTATAGATAAAGTGGGTTGCTTACATTTATAGTTAAAGCAGATGTGAGAAGAGAGCAATCATATTCTAAAATCAACAGCAGGAAAAAACAGAAGAAATAATAGAAAAGATGTGCATTATGCAGATGCCAGGTAATCATGACATTCTGCTTGAAGATGACGTCAGATACCTAAAAATTTCCTTCTAGTTTGCCTAATTTCCTTCCATCTCTCTTTGCATACTAACCTATGTAATCCTTATATAAAATTTGTGTTTTCCTTAAAATCAGTTATAGATTTTCACACTCAATCACAAGGTTCCTAAAATTATTTCTTGTATCAGATAGATTCTAAGTAGCTTTTTGATATCTTTCTTTCCAGTTATCCACAAGTAAGTTTATTATATCTACATCTCTTCAAGAAAAACAAATGTAACTCAAGAGACCCAACACTAACACCTTAAAAATTAAGTAAGAAGATGACCACTTAATCTGTATATGGAGTTCTGAGAGGAGGCAAGAGTAAGCAATTAAATTAAACTAAATGTGAGCAGTTGTGTTGGCCAATATTCTACTTCTGTGGATTCTGCTGACTGAAGGCAGGTGGTTTATTACAACTTGGAGAGGACTTCCGGAAAGCTAACTATTTCTCTGGGAATTTTAACTCTGAGATAAAAATTTTGGATAAAATTTTCCTATTTATTCAACACACACTGCCAGGTAAATTGGAAGCTTCACAGCTAGCTAAACGCAGGAAGTCAAACAGCTGTTAGACTTGCTTCATTCCCCAAACTGGTTCAGTTCCAGATGAACTTGTTAGGCTCCATCAAGAACCAGGCTGTCCCAGACAACCAGCCCCATTATCATAAGACCTGCTGGAGCCAACCTAACCCCTAAACTGCCTGCATTTCTCCAGCCATCTCCCCCAGAGAATAAGCCTGATTAAAAGTTTCTAGCAAGTTGCAGAATCAGTCTTCAACATACCCATGATTATGCCCAAAGATTCAGTGACTAACATTGACTAAGGGCTATTCCAAGATGACTCCCCAACTCCAGAAGAGGCAGAAGTGCAGGTGTACACCACTCTCACTTTCTAGAGAAGAGCTCTGGCCTGAGGAAGTCTTCCATTATCAAGCATGGCAGAAAGATCACACAATAATTGAAGGCCAGGGCTGGTTTTAGTAATATCACAGATTATTTTTACAGAAAAGTACTGGGCTCTGAAAATCTGTACACATGCGTTCATGTGTGCGTGCGCGCGCACACACACACACACACACACACACACACACACACACACAGCCATCATTTAGTCCTTAGGTTCCTATCTGTGAACATCTGGCTGGTTCTGAAATTTTGTGTGTAAAATCAATTTGCCATTTGGGTTATACCTTGTGAGCTACATTTAGAAAAATGCATAATCTACACACATACACACACACAGCTAAAAAAAGATTTCTTCTTTTTATCAGCTTAATTTTGTGAAAATAAACAATGCTCATAAAAGACAAATTTCTGATCCCTGGATTAATTGATGAGTTCACATTAACAAGTATAGCTTACTCTTGCCCACTACTGAGTCTTCTGTACATGCGTTTTTTCCTGCTTTTTTGCAGTGCTCACGTCAAGTCCTATTTATACGTGCCAAGCAGTAGAACATATTTGGTAATAAAGTAACACAATGTGTGGCTCTACAAAAATACACATGATTTTTCAAATAGACATATGATAAAAACTCATAAAAACTCAAATTTGGGAAAGTGAAGTTAGTCGTGTCCAACTCTTTGTGACTCCATGGACTGTAGTCCACCAGGTTCCTCCATCCACGGGATTCTCCAGGCAAGAATACTGGAGTGGGTTGCCATTTCATTCTCCAGGGGATCTTCCCGACCCAGGGGTCAAACCCAGGTCTCCCACATTGTAGGCAGATGCTTTACCATCTGAGCCACCAGGGAAGTCCAAATTTGGAAAGAAGCCTATGTCTTCAACAGTCACCTCCAAAAATTAATAATTAAAATCAATAACTCTGCTGTTTGATTCTACAGGTTAATGTTGGGAATATCTCCACTCGAGTTATGTTTCATTTGTGCCAAACATCTTATATATTTTTTTATTACTATGATCTTGGATCTGTAATAGATCCTTGGAAATTGAACTTAAGAGCACTGAGACATCTATGATTACTCTGGGTTCAAGGATAGCAGAAAGAATACAAGGAAGGTTCATCATAAAAACTATGTCTAATGAGGAAAGAGTGGCCACAGGGCTGGAAAAAGTCAGTTTTTCCTTCCAACTTCAAAGAAGAGCAATGCCAAAGAATGTTCAAACTATTGTAAAATTGCACCCATTTCACATGCTAGCATGGTGATGCTCAAAATCCTTCAAGCTAGGCTTCAACAGTATGTGAACTGAGAACTTGCAGATGTATAAGCTGGGTTTAGAAAAAGCAGAGGAACCAGTGATCAAATTGCCAACATCCGTAGGATCATAGAAAAAGCAAGAGAATTCCAAAAAATCATCTGTTTCTGCTTCACTGACTAAGCTAAAGGCTTTGACCGTGTGGATCACAAACAACTGTGGAAAATTCTGAAAGAGATGGGAAATACCGACCACCTTACCTACCTCCTGAGAAACCTGTATGCAGATCAAGAAGCAACAGTTAGAACCAGACATGGAACAAAGAAGGCTGAGCACCGAACATTGATGCTTTTGAACTGTGGTGCTGGAGAAGACTCCTGAGAGTCCCTAGGACAGCAAGGAGATAAAAACCAGTCCATCCTAAACGAAATCAGTCCTGAATATTCATTGGGAAGGACTAATGCTGAGGTTGAAGCTCCAATATTTTGGCTACCTGATGGGAAGAGCCGACTCTTTGGAAAAGACCCTGATGCTTGGAAAGATTGAGTACCGCAGAAGGAGAAGGGGAGGACAAAGGATGAGATGGTTAGAGAGCATCAAGGACTCAATGGACAAGAATTTGAGCAAACTATAGGAGACAGTGAAGGACAGGGAAGCTGGTGTGCTGCAGTTTATGGGGTCACAGAGTGAGACATGACTGATCGACTGAACTGAACTGAATTCCCTGGAAAGAAACCAATTTCTGTTTCAAAAACTCACATATCACGGAGTTGGCAAGAGTCAGACATTAACAACAGACTGTACTTTGGAGGAAACTTAGACTGAACTTAGCCCTGATTGGCTGACTCCTAGTCTGTACATTGCCCCGATTGGTTGACTCCTAGCCAATATCTTTCTATGATTGGCTGACTCCAACCTGTACTTTACTCTGGTTGGTTAATTCCTAGCCTTTCTCTTGTCCTGATTGGCTGGCTCCAAGACTGTACATTGACCTGAATGGTTGACACTTAGCATGTACCTAGTACTGATTTGCTGACTTCTAGCCAGTAACTTGCTCTGATTGGCTGATTCTTAGCCTCTACATTGCCCTGACTGGCTGATTTCTAGCTTGTGCTTTACCTGGCTTTACTCTTAGCCAGTAACCGTGCTCTGATTGGCTGACTCCAAGGCTGTACTTTGCTCTGATTGGCTGACTCCTGAAAGCGCGTGTTAGTCACTCAGTCCTGTCCGAATCTTTGCTACCCCATGGACTATAGCCTGCCAGGCTCTTCTGTCCATGGAATTCTTCAGGCAAGAATACTGGAGTGGATTGCCATGCCCTCCTCCAGGGGATCTTCCCAACCCAGGGATCGAACCAGGGTCTCCTGCATTGTAGAAGGATTCTTTACCAGCTGAGCTACCAGAGAAGCCCAACTCTCAAATACTACTATACTGTTTGAGTTACCCAGGAAGTCCTAGCCTGTACTTTGTCCTGATTGTCTGACACCCAGACTCTACCTTTATCTGATAGGCTGACTCCTAGCGTATACATTACCCTGATTGGCTGACTCCTAGCCTGTACTTTTCCCTGATTGGTTGACTCCTAACCTGTACATTGCCCTCATTGGCTGACCCCTAGCCTTACCGTGGCTTGATTGGAAGGTGCCAAGCCTGTACCTTGCCTGATTGGTTGACACATAGAAAGTACCGTGTTCAGATTTGCTGACTCCTAGCTAGTACCTTGCTCTGATTGGCTGACTCCTAGCCTGTACTTTTCCCTGATTGGTTGACTCCTAATCTGTACATTGCCCTCATTGGCTGACTCCTAGCCTTACCGTGCCCTGATTGGAAGGTGTCAAGCCTATACATTGCCTGATTGGTTGACACATAGAAAGTACCTTGTTCTGATTTGCTGACGCCTAGCTAGTACCTTGCTCTGATTGGCTGACTCCTAGGCTGTACTTTGTCTTGATTGTCTGACTCCTAGCCAGTGCATTGCCCTGATTGGCTGACACCCAAACTGTACCTTTATCTAATAGGCTGACTCCTACACTGTACTTTGCATTGATTGGCTAACTCCTAGCATTACCTTGCCCTGATTGACTGGCTCCCAGTCTGTACACTGCCCTGATTGGTTGACACATAGAAAGTCCCTTGTTCTGATTTGCTGATGCCTAGCCAGTACCTTGCACTGATTGGCTGACTCCTAGCCCATACATTGTCTTGATTGCCTGTACATTGTCCTGATTGGCTGACACCCAGACTCTACCATTATCTGATAGACTGACTCCTAGCCTGTACCTTGCTCTGATTGGCAGACTCTTAGCCTGAACTTTGCCCTGAATGGCTGGCCTCTAGTCTATGTGTTGCAATGATTGGCTGACTTCTAGCCTGTACTTTGCCATGATTGGCTGACTCATAGCTTTACCTTGCCCTGTTTGGCTGGCTCCCAGTCTGTACACTGCCCTGATTGGTTGACACACAGAAAGTACCTTGTTCTGATTTGCTGACTCCTAGCCAGTACCTTGCATGACTGGCTGACTCCTAGGCTCTACTTTGCTCTGATTGGCTGACTCCTAGTCTGTACTTGTCCTGACTGGCTGACACTCAGCCTGTACCTTTCTGTGATTTGCTAACTCCTAGTCTATACTATGCTCTGATTGGCTGACTACTAGCCTGTACCTTGCCCTGATTGTGATGCCTAGCTTGTACATTGCCCTGATTGGCTGACACCTAGCCAGTACCTTGTCTGGATTGGCTGACTCCTAGCCTGTACCTTACTGAATTGGATGACTCCTATCTTTTAGTGCTCTGAATAGCTGATTACTAGCTTGTACTTTGCCCTGATTAGTGGCGCTAAGCCTGTACGTTGCCCTGATTGGCTGACTCCTAGCTTGTACATTGCTGGATTTGCTGACTCCTACCCAGTACCTTACTCTGATTCGCTGACTCCTAGACAGTACGTTGTTCTGATTGGCTGAACCTATGCTTTACTTCGCTTTGATTGACCTACTCCTAGCCTGTACTTTGTCCTGATTGGCTGACTTACTACCTTTACCTTTCTCTGATTGGCTGACTCCTAGCCTGTATCTTGCTCTGATTTGCTGACTCCTATTCTATACTTTGCTTTTATTGGCTGACTCCTAGCCTGTATGTTGCCCTGAATGACTGACTCCTAGCCTATTTGTTGCCTTGTTTGGCTGACTCCTAGCCTGTACAATGTCCTGAATGGCTGAATCCTAGAGTGTTCATTGCCCTGATTGATAGACACCTAGTAAGAACCTTGTTTTGATTCACCGACTCCTAGCCGGATTCTTGCTCTGATTGGCTGAACGCTAGCTGTACTTTACTCTTATTGGCTGACTCCTAGCCTGTAGTTTGTCCTGTAGTCAGGCATGCCCAGCCTGAACCTTTCTCTGATTGGCTGACTCCTAGGCTGTACCTTGCTCTGTTTGGCTGACTCCTAGCCTGTACTTAATTGAGGAAAGAAGGTAAAACCATTAGGCCATTCAGATATGACCTAAATCAAATTTCTTATGATTATACAATGGAAGTGAGGAATAGATTCAAGGGATTACATCTGGTAGAAAGTGCCTGAAGAACTACAAACAGAGGTTCATAACATTGTATAGGAGGCAGTGACCAAAAGCATCCCAAAGTAAAATAAATCCAAGAAGGCAAAGTGGTTGTTCCAAAAGGCTTTACAAAAGCTGAGGGAAAAAAGAGAAGTGAAAGGCAAAGGAGAAAGGGAAAGATATACCCATCTGAATGCAGAGTTCTAGAAAATAGCAAGGAGAGATAAGAAGGCCTTCTTCAGTGAACAATGCAAAGAGATAGAGGAAAACAATAGAATGGGAAAGACTAGAGATCTCTTCAAGAAGACTGGAGATATCAAGTGAACATTTCGTGCAAGGATAGGCACGATAAAGGACAAAAATGGTAAGGACCTAACAGCAGCAGAAGATATTAAGAAGAGGTGGCAAGAAAACACAGAAAAATTGTACAAAAAAAGTGTTAATAACTGAGATAACCACAATGGTGTGGTCACTCACCTATAGCCAGACATCCTGGAGTGTGAAGTCAAGTGGGCCTTAGGAAGCAATACTAAAAACAAAGCTACTGGAGGTGATGAAATTCCAGCTGAGTTAATATTCTTAAAATGATGCTGTTAAAGTGCTGCACTCAATATGCCAACAAATTGAAAAACTCAGCAGTGGCCACAGGACTGGATACGGTCAGTTTTCATTCCAATCCCAAAGAATGGCAGTGCCAAAGAATAGCAAGGTAGGCTTCAGCAATACATAAACCAAGACATTCCAGATGTACAAGTTGGATTTAGAAAAGGCAGAGGAACCAGAGAATTGCCAACATCCACTAGATCATAGAAGAAGCAAGAGAATTCCCAAAAAAATAAATCTAGTTCTGCTCCATTGACTACACTGAAGCCTTTGACTGTGTGGATCACAAAAAACTATGGAAAATTCTTAAAGACACGGGAATACCAGACCACTTTACCTGCCTCCTAAGAAACATGTATGCAGGTCAAGAAGCAACAGTTAGAACCAGACATGGTACAACGGACTCGTTCAAAAGTGGGAAAGGAGTACATCAAGGCTGGATATTGTCACCCTGCTTATTTAACTTATATGCAGAGTACATCATGCAGAATGCCAGGCTGGATGAAGCACAAGCTGGAATCAAGATTGCTGGGAGAAATATCAATAATCTCAGATATGCAGATGATACCACTCTAATGGCAGAAAGCAAAGAGAAACTAAAAAGCCCCTTGATGATGGTGAAAGAGGAGAGTGAAAAAGCTGGCTTAAAACTCAGCATCCAATAAACTAAGATCATGACATTGGGTCCCATCACTTCATGGAAAATAGAAGGGGGAAAACTGGAAACAGTGACAGATTTTATTTTCTTGGGTTCCAAAATCATTATGGATGGTGACTGCAGCCATGAAATTAAGAGACTTGCTCCTTGCAAGAAAATCAATGACAAACCTAGACATCATATTAAAAAGCAGAGACATCACTTTGCCAACAAAGGTCTGTATAGTCAAAGCTATGGTTTTTCCCATAGTCATATACGGATGTGAGAGTTGGACCATAAAGTAGGCTGAGCGCCAATGAACTGATGCTTTTGAACTGTGGTGTTGGAGAACACTCTTGAGAGTCCCTTGGACTGCAGAGAGATGAAACCAGTCAATCCTAAAGGAAATCAACCCTGAATATTCACTGGAAGGACTGATGCTGAAGCTGAAGCTCCAATACGTTGGCCACCTAATGCGAAGGGCTGACTCATTAGAAAAGACCCTAATGCTGGGAAAGATTGAGGGCAGGAGGAGAAGGAGTCGACCAAGGATGAGATTGTTGGATGGCATCATCGACTCAATGGATATAAGTCTAATTAAACTCTGGGAGATAGTGAAGGACAGGGAAGCCTGGAATGCTGCACTCCATGGGGTCACAAAGAGTTGGACAGGACTGAGCAACTGAACAACAATGAGGAAAGATAGTCCAGAACCCATATTGCCCCCAGCAAGGTGATAGTGGAGGCAGTGACAGGGTGCAGTGAGCAGCTGAGCTCAATTTCCTCTCAAGTGGTTTCTACCCAACCTGCACATGCCCCTACTGGATTCTCCATGGACCCTCCCCAGCTCTGTGATCTTCTCTTGGGCCCCTCCCTTGTGCTTCTCTGCACTTCTCAGCAATCCCTCACAGTGTCTGTGCACACATTCCCTCATCCTCTTGCTTCTGCCTGGCCAGTTACTTCGCCAGGTTCCTTTAACCACTATAGTAAGAACAATGCACACATGGAAGATATACCCAAGCTTCAGCTGGTTTCTTGAGCAGAGCAAAGGCATTAATAGTTTGTGGGGGCTACCATAATGAAGTACCACATACTGAGGATCTTAAATAACAGACTTTTATTGTCTCTCAGTTTTGGAGGCTAAAAGTCTGAGCTCAAAGTGACAGCAAAGTCATGCTCTCCCTAAAGGCACCATCGACAGAACTATTCAGGCCCCTCTCCTAGCTTCAGGAAGTGCCTTGGCTGATGGCAGTATAGCTCTCATTTTCCCATGGCATTCTCCCTCTGTGTGTGTCTGCTTCTGGGTCCAAATTTCCTTTTTATAAGAATATAGTCATATTGGATAAAGACCCACCCTAATAACATCAGCTTAATTTGATCATCTGCCAAGACCCTATTTCCAAAAAGTCCACATTCAAGCTACGAGGGGCTAGGACTTCAATATCTTTTAAGAAATACAATTCAATCCACCCCAGCAAAGCACGGATGTACACATTCTTAATTTGCATCCACACCTTCTTCCCTGTCTCTGCTCCATTCCATATTCCTTGACAGTCATCATTAAGAACAATCTTTGAGAATAAGTTCAAAAGGTTTTTTGGGAACAGTGAAAGGTTATTAGTGGGACCATAAGAAAAATTTAAATTAGATCTTTGGATTACTTAATAGCAGTGCACCAATATTAACCTGGTTTTCTAATCGTACTACGATGATATTGACCTTATGGGAAACTAAGTGAAGGGTATATGGGAACTTTGTACTATATATGCAACATTTTTATAAATCTAAAGTTACTTTAAGATAAAGATTAAATAAAAAAGTCAGGTGAATCCAAATCTAGGAATTTGGTATTTATATACACTGTTCAGCTCAGTTCAGTTTCTCAGTCATGTCCGTCTCTTTGTGACCCCGTGGACTGCAGCACGCCAGGTTTCCCTGTCCATCACCAACTCCCGGAGCTTGCTCAAACCAATGTCCATTGAGTTGGTAATGCCATCCAACCCTCTCACCCTCTGTCATCCCCTTCTCCTTCAGCCTTCAATCTTGCCCAACATCAGAGTCTTTTCTGATGAGTCAGTTCTTTGCATCAGGCAGCCAAAGTATTGGCGTTTCAGCTTCAGCATCAGTCCTTCCAGTGAATATTCAGGACTGATTTTCTTTAGGATGGACTGGTTAGATCTCCTTGCAGTCCAAGGGACTCTCAAGAGTCTTTTCCAACACCACAGTTCAAAAGCATCAATTCTTTGGTGCTCAGCTTTCTTTATGGTCCAAATCTCATATCCATACATAACTACACTGTACTGTTCCATGATTTAGAGGGATAAGCTAATTAATTTACTTTTTAAAAAATATTCATTTATTTGGCTAGGTCAGGTTTTAGTTACAGCATATAAACTCTTATGTGTGGCATGTGGCATCTAGTTCCCTGACCAGGGATTGAACTAAGGGACCCTGTACAGGGAGCTTGGAGTCTTAGCCACTGGACCACCAGGTAAGTCCTGGGACAAACTAATTTAGATGCATACATTTTGGTAGAGTATAATCATTTATTTTCAGCACCATTCTTTATGAGGAGATTGGGCTTCCCCAGTGGCTCAGTGGTAAAGAATCCACTTGCAATGCAGGAGACACAGGTTTGATCCATGGGTTGCAAAGATCCCCTGGAGGTGGTCATTGCAACCCACTTCAGTATTCTTTCCTGGAGAATTCCATGGATAGAGGGGTCTGGCGGGCTACATTCCACAGGGTCGCATGGAGTAGGACACAACTAAAGCAACTTAGTACACACACATAGACATACACCTACATTCATCCAGCCTTCCTTGGCTAACCAACTCCATTGCCTAGTATACTGGTAATGTTAATTTGCAATCAGTCAGGTAAGGGGCAAGTGGAATTATTAAATTGTATGGTTGTTCAAATACATTATTCTTTTCTAATAATACTGTAAAACCTTGTTTTCCAAGGTGATGCCAGAGCTGAGAAGGAAACACAAGGGCTTAGATAACAATCAAAATGTCTTTGGTTCCTGAGCCTCTCAAAGTAATGCTGCTTGGACTACAAGTTCCCAAGATTCTCTGCTTCTTTTTAAAAAAAAAATTATTTGGATGTGCCAGGTCTTGGTTGCAGCATGTGGGATCTAGTTCCCTGACCAGGGATCGAACCTAGGCCCCCTGTTTTGGGAGCACAGAGTCTTATCCATTAGGCCACCAGGGAAGTTCAAATCCTCTCCTTCTTAATGGTTCTCAAATAACTCACAAATACTCCACAGTGATTGTTGGAGCTTTTTCTCTGTTGTTACTCCAACCTTGTTCTCCTTTGGAGTCACACAGTCCAACTTTGAATCCCTACCCTAACACAAATAACTCTAACCTGGGTAAATCATTTTCTCTCTTTGAACCTTATTTTCTGTATCTCCAATGATACCTTTTTCCTCCTCTCAAATGTTAGGTTTAATTAGATGTTCCTGGCACATAGAAAGCACTTAAAAAATAGTTGGAAGCATGAATTCTATAGTCATCATCCTGGTTTGAATCCTGAGTAGTTGTTTGTGATCTTGACACGTCACTTATCCTCTAAATTTTAGTTTCCTTATCTGTAAACAGTAGATATCAATGGTACCTCTTTCACAGGGTGGGTGTGAGGATTAAGATGAAACCTTCAGGGACTTCCCTGGTGGTCCAGGGGCTAAGATTCCATGCACCCAATGCAGGGGACTCAGGTTCAATCCCTGGTCAGGGAGCTAGATTCCACATGCTGTGACTAAGAGTTCACACGCAGCAACTAAATGCCACATGCCTCAATGAAGACTGAAGAACCCGCATGCCGCAATTAAGACCTGGTGATGGTTTAGTCACTAAGTCAAGTCCGACTCTTTGCGACCCCATGGACTGCAGTCATGGACTCCTTTGTCCATGGGATTCTCCAGGCAACAATACTGGAGTGGGTTGCCATTTCCTTCTCCAGGGGAACTTCCCAGCCCAGGAATCGAACCCAGGTCTCCTGCATTGCAGGCAGATTCTTTACCAACTGAGCTACAAGGGAAGCTCCTTCCTACTAAGACCTGCTGTAGCCAAATAAATAAATTAGACAAAAAGATGAAAACTGCATGGGAAGCACTTAGCATCATGTCTGGGATTCAGCAGCCCTCGTATAAACATAAGCCACTATCATCACCATCATTACTTTTATTATCATTACTATTATCCATAAGCCTGTGAGAGAGCCCAGTGCTGCCACTACAGGGGTTGTTGGCACTTCCATCATTGCTCCTGTGCTCTTTCAGTATTCATAGGGGTGTCTGAGATGGGAGAATTGTTTCTCCTCAGGCATATTCAATGGCTTAGGCATCACCGACTCGATGGACATGAGTTTGAGCAAGCTCTGGGAATTGGTGATGGACAAGGAAGACTGGCGTGCTGCAGTCCATGGGGTCACAGAGTCGGACACGACTGAGCAATTGAACTGAACTGAAAAAGTGGGCTTCTGCTGCTCATAGTTGGTCCTAGGATCAATGGCATCAACAGCTCCTGGGATCTAGATAGCAATGCACCCCTGGTCCTACCCCCCACATGGTGAGTTAGAATCTGCATTCTAACTGGATCCTCAGGGGACTCACACACAATTACATGGGAGAAAGGCCCACCAGTTTTGAGCTATTTTAGGGTTCTGGTTTTTTGAGAGCTACAACATCCTGTTGGGTTTCAAGACATATTCTCTAACTCTACACATTAATCCATCCACCTCAGCTTCCTTAGGTGTCAGAATGGAATTTCCATGTTGTCTGCCTTCTTGGCTCCTATCTGCTACCCACTTCTGTTCTCCAGATTGTTTCAGCTTCTCTTCATCTTGATTCCAGTGTCTTGCCTAATATATCCCTACAGTGGGATGAGATTTCTAATACATAAATCAAATTTAGGTTCCCCACTTATTCACCAAGCATTTTTAATGTTTTAAGTCTGAGAACAATTCCACTGCTTTGTTTAAACAAACACACACAAAGTCCTGAAATTAATAAATTGTTGTAGAAAAATCTCATATTTTACCTTTAAAAATATTTTTAATGTACTTTCAGATATTACAATCTACTCAGTCATGCTTTATTAATACTTGCACTATTAATAGGGGAATAAATACTTTGTGTTGTTATTCCCCAAAACAGTCTTCCACAATTTGAGTCACTTAAATATCTATTAAGTCTAAATGCATTACTACTTTTGAAATGTGTTTTTTGACTATACATCTCATAATGATTTTTCAGTGCATATGTATATAATAATGTAGCTAAATTGGAAGGTTAGATAAAATGGTGTAATACCTAAGCCATGTTTATTCAAGGGAGCTACATAAAAAAGATTTATTTTTGCATATGTTCATCAGAGAGCCAGTAAGGCTATTTTCCCTACCTTTTCCACCCCTGTCAAGTATATTCATTGGAGATAAAAGATAATGCATTAGAAGAGATCACTTATATTTGTTTTAATAAAGTAGAATAGAGACAAACCCCATTATATTTCACTAGCTGCAGAATCTTATCTTGAAAGGTTGCCTGAAGCTCAATGACAATTTCAAGGACATTCTGCTACCAAGGCCTGGAAATCTCAAGCTTATGGAATTGTTAACATTATCCCATGTGTATGTATCTGCATTATAATCACACTGACCTCTCAGGTAGAGATGGAAGACCCAAACATAATGAAAAAGATTTTCTGTGTTCTATACACCAAGGCAAAATAGAGTATATTGAAATGCCAATGTCAAACCAATAATCTGAAAGAGAAAATGAATAAATTTGTAGAGCAAAATGTATACCTTTTCCTCTGATGCTGGATTTCAGAGATGAATAAACAGGGTGGGGATGAGAAAGGAGGAGGGAGCACACAGCTTCTCCCCTACCCTCCTAGCCTCAGTTAAAGTAGCTGGGGGTTGATGGAGTGGGAGGAGATGGGAATGGACAAGGAAGGCTTCCATTCTCTGAGTTATTAATGTCCTCAAGGACTAAACAGGCATACCTGTAAGTCTGAGATGATTTCTGATTTATTTTTTAACCTAGAATCCATAGGTAACGTGTGGTAAAATCTACTTTACAAACTGAAATGTTCAGAGTCAAAGTGATAAGAATAAAAGAAAAATGCCAGAATTCTGAAGGTCAGTTGCAATAAATTTAAAGAAGTCTTACTCAGAATGTTCTCGAGATGTTCTAATCTGTTCACGTGTTCAAGCTAAGCAGAGGCTAATTCTGGGTCTAGCACCTAAAACTAGTCACTGGCTCTATTCCTTACAGGCTGGTATAGGTGATGAAGGATTTCATTTTGTCTCATCCTCTTTTTCTCTACCTGAATAAATCATTTTCTGCCTAAATTCTAACCATCTCTGCATATTCTATCAACATTTGTGTTCACGATCTCTATATTTAGTACTTTGGCTACTGTCTTCTAACTCCTTAAATCATTCAAAATATTTTGCTAAGTAACAATTCCTAAAGTGCTCTACCACTAGATTTATTACATGTGAAAAATATATGTATTTTAAATATGCTTCCCCTCTTTTACCTAATGAATCAGTTACTGTGGTAAAGAATTCACCTGCTAATGCAAGAGATGTAAGAGATGAGGGTTCAATCCCTGGGTTGGAAAGATCCCCTGGAGGAGGAAATGGCAACCCACTCCAGTATTCTTGCCTGGAGAATCCCATGGACAGAGAAGCCTGGCGGACTATAATCCATGGGGTCACAAAGAAGTGGACACGACTAAGTAACTGAGAACACCACAAAGCCAAAATTTCACCCAAGACAAGTCTATGTCTTTCAATGATACCTCTGCCAATTCAGGTTAATTCAAGAAATTTATCTTGAGATATGCTATGCATCATGCTTTTTGTGAATAAAGATATAAATGGTATGTCCCCACCTTGAAGATGACCATGGTCTCTAACCTTCTCTGATTACTGAAAAAAGAAAATTAATCACGATAGATAAGTGAGTCAAACACAATATTCTAACAAAACTTTCAAGATCTTCTAAGGCCAAGAAAATTACAAGCCTAAGGGAAATTAATCAATATATATACAAGAAAATTAACAAATAAAACTTTGCTATGTTTCACATTTGGTGAGATTTTAAAGACTGGGAAAATAGAAATCAAGTGTTTTGTTATCTTTGTATACCCCACAGAATCTGGTACAAAGCTGGTCACATAGTAAGTAGTTGACAAAAATTCTAAATGAGAAGAATGATCATGGAGTTGCAGAAGGAAAGAGGACTAACTGGAAGCATTTTCTGCCAGCAAATAACAACATTCTCTAAACCTTACAGAAGGAAAATGGTGAGCCTGGCAGGTGGGACAAAAGGATGGCCAAATAGGCAGGCGTGTGGCCAGCCAGTGGAGAAATTTCAGGATTTTCAGACACTGAAAATGTCCGAGTAGATAAAATTGTTTGGCTTCCATTTTCCTGGGGGTCATTTAAGCTTATCATAAAATCTGTTTATGTGACCATACATCTCCTTTACACTATTGGCTTTTCTATCTAAACTTTGTATTTGCTTTAAAAAAGTTGAAACTATTAAATGGATAAGAGATAAAGCTATTAGGAGTCAACTAGGAAAAATATGGCCTCCTTTTTTCAAAAATTTTTATTGGAGTATAATTGCTTTACAATGTTGTGTTAGTTTCTGCTGTACAGCAAAGTGAATCAGCTGTACATATACATATATCCCCTCTCTTGGGGATTACCAAACATGGTCTATCTCTGGAAGGATAAGTGAAATTAAATAGATCTTCTTTCTACCTAGAGAAAAATGTCTCCTCTTCTACCCAACCCTGATTTAGGTGTAACTAGATTCTTCTTGGGATAAACATTTCAGACCCCAACTCACTATGAGCAAGATTCAAAGTTTATAAGAGATGCTGTAAATGAATCACCAAAAAGTTAACAACAACTTATCACTCCTGAGACAAAGTTCTCATGTATATGACCTGAACACTGGAGCAAAAATCTCCTTTCCTGTAGTACAAATTGGCACCAGAATGCTGAAAGGCAAAGCTACCAACACCCCTCTAGACTGTTCTCAGAAGGACTTACTGGTGATGATGCTAATTCTTCCTGCTTATAAACATTGCATTTTTAATAACTAACAGTTTTAAAAATTACTCAGGATATATGAAGGCCATTCTGAGGATGTCCAGCCCTCTTTTCCTTACCTCTCACCATTACCAATTCTCATTTGCATTACCAATTCTCATTTGCTTAGCAGAGTTAAGTTCAGAGGAGCATCTCCACTCAGGGCTATCTTTAACTTCTGAAAAAGGTGGTATAAGCAGAGGCACTATTTCCCACAAAGTGGACTTATACCATTCCTCTAGACCAGGGTTCAGCCAAACCTGACCCATCATCTGGTTGCTTTCTTTTTTTTTTTTTTGGTAAATAAAGCTTTATCAGAACACAAGGGTGTACAGTCTATGGCTGCTTTCATGTTACCATATCAGAGCTGAGTAGCTGTAAGAATACCCAGGTGGTGCTAGTGGTAAAGAACCTGCCTGTCAATGAAGGAGAAATAAGAGATGCAGAGTCCATCCCTGGGTTGGAAAGACCCCCTGGAGGAGGGCAGGGCAACCCAACTCCAGTATTCTTGCCTGAAAAATTTCAGGGACAGAGGAGCCTGGAGGGCTACAGTTCATGGGGTCACAAAGAGTTAGACATGACTGAAGTGACTTAGCACACAGCACATATGGACCTCAAAGGTGGAAATAATTGCCATCTGATCCTTTACAGAAAGTCTTCTAGCCCTGCTATAGATATAAAAATACCCTACCACTGTTATATCTGGCAGTTACCTTAGAAAAGGCGGGTCCACCTTCATGAAAGAATATATACAAATAGCCAAAAAGGAAAGATTCAGATCATTATTCAGTAGAGAAATGCCAACTAAAGCCACAGTAATACACCACTTCATACCCATTAGAATGGTTGAAATTAAGAAGACTGACCATACCAAGTGTTGGTAGGGACGTGAGAGAACTGGACTCTCATATACTACTGCTGGGTATATACATTGGTACCTGACCTGCCTCCTGAGAAATGTGTATGCACATCAAGAAGCAACAGTTAGAACTAGACATGGAACAACAGATTAGTTCCATATCTGGAAGGGAGTATGTCAAGCCTGTATATTCTCACCCTGCTTATTTAACTTATATTCTGAGTACATCATGAGAAATGCTGGACTGGATGAAGCACAAGCTGGAATCAAGATTGCCGGGAGAACTTTCAATAACCTCAGATATGCAGATGACACCACACTTACGGCAGAAAGCAAAGAAGAACTAAAGAGCCTCTTGATGAAAGTGAAAGAGGAGAGTGAAAAAGTTGGCTTAAAACTCAACATTCAGAAAACTAAGATCATGGCATCTGGTCTCATCATTTCATGGCAAATAGATGGGGAAACAATGGAAACAGAGAGAGACTTTATTTTGGGGGGCTCCAAAATCACTGCAGATGGTGACTGCAGCCATGAAATTAAAGTTATGACCAACATAGACAGCACATTAAAGAGCAGAGACATTAATTTGCCTTCAAAGGTCCCTCTAGTCAAAGCTATGGTTTTTCCAGTAGTCATGTATGGATGTGAGAGTTGGACTACAAAGAAAGCTGAATGCCAAAGAATTGATGCTTTTGAACTGTGGTGTTAGAAAAGACTCTTGAGAGTCCCTTCGACAGCAAGGAGATCCAACCAGTCCATCCTAAAGGAAATCAGTCCTGAATATTCATTGGAAGGACTGATGCTGAAGCTGAAACTCCAATACTTTGGCCACATGATGCAAAGAACTGACTCATTGGAAAAGACTCTGATGCTGGGAAAGATTGAAGGTGGAAGGAGAAGGGGACGACAGAGGATGAGATGGTAGGATGGCATCACTGACTCAATGGACATGAGTTTGAGTAAGCTCCAGGAGTTGGTGATGGACAGGGAAGCCTGGCGTGCTGCGGTCCATGGGATCACAAAGAGTTGGACACGACTGAGCAACTGAACTGAACTGAACAACTACTTTGGAAATTAGTTTGGCGTTTTCTTATAAAGTTAAACATAACTTTCTCTATGACTCAAAAATTCAACTTCTAAGTATTTACACAAGAGAAATGAAAACATACATCCACAAAAATATTCGGACCTGAATGTTCATAGTAGCTTTACACACAATAGCCAAAAACGAAACAATGTAAATGCCCATTAAGTGATGAATGGATAAACAAGTTTCAGTACATCCATACAATGGAATACTATTCAGCAATAAAATGGAATAAACTATTGAGGGAATTCCCGGGCAGACAAGTGGTTAAGATTTGGCACTTTCACTGCAGGGCCTGGTTCAATCCCTGGTTGGGGAAGATCCCGCAGGTCACATGGTCTCCCCCCAAAAAAGGAATGTACGATAATATACACAGAAATACGTGAAGATCTCAAAAACATAATGCTGGCCTGAAGTGAGATTTGAATGGGAAAGAGAACAAAGGAACTTTTGGGGGCAGGTGTAGAAATCTCCTGTATTTTGTGGGGATGGTTACATAAATGCTTAAATCTGTCAAAACTCATCACCATGTAAACAAAGTTGGTGTAATTTATTTTACATAAATTATATCATGATAAAACAGATTTTTAAAAAAATTACTGTTATATTAACTTTCATGAGCCAGATCATCCATCTTAAATTTACCAAATTATTTTTCTTCTCTCAGCCTCCTCTAACAGTTCTCCATTATACTCCCATCTCATATTTCATAGCTACACAATATTATATATCTTCTAAATGTACTATTTTTTAATATTCCTGTCAGATTTGTAACAGTTCCACAGCTCCTTGTGATCTGATAGTCACTCAGGCATGTCCTGACTCTTTGTGGTCATTTCCATGGGAATTGTCTTTAGGCAAACAATAGTGGAATGGGTTGTCATTCCCTTCTCCAGGGATCAAACAAGGGTCTCCTGCATTGCAAGCAGATTCTTTACGGTCTAAGCCACCAGGGAAGCCCATAGCTCCTTAGAAGTCATCAAATCCAACTATTCAATCTGAGATGCTCTCCTAATGAGGAACAGGTCATGTTTATCATTTGGTTAATCTAGACTCGGCCTGCCACTGGTTTCCAGCCACTGGTTCCAATTCTGCCTTTTGGAGCCATATTCAAAAAGCTGAATTACTTTTCTACCCAATAATCATTCCAACATGTGACACATATACACAAAATTTATCACATTTTTGCTCAGTCCTTACTATCTTCAAGCTGAACATCCCCTAAATCATTTCTTCTGAAAAAAACTCTAACTCTCCAATGCAAAATTTGAGTTTGAGTTCTTTTGTTTTGTTTGTTGTTGCTGCTATCGTTTTTCAAAATATAAATTTTCTTTCTTTCTTATATGGAAGAGAACCAAAGGTCTACTTTCAGAGCTGTTACGAAGGTTCCTTGGTCATATGGAGTTTTTTGTTTGTTTGTTTGGTCTTTGATTTTTATTTTTATTTTTTTTGACAGCACAGCATGTGCAATCTTAGTTCTCCAACCAGGGATAGAACTTGCACCTCCTACAGTAGAAGCACAGAGTCTTAACTACTAGAACTGCCAGGGAAGTCCCTCATTTTTATGTTTCTGATTCACCATCTTGGCAGATGCCTCCAACACGAGTTGAGTTCTTGATATGCTTGCGGTGCTAAAGTTTGAGTTCACAGTCCTTAATTATGCAACCAAGTGGGATTATTCTGTTAGTGCAGAGGGTAAAACTGTAACTATTAGGTAATGGCTCAACTGATAAAGAATCCACCTGCAATTTGGGAGACCTGGGTTCAATCCCTGGGTTGGGAAGATCCCTTGGAGAAGGGAAAGGCTACCCATTCCAGTATTCTGGCCTGGAGAATTCCTTGGGGGTCACAAAGAGTTGGACATGACTGAGTGACTTTCACTTTCACTTTGGGGGCTTCCTGGGTAACTCAAATGGTAAAAATTTACAGGTAAAACTATTTTTTGTTTAATAGGAGAGAAAATTTATTTTCTAACAATTAAAACTGTTCCCAAATGTAATGTCTGAGCAGAGATTAGATCATCAGTCAAAATAAGGAGACAGAAATGTGTATTTAATAGAAGTTGGACAAGGAAACTTTAAAAATATACTCTCCAGCACTCTGATTCTATACCCAGCAAGGGCCCCCATGCTGATGAGACAAGAAACTGGTAAGTGTCTAAAAGAGACAAAAATTACAAGAAAACAGAATGTGATTGACTGGGTCTGTCTTTGGCCTGGTTTGGGCCCTTGAATAAGATTAAACAAATATAGAATAGAATAGGATGAAGAAGCATACCACAGTCAAGAGAGAAAATCATTCCTCACACATTTTCCCTAAGGCCAGAACTGTATAGTCCCATCAGACACTAGATGACATGCTTTCTTCTACCCGGGTAGTTAAACAATGCCCAAACTACCACATGAAATAAAGAACGATGTCCAAGAGTGTTTTGGCCAGAATATCACTCTCAACAAGTAGACCCACAATAAATCGTGTGTTCTAGAAAACAAACACAAGGGCAGCTATTCAAAACATCTCTCAGTCCTGCACTAAGTCACCCCAACAAAAACCTAAAACAATGCAACTGGTGCATTTGCAGAGTTTACACTGTTACCCACAGATTAAGGATGCAGAATTTCAATCTGCTTTGTAATTTCCTCCTTCCCTCATTGAAATGATCTTACCCTAGGATCTCTCTAGGTTGTGGGCTTTGCAAAAACTGCTTTTGCTTGCAATTGGTAGGATTTTTCCCTTTTTTTCAAAGAAAAAAATGCATTAAAGATTTTGTTCTTTATAGTTTCCCAAACAACATGAGCTCAGCAAACAGATTTCATTTTAAAAGTAACTTATCAACATTGACAGCGTCCTCTTAAGAACAGCTGTTGCCTCATAGACTGCAGTGTGAACATATCCCTGAATTTAGAAACAATTCTGCTTAGAAGGAATACTGCATCATTTAGCACCCTCCCCTTAATTACCAAAGACATTTGCATGAAAGCCCCATCTTTGTTTGGCAACTTCACCTTATTATTTTTTCTAGGATTGAAAATTTCAGTCCTGAAAGGTGTCATTCTGTAATGATGAGTTTCGCTTGCAAAAGAAGAGCCATCTCCTCATGGCCTGCCTCAGTCTAAAGGCCTGTTTTTGACTTTTAGAATTGCTCTTTTCTTTCTCTTATGGTGTTGGCTGCCTGTCAAAGTGAGTTCTTTTGCAATCTTAATTGTGAGCTGCAAGGTCATATGAGTCTTGGCTCTGTCAGTAGAAAATGAATTTATAAAGAAAGATACTATTCTTCATTCTTTTAATGTTCAAGATGCTGAGGAGGATTTGCATAATATGTGTTTTGCAATTTTTGTAAAATGCCATGCCATACTTTTACAACTGACATTAGTCTTAGGGTACTGGGTACATAAGCCTATGTATCATAATGTGTGACTAGAAATAGGTTGGTGAGAGAGTTAGAGGAAAGCAAAATAAAAGAAAATATTGATGCAATAAACACTAAAATCCTCTCACTGTTCTTTCGCAGTAATCGTTTATAATATAGAATGGTTTCTGTAAACTCTTTGTCTTCTATATGTGTCTCCAAAGAAATTTCTACTAATCTTCTAGAGTTCACTGTTCAGTAGAGCTAAGTTAATATTCACAAATGATTGGTTCAAAGCCTCACAAGTGTTATCATTTAATTTATTAATGGACTGTATGTACACACAAGAACTACACAAGCATCTTTTTTAACCTTTCGTTTTATCATGAAGTATTTTAGGAGTTCAATATTGTTCAAAGTGAAATAGAAATAATTAAAGACATAATTAAGACAGGTATGAAGGATTCTTAAGGTCTCAGTGCGTTAAATGCACTTATCTCCTGCTAACAGGAACCCAATAGCTTTTTCAGGAATAGCCATAAGTAGAGAAGTAAAATGGAAGTCAAAGAAGAGGGAGATGAAGGTAACAGGAAGGAGAGGCTTTGGGTGCCTCAGACCACTTACTTTTCCATCTGCTTGGAGTCAACCCTGAGTCACAGTATTTCTGATGATGTATCAATATTGATAAGGGATTCATGTGGCAGAAAATGAGGAATATGGTTCTTCACAAGACAGTTCATTTTTGTGATCACTTACAGTTATCACGATTACTTGCAGTACTTTGTTTTAAGCAGGCAACTTGGCATAGTTTATGCAAAAACACAACTGCCCTGAAAATGGATGATAGATCTACAGGGTGGCATCATGAAGGATTCTTCCTTTCCTCTTTTGTGCTTCTCTGTGCCTTTTGGAAATTATAAAAGGAATATCGAACCATTCAGGATGGGGAGGATGATGCTGCAGTAACAAAAACCCTCTCAAGCCTCTAGTGACCATTACAGAGTTTGCACCACACTTATCAGTCACTGAGAAACTAGGCGAATGGAAGCAACATTTGCAAAAGTGCTTCTACAACTAGAGTAGCAACTGGAGGGAAACACAAGTCTTGAGATAGCTCGTAAAGTACCCTTTGGAAGTGACACATATATTCCACTCCCATCTCATAGGCCAAAGCAAGTCACGTGGTCACAACCTCAAAAGAAAAAACCATGTACAATCCTACCATCTACCCAGAGAGCCAGAATACTTGCTAAAAGGCATTAATATTTGCTAAAAACACTTATTACTCACTAATTATATTTGGTAACTATGCTTGTGTTTTTAAGAAAACACATATATTTGTAATATCTTTATAAAATGGAGACAATATTATACACATTATTTTATCATCTGATTTTTCTTTTGGCGTATCATAAACACTGGTTAAGTATTCTATTACACATTATTAAATCCTATGAATGTTGTATATTTTATTTAAACAGTTCTCTCCTTTGGAATTTTAGCACTTTCTAATTGGGTTGAAAAGAAAACTAGAAGAATAGTGAATTGGAAGACCTGAAAGAAAATCCATGTAGGAGAGGAGGGACTTAAACATAAGGCTAAAGTCTCCAAAAGGAGGTCAGGAGGGAGCAAACCAGGTCTGGGAAGAGGAAGTAGTCACATGAAAGCTTTTAATGGAGCCTTAGGTGGTGGATTTCACACATGTAGATTCAAGCTAGGAAGTTAACAGAGAAGGAACTTGAAAGGACTTCATATGGAGCCCAAACAACACTAGCAAAAGGACTGATTATAATTTAGGTTGAGGATATGCCACACTGGAAATACATCTAAAGTTGGAGGCTAGCTACATTTACCCAGATTATGGCTAAAAGTCTTAATTTAATATCTATTCAGATCTAACCCCTTAAGTAGCAGTCAGGCAATCAGGGCAAATACTGGCTTGGAATCACCCAATTAAGGCAAAGTACAACCTGTTGTTATTGTTGTTCAGTAGCTAAGTCATGTCCCACTCTTGGCAACCCTATGGACTGCAGCACACTAGGCTTCTCTGTCCTTGGATGAAATATTATTGAATTAGCTTGTCACTTCCTGTAACATTCTCCACAGATGGGAAACTAAATTATAGTATGTTGACAAGAGATTCACAACAAACAATTTTTAAAGTTTCAGATAAACAGCCAGAAATAGTTCCAAACACTGATGGGAAATGAAATAATTGTTATTCATTATATTTTTTCATTTGGAACACAAAGCCATTGCCCTTGTGGCTTTCTCCCAATCATTAGCCCTTCTGATGTTTTCCATTTTCCTCCTTCAGTGGACAAGAGGATCACAATTTGCATTTCAAAAGAAACAATGGGTAAATACTCCATAGTCAATCACCCATCTGTCTTTGTTCACATCACTCTAAGTAAACCCCCAATCTGGATGAAACGGAACATTTGCTGTCTCTGAGCCTGCACCGGGTCAGCTGGGTGCTGCTGGTGAAGGTCACACAATGGAGCACCCTGTACCACAACTTGAGTTGGAACCTCCACAGTTACCACAAATCGTCTCATGTTTCTCAGCCTAACTCCCACTCCCAGTTTAGACTTTTCAAACCTCTCCTCTTCCCATCTCTGATTCTCACTGCTCTTCCAGTTCTAAAAGATGGCCATGCTTAATCATTCACATAAAATGCTGAAGTTGTCAACCAACCTGAATGGAGCAACCTACCATAAATGTACACCTCTACCCCTTCCTCCTGCTTCAAAAGAGAACGTCAGCCATGCCACCTTCATCTGATACATCACTCCCTCCCTCATTTTCAGGAACCTCATCCCCAGAGGCTATCCTCCTCTCTACACTCATTTCTTCCTCTTAACAAGATCTTTATCATTAGGAGTTAAACATGCACCTACACTATCCACTTTTTACAAAGCAGTGTTTCACATACATATAATTATTCACGATTAACCCAACTTGTAACAAAGAAGAACAAAAGATAATTCTGTGTTGATCTGTTTCTTTCACTTTAACCTTTGCTTTGGTTCTGTCTAGAGCTATAAATCATACATAATGGCCTGCCTCGGGGAACTCTGTCCCTCTGCCTAAATGGTAAAGTAAAGTGCCTTTAGTTGAATGGCATCACTGATTCAATGAACATGAACTTTGGCAAACTCCAGGAGATGGTGAGGGACAGAGAAGCCTGGCATGCTGCAGTCCATGGGGCCGCGAAGAATCATACTTGACTTGGCGACTGAATAACAACAACAACAAAAGTGCTTTTGTTCAGCTCACAGGGAGATATTCTGACCTTGGTCATTTGTGAATGGCTGCAAGAAAGAAGAAATTAACACATCCCCTCTCCAAAGCTGACCAACCCAGGAGACATTTTGTAAGACTTATGGCCTTTTTTCTTTACTTCCTCACCTCCTCCCTCTCTCTGCTCTATGAAAGAAACTAGTATCCAGATCCCAATTAGACGGTACTCTAGGACTCTAGTACACCATCTTCTTGGACACCTAGCTTTCTGAATAAAGTAACTATTCCTTGCCTGATCACCTCCTCTCCTAATTATTTGCCATCATGCAATGAGCAGATTGAGCTTGAACTTGGTAACAATCTTTTTCCAATGACACTTTATTTTTTAATGAGGGTGTATTGTGTAGTTCTGGGATCTTTAATTTTGCTAAGAAATTTTTCTAAGAACTAACGGCATTTCGGGGCTTCCTTGGTGGCTCAGACAGTAAAGAATCTGCCTGTAATATAGGAGACCTGGGTTTGATCCCTGGGCTGGGAAGATCTCCTGGAAAAGGAAATGGCAACCCACTCCAGTATTCTTGCCTGGAAAATCCCATGGGCAGAGGAGCCTGGTGGGCTACAGTGCATAGGCCTGCAAAGAGTCAGACGCAACTGAGTGACTAACATACACAATGACATTTCATCCCCAGCACTTCAGCCTTTGGCATGCCTGACAACTGTATTAAAAATGGCTGGAGGTATGCAAGCTTGGAGATATTATCAGGTAGCTGACCTCAAATTCTCCATATATGAAAAGAAGAGAGGGTGGTGGCATCTGACAAGAAGCAAGATCTAGCAATGCAGAGAAACACTGGGTGCAAGGTCAAAGAGAGAGAACTTTGAAAAGAGACAGAAGACTTCCCTGGGGAGCGCTTCCCTGAGAGAGTGAAAAAAGCTGAGATGGAAAGGAGTTAACTCTGGAAAGAAGAAAGAAAAGAATGTCCCAGTCAGAGAGAATATCATATGCAAAATCCTTGGAGAGAAAAAAAGTGCCATGAGACTAGATTGCTGAGATTATGGGAGAAACAGGTGAAAACGGAGACTGGGAAGGAATGGAGAAAATATGCAACACAGGGCTTGCAGGCAAAGTTTAAAAAAGCAAATAACAAAATCTCCTGCCTTTATCCAAAAAGAGCTAAGAAATTATTAAAGAGTTTTGGGCAGAGAGATAAAGAGATGACAGATCCCATTTGCTACTGATGGGAAAATACATAGTTTCAATGTGAAGAACAAATTGGAGAGAAACAAATTGCCGTCTGGGAGGAAGAAAAGTGGATAGATTCAGAAGACACTGGGGAAGTACAGTAAGACTTGGTGAAGGATTGGCTATGGAGTTGATACAGGGAGATATAAAGTACAACTCTGGATTTCCGGCTTGCACAACTGAAGTTAAGGAGCTTTACAGATTTGAAAGGAAGAATGGAATTTGGGTTTGGTTGGACATTAGGTGTTTTTAGTGTCTTTGGGTCATCAACAAACACATGTTAAGTGTTAAGTTAGACAAAATAAAATTTTGTATTTCAGAGGGGGTTTCTAGGCTACAGTTAAGATTTGTAAGTCATTTGTGTTGAGGATAAACTTGAAGCCACAAGCTTACTAGTGGGATCATCAAGGGAGAGTATAGAGTGAGAGGTGGAAATGACTGAGATTTAAGCATTAAATAACTCTAACATTTAAAAGCAGGAAGGAAATGATGAACCAAAAAGAGAAAGAGAAGTGACTGAGGAGATGTGAAGAATAGAAGTTGAGAGAAGAGATAGTTTTGAGAAACAGTTAACATACAAGGCCAAGTAAAATGAGAACTGGAACATGTCAATTGGATTTAACAACCTGTTTTTAAGGAATGTTCTGTTCTCAGAAAACTAAAAAAAAAGATAATAAAAGCACTAATTACATTTTGTCTCTTGAACAGAGTCTTCTCACATATTGTTTATCTTCTTTAGTTGTATTCTTTTTCTTTAGATGGTCTGCTGGCATAAATCCATGAGCACGCTGATGAGGCAAAAGAATCACCATTTTCAGCACAATTCTGCTGTTGTCTCAACTAAGCTTATGACACCAAAGTATCTTGCCAATGTTAATAGCATTTTTTTCAAACTTTCTTCTCATTTTAAAATACTAGTAGCAAAACTGCAATGAAGAATATATTGAAATAACTGCTTAAAATAAAGAAGATGGTTTGATGCAAACTGCTGCCTAGTAAGCCAAGTCATTGTTCAATAGCTTGAAATGTTTATCAATTCATGTATAAAAGTATGAATTTATTAAGAATTATTGAAATACAGAGAGGTGGTCAATATCTAATACATAAAATGTACGTGGTTAAAAAGCCAAATATTTGAAAGTTGAAGTTTACTTGTATCCTATACAGGCTTCCCTGATAGCTCAGTTGGTAAATAATCCACCTGCAATGCAGGAGACCCAGGTTCAATTCCTCGGTTGGGAAGATCCACTGGAGAAGGGATAGGCTACCCACTCCAGTATGCTTGGGTTTCCCTTGTGGCTCAGCTGGTAAAGAATCCGCCTGCCATATAGGAGACCTGGGTTCGATCCCTGGGTTGGGAAGGTACCCTGGAGAAGGGAAAGGCTACCCACTCCAGTATTCTGGCCTAGAGAATCCCATGGACAGTATAGTCCATGGGGTCACAAAGAGTTGGACACAACTGAGCAACTTTCACTTTCACTTTGTATTCTATACATAAAATTCACTGAAATGTCTTCAAAGGGGAATTTAAAGAAAAAAGGAATTTAAAAATTTTCAATTCTAACTTTAATGTGAAACTTATTAGCATGCACTTTTGAAAATCACCCTCTTTTCTATACCACATCCTTTATTATTACAGACAAGAAAATAATATTCAGTGTATACATGGCTTAAGATACAACTTTAGTCACGTACAAAAACCATTAAGGTAGGTTTTGGATGTACTTTTCCATTTGGAGGAAATGGAAAAGACACAAATTCAGGGAAAGCACACTTTTACAATCCAAAACACAAATTTATTGATTGACATGGAAAAGTCTCATTAGCACTGAAGGAAATACTAGTACTGAAGGAGGGGAGATGCATATTTACAATGCATATTAATTAGGAGGTCATAATGGTATGCTTACAATTAATGGTAACCAAAAAGGATTATTCAATTAATTATGTTGGATAATTGATCAATAGTTTGGGAAGAAATTACATTGGATCCCTATATCCCACCTTATATAAAAATAAATTCCAGATCAATTAAACATTGTAAATAAAAACATATAACCATGATAAATTTTTAAGATGTAAAAAGTAAAATGTAGATGTAAGATGTAAAAAATGAAATCAAAAATAATTCTTTAAAACAGAAATAATGAACTGAGTGCTTTTATAAATACAAGTTAAAACAAGCATATGTTTGTTCATCTCATTGCCAGTTAACAAATTCAATAATGGTTAATGTCATCAAGTTTACAGGAGCAGGGGGGAATTTTCTTATATTTTAAAGTGAGTCCCATTCTTCTGAACATCAATTTTATAATATTTATCCAAAACCCTTAAATGTGCATACCCTTCTGGAAATACATGCTTGATAAATTTTATCAAGGAAATATTGGATAAATGAAGAAAGAAGACTGACCAAGGATGGTTATCAATAGTTTTTTATAATTGTTTAAAAAAAGAAAGAAAAAAAAGTGGGGGAGAGAATATAATTGATCAAAGTCATGGAATAGGATAAATGCTGATACATAATAACATCATGAAACCTTTAAAATGATCATGTAAGTCTGTCTTTATTGGCATCAAAATAAGATCATACTGTGACAGAGAAAAGGAGATTTTAAAAGAGCATGGCTAGTATGATCATATTTGTGAAAATGTGTGCATGCTTGTGAACATGTGTATTTTTATGGAAAAAAAATCTAGGGAAACAGCATAATTTTAACAGTTACTGTGTTGAGGTGGTCATTGTATGGATGATTTTAATGTTTTTCTTTATTTTCCTCCTCATAATTTGAATATTTTAAGAATGAGTTTGTGGTATTTCACCAAAAAAAGATTAAATAAAATTCCATTTTGAGACAAGCAACAAATAAGTTCTTTAGCCACTGTCCAAAAATGCAAGAAGAAACTACATAAAGTTTTCTCTGTAAAAGATTAACCTAACTTCCATCACCAGCTGTGGATCAGAGAAATACAGAGCTCCTAGTAAACCATCCTCCACCAAGGAATCAGTATAGAAGGACTGACTTAAAACCATACCACATAATCTAAAAAACAACCCAAACTCATAGAAAGAAATCAGATTTGTGGTTACCAGAGACAGAAGGGTAAGGGGAGGGAGAATTGGAGACAGGTAGTCAAAAGATACTAATTTCCAGTTACAAGATGAGTAAGTACTGGTTAACATGCAACATGATGACAAATTACACTGCTCTATGATATATTTGAAAGTTGCTAATATAGTAAATCCTAAAAGTTGGCATCACAAGGAAAAAAATATTTTGATAACTATGTGAGAAGATGAATGCTAACTAAACTTATTGTGATAATCACTTCACAATATATGTATGACAAATCATATTGTGGTATACCTTAAACTTATACAGAGCTGTATGCCAATTATATCTCAATAAAACTTAAAGCATGAATGAATAAGAGCATACCATGGGCACTCAAGTGGACTGTACTAGCTGTCTACTGCTGTGTGAGCAATCACCCAAAAACAATTACTGGAAACAGCAAACATTTATTATCTCACATTTTCTTGGTGTCAGGAATTTAGGAGCATCTTAGCTGGGTGGTTCAAACTCAGAGCATCCTATGATGTCGTAGTCAAGGTGTCAGCCAGGGCTGCAGTCATTTCAAGGCTCAACTCGGAAAGAATCAGCTTCGGAGCTCATTCATGTGGCTATTGGCAAGGCCTGAGCAGTTCATCTCCCAAAGTGACTCACATGGGCCTTTCCATGGGGCCATCTCATGACATGAAAGCTGGCTCCCCTGAACTGGCAGGCCAAGGGAGAGTGAGAGATAGAACCCCATTTCAGAAGTAGCATCTCATCTCTTCTACTGTATTCTACTCATTAAGACTGAGTTAATCAATGCAGGTGACGCTCAAGGGTAGGAAAACCAGAAAGTGGGGATCTTTGAGAGCTATTTTAGGAACTGTCTTCCAACATGCACCAAAAGCAAAAGAAAAAAAGAAAAGAAAGTAAACTTAAAGTTTGTATAAGAATGTTCATAGCAGCTTTATATGGAATAGCCCCAAACTGGAAAACAATCCAAATATCAATAGGATATGGATTAAAAATTGTGATCTACCTATACAGCAGTATATGATTCAGTGATAAAAAGAAACAAACCTTTGATTTAGTCAATACCATGAATGAATCTCATGGATATTATACTGAGCAAAAGAAGCTGGACTAAAAAGATCATACTGTATAAGTCCTTTTATATGAAATTCTAAATAGGAGTAAGCAACCCATGGTGAAAAAAATTGGAAAAGTTGTTGCTTTGTGGAGGGAACATTAACTGAAAAGACCAATGAACAACATTTCGGGGTGGGGGATGGAAATTTCTACATCCTGATTAGGAGTATAAATTACACAGTTCCACACATTTGTCAAAACTCAGCAAATTATGCACTTAAGATCTGCACACCTCTTTGTATATAAGTCATACTTTAAAGTGTAAATAAATTTAAAGCGCAAATAAATATTAAACTCAAAAACAAAAAGAACAAAAACTGAATGTTTGTTGAATATTGGGATGAGTTTAAAAGGAAGAGTAAATTATCACCTCCTTTGAAGTCTTCCAAAAAGAAGTGAAAAATTCCAATCTGTCTGAAGTCAGTGTCGAGCATATCTACTGGGAAACAGCTGGATGAATAGCAATTTTTCAACACAGGGGGTTAAATTTGGTTCAAGTTAAGGGCAAAGTTGAGGATCAAGGGATTTCTCCCTGCCTACTGCCATGCTGAAAACAAGTCATTTTTGTGAAAAGAAATTTTGGCACAGGAGATGGGAGAAAAACAGCAGAAAGAGAGAGAAGAAGGTCACCAATTGAGTTGAGACTGAAGTCAAAAGATGAATGATATTCACTCCAAAGTCATTAAACGAATTAAAGATGGGGTCAGAGCTCCTATTCTGATGTTCTAACTCGGTCCCATTGCTCTGGGAATTTGTTTATCTTATTTAAAAATACCACTATAACTAAAGTATTGTTTTCACTTGAAACCTATAAAGGAAATCTGGATTTTTTTTTTACCTTGCTTTCCACACACTGAATCTAAACTCTTAATGATATGATTCCTTCTGGTTTCAAGAGTTTCATCCCCAAACCAACTTTAATAAAGAAGAAAAAGATTTGTCTAAACTAGGGGGAAAGTTTTAATTGAAACCACTCTCCAGAGTCTGCATAGACTGAAGTAATCAAGACCAGATTTTCTCTCCCATAAAGAAATCTGCAATGATACTGCAGCCTATCTGTTCAGTTGGTGCTGCTTAAGCCTTAAATATGCATTTGAATAAAACCACATATTTTTGTTTATCGAAAGCATCTTGTTTTAATTCCAATAATTTTCATTGTTTTTCCCAAGCAAAGAAGTGATATTCTGAGTATGATTCAGTCTCGCTAGAAATGTTCCTAATGGAGTTACCAATGCCTTCACAGCCATAAAAATAAAACCCTCTATTACAGGCTTCAGGGGAAGAAAACCACAATGCAATTAACATTCTCCAAAAACAGTAGCAATAATTGAATGACCAGCTTCTGCCCAAGTTTCAGTACCTTATTTCTCATGTCAGTAAATAAAACAGGGCCATAAACACTGTAGACAAGCTACACATATGTACACATGCATGCACACACACACACACACACACACACTTTTCTCTACACTTTGTCTGGAAAATCTGAAAAATGTGGATTTAAAAAAATATTGCTAAATTGAATCAGATAGTGTACCTTATTGAAGGTTTCCTCACTTCCAGTGTATCAAATAGTACTGACCATAGAGGATGGTTAGGAATGCAATCTGTCAAATGAAGGAGCCAGCCTGGATTGTTCCTACCATCCCTTATAGTTTGTACTTAACACATTTGTCCATAAACCACCAACAGCCTTAAAATGTCCCCACACCCAAAACAGTCTCATCGACAGTTTTCCCATTCCACATAGCTTTCCCCCTCTTCTTCTGCCATGCTAGTTGCCTTTCTATTTCCTTTAAATATGCTTTTTTTGGCCATACCCTGAGGCATCTTAAAAAGATTACAATACCAGACCACCTTACCTGCCTCCTGAGAAATCTGTATGTAGGTCAAGAAGCAACAGTTAAAATCAGACATGGAACAATGAACTGTTTGCAAATTGGGAAAGAAGTATGTCTATATATTGTCATCCTGCTTATTTAACTTATATGCAAAGTACATCATGTGAAATCCTGGGCTGGGTGAAGCACAGCTGGAATCAAGATTGTCTGGAGAAATACCAATAACCTCAGATATGCAGATGACAACACCCTTATGGCAGAAAGCAAAGAGGAACTAAAGAGCCTCTTGATGAAAGTAAAACAGAGGAGTGGAAAAGCTGGCATTGAAGCATGTAAATTATCATATGTGAAACGAATCGCCAGCCCAGGTTCAACACATGATACAGGGTGCTCGGGGCTGGTGCACCGGGATGACCCGGAGGGATGAGATGGGGAGGGAGGTGGGAGGGGGGTTCTGGAAGGGGAAAACATGTACACCAATGGTGGCTTCATGTCAATGTATGGCAAAACAAATACAATATTGTAAAGTTAAAAAATAGATAAATAAAGTAATTTAAAATAAAAAAAAAACCTCAACATTAAAAAAACTAAGATCATGGCATCCAGTCCCATCACTTCATGGTAAATAGATGGGGAAACAATGGAAACAGTGAGAGACTTTATTTTCTTGGGCTCCAAAATCACTGCAGATGGTGACTGCAGCCATGAAATTAAAAGATGCTTGCTCCTTGGAAGAAAAGCAATGACAAACCTAGACAGCATATTAAAAGGCAGAGACATTACTTTGCTGACAAAGATCTGTATACTCAAAGCTATGGTTTTCCATAAAAAGACACTTTCCATAAAAGACTCTTGGTAGAAAATCTATGACCAACCTAGACAGCATATTAAAAAGCAGAGACATTACTTTGCCAACAAAGGTCCATCTAGTCAAAGCTATGGTTTTTCCAGTAGTCATGTATGGATGTGAGAGTTGGACTATAAAGAAAGCTGAGCACCGAAGAACTGATGCTTTTGAACTGTGGTGTTGGAGAAGACTCTTGAGAGTCCCTTGGACTGCAAAGAGATCCAATCAGTCCATCCTAAAGGAAATCAGTCCTGAATATTCATTGGAAGGATTAATGCTGAAGCTGAAGCTCCAATACTTTGACCACCTAATGCGAAGAACTGACTCACTGGAAAAGACCCTGTTGCTGGGAAAGATTTAAGGCAGGAGGAGAAGGGGACGACAGAGGACAAGATGGTAGGATGGCATCACCAACTCAATGGACACAAGTTAGAGCAAGCTCTGGGAGATGGTGAAGGACAGGGAAGCCTGGCATGCTGCAGTCCATGGGGTCGCAAAGAGTCAGACACAACTGAGCAACTGAACAACAATGAGGCATGTGGGATATTAGTTCCCCCCTCCCCAGGAATTGAACTCATGCCCCTGCACTGGAAGGCAGAGTCTTAACCACTGAACTACTGAGGATTTCCTTCCTCTAAATATTAATATCTTAATTAAGCAAATCCAGGTGAGGTTTTATACTAAAGATCAATATATTTTACACAGAGTACAGAACTATTGGACTAAACCAAGATTATAATATGATTAACTGGCAATGAAAGGCTTATTCATTCTGCCTTTTTACCTCTTTTCTCCCATGTGTCTCATTTTATTTTGTCTACCAGCTTTGACAATGGACAAATACTTTTTAGAGTTCAAAGGAAAAGTCCAGTCTGAATAATATCAAAAATACCAAGTGCACCTCCATATACACACACCCAAGCATGCACACGTGGAAAATTTTCACTGACCTAGAAAGAAAGAAAAATATTCTGCAAAGTCTGTTTCCTATTAATTGGACTTAGTATTATTATAGGAAAAAATAAGCATAGAGGACTTTGAATTCTCACTCACAATCAAGGGTGCTATAATGAATATTTCAACAGGCCTACATTTGGAAGTTTTAATTAAAATCAGTAGTGCTATTGATATTGTAATGTCTTAGAGTAAGGCTCAGGCAAGTAATCACCTGCCTCCCAAGTGAATGGCAATACACATGCAATTAATTATAGAAGACTTTCCTGCTGGAACCACCCTGGGATCGCCAAGATTTAGAGCAAGTGTTCACACGTTTAACTACAGGAGGCAACTCTGCTGGTGATGGAATGAGTAGCAACTTAACCCAGATTCAGCGTCTCTCCTTATTAGGCCCAGTGCCTGAAAGCCTGCCATCAACTCTGCTCATCTTCTCTGGCACCACAAATAATCCTCCTGTTTCCTGTGGTCAAGGCTTTTCTATTGCAGAAGTTTACCAATAGATGTTGGTAAAGCCATTTGGGGAGATCACCTTACTTTTGAAGATGTGCCCTCCCCCATCTTCTTGTCTTATGAGGGTTTCAATAGAGCCAAGTATTGTTACTGTCTCTTCCATGAGACATCACTCTTAAGTTCTCACTCTCAAGATCTTTTCAGGCTCCCTTTTTCCCCCATCAGAAAAAAAAAAAAAAGGATTCTTGGGATAAAAGAATAGGAGAGAATTTGGGAAGCTGCCAGACCAAAGCAGAGTGCTTTAAAGTACATTTAGGGGGACTTCCCTAATGGTCCAGTGGCTAAGACTCTGCACCCTCAATACAAGGGGCCCTAGTTCAATCCCTGGTCAGGGAACTAAATTCCCACATGCCACAACTAAGAGTTTGCATGCCACAGCTAAGACATGGCACAGTCAAATAAATAAAAAATAATTTTTTAAAAGTATATTCAGTTGCCAGAAGTTTCCTTCAGGATTCTTTGGATACCAGGAAACCAAACCACATTCACAAATAAAAGAGCAAGAGGGTCACAGCTGATTTAATGACTGTTTTCTAAATGATATTAATGAAAAGTACTTATACTTCATAAAATAAAAGCCAGAACAGAATTATTCTTGCCTAAGGTTTTATGGAAAATATATACTTCGAAAGGAAGGAAGAGAGAGAGATGGAGGGAAGGAAGCGAGAGAAAGAGAAAGAAAATTAAAAATTGCCCCAAGTTCTTAGGCTGTTTGGGGAGGGGGGACATGAGGATTTTCTTGAGCTTTGGATAAGTCTGGTGCTAAGTTTGCTTCAATACCCACAAATGCAAGTCTAAGAGGTTTCAGCCTCTCACAGCAAGGATTTGTCTTTGTAATATCTTAAGTCCCACCACCCTGAGGATGTGACCATAGTCCCTGGGGACTTGGACAGCCCCTCCTGCTGACCTCTCTGTGTTCCCCCAAAATTCACCAGAAATATCTCACAATATCAAGGAAATGACAAGATTTAAGATGGTAACTACAGCGATTTTTCTGAGCAGAGTTAAGACAGTGTAGCAGTGTTGTATTCAAACCAGCCCTAATGTCATAAGCAGTCGTTAGCAAGCTTATACATAGCATCTTTCCCTTTTTACAAAGCACTGCTTAGTCTGGTCTGCAAGGAAGCCAGGTAACTATGACATTGATAAAGGAAGTGAAAGTAGCTCAGTCCTGTCTTACTTTTTGCAACCCCATGGACTATAGCCCTCCAGGTTCCTCTGTCCATGGAATTCTCCAGGCAAGAATACTGGAGTGGGTAGCCTTTCCCTTCTCCAGGGGATCTTCCCAACCCAGGGATCGAACCCTGATCTCCCGCATTGAAGGTAGATTCTTTACCATTTGAGCCACCAGGGAAGCCCACACAAGAAAACTGTACCACAAAACACTGATATTTAGAAATCTAAAAATAAGCAACATGAAGTTCACACACCTAAACAGAATGTTAACCTCCCTGTATATCTTTTACAAGGTGTCACTTTATTTTATAAAGTCCTGAGTCACAAAAAGATAGTTAGGCACAGTTAACTAATTTTTTCTTCAAAACTCATCTCCTTAGCAGATGGAAGGAATATGCTTTTAGCTTATTCTTCTAATTTTAATGCTTTCAATATGACATTTTTTAACAGTTTTAAACCATTTCCATGTTGAGAACATGAGTTGAATGTGGCATACTTCTCCTGTGTGATGTAACACTGTTTTGATGGTGTTATATCAAGACACTGTAAATTATCTGGCTGGAAATCATTTAATCATCTTAAACCAGCACTTACAATCCACAGATGAAGGTAACAGGTTTCAGTCCATATTGAAAACAAGAAAAAGGGCCATGTCAACTGGACTCAATCCATGGTTCTGCTCTTGTCCTCGAATATCTTGGATACCAGCAACACCTCACCTTTACTGAACACTTATTAAGTTCCAGGCACTATGCTAGTCATTCTATGACCATTAATTCATTTAACATTCCCCAAACCAAAGTGATTATTATGCGCATTACGCTCTTTTCAACACATTTCTTAAATGTGGAGACTGAAGGGTATCAACTTCCCTAACTTACACAGCAAGTGATGAGAGAGGCCACAATTTGAACTTCACTTTATTATGCTGCACTGTCCCACATACCTGTCCCCATACACACCGATCAGAGTTCCTATGGTGTTTTCAAAGTCAGATGCTCCCTCTAACCTCCAATTAGTGAAATATGCCAATATTGACCCCTCTTCAATTTTTCCTCCCTGGGTTCTAACTCCTTCATTCGGTAAATAGGCCTCACCTCTCTCTGCAATCCAGCCACTGCTGTCATGAGCCCACTGCATACCTGAGAAGTAGACTTTATAGTCTTTTCGTTTTACCCAGTCATCTGAGAAATGGAAAGCTGCCCTAACATATGAGGTTTGTTACTATTCTTATTAAGTGTGCCTGAAGCCTGTTCTGGGTTCATGAGAACATAGGACTAGGGGGCAATGACAAGGAGTATATCTAAAGGAGCAACTGAGATGTGGAAAGCGTAGCATAAAAGGGGCAGGTTTAACCAAGGAAAGCTTAAGTCCACTGAAAACCTCCTGAGGGCACGAGGCATGGGCAGAGTGTACACACTGTGACCACTGAAGCCAAAGAGTGGCAATCCAGATGAAATGCATGAGCTCTTATCTCAATGTCCTACAGTGAAAATTTAGATTTTATGGAAAAAGACAAAGAGGAAAGAATGAGGAAGGCCCAGACTTAGAGAATGAACTTATGGTTGCCGGGGGGGAATGATGGGGGAAAAGGATAGTTAGGGAGTTTGGGATGCACATGTATACACTGCTATATTTAAAATGGATAACCAACAAGAACATACTGTCTAGCACAGGGAACTGTGCTCAATGTTATGTGGCAGCCTGGATGAGAGGGAAGCTTGGGGGAGAATGGATACATGTATATGTATGGCTGAGTCCCTTTGTTGTCCACCTGAAACTATCACAACATTGTTTATTAATTGGCTATACCCCAGTACAAAATAAAAAGTTTAAAAAAAATTGTGTGTGGCCATTGTGTGGGAGGCAGTGTTCTTTATTTCATGGACAGAGGCATTATTCTCCATATTTTACAGGTGAGGGAACTGAGGTCCAGAGAGGTCTTGTAACACAAACACCACAGCTAGCTAGTCGAATAACTGGATACAAACCCCAATTTTCCTCTTCTGAAGCCTGTGCCCCTTCCTTTATAGTGAGCCAGGATGACAAACAAAGATTATATGAATGGCGTGCCTGTGGCTGGAGGCATCCAGGAATTGTGACTTAGCACCGAGGAGACTGGAGCAGGTGTGTCTACACTTGTTAATATGTCAGAGGGGGTGTGTGTACCGCAGCAAAGTGTGTGTTGTCCATTTGATCCTTTGTCACAGTTGGGGCAGTTCCACCTCATCCGTTTTAGAGGCTGATTGGATCATCTGCCTGTTTATATGAGGTTATTTCCCTTGTATTCATTTTTCACCCCCATGGTTAGAATGTTGTTTTCCTGAATACCACTTTTAATTATTAAGTGAAAGTAATACAACAGTACCCCCATAATCTTCCATGTTATAGAAGGAGCTCAGGGGCCCTGTGTGCTCAAAAAAATGTTAATTTATTTTTTACCCAGTATAACAGGTATATGCTCCCTTGAACTGAAAAAAGCAAAAACTGATGTTTTAACTTATGCAAAATAAACTTTACAAGCAACTCACAATGGTGACATGGTCACTTGGATGTATTCTCCATAAACCAGCATTTGGATAAGGAGGTTAAACCTCAGATTAGGAAAATGAGTAGTGCAGAGCCTTTGGGTTGCCTGGCAGGACATCAGAGCAAACTGGCATGACCACAAAAACTCAAAATTAGCCAAACTGCACTTTTGCCTAATTGTCTTCAAGGATTGAATGTTTGGGATGGCCATCGTTGGCAAAAAACACTCAATTAAGAGATAATACCACAGTCAGGCAGCATAAAGTGGCACAAGAAGATTCCCTGCCTTAAATCTTTGACCATAATCAGACCTTGTTATTAAAACTCTAGCAATGTGAAGTCCATTCAGCTCAGCAAGCCCATGAGAAAAATGAATTATTATTGTAATCCCTTACAATTCCCTTCTAACCCTTTTACTGTTCTCTGGCTGAGTTAATATCATCCACAGCAGGCAAAAGAGACACTTCTAGAGCATAACATAGGCAGCTCTGGAGAGAAGTCACATGGTTACACCAAGCAGAGAAGTTAGCTGTGTGCACAGAAAGAGCAGACACTTTATATCGGTAAGTGTGGTGTGGTCAACCTATAAAACCAATAAATATCATCTCAGTTCACAAAGCAAACCTTTAAGTAGAATCGGTACCCCAGGAAAAAGGCAATATCTAAGATTAATCAATGCTTTGAAGGCACATATATTTGCAGATGCCTTAAAAGCAATGACCATCTTAACAAGAAATACTGCCTTGTTGCATGAAGGACCATAGTACTATTTGCTATTCAGAAGCCATAGAGAACAGACTTATGGACATGGGGATGGGGTGAGGAGAAGAGGTTGGGACAAATGGAGAGAGTAGCATGGAAACATATACACTACCATATGTAAAATAGATAGCCAGTGGGAATTTGCTGTATGACTCAGGGAAAAAAGAACTCAAACCAGGGCTCTGTGGCAACCGAGAGGGGTGGGATGGGGTAGGAGGGAGAAGGGAGGTTCAAGAGGGAGGGAACATATATATATATATACCTATGACTGATTCATGTTGATGTATGGCAGAAACCAACACAATATTGTAAAGCAATTATCCTTCAATTAAAAATAAATTTTTAAAAAAGAAATCAAATTCTTACAAAGGCCAAAATGCTATATTGTTGAAAAAGAAGTCAGTGATCTAGAATTTTTTGTCTATTAGATTATCAAAGACCAATTTCAGAATAATTAGCAAGATAAATTTGGAAAGATGAATTGATTTTGAATATCCTTGGGTCACATCCTACTAAATTTATCCTCCTTTAGTAGACTGGCAGTATAAATGATGGTTAGTTCAAATTAATGTGTCAGGACACTCTACAGTTTAAAACCCATACTATATATTGCCAAAGTAGAACAAACACTTTGCATAGAAGCTAATACACTGTGGTTTCTTTCAGTGAATTTGTTGTGGTGGGAGTTGTTTTTTGAAAGTGATCAGAGCCTATGGATCATAACTTGAAAGGAAAAAAAGTGTTTGTCATAAATAAAGGGCAGTAGGTCTTTTATCTGGAAGGTTCTTTGCTTGCTTGTTGGCCATGGGCACATTTAGAAGTAAAAGCTTGGACTGAACTACTCTCTCCATGATAAAGAGGAAAAGGCATATGAAGATTCAAGGGAAAAGAGGCAGAGGATAAGAGCAAGGGGTAAATCTCAGTAAGACAGCAAAGGACCCAGAAAGACTGTTCTCAAGAAGGGCAGAAAGAAAGAAATCTTGGCGTGCAGTAGGGGCTGGAAATTCGGAGCTAAGGCGGGATGGTTTCTTTTTGAAGTAAATGCTTGTGCTGTACAACATGACGTGGCTTCATGAGCCTCCAATCATTAAGCTATGCTTGTTGTGACTGGCTTTATTGTGGAAGGCAGGGAAGGGATCCACTTATACATCAGGGTTGGCACAAAACCAAACAATGTTAGTCCCCTTGAACACAGGGACAAAATGTACAGGTAGCATAGATCTGAAGGCTCAGGCAGGATTTCTAAACTAAGGCCAGCACTCAGCGACATCTTTGATTAAATCATCAACCTAGAGCCAACTGACTTGAGCCAAAAGCCTATCCGAGATCACCACAGTGTTGAGCAGACACAGGGTGCCAGAGAGGAAAGGTTTATCAAAGGTGAGTTGTGATAGTACTGGGAATACCATTCCAAAGTCTGAATCACACGGGGAATTCTAAGTGCTAGAATTCTCTGAACAAGGGGTGAAAAGTGTAAAATTGAAGGAAGATATGAGGTGAGGTGAAAACTTAAGTTCTATTTCATTAATGACTCAATCAACCATGTCAATGCTGCTTTCATTTTAGTGTGACCAATAAGCTCTAATGTCACAGTGACACAGCTTTCATATAGATGAGGGAAACTGAGCTTAATAAATAGACAAAGAGACTACTATTTATTGGTAAATACTAGATTTCCCCTAAATTAATTTATTATCTTGCCACATGATCATTTCTACAAGTCTATTTTTATAAACATACATTTTACAATACTCCAAATATGATATTTATATTGTCTTCATAAGAAGGCAACACCTGATTTGACCTTGACGGAAAAAGACAAAATAATAAGATGGTAGAAAGTGAAAGAAAGAAAGTGAAGTCGCTGAGTCGTGTCCGACTCTTTGCGACCCCATGGACTGTAGCCTACCAGGCTCCTCCGTACATGGGATTTTCCAGGCAAGAGCACTGGAGTGGGTTGCCATTGCCTTCTCCAGGGGATCTTCCCCACCCAGGGATCAAACCCGGGTCTCCCGCATTATAGGCAGACGCCTTATTGTCTGAGCCACCAGGGAAGTCCCTAAGATGGTAGAAAATTCCCACTAAAAAACATCTTATATACTATACCAAAAAAGTTAAAATAATAAGTGAAGATGATTCTTGGGGAAAAATTTTTTGTTCCTGTTTAAAAAGACTGCTTCTTTTTTTAATTAGCACTTCATTTAAAAAACATGTCACATTTTTGTTTAATAACTCTTCCTGATAACTAAATCAAATGGGAAATTGATCTCTATAAGCATCATTTTCAGAGTCAGTATCTACTCAGGATTAGAATTTCATTTGGCTTTAGACCACATATACTTTCTTAGTGAGGTAATTCAAATTCTATTGCACACTACTTTTAATAAAAAATTAACAATAACAACAAAAAAAGGTCTGAATGTTATGAATCTTTTGATTTAGAATCTGTACTGGTTTCTTAGGTAAGGCTGCCATTAAAAGTAACCACAAACTGGGTGGTTTCAAGCTACAGAAATGTATGCTCACAGCTCTGGAGGCTACAAGTCTGAAATCAAGGTGTGGGCAGGGAGGTTCCTTCTGGAAATTCTGAGGAAGAAAGTGTGCCATGCATCTTCTTAACTTCTGGTGATTATCAGCAATCCTTGATGTTCCCTGGCTAGTAGACACAGGGCTCCAATCTCTGCTTCTGTTTTCACATGGCATTATCTTCTACATCTCTGTGAATCTGTGTGTCCTCTTCTCTTCTAATAAGGCTATCAGTGACCTTCGATGAGGTCCCATCCCAATCCAGTAAGACTTAATCTAAATAATTCCATCTATAAAGACCTTATTTCCAGGAGTTCCCTGGTGGCCAAGGGGTTAGAATTCTGGGCTTTCCATGCAGTGGTTTGGGTTTAATACCTGGTTGGGGAACTGAGATTCCACAATCCATGTAGCACAGTTAAAAAAAAAAAACGATTTCCAAATGAGGTCATATTCTGAGGTTCAGAGTGGACATGAATTTGGGGGGCACTCATAACTTAGACTGGAGAAGGCAATGGCAACCCACACCAGTACTCTTGTCTGGAGAATCCCAGGGACGGGGGAGCCTGGTGGGCTGCCGTCTATGGGGTCTCACAGAGTCGGACATGACTGAAGCGACTTAGCAGCAGCAGCAGCATAACTTAGACTGTAAACTTTTGCAGGGTACTCTCTATATGATTCAAATTTTAGCTCTGTCGGCACCTAGCCTGTATAGAATGAACACCAAGGAAAACATGTGAAACCAATTACAAAGGCAAATACACTAAAATGTTTCAACTAAAGCAGCTCGTCCTGCAACTTTGACTACTTTATGGATATTTTCCATTATTTTAAGCATGTAAATCATATATCAGCCTCTGGAAGCCCATTCCCCAAAAGTCAAGTTCCCCTGTGACTCTTAATTATTAATAGAATAACTAAGAGCTTCAATTATTACTCACAGAAAAATTTATTCTCCCAATAGCTCTCTCAAGTTCATCAGGACTTTAAAAGCACAACTACAACCCATTGAGAGGTCACAAGTTCACTCTTACACTACAGAAGGCAATTTAAAGATTTAATGCAATCCCTATCAAATTGCCAATGGCATTTTTCACAGAGAGTAAATTATTTTTAAATTTGTATAGAACCACAAAAGACCTCAAATAACCAAAACAATCTTAAGAAAGAACAACAGAGCTGGAAGAATCATGATCCTTGGCTACAGACTATACTACAAAGCTACAGTAATCAAATCAGCATGATATTGGCACAAATACAGACACATAGATCAATATGGTCAATTAATCTATGACAAAGCGGCAAGAATATATAATGGAGAAAAGACAGTCTCTTCAACAAGTGGTGCTTCAGAATGTTTATCATCAAAAAGTCTACAAATAAATCCTGGAAAGTGTGTGGAAAAGGAATCCCTCATACACTGTTAAGTGGGAATGTAAACTTGTGTAGCCACTATGGAGAACAGTATGGAGGTTCCTTAAAAAACTAAAAATAGAATTATCGTATGACCTAGCAGTCCCACTCCTGGGCAAGTATCTGGAAAAGACAAAACCTCTACTCTGAAAATATATATGCACCCCAATGTTCATTGCAGCACTGTTTATAATAGGCAAGACATGGAAGCAATCAAACTGTCCATCTACAGATGAATGGATAAAGAAGATGTGGTACATATATATAATGGAATATTACCCAGCCATAAAAAAGAAAGAAATACTGCCATTAGCAGCAATGTGGATGGGCCTAGAGATTATCATACTAAGTAAAATATGTCTGAGAAAGCCAAATATCATATAGTATCGCTTATATGTATAATCTAAAAAATTATATAGATGAACTTATTTACAAAACAGAAATAGACTCACAGACACAGAAAACAAATGCATGATTACCAAAGGAGAAAGAGGGGGAGAGGGATAAATTAGGAATTTGGGATTAACAGATATACACTACTATATATAAAACAGATAACCAAGAAGGACCTACTGATAGCACAGGGAACTATATTTAATATTTTATAATAACCTAGAATGGAAAATAATCTGAAAAAGAATACACACATGTACAAACACATATTGTACTAAAATAATATCACCACTAGGTACAGATACATATCAATCTAAAATACTGCTTTCTGCAGTGGGAAATGTGGTTATTATAAAAAAAACAAAGGAGGTAGTCCATAAAGCCTACCTCAGAACATAGTCTTGGCCTACCTTCCCAGTTCCCTAGGCCATATGACCCACATGGTCAGATGTCACCAAGGACCACTGGATATAACCATTAAATTTCTCCCGTGAAAATAAATCTCTGCTCCATTTTTCTTTTCATTCATCTTCCCCTTTTTAAGCTCTCAAAGTCTTCTTCTATGTATAAAATTTTACTCGATCTCTTTTTTACTCTCTAATATTGTTTCTTACTTGTCTAAATCTAGTCTATATGCCAAAACACTCCAAACAATAAACACCTTATTTAAACATGGACGCTAGGTAGTAGGAGAAAAGAGTAGTACATTTGACTGTCAGATAACTGATGCTCTGATACAGCTTTTACCACTAAGTGAAACACCCTAGGTCTTAATCTCCTTCAAAATTGAAGTTTATGTTCTTAGAAAATGCATGCTGAAGTATTTGGGAATGAATTTTTATTGCTCCTTCAAGTCATTTTCAAATAGTTCACTCAAAAATATAGGTAGGTATGTAGATGGATGGATATAAAACTAATAAGGCAAAATGGAAGTTGTTGGATCTAGGATCTAGATATATGAGATATATAGGTGTTAATTGTATTAGTCTTTCAGCTTCTCTGTATATGTGAAAATGGTGATAAGGAAAACTGCAGGTGGGAGAATGAAGTTGAAATAAATTTAAATTCTTCTATTTCCAAATTCCATAACTGTGTATATCTAAATTATACTTCATCAACGACCCTCCCAAACTATCTTCCATCTGGACTTCTCCATGTGTACTAATGTCACCTCATTATCTTACAACTGAGGTCTGACATGCTAGAATGATCTTTGATTTCTCTCCCCTCTTCTGGCTTCATGTACACTAGTCCAAAGCCTATTTAGTCTTCCCTTCAAATGTTTTGTATGTTTCACTAACTTTGCATTCCCACTGGTAACACCTTCAGTCTGTCTGGTCTTTTTCAGCATCCTACTTCCTGATTTGACTTCCATATCAATTGTGCTAATACCAATCTTATCCTGTCACTTCACTGTTCTATCAATATCTACTTCTTAAATGTTGTCTCTCACTATTTCTATATGCAAGTCCCAGACACCAGACAAATAAGCTCATTCCTCATTATATCCTGCGCTTGTGCTTTTGTTCACAAAGCTCTCCTATCTGAAATCATCTTTTCCTCCTTGTTGTAATTATTCAAGCTCTATCAGCTGGCCCTTAGTGCATACTAAACCTATTAACGCTGCTCTCTACATAAACATCCTCTTATCCCCATCTCTAGTCTTGGCCCTTATTACACCCAAAGATTTCCTAAGAATGTAACCTCCATGAGGGCAGAAGCCTTGCCTGTCTCGGTCACTGATTTTTTTTTTTCAGCATATAATAAAGACAGAATATTATTTGGGGGATAAAAGAATACTGTGTTCCTGGAAATGTTCATTTAGTTAATTTTACATTTTGTGTTGTGGCATTTCCCAGATACACACATACACACAATTGTTTCCCACACACACAAAAAAAAACTGAAGTGTTTTTTAAAAGACTTTGTATTAGGGATCTTCAGAGAAACAGAACCAGGAAGATACATGGAGATATCTAAAAGATTTACTCTGAGAAATTGGCTCAGTGATTATGAAGGACAGAGCTTAGACAGCTATCTGCAAGCCAGAGTCCCAGGAAAGCTGGGAGCATATTTCCAGTCCAAACTTGAAGTCCTGACAACCAGGAGCACTGGCGTCCAAAGGCAGGAGAATATATGTCCCAACTCAAGCAGAGTAGTATCTGTTGGTAGCTATGACAGTGAACACTATGTTTCCTCACCTTGACCCTGACATCTAACCTTCATCACTGAGAGCCTCAAAGGCCACCTGTGTCAGCTCCCCTATGCCTGACTCAATCCCATCATGTGCAGGGCGGTGGGGAGGACCAAAGAATGCCTACTTGACCCCGCTGATTCAAAATCAAGATGTTCTCACTGTTGGCTCCACTCCTACCCTTTTCCTCACTTCCCAGAAAAATTTGTTCCTGTCTGCTCACTCCACTTTGCTCACTCTTCTTTATCTCATATGGATTTCAGGCAATAAAATGCTCAAAAGAAGTCTCTGTTTAATAGAAGAAAACCAGGTTCAAGGTGTGGAAAGTCAATTTAACAACCCATCTCAGTGCCTGAAAGTCCTGGCCCTGAACATCAAAATCCCAGGAGTTCCTGAACTTGAAACTTTGACTAATTAAACAATGATATTCATAAATCTGTTCTCCTCTGTCTTCTCTATCCTATTATTAATGTGTATGCACACACATGCATACACACACGCACACAATTTTCAGACCTCATATTCTAACTGACACTCAGGCTTATATCTTTCTGTAGCTCAGCACAAAGAAACAATATCCAGACCTGCCTTCATGGTCAGTCACATGTTATCACCATAGCTTGGTCATTTCTCTCATGGTGACCACACTCGCATCACATTCACTTAAATTCCCTTCTTTCCATCCCCCCACCTCAAAGTGCTTTCATTACTAGAGTCTCCCTTCTACCTCTTATTGGGAAGAGAAATAAAAATCATTCTAGTAAACAGAATTTCTGCCTCGGTCCTATAAACATAATGCAAAAAATTGGCTCTAGGTTGACTTAATGTCATCTATACACAATACATTTCTGCCTGCTCCTTTTTGTTCCAACTGCCAGGAGAGCCAATTTTGCTTAGGGAAATACTTCATCTCCATCAATTTATATGTGGCCATTGGGCTGTCAAAAAAAAATAACATTATCAAATACATTGTTTCCTCTGGAGCATTCACTTTGAGAAACTTTAGAAATACACTTTCTCCCATGTATTATAATCTGCTCATTTCTTGGGCCTGACGTTATTTACTCTCTTGCTTTCTTCAGTTAAGACTCTGTTTTAACCTTCTGTGTATTACCTTTCATGGTGCTCCAGTTTGTAAACTCCATCGAGTAGATGGAGTATAAATATTAAATTCAGGATACCATGTTAACCTCTCGAATTCACAAACTGAAAGGTTATTCTAATTACATATTCATCATTGCAGCTAGATTAAGAGACTGAGGTACAGTTAAATATCTGAAAGCAACATCAACCCCAAACTGCCTATTACAAAAGAATGTGGAGGCCACAGAGAATGTAGGGGTCATGTCACACTGAAATTGGCTGGGGGAAAATTAATGGTGAGTAATTCAGAATAAATACAGTCAGAAATGTACTTAAAATGTTTCCATAAAATTTCGTTTATGTCTCAATCATAGTGCCTTCTGTAAACCTCTGGGAATCTTGAAAAATAATTCAGACCAGCATGAGATAGATACTTCAATAGCATATTATATTTTAAAACAAGGAGTTTGTGTTCACTTCATTTTCAATTCAGCTAGACAAAGAAATGGAAAATAAATTCACATCACAAATCCCTCAAAATTTAAAGAAAAAATCATGAAGCTACAATTTAGATGACACTTTTCTGCAGTCAAATAGCCATTGGTGATATTTATATTATGCTTTCAATCCAAAGCCTAAAACTTGTCATGATCATTAGAAGCTCCCTATTTCTATAGTGAGTACACTTGAAAGATAGAACTCATACATTGTTTCATGTAAAATATAATTCATGATGGGAAGATGGTTTCTGCAAACTTAGCCACTTACACTCCTACATTCCTTCCCAACCTCGCAAAATATTTACCATCCATTAGGGCTCCCAATTTCTTCTTCAGTGTTTATATTAAGGCATTCAGTGTTTTAAAGTAGGTGCTCTTTCAAAAGGAGACCAAGAAAACTAGAGAATCATAACAAGCAGTCTAAGCTCGCGCCCTTACGTCTTATGAAACAGGAGCAGGACCAAGATACAAGAGTTTTAGAACCACCGGCTTTATCTGAGTCACCCATAGAGAAGCGATTCAGGGGGTAGAGGAGCCTCTGCTAAACCTTTCAAGGAGCACCTCGCCTTGAGGTGACAGTGTCATGGGAATGCACAGGCTTGTTTGGAGTCCAAAGGGGTCTTGGAACATGCTGAACTATTAAAGAAATATTCTTTATTTCCAAATGAAATTAGACTCATTAAGAGTAGATCTATGTTTCTTGATATTTCTTGCAGTTGCTTACATTGTCTTTATATCTCCTGAGGTTGTTCGTCATATAGTTCAAATGGTCATAGGTTTCTCTAAGTCACGTTACAAAGAAACAACAGTCTTCTTTTCCCACATTTCATAGTACATAGAGACAAGCACTTTCAACAATTGTAGCTGAATTTTGTAAAAACAGACATACAAAAAAACTCTGTAAGCCTAAATAATATGCTCATTTTGCTACTTCAAGATATTTTCTTCATTTTAGATGTTGCTTACTCATAACTCCCTATGAAACCTAAGAATTTGGATCATTTGCAACCAACAAACTAACACATCTACAGCATAATTTTGGTTGTATCAATAATCAGTATTTCCATGACTTTGACTTGTAAATGATTTCCATAGCTGAATCATAGACCGCACTAAGGTTAGTTTTCATTTCTTATACAACATTGTTTCTCCCTGGAGTTAAGTGGATTGCTCCTTTACTTAGTTATCTACATACTAATTATCAATTTATCCCCCAAACTCTCCCTCATTTGTATAAAATTCCTCTCAGTATGGCCAATCACTTCAGCTATTTATCAGTTTATTTGCAGACATAGCTCTAGAAGGTTCTAACTGCCACAATATGGATCAGTCTGGTTCTTCTGTTGTCTTAGGAAAAGTCTAGTTGTTCCGTTGAGAATAAATTTTTAAGTTTCCCTTCTGGTAATGGCGCACTAGACAATTTAACAACATCCGCACCACCCCCCCACCACCTGCCCTCCACCACCACCACAACCTAGGCCCTCTGTTTTACTTCTCCTGAAAATAAAACCTCGCAACTACATCAGGATAGAAGAAGGGCTTTGGGGATTTAATTGCTTCTCAAACACAACTGCCTTCAAACATCCAATTTTCAACCTTGCCTTCACCCTTCACTTTCAAGGTGTCACCATTCCCTGAGACCTTTGGGAGTCCCCAGATATAAACTTGTTTCTCAGCCTCCCCCTCCATCAAGTTAAGGGTTCCATTCAGTTTTCAGACCAACTAAGTCAGTTACCAGGCAACCCACTTCCTAACGGCCAACATTTTGTCGTATTCATCTTTTAGGCTATTCTCTTTGTACTTGTGGTTTTATCTTATTGTTATCTCTTTACTCTCATTTTATAGGGATGTCAAGGGGACAAAAAAACAAACGCATATTCACTCTGGTATCTTAAATACAAGTTGAAATACAGGAATTCTGCTATATTTCCAAAGAGCCAAAATAAAGTAAGGGAGCAGATAAATATGAAGTCTCTGAACCCAGGACCCCTGGTTTCAGAAATAGCTCCAGAGAAGTTATTACACTTCTCTGTCCCTCGGTTTATTTGTAAGATAAAGAAAATAACAAACCTGCCTGAGATGTGCTGTGATTATAATATGAATTAATACATGCAAATAAGCTGATTGCTACGTGATAAGTGCTCAATAAATCTTAGTTATTATTAGTGATTTCACTAAATCTGTGTGCATGCTTGCATAATAGCAAGGAGGAAATAGAACATTTTTGCATGAGCTTTGGCAAAAATATTTGTTTCATATAAAAAATCCACTAAAATATATCTAATATGTTAAGAATTTCTCTTCTGAATCTTCCTATTTATGTGCTCTTCATTTTTCCTTTTTGTAAAGATTTTTTTTGACATGGACAGCTTTTAAAGTCGTTATTGAATTTATTACAATATTGCTTTTCAAATTATTATTATTTCTTCCAGCCCACTCCCCTCTAATTCACAATCCAGAAACGGGATTTTTCCCTAAGGCTCCCCTTGCCCAAGGAAAAAGTTGGGCATGAAGAAATGCCGCCCCCTTGTGGCCACTTCCCATAACAACAACTTGAAAACCGGTGCTGATTGTCATTCAGTTGCTACTTCATGTCTGATTCTTTGTGACACGATGGACTGCAGCATGCCAGGATTTCCTGTCCTTCACCATCTCCCTGAGTTGGCTCAAACTCACGTCTATCGAGTTGGTGATGCCATCCAACCATCTCATCCGCTGTCGTCCCCTTCTCCTGCCTTCAGTCTTTCCCAGTCTTTCCCAAAGAGTTGGCTCTTTGCATCAGATGGCCAAAGTATCGGATCTTCAGCTTCAGCATCAGTCCTTCCAATGAATATTCAGGACTGATTTCCTTTAGGATGGACTGGTTTGATCTCCTTGCAGACCAAAGGACTCTCAGGAGTCTTCTCCAGAATCACAGTTCGAAAGCATCAATTCTTTGGCACTCAGCCTTCTTTATGGTCTAACTTTCACATTAGTATATATGACTACTGGAAAAACCATAGCTTTGACTATATGGACCTTTGTCGGCAAAGTGATGTCTTTGCTTTTGAATACACTGTCTAGGTTTGCCATAGCTTTCTTTTCAAGGAGCAAGCATCTTTTAATTTCATGGCTGCAGTCACTGTCCACAGTGATTTGAGCCCAAGAAAATTGTCTGTCATTGTTTCCATTGTTTCCCCATCTATTTGCCATGAAATGATGGAACCAGATGCCATGACATTAGTTTTTTGAATGTTGAGTTTTAAGTCAGTTTTTTCACTCTTCTCTTTTACCTTCATCAAGAGGCTCTTTAGTTCCTCTTTGCTCTCTGCCGTTAGGGTGGTATCACCTGCATTTCTAAGGTTATTGATATTTCTCCTGCCAATCTTGATTCCAGCTTGTGATGCATCAGCCCAGCATTTTGCATGATATACTCTGCATAGAAATTAAATAAGCAGTGTGACAATATACAGCCTTGACATACTCCTTTCCCAATTTTGAACCAGTCCATTGTTCTATGTCCAGCTCTAACTGTTGCTTCTTGACCAGCAAGCATACAAGTTTCTCAAGAGGCAGGTAAGGTGATCTGGTATTACCATCTCTTTAAGAATTTTTCAGTTTGTTGTGATTCACACAGTCCAAGACTGTAGAGTAGTCAATGAAGAAGATTGATGCTGATGGGCTCTTAATATTCACAAGCCCTTAATCAGAGGTCTTCTGGAATCTGAGACAGAGCTTTCTGCCGAGTTTGTTTTTGCCGTCCTGGTTTCCAGCATGCTGGGCTTCTCGTCACTTCCACTGTGCTGGGTTTCCTTCACATTAAGCTTCCACAGAGTGAGCTTTCATCGAGTAGGGCTTCTGCTGTGCTTGTTCCCTGCATCGGTGGGGCTGAGCCGAGGCTGCTTCAGCCAGGTTTTATCCAGGTCACAGCACCAGATATGTCTGGAGAGTATATCATCTCGTCAGTTCTGTCTTGCCACAACAAAGATTTGAAACTGCAGACTAGTATTACAGCTTGGTTACAGCTCAGAGTTTTATTCAGCAAACAAAGGATAGTATACCCTTGAGACATGAGGGCAGGCTGACCCCAAGGGAGAGACTTGCTTCTGTTTTATGGTGTTTGGTTTTTTGGCTATGAGGCATGTGGGAAATTAGCCCCCCTACCAGGGATCAAACCCAGACCCTGTGCACTGGAAGGCAAAGATTTAACCACTGGACTGCAGGATAGTTCTCCCTTTTTCTTTTATTTGTTCCTGTTTGCTGACACCACATCCATTCTCAGTTCTCTTCTAATAACACATAAAGTGATGAATGAATCTGTTACTCTAGCACCAGTTGGCCTCGCCTCAGTTCAGTAGCTCAGTCGTGTCCGACTCTTTGCAACCCCATGAATCACAGCACGCCAGGCCTCCCTGTCCATCGCCAACTCCCAGAGCTTACCCAAACCCATGTTCATTGAGTTGGTGATGCCATCCAGCCATCTCATCCTCTATCGTCCCCTTCTCCTCCTGCCCCCAATCCTTCCCAGCATCAGAGTCTTTTCAAATGAGTCAACTCTTCGCATGAGGTGGCCAAAGTATTGAAGTTTCAGCTTCAACATCAGTCCTTCCAATGAACACCCAGGACTGATCTCCTTTAGGATGGACTGGTTGGATCTCCTTGCAGTCCAAGGGACTCTCAAGAGTCTTCTCCAACACCACAGTTCAAAAGCACCAATTCTTTGGCACTCAGCTTTCTTCACCGTCCAACTCTCACATCCATACATGACCACTGGAAAAACCATAGCCTTGACTAGATGGACTTTTGTTGGCAAAGTAATGTCTCTGCTTTTAAATATGCTGTCTAGATTGACCATAACCTTCCTTCCAAGTAGTAAGCGTCTTTTAATTTCATGGCTGCAATCACCATCAGCAGTGATTTTGGAGCCCCCCAAAATAATGTCTGACACTGTTTCCACTGTTTCCCCATGTATTTCCCATGAAGTGATGGGACCAGATGCCATGATCTTAGTTTTCTGAACGTTGAGCTTTAAGCCAACTTTTTCACTCTCCTCTTTCACTTTCATCAAGAGGTTCTTTGGTTCTTCACTTTCTGCCATAAGGGTGGTGTCATCTGCATATCTGAGGTTATTGATATTTCTCTGGGCAATCTTGATTCCAGCTTCTGCTTTCTTCCCAGCCAAGCGTTTCTCATGATGTACTCTGCATATAAGTTAAATAAGCAGGGTGACAATATACAGCCTTGACGTACTCATTTTCCTATTTGGAACCAGTCTGTTGTTCCATGTTCAATTCTAACTGTTGCTTCCTGACCTGCATACAGGTTTCTCAAGAGGCAGGTCCGGTGGTCTGGTATGCCCATCTCTTTCAGAATTTTCCACAGTTTATTGTGATCCACAGGGTCAAAGGCTTTGGCATAGTCAATAAAGCAGAAATAGATTTTTTTCTGGAACTCTCTTGCTTTTTCAATGATCCAACAGATGTTGGCAATTTGATCTCTGATTCCTCTGCCTTTTCTAAAACCAGCTTTAACATCTGGAAGTTCACGGTTCACATATTGCTGAAGCTTGGCTTGGAGAATCTTGAGCATTGCTTTACTAGCGTGTGAGATGAGTGCAATTGTGCAGTAGTTTGAACATTCTTTGGCATTGCCTTTATTTGGGATTGGGATGAAAACTGACCTTTTCCAGTCCTGTGGCCACTGCTGAGTTTTCCAGATTTGCTGTCATATCAAGTGCAGCAGTTTCACAGCATGTGTATTCTTGCCACCTCTTCTTAATATCTTCTGCTTCTGTTAGGTCCATAACATTTCTGTCCTTTATCAAGCCTATCTTTGCATGAAATGTTCCCTTGGTATCTCTCATTTTCTTGAAGAGATATCTAGTCTTTCCCAATCTGTTTTCCTCTATTTCTTTGCATTGATCGCTGAGGAAGGTTTTCTTATCTCTCCTTGCTATTCTTTGGAACTCTGCATTCAGATGCGAATATCTTTCCCTTTCTCCTTTGCTTTTCGCTTCTCTTCTCTTCTCAGCTATCTGTAAGGCCTCCTCAGACAGCCATTTTGCTTTTTTGCCTTTTTTTGCATTTCTTTTCCATGGGGATGGTCTTGATCTCTTTCTGCTGTACAATGTCACGAACCTCTGTGCATAGTTCATCAGGCACTCTGTCTATCAGATCTAGTCCCTTAAATCTGTCACTTCTGCTGTATACTCATAAGGGATTTGATCTAGGTCATACCTGAATGGACTAGTGGTTTTCCCTACTTTCTTCAATTTAAGTCTGAATTTGGCAATAAGGAGTTCATGATCTGAGCCACAGTCTGCTCCCGGTCTTGTTTTTGCTGACTGTATAGAGCTTCTCCATCTTTGGCTGCAAAGAATATAATCAATCTGATTTCCATGTTGACCATGTGGTGATGTCCACGTGTAGAGTCTTCTCTTCTGTTGTTGGAAGAGAGTGTTTGCTATGACCAGTGTGTTCTCTTGGCAAAACTCTATTAGCCTTTGCCCTGCTTCATTCTGTACTCCAAGGCCAAATTTGCCTGTTACGCCAGGTGTTTCCTGACTTCCTACTTTTGCATTCCACTCCCCTATAATGAAAAGGACATCTTTTTTGGGTGTTAGTTCTAAAAGGTCTTGTAGGTCTTCACAGAACCATTCAACTTCTGCTTTTTTGGTGTTACTGGTCGGGACATAGACTTGGATTACTGTGATATTGAATGGTTTGCCTTGGAAACAAAACAGAGATCACACTCTGTCGACAAGAATATATTGTACAGTACAGAGAAATATAACCATTATTTCATAATAACTTTAAATGGAGTATAATCTATAAAAATATTGAATCACTATGCTATACTCCTGAAACTAATATAATATTGTAAATCAATTATACTTCACTAAAAAATAAAAGGGGCATCCCTGATGGCTCAGATGGTAAATAATCCATCTGCCAGAAGATGCAGGTTCGATCCCTGGGTCGTGAAGATCCCCTGGAAAGGGAATGGCAACCCACTCAGTATTCTTGCCTGGAGAATCCCATGGACAGAGCCTGGCAGGCTACACTCCATGGGGTCGCAAAAAGAATCAGATAAGATTTAGAAACTAAAGAACAACAATGACAACAAAAACAAAATAAAATTGCAATGCCCCCCCCGCCGCCAAAACTGAGTAGTCTAAGAAGTACCCTACGTATAAGCCACTGAGTTGGCAGCCTGTTTAGCAGAGGTGGGCAGAACAGAGACAAACACAGCCAGCAGCGGGAGCTTCCTGTTTCTCAAGTTCCACAAGGTGATAAGGAAGTGGGCCCAAAGGCCCACTGTAAGGTAGAGGCTCTGTGACAAAGCCGAGGAACTTCAAGTTTAGGAAACCCCCAATCGCTTAAGCGGGCTGCAAGCAAATCTGGCCAAACTTTGCCCTCGAGGGGGACATTATCTTTATTAGCTTGGTCAGGAAATAAATCTGCCCTTAGTCTCAGAGGGAGAGACCATCTCTGTACTCCAAGGGCAGTTTGCTATACAGACATCCTTGGAAAGATAATCCAGAACAAAAGCTGTCAATGCCTTTGCTTAAAAGTTGGGCAGAAATGCAAGAGACCTATAGAGACTTCTCCCCAATGCCACTGTCTCTATTCAGCTGTCTGCTCAGATGGCCCCTCTCTACAAGTCACTTGGTACCACTGCTGCTACTTTGCACTTCTATACAGTGCCTCTATGGTCAGGCCATTCAAGATAGCTGTTCTCTTGCTCTCTGTATACCCCCTGCCCCACCAGTCTCTGCTTCATTCACATGATTAGCCAATGCTCTTCATTACAGAGCTTAATTAGCCCCTGGTTATTGATGAGCCCACTTGCCATCAATTGCCCCCTGTGAACAGTAGCCCCTGACTACCCTGAGTAGTGAAGACAGCTGCCACATCCCAGTTGCTACCTGCCACAAACAGTGGGGTGTCGCTTCAGAGCACTTTGCTTAAGATCCTTTGTCCAATAAGCCACCAATGTCTCTGTCACTCTCTCTGAGAAATTTCAAGGTTTGCAGGCCTGTGGGGTGCAGACCAATAGCACACAAGGCATCCCAATATATTGCATTAATATTTGTTATATGTTTTTTCCACTACAATGCAAACTCCATGAGACCATGGTATCACCTGTTTGTCCCTGTTGTACCAACAGGGTTTTAAAATGTTGCACATGTCACATAATAGGTGCTCAATAAATATTTACTAAATTAGTGAACGAACACATAAATATGCTGCCGCTGTCCTTTGTCCTAGACAGTTTACACTGAATAACAGTATCATGTGTGCTGTGTGTTGTGCTGAGTCACTTCAGTCATGTATGACTCTTTGTGATCCCATGGACTGTAGCCCTCCAGGCTCCTCTGTCCACGGAATTCTCCAGGCAAGAAAACTGCAGTGGGTAGCCATTCCCTTCTCCAGGAGAAGCTTCCCCAGGATCGAACCTTGGTCTCCGTTATTGTAAGCAGACTCTTTACTGTCTAAGCCATCAGAGTGGCTCTAATCAGTAAAAAAAAAAAAAAAAAGCTGTATGTCAATACTGGAGGACCCAGTTCAATCCCTGGGTTGTGAAAAGTGTGCAGTTCATTTACTGAGTCTTATCCGACCAGCCTTCCTGTCTGTCACTGATTCACCTGTGACGCAGGAGACCCCGGTTGGCTCTCTGGGTCGAGAAGAGTCTCTGGAGAACGGAATGGAAACTCACTCCAGTAGTCTGGCCTGGAGAATTCCACAGACACAGGAGCCTGGCAGATTACAGTCCACAGGGTGGCTAACAGTCCCACAGGACAGAGTGACTGACACTACAGAAAACAAAGCACGGCCCAAAAAACAATTATACCTGCGTCAGAAACGTGGGATCACCCAAAAAGAGTTCTCCTTTTCCCAGGTGGCTCTCTCTCTGAAAGTCGCTCAATCGTGTCCGACCAGAGTCTGGCTGGCTCTTCTGTCCATGGGACTCCCCAGGCAAGAATACTGCAGTGGGTAAGCCATTCTCTTCTCAGGAGAATCTTCCCCAGGAACTGAGCCTGGGCCTACCGCATTGAAAGCAGGCTCTCTGAGCCAGCAGGGCAAATCTAATCAGAAAAGGAAAGAAAAAAAAAAAAGAAAGAGCATCTGCCAATATACAAGGCCCGGAATTCGTTCCTGGGTACGAAAAATCTGTCTAGTTTATTTGCTCAGTCGTGTCCCAGATCGGCCATCCCGTCTTCGCTTGAAGAAGCCCATTGTGGATTTGTGGATACTGGATTGCCCTTGTATCTCAGCTGGAAAAGAATTCACCTACATGTGGGAGACCCGGGTTCGATCCCTGGGTTAGGAAGATCCCTGCGAAAGGGGAAGACTATCCACTCCAGTACTGTGGCCTGGAGATTACCATGGAATGCATAGTGCATGAGGTCGCCGAAGCTGAAACCTGCAAACTGAAATGGTAAAGAAAGCCTCAAGAAACAAAACACACTGCCTAAAACAGTTTATTTTCCAATTTCTACTTTTTAACATAAGAATATTGGTCTTGTTTAATCTCACAAGACCTCCAAAAATTGTGAGGAGGTACAAACTGTTTTTTTTTTTTTGGTCCTGCTTGAGTAGTCCACACGGTGACACCGGGGTCTAAGCACAAGCAAAACCAAGAAACTAGGGACACCGATAACCCAAGGTGCCGGGACACATACGGGTAGGGGAAGTTAACTCCTAATTCACTGAGGATGAGAAGTAGAAAACCGGTAAGTCCCTGTGAAGAGGTTGTAGCAGATCTTTTCACGTTAGTGGACGAAGGCTTATTCTTCGCAATACTATGTTTAAAGGAAATCTACGATAAACTGAAAGAAGAAATTGAACACACTGCGCACACTGCATTCTGGTTATGCAAATGATTTCTGTGTCCCCGCCCCCGAGATTCACTCCTTCCTCCACGCCCCAGCTCCGGCGAAGCCAGCTTCCAGTCCCTGTTCCCAGGCCCCTGACTAATCAAGTAGGACCAAGAAAGAAATAATACTTACATTTCCCCACAATTTGTGGAGGTCTTGTGAGATTAAACAAGACCAATATTCTTGTGTAGAAAGGTATACGCTGAAAAATAAACGATTTCAGGTGGTGGTTTTAGATTCTTGAAGCTTTCTTTGTTCATCATTTCAGTTTGCGGGTTTGAGCTTCGGTGAGTTTAAAGTGAAAGACGCTTAGTCGTGTCCAACTTTTTGCGACCTCATGCACTATGCAGTCCATGGAATTCTCCAGGCCACAGTACTGGAGTGGATAGTCTTCCCCTTTTGCAGGGATCTTCCTAACCCAGGGATCGAACCCAGGTCTCCCACACTGTAGGTGAATTCTTTCCCAGCCGAGATACAAGGGCAACCCAGTATCCACAAAACCACAATGGGCTTCTTCAAGCGAAGACGGGATGGCCGATCAGACACGACTGAGCAAATAAACCAGACAGATTTTTCGCTACCCAGGAACGAAACCCGGGCCTTGTATAGTGGCAGACGCCTTTCTTTTTTTTTTTTTTTCTTTCCTTTTCTGATTAGATTTGCCCTGCTGGCTCAGAGAGCCTGCTTTCAATGCGGTAGCCCCAGGCTCAGTTCCTGGGGAAGATTCTCCTGAGAAGAGAATGGCTACCCACTGCAGTATTCTTGCCTGGGGAGTCCCATGGACAGAAGAGCCAGCCAGACTCTGGTTGGACATGACTGAGCGACTTTCAGAGAGAGAGCCACCTGGGAAAAGGGGAACTGTTTTTGGGTGATCCCACGTTTCTGTCGCAGGTGTCCGTGCAATGAGCTTCCCCAGGATCGAAGCTGGGTCTCCCTTATTGTAAGCAGACTCTTTACTGTCTAAGCCATCAGAGTGGCTCTAATCAGTAAAAAAAAAAAAAAAAAAAAAAAAAAAAGCTGTATGCCAATACAGGAGGACCCAGTTCCATCCCTGGGTTGTGAAAAGTGTGCAGTTCATTTGCTGAGTCTTATCCGACCAGCCTCCCTGTCTGTCACCGATTCACCTGCAACGCAGGAGACCCGGGTTGGCTCTCTGGGTCGACAACAGTCTCGTGTCTGATTGGCGATCCTGTCTTCGCTTGGAAAAGCCCATTGAGGTTTTACGGACATGCTGGGTTGCCCTTGTATCTTGGCTGGAAAAGAATTGGCCTACAGTGTGGGAGACCGGGTTCGATCCCTGGGTTAGGAAGATCCCTGCGAAAGGGGAAGACTATGCACTCCAGTATTGTTGCCTGGAAAATTCCTTGGAGCACTCCAGTATTGTTGCCTGGAAAATTCCATGGATTGCATAGTGCATGAGATTGCAAAAGATTGGACACGACTGAGCGTCTTTCACCTTAAACTCACCGAAGCTGAAACCTGCAAACTGAAATGGTAAAGAAAGCCTCAAGAAACAAAACACACTGCCTAAAACAGTTTATTTTCCAATTTCTACTTTTTAACATAAGAACATTGGTCTTGTTTAATCTCACAAGACCTCCAAAAATTGTGAGAGCCTATAAACTGCTTTTTTTCTTGGTCCTGCTTGAGTAGTCCACACGGTGACACCGGGGTCTAAGCACAAGCAAAACCAAGAAACTAGGACACCGATAACCCAACATGCCGGGACACATACGGGTAGGGGAAGCGAACTCCTAATTCACTGAGGATGAGAAGTAGAAAACCGGTAAGTCCCTGTGAAGAGGTTGTAGCAGATCTTTTCACGTTAGTGGACGAAGGCTTATTCTTCGCAATTCTATGTTTAAAGGAAAACTACGATAAACTGAAAGAAGAAATTGAACACACTGCGCACACTGCATTCTGGTTATGCAAATGATTTCTGTGTCCCCGCCCCCGAGATTCACTCCTTCCTCCGCCCCAGCTCCGGCGAAGCCAGCTTCCAGTCCCTGTTCCCAGGCCCCTGACTAATCAAGTAGGACCAAGAAAGAAATAATACTTACATTTCCCCACAATTTGTGGAGGTCTTGTGAGATTAAACAAGACCAATATTCTTGTGTAGAAAGGTATACGCTGAAAAATAAACGATTTCAGGTGGTGGTTTTAGATTCTTGAAGCTTTCTTTGTTCATCATTTCAGTTTGCGGGTTTGAGCTTCGGGGAGTTTAAAGTCAAAGACGCTTAGTCCTGTCCAACTTTTTGCGACCTCATGCACTATGCAGTCCATGGAATTCTCCAGGCCACAGTACCAGAGTGGATAGTCTTCCCCTTTTGCAGGGATCTTCCTAACCGAGGGATCGAACCCAGGTCTCCCACACTGTAGGTGAATTCTTTCCCAGCCGAGATACAAGGGCAACCCAGTATCCACAAAACCACAATGGGCTTCTTCAAGCGAAGACGGGATGGCCGATCAGACACGACTGAGCAAATAAACCAGACAGATTTTTGGCTACCCAGGAACGAAACCCGGGCCTTGTATAGTGGCAGACGCCTTTCTTTTTTTTTTTTTTTTTCCTTTTCTGATTAGATTTGCCCTGCTGGCTCAGAGAGCCTGCTTTCAATGCGGTAGCCCCAGGCTCAGTTCCTGGGGAAGATTCTCCTGAGAAGAGAATGGCTACCCACTGCAGTATTCTTGCCTGGGGAGTCCCATGGACAGAAGAGCCAGCCAGACTCTGGTTGGACATGACTGAGCGACTTTCAGAGAGAGAGCCACCTGGGAAAAGGGGAACTGTTTTTGGGTGATCCCACGTTTCTGTCGCAGGTGTCCGTGCAATGAGCTTCCCCAGGATCGAAGCTGGGTCTCCCTTATTGTAAGCAGACTCTTTACTGTCTAAGCCATCAGAGTGGCTCTAATCAGTAAAAAAAAAAAAAAAAAAAAAAAAAAAAAAGCTGTATGCCAATACAGGAGGACCCAGTTCCATCCCTGGGTTGTGAAAAGTGTGCAGTTCATTTGCTGAGTCTTATCCGACCAGCCTCCCTGTCTGTCACCGATTCACCTGCAACGCAGGAGACCCGGGTTGGCTCTCTGGGTCGACAAGAGTCTCGTGTCTGATTGGCGATCCTGTCTTCGCTTGAAAAAGCCCATTGAGGTTTTACGGACATACTGGGTTGCCCTTGTATCTTGGCTGGAAAAGAATTTGCCTACAGTGTGGGAGACCCGGGTTCGATCCCTGGGTTAGGAAGATCCCTGCGAAAGGGGAAGACTAGGCACTCCAGTATTGTTGCCTGGAAAATTCCATGGATTGCATAGTGCATGAGATTGCAAAAGATTGGACACGACTGAGCGTCTTTCACCTTAAACTCACCGAAGCTGAAACCTGCAAACTGAAATGGTAAAGAAAGCCTCAAGAAACAAAACACACTGCCTAAAACAGTTTATTTTCCAATTTCTACTTTTTAACATAAGAACATTGGTCTTGTTTAATCTCACAAGACCTCCAAAAATTGTGAGAGCCTATAAACTGCTTTTTTTTCTTGGTCCTGCTTGAGTAGTCCACACGGTGACACCGGGGTCTAAGCACAAGCAAAACCAAGAAACTAGGGTCACCGATAACCCAAGGTGCCGGGACACATACGGGTAGGGGAAGTAACTCCTAATTCACTGAGGATGAGAAGTAGAAAACCGGTAAGTCCCTGTGAAGAGGTTGTAGCAGATCTTTTCACGTTAGTGGACGAAGGCTTATTCTTCGCAATTCTATGTTTAAAGGAAAACTACGATAAACTGAAAGAAGAAATTGAACACACTGCGCACACTGCATTCTGGTTATGCAAATGATTTCTGTGTCCCCGCCCCCGAGATTCACTCCTTCCTCCGCCCCAGCTCCGGCGAAGCCAGCTTCCAGTCCCTGTTCCCAGGCCCCTGACTAATCAAGTAGGACCAAGAAAGAAATAATACTTACATTTCCCCACAATTTGTGGAGGTCTTGTGAGATTAAACAAGACCAATATTCTTGTGTAGAAAGGTATACGCTGAAAAATAAAAGATTTCAGGTGGTGGTTTTAGATTCTTGAAGCTTTCTTTGTTCATCATTTCAGTTTGCGGGTTTGAGCTTCGGTGAGTTTAAAGTGAAAGACGCTTAGTCGTGTCCAACTTTTTGCGACCTCATGCACTATGCAGTCCATGGAATTCTCCAGGCCACAGTACTGGAGTGGATAGTCTTCCCCTTTTGCAGGGATCTTCCTAAGCCAGGGATCGAACCCAGGTCTCCCACACTGTAGGTGAATTCTTTCCCAGCCGAGATACAAGGGCAACCCAGTATCCACAAAACCACAATGGGCTTCTTCAAGCGAAGACGGGATGGCCGATCAGACACGACTGAGCAAATAAACCAGACAGATTTTTCGCTACCCAGGAACGAAACCCGGGCCTTGTATAGTGGCAGACGCCTTTCTTTTTTTTTTTTTTTTTCCTTTTCTGATTAGATTTTTGCCCTGCTGGCTCAGAGAGCCTGCTTTCAATGCGGTAGCCCCAGGCTCAGTTCCTGGGGAAGATTCTCCTGAGAAGAGAATGGCTACCCACTGCAGTATTCTTGCCTGGGGAGTCCCATGGACAGAAGAGCCAGCCAGACTCTGGTTGGAACCTGGAAAGATTTTACAATTTTACATTCATATCTACCGTATTTGCAAACCTTTACTCCCAAACGTGTTTCAAAAGCAACTTAAAAAAAAAATTCTAAGTTTTGTATATAGTTAATATTTTCAGGGGTTTTTTTTTTTGCTTTTTAAAAATTTATTTTTTAATTGAAGGTTAATTGCTTTCAGAATTTAATTTTAAAGGCCAAATGACACAGGGCTCTCAGAACAGCAAAACCCAGAAATGCTTTTTCCCATCCCAGTTTCCACTTCCCAGAAACAACCATTGCAAATCCTTAGCAGTTTCATCTGTTTGCTTCTATAACTCATAATATGCTTATACTGCTCTTTCTTCGTTTTGTTCTAAACTGTAGCAGACAGGCTAGATGCCCACTCTGATATAAATTTTTCCTCAACCTTCAGAGATAGCTTAGAATTCCTGAGCCTTTCCAGGGTTCTGAAGCATTAAAATGTCCTTGTCCCTACTTGGCTGCTGTTACCTGCTCTCCTGTTTTATCAATAAGAACATATCTTTTCTTTTTATTCCTCTATTGTCATTTAGTGGGGTTTTGTGGACAGAGTAGAGATAAATGGATATATTTAATCTGCCATATTCAACCTGAAATCCAAAGATACTATCGATTTTATTTTCATTATAATTATTATTTGGCTGCGCTATAGGGTTTGGGAGATCTTAGTTCCCCATTCAGGGATTGAGCCTCTGCCCCTGCAGTGGAGTTCCAACCACTGGACCATCAGGGAATTCCCGTTACTTTTAGAAAATTAAAAAAAAAAAAAACTTTGAAAACAATTAGAGTAGCATCTATGTTAGAAAGGCCTCTCTGAAAATCGGTTAACGCTTGGGACACGGGTGGACGTTAAGAAACATGGAATCAGCGGAGCGCCCCCTACTGGAATATCTTGCCCAAAGAAGTCTGACTTTCCCTGGGGCCTCTTTGTTCAGGGCCCAGTGCTTCACAATCGTGGCGGTCCACCAAAGGAGTCGGGGAGTTTCTAAAAATCCTATGCCCAGGACTCCATCCTGGGCCAATTAAATTTTTCTCTCTGTGTATGGGGATTGGGCATCAGCATTTTTAAAGCTCTTAAGTGGTTCTTGAGTGCAGAATCACTGCTCTTGGCTAAGCAGCTCACTGGTTTAGCCCGTTTATAACAGCATGGTAATATTTGGACCGTAATCCATCCCGTGTTCTTGTTATGCAGTTACTTTTGTGTGTTGTCTAGATTCTGAATAGTGTCTATTCAGAATGCTTTAATTTCATTAGCATGTCTTCTGTTAATTTGAGTAACGAAGCACACAGTGGCATTAACATAGTATTTTCGTGCCACACTCATTTGGCAGAGGCATAGGATTTCACTCAGTACTCACATCACATTTATACTCTGCAGTAAGTCGCCATGACAGAGTGAAAACTGTCCAGTGATGTGGCCATTTTGCTGTATCTGGATTTTTGCATTGCTGGAGTACAGTAATGGCGGAGAATATTATGGTCTTAATGACTATTATTGTGATTATAACGTGGATACTTGAGTCATAGTCACCAAAACTCTCTATTATTATGAACTGATCCAATGTCTATATGAGGTCGCAAAGAGTGGGACACGACTGAGCACACACGGATGCACTATATCAGCCCCCACCCCCACCCCGCAAAGATGACTTGTTTCTTGAACACTTTCTTTGTATTTGTGTGTTGATTTCTCCAGGAGAATTGTAACTAATTATATGTGGCCTCTAGCATCAGAAGAGTTCTCATAAACTCAGTAGTGAAGCCGGACAGTTTAGCATTCCTTTCTATTAAGTTAAACATCCTGAACCTTTGGAGCCAAGTATCTTTTGGACTTTATACTTTTTTAGTTTAGAGAAATAAGAGAACAGGCTTAATTCTTAGAGGGGCTGGTTAGTCTTGCTGAGTTTTAGCCACCGAAAATAACTTTCCTCAGAAACTTCAAGACCTCTTTTTCACAGGTCAGAAGTTGAATCCTACTTAGATCAGAGCGACTTGCTAGTGTGACAGAGCAGAGGCTTGTTGGCTGTGCCCCAAGCAGACCTTGTTCTTTTGCTTTAGAGCTAGAAAGCACCGGGGTTAGTATACACTCTTTGGAGCAGATGAAAACACCATTGAGTGGGCAGTTTTTATTCCTTTTCTCTATTTGTATCGGTTTATCCAAATCTATAATCCTTTGGTGGGGCAGAGGGATGTAAAAATGCAGTGTCTTAGTGCATTTATGTAAAATCATTTTGTAAACTTGAAAAATGCTACATGACTATCTATAAGTAATTATTATCTTCTCAGATATGGGGTAGTTTCTTCAACCAGCTGATACTTTTACCATTAACATCCTTTAGAGAAGGAAAAACAATCATAAGTATAAGCTTACTTGGTTTCAAGAAAGGTCAAAGATGCCTGCTCATGATGCCAGTCAAAAGCTTCAAAAATCTGGGTCATTGATCATGGTTCTTTCAGTTGAATGATAAATATTAAAAAGTGACAGGACCCTCTTGGTCATTAAGTGTCCAGCATCACCAACAGTTCAGTTCAGTCGCTCAGTCGTGTCCAACTTTTGCAAGCCCATAGACTGCAGCACGCCAGGTTTCCCTGTCCATTACCAACTCCCGGAGCCTACTCAAACATGCCCATTGAGTTGGTGATGCCATCCAATCATCTCATCCTCTGTTGTCCCCTTCTCCTTCTGCCTTCAATCTTTCCCAGCATCAGAGTCTTTTCCAATGAGTCAGTTCTTCAAATCAGGTGGCCAAAGTATTGGAGTTTCAGCTTCAGCATCAGTCCTTCCAATGAATAGTCAGGACTGACTTCCTTTAGGATGGACTGGTTTGATTCTCCTTGCAGTCCAAGGGACTCTCAAGAGTCTTCTCCAACACCACAGTTCAAAAGCATCAATTCTTCAGCGCTCAGCTTTCTTTATAGTCCAACTTATACACAGAGTACATTGTACAAAATGCTGGACTGGATGAAGCACAAGCTGGAATCAAGATTGCTGGAAGAAATATTAATAACCTCATATATGCAGATGACACCACCCTTATGGCAGAAAGCAAAGAAGAACTAAAGAGCCTCTTGATGAAAGTGAAAGAACAAAGTGAAAAAGTTGGCTTAAAATTCAACAATCAGAAAAATTAAGATCATGGCATCTGGTCCCATCACTTCATGGCAAATAGATGGGGAAACAATGCAAACAGTGACAGATTTTATTCTGGGGGAGGTCTCCAAAAATCACTGCAGATGGTGACTGTAGCCATGAAATTAAAAGATGCTTGCTCCTTAGAAGAAAAGCTAGACAGCATATTAAAAAGCAGAGACATTACTTTGCCAACAAAGGTCCATCTAGTCAAAGCTATGGTTTTTCCAGTAGTCATGTATGGATGTGCGAGTTGGACTATAAAGAAAGCATCACCATACCATTCTGTATATGAAACTGTCCCTGTACTTATTCCTTCAAACACACTATGCAAATGTTTTATCTTCATGATATAATCAGAGTATCCCTAAATATTATTATGGGATGTGTATAAGCCATCTTTTGAAACTGATAAATCAAGTAGAGAGAACTATTAACTGCTCTGTGTTAAAATGACTTAAGGATATCACAGGGTTGTCCAACGAAGGCCCATAGGTGAAATATAGCCTGCCTTTAAATAAAATTTTATTGAAACAGTCATGCTCATTCATTTCCATATTATCTATGGCTGCTATTGTACCACAACAGAAAACCTGAGTAGTTGCAACACACACTGTACAGCCCACAAAACCAGAAATATTTAGTATGTGGCTCCCTCAAAGAAGTGTGTTTGCCCCTTGCATTCCAGAGCATCAGCAAACCACTAAAATCCCAATCCTGTAAAGCTTTAGTAAAAGAAACCTCTTTCATGGCATGGACTTTCCAATAGGAATGAAACAGTTAATTAAGGTAATACTTAACTCTTAAAAAATTACCTTTTTTTCATTTTAGTTACCTTGAGAATATAGAGGTATTATTTGTTTGCTTCAGTTTTGTATTTCTGATCTTAAAAAGAAAGGAGACTGAAGTCTCCACAGGGAGTAAAAGTCATTTTGAAAACAGAATATATCTTTTTTAAACAGACAGATGAGCTTTTGCAGGTTGAATCTCATGTCACTAATAGGAGAGTTTTAATAATTTATAATCTAAGTATATAAATAAAAAGTCTGAATTTTACAAAACTATACATATTGCAAGCAAATATCTGGCAAAGATTTTCTTGAAAACAGAAAGTAAAAATTTAGTAACTGTAGTTTATAGCTATTGGAGACTTACTACGTGGTCGATTCTTTCTAAGTATACCAGTTTATATAGCTTTGATCTAATTTCTGACTGTATATATTGATTATCAATTGCTGTATGACAAGTTACCCCCAAACTCCTCATATACATGCCTGACTGCTTCAGTATCCTCATGATACAATGGCTGGCTTCCCCAGAGCTAGTGATCCAGGAGAAAAGGGCAAGGCATAAGTTAAAAAGTCTTCTATGACATAGCCTTGGAAGTCACACTTGGCCATTTCTACAATATTCTCTTGGATACACACAGATCAAGCCTATTCTGTGTGGAGATAAGAATTCATGAAGGGCCATCTCAGAGGCTGGCCACCACACTATAATTCTTTGTTCATATATTCCTTATAGTAACTTTAAAGAGTAGTTTCACATATGTCTATATTTCCTTATCCGCAATTGTAAAATCCGTCAGGCCCTGGAAACAAATGGTTCCCTTATAACTCTATTGCCAGACAAACTTTACCCAACTTGCATTCATCTGCCAACAAAACCTGGTCTAAAGTGCTAAGAGGCTAGTCTCTACTTATCTCACTTGGTGTGAACATTTCTATATTTGACAGCATAAATGCATTTGATTCAGGTGGTGTGATCCCAAACTCTCCTGTAGTGTTATGTAATATAAAATATCTGAACCATATTATTTTTCTAAACTAAAAAAGTATAAAGTCCAAAAGATACTTGGCTCCAAAGGTTCGGGATGTTTAACTTAATAGAAAGGAATGCTAAACTGTCCGGCTTCACTACTGAGTTTATGAGAACTCTTCTGATGCTAGAGGCCACATATAATTAGTTACAATTCTCCTGGAGAAATCAACACACAAATACAAAGAAAGTGTCCAAGAAGAAACAAGTCATCTCCTAATTGGTAGCTGAAAAAACAATACCTCAAAAATGAGAACCAACACCCTTTCTGGTCTCTTCCCATCACCATGTCTACAGTCCTCTCTTTCTTTTTGCAGTTTTCTTTCTTCTCTTTCACCTACACAATTTTGTTCCTCCATGCTCATCTGCCATTTTTTCATGACATTTCCAAAATAAAACAATTACTCCCCCCAAAATGTTAACAAAACAAAAGAAAAATGTATCCATAGCACCGATAACTACTATATGCACATATCTGACTGTCTGATTCATAGCAGAGACTATGCCACGTTCATGGGTCCACCTCTGCCTTCAGCCAGAGCAGACAATTCACATTAAGTGATAGCTTCTCACTTAAACCACCCAAGTTGCTCTGTTTCTACACCTGAGGGCTTATCCAGTGATGGCACTTGGGCAGTCCAGTAGCACCAGGGATTTAACATCTTCAACCAAGGAGGAAAAGAAGTTGGTCGATAAACATTCCAGCTTCCCCAACACCTCATAGAACCAATTCTTTTTTTCTCACTGACTCCAAGTCAGCTGCAGGTCCAGGCAACTCCTCAGGGTACTTCTCCCCACGATGTGACCTCCACCACACCTTCACATAATACGCACCTCCACAGTCACCAACTACACCTTCCTAGGTAGAGGTGAGTCCTGCACCAGCAAGCAGCACTTAAACGCTCCCACAAAGTGCCGGACACCCCTGCTGCTCACATTTTATTAGCCAAAGTGTGTCATGTGGCCACGCCTAACTTCAAGGTAACAGGAGATGAAATCCTGCCATGTTCCCCACAGGAGAAGCGAACGAGATGTTGGGGAGTAGAGATAATGCCGCCATGTGTATGGTAAGCCTCCCTTTGCCAATTGCTTTTTTCTCCACATGGCTCTGAGACTGCTCCATGTCTTAGTGCACGTAGGTTTAGTCCCTTCTCATTGCTGTCCAGTATTGCACAACAATGACTCTATCATAATCTGTTATTTTCTAACAATGGTTAGTCCGTTTAGGTTATTTCCAATTTTCTGTTCAAACAAACAAGCTTGCTATGAATATTTAATATGTGTAACACAAATTTCTCTAGGTTGCTATTCTAATTTAAATGCCTATTTTATGAGGAAGCCACGCTGCATCATAGGGAGGGGTCAAGAAAAGACAACCACTTGGTGTACAGGCTTATCATGGAAAGCTTGGAGATGTACAGAAATCTAAACCAACATCCCCATGCTGTCTATTCATGTTTGTGCTAAAGAAATAAAGGGATATTATTTTCAGACTGCTTTTCTTTCCTCACTGAACAGAACAAAAAGCCAAGGTTATTCACAATGCATCATTTAGCTAACAAGCACCCAAATCAGATAGTCTAGTAATTTTCTGCATCCTACTCAAACTCTATTGAAAATTATGAGAGCAATTGCAATTTAATATTACTAATAGAAGACACACCTTTGAAGCCCTCTGCAAATGTCAAGATGAGTGAAGTGTTTGACAAGACAAAGAAGATGAATCGACTACAATGCTTTCCACTTGAGAGTGAAACAACCCAGTGCTAATGCCATAAAACATTTCCCCAGAACAAAATGTGCTAGAGGAAAAATTGATGAGATGGAAGGAAGGGAAAAAAAAATTCCTCTTTCTAAAAGTCGAGGACAGGAACAAAATAAAAATAAAAAATTCAATTGAGTGAGACTAACTTTGTAACAACTATCAAACAGGAAGGTCAGCAACATAATTGCTTATGTATAGCTGGACCTTAAGTTATAACTGGGAGATTTTTCATAGTGCTTTACATTCAAGGTGAGTACAAAGCTTTATCTGAGTCATTTTTACTAAATGGCACCTTCTGCTTTGTTTTTTGCTTTCTCCTTCTGTTTGTCTGAGCTATCATTCCTTACATCATTTTCAATATCACAGGTGAAGTTCCTTTTGTTCAGTCACTAAGTCGTGTGCGACTCTTGTGATCCCAGGGACTGTAGCCCGCCAGGCTCCTCTGTCCATGGAATTTTCCAGGCAAGAATACTGGAGTGGGAAGTTCCTTTTATGCAGTGCTAAAAACTCATTCTTTAACATATATACAAAATGCCAGTTAATTCAAATCACCTAAAAGAGTTCTAAAAGTGCCTTATTGAAGAAATGATTTCTTTTTCCCAATCACTGTTCATAAATGATCAGATTACCATTGGATGCCATGCAAGTGTTCACTATTTTCGTAAGTGATCCTGGGGTGAAGTCAAAAGACTATTTGTCTAAATACAGACTTAACAGACACCTGGGACACCGACACATCTCACTGAAGAAAAGCCTGGCTCACAGTGTCATCTCATTACTTTCGAGCGGCAGTTTGTGATTGCCATTTAAGAAGAAAGAAAACCGTAGGTAAATATCAATAAAAGAAAAAAAAGAACAGAAATTTTGGATTATTGCTGACAGATTCTTCCCCAGCATTTGCAGGATTGGGACAAGAATACCCACGAAGGCTGACTTATCACATGTCTTTGCAACAACCTGGAAACCCAGGTTTGAATGGAGAATTCTAGGAGTCCTTGAGAGAGAACATGGCCCCATGGGAAGTCTGGGGCCTGCTCCCTTCTATTCTTTTCCCTCACCTCTCTCTACTCCCCGTGGCAAATTTGTACACACGTGTGTAGACACCCTAGTCTGCACCTCAGGCCTGTCCCAATCCCCCACAGTCACCTTTCAGCTACTCTCTGGGTCTGTGTGTTCATGCTAGTTTCATCATCTGCTCTCAAGAGGATGGACTGGGGGAAGATGACCTTGCAGGCCCTCAATGCAAGTGTAAGCATGGGGCTCTTTAAGCAAGCACACAACAGGGAGTGCAGGTCCTGATAGACATGGTCCCATGGGCCCATAGACTCCTCTCCCTATAGACAGGGTGCAGGGGAGGAGGACCAAAGTAGAGCCTCTAGATTACAGGCCCAGTTTAGAGGGTCTTCTTAGCAAGCCTAAAGCCAGTACTGACCAATGAAACTGATTTCTTTTCTTTTGAAGAAAATCGGCTATCAAGAAAGGACTACACATTCAAAATCATCTTTTGCCAGAGCTTCATTCAGGGTGATAGTTCCAGCCTACATGGGATAGAAAAGTTAGAACAGGTGAAAAAAAGATTCATAAGAGGGGTGTTTGAAAGGACAGAGATGGATTGTGGGAAGTTTCACAGGGGGATGATGGGATAAAAAGAAAACTCTCGAATCTAAAGAAAGACACAGAATGAGGGTGAGAGGACTCTTCCTTCATATCGTGTACTTCTTTTTATTGTACCTCCTCTCCTCATTAATTCATATCACTCATAACGAAGTCTTAAAAGACCTGCTGTGCAGTGACACTTAGACAATGACAAGAAGGGGACAAAGACAATGTCAGTGTAAGAGTTCCTATCTTCAGCAATTTTGGAATCTGCTTGAGAAAACCAGACACTTAAATGCAAAAGCAATAGAGCAGAGAGAGGTGGTTTGTGCTCAAGCACTAAAACACAGAGTGTATGAGTTCAGTAAAGGTAGAGAGCACCAGGGTGAAGTGGCTGGGGAAAGGCTGCTTCAATTCCAGGGCAGTCTTGTCAGAATTAATAAGATTTTACGGTTTCTGGAAAAGAACAAAAAAATCTTTGTTTCTCAAGAGCAATTTTTCAGTGTTCACTTTCTAGTTCTACTCTGAGTCATTTCTATTAAAATCAAAATAAGTCAGACAGACAATCTAACTAGGCAAAGATAGAACCAAATGTCAGAAACTCTACTGCCAACTGTGCTCCGTTTCCTCGTGTGGTAATTCAGACACACACCAAGAGATGTAATAACCACACACACCATCCATCTCCTCCAGAGGGTTACATGCTTAAAATGAGGAATATTAATACTGACATGGACTTAACACATTATCTTTGAGTATTTCACAGTCAGGATAGAGGAGATACAAGGTAAGAACTGTTGCCATTAGACACAGTTTAAGTGTCACTGCAGAACACAAAAGGTCATTTCAGTTGTGTGACTCAGAAACTCTGTATTAAACATTAAATAATCATGGAAGGAAGTTGGCACTCTAAGGTATAAAACTGAAAATTTTAAGGTTCAGATTAGAGACTATGAGGGGAAAACACACCCCTATGTTTCTCTTCTACTCTCAGTCTTCTAGTACAGCACTGCTTTATTTCTGAATACATGGGTTTTTTCACATACCAAGCAAGTCTTCCACACCAGCTAGCTGTTCAACAGTTTAACTCAATTTTGACACTAACTACCTTAAGTGTTCAGTTATAGAAGACTACCACACACTCCCCCTTCCTTCCCCACCACTTCAGATGCCAATTTCAAGCTCAGATTGTTACCTGTACTTCCAAGCAACTAGCTGTAAATCAGAGACAGCCATGACTGAACATTCAGTAAAATAGTCTATGTACTAGCTTACTTGTTTATTACAAAAGATTTGAACAGCCAGATGAAGAGATACATAGGATGAGGTCTGGAAAAGTCTGGAGAACAGAAGCTTTTCTTTGTCCCCACGGAGTTTGGAATGCACCACTCTCGCAGCAAAGGGATGTATTCTTGTTCACCCACCTAGAAGCTCTCTGAACCCTATCCTTTTAGGGTCTATCAAGGCTTCATTATGTAGGGATGATTGACTGGTCATTGGTCGTTAATAATTGATTCAAATTCCAGACTCTCTCCCCTCCCAGGAAATCAGATCAGAGGGTGGGCGTGAAAGTTTCAACCCTCTAGTCAGCGGTTACACAAACACACACACAAAAACACCAGCCTCCCCCATCCTTTCCCAAAGTTACCTCATTAATATAAATTCAGGTGTGGTTGAAAGGGGCTTGTTGTAAGTAACAAGATACCCTTTTCCCCTTTAATCATTCTGAAGCTATTTTAGGAATTGGAACTATTTGAGGACAAAAGACCAAGTATTATAACAAAAGACTCTCCCATTGCTCTTTTGGCTTAGGAAATCACAAGCAATTTAAGAGACAGGAACAGAGATAAAGATCACATATATATTCCTCCTTATAAATCACAATATCACAGGGACCAATGGATTCATCAAGAATAGAATCCAGGGACTCCTGTGGTGGTATAGTGGATAAGAATCTATCTCCCAATGCAGGGGACAAGTTTGATCCCTGGTTCGGGAAGATTACACATGCTGCGGGGAAACAGAGCCCATGCACCACAACTGCTGAGTCCATGTGCTTTAACTACTGAAGCCCAAGTGCCTAGAGCCTGTGCTCCTCAACAAGAGAAGCCACTGCAATGAGAAACCCAAGTTTGCAGACTATCTCTTTTTCTGGGAGGCCAACTTACAGGGTATAAGTGTTGGATAAATGAACCCTTACCTTAAGGAAGGCTATTAGATAAAAATCACTCTAGGTAACATGATTTGGAATTCATCTTAATAAAAACAGATCAACAATATACAGGCGTAGAGTCCAAACAGAAGGCAGTTATAGTTCAGTTCAGTTGCTCAGTCATGTCTGACTCTTTGCAACCCCATGGATGCCAGGCAGCACGCCAGGCTTTCCTGTCCATCACCAACTCCTGGAGCTTGCTCATTGAGAAGAGAGTAGCCCATGCTCGCTGCAACTAGAGAAAGTCCAAGTGCAGCAACAAAGACCCAGTACAAGCAAAAATAAAAATAAAATAATTAAAAAAAAACAGAGTCCAGGGACTTCCCTGGTAGTCCAGTGGCTAAGACTCCGCACTCCCAATGCAGGGGGGCTGGGTTCCTTCCCTGCTCAGGGAACTAGATCCCACATGCCTCAACTAAAGATCCGGTGTGCCACAACTAAGACCTGGTGCAGTCCAATAAATTAATTAAAAAATAAAAAAAGAGAGCAGGTGACACAAGTTTTGCCTTATCATAAAGTAAAATGGAAACTAAGAGTAATGAGCAAACAAGCACATATGGCTAAGCAGCACCTACACCAGAGAAGTTGAAACAGCATTCTTTGGGAAAGACTCAGAGAAAGGATCATTAGCAGATGTACAGGTCCCCTGTTGCCGATCCATCCTAGGGCAGCCCACAGAAATCTAACAAGGCTGGAGGTCAGATTCTGAGCATGATTACAGAAGCACCAACCCCTGGCTAAGTGTAATCACAAGCCAGAATTTAATAGCAATATGACTTACCAAAATATTGCCCCCAACTATATCCTGTCAGTTTCCACATGAGGGATTGGAAGAAGCACCAGGATCTCTACTAGTTGGTTCAAGGTATTGGGATCTAAGCCTCTGATTGCAGTTAAATGACAGCAAACAGCAATAGGATTCACTACATCAACATCACAGCTGTGGAAGCAACTGTAACTCTTCTTACATGGGTAGGGATCAGGGATGGCAGGAACCTACACCAGCTTTGTGGCTGACCTGTATCATATCTATTTTCCATAGAAGTTTGCAGACTATCTCTTTTTCTGGGAGGCCAACTTACAGGGTATAAGTGTTGGATAAATGAACCCTTACCTTAAGGAAGGCTATTAGACAAAAATCACTCTAGGTAACATGATTTGGAATTCATCTTAATAAAAACAGATCAACAATATACAGGCGTAGAGTCCAAACAGAAGGCAGTTATAGTTCAGTTCAGTTGCTCAGTCATGTCCGACTCTTTGCAACCCCATGGATGCCAGGCAGCATGCCAGGCTTTCCTGTCCATCACCAACACCTGGAGCTTGCTCAAACTCATCCTGTCCATCGAGTCGATGAGGCCATCCAACCATCTCATCCCTTGTTGTCCCCTTCTCTTCCTGCCTTCAATCTTTCCCAGCATCAGGGTCTTTTCAAATGAGTCAGTTCTTCACATCAGGTGGCCAAAAGTATTAGAGCTTCAGCTTCAGCATCAGTCTTTCTAATGAATATTCAGGACTGATTTCCTTTAGTACTGACTTGTTGGATCTCCTTGCAGTCCAAAGGGACTCTCAAGAGTCTTCTCCAACATGACAATTCAAAAGGATCAGTTCTTCAGCACTCAGCTTTCTTTACAGTCCCACTCTCACATCCATACATGACTACTGGTAAAACCATAGCTTTGACTAGATGGACCTTTTGTTGGCAATTACAGTGGATTTAATCAATGATGCTAATTTTTTTAGCCCTCCCTGTAATCACACCCTTTTTCATGTGACTTGGCAGTTCTCCCTTTAAGAAGTAGAGAATGTTTCCCTGCCACTCATTCCACGATTCAGCCATTTGATTATTTTGATGTTAGGATGCTTGCAAACGTTACACAAGCAGACACTTGTTAAAGTGCCCGGGAAGTTAGGTTTGCTGTCAAACTTCTGCATTGCCAAGAGAAGGATGTTGAGGAGGAAATATTTTCCCTTCTTCCCTTCTAGGTTCTTTGGTTGGTCTAATAAATTGAAATAAGACAGATTAACAAGAGGAAAACAAATTTAATTTTGTATGTATGGGAGCCCCGTAAAGCCACTGGATTCCCTGGCAGTCAGGCAACTGAGGCTTATGTATCATTCTGAGCTAAGGAGAAGTAGGCAGGGGTGTAGGGCTTCAGAGGCAAGAAAGTTCACAGGAAGATGAAAAGAACAAATGTTTGGTAAGCAAAAAAGTCTTTCTGATGTAAAACGTTATCTCTGGTAATAGCTCTCTCCCTGGTTCAAATCTCCTATCTAAATTGTTTCAGGCAGTTAAGGTGGAAGTAAAAAGCTCTACCTGAGTCTGCTGGGCACCAATTATCTTCAGTTTGAAATAATCCACATGCCTAAGTGGTACGTTCTGGCACAGCCTGCCCTGAACTCCCTCAAGGACATGGCCAGCTATTCTACTCATCCAAGGAAGAGGACTTGATCAGAACCCCCAGGCAAGCTCAGTCTGAATTGGCCAGACACCAGCAGAACCACTCAGCTGACCCCAGCTTGGATCAGCCAACTTCCAACCTGAACCACAGAGTTGAAATAATAATGATTTTTATTTTAAGCACTAAGTTCTAGGGTTACAGCAATAACTGAGTGGTACAATGTTCAAAACTACCTTGAGGAAGTGTTTTCACTTTCAGCACACTAAAAATGGTATAAGAGATGATACTGAAGGGCTAAGAGGAAATTCTTTAGCAATGGCATCAGTGCATATAAAGAAAGGTATCACAAAAGCAATTAAATCATCTGAAAAATGTCAGAAATACATAAGTATTGCTAATTAGGGGAAGTAAAAGAAGTAAAACAAAGCTCAAGAGCCTATCCATAGTCATATGTACCTTGATGCTAGTAATATGTCCAACAGAGCAGTCTTCATTTTGTCTTTACTAAATCTTTTTAAATTAACAAGGTTCTTCACTTTATATTATAAAATAATATATTTTTATCTTCCAAAAAGATGTGTAATCATGATAATAGTATTAAGATGATTTATAAGCTAAAGGGAGTAGAAATAGATCAAATATGCTCATATTTCCATATCTCCAAATTTCCGTCAAATTCATAACACAATTCCATCAAGCTGATGGCACTTAATATATATTAGTTGGTGAACATTTTCATAAGGTGGAAGAAACAAAATCTAATAAAAAGAATTCCACTTTGAGGCAAAATTGGTTTATTATTCAGGACACCATCAGTCTCAGAAATTAATTCAACAATTTTTAGGTCTAGTACATTCAGAGCTTCTTCCTTTGTTGATCAATGAAACTATTCTTTCTGGACAAAACCTTTATCTTACTACCTCTATTTACACCATGGGATTAGAAGAGTCCAGGCAGATATATAGAATCAGATCAAAACAGATCAGATGTACCCATGTGAGCTCTATCACAAATGGGAATTATAAAAGAGAGAGACAGAGTTGATGGCTCTCACCAAGAAGCATATAGTCTAGTTGTATCTTTCAGTGAGATGAGTATTCAAGGAGTAGAATGGATGGGGTGGGGCAGGGATGAAGCTGGGGGGATACTGGGTCATGTAGCAGTTAAAAGAAGAAAAGGTAATTTCTAGAGTCATTAAGAAAAGCTCCATGGAGGAAACAGTACATACATTAGGCTTCAGATAGGCTAACTGGCCACCCAGAGGAAGACAATGATTCAAAAACCCACAACAAAAACAAGAAACATAACAGAAACAAATCTTATTGAATGAAGACTAATGAAAACTCTTATACTATTAGAGTACCTTTTAGACTATGAACAAATATTAATTTCAATCCAATCATGCATCTGAAAATAAATGCCCTCTGCATGATTTATAGTCTCTTATTTTAGAATCCCAAGGACTTCTTCCTATTATGAAACACTTATTGCCCTGTCAATCAGAGTGAGGATTAACAATATTTTAAGGAATAATTAACAAGAGATACAGGACTACTGAAACCCAGCAGGTGCCTATGGGGCCCTTCTGGGTACAAATAGTTTCTGAACACTACCCCCTCTTACTTGTTTGTAGGAAATGGGCTTCATTCAGCTTCCCAGACTTTCCCTGAATTCCAAAATGTCAGATTCAAACAGTTGTTACATAGGGAAAGGAGAGGATGTGGAGACAAGGGAGGCACAGTCAAGAAACAATAGTACAGCCTAGGGGTTCCTCCTCAAGCAATGAGTTCTTCTACAGTTAGTAAGCCCCTCACCCAGACTTTTTTTTTTCTTGGGCTCCAAAATCACAGTGGACAGTGACTACAGCCATGAAACTAAAAGACGCTTGCTCCTTGGAAGAAAAGCTATGACAAACCTAGACAGTGTCTTAAAAAGCAGAGACATCACTTTGCCAACAAAGGTCTGTATAGTCAAAACTATGGTTTTTCCAGTAGTCATGTATGGATGTGAGAGTTGGACAATAAAGAAAGCTGAGCGCCGAAGAATTGATTCTTTCAAACTGTGGTGTTGGAAAAAAAACTCTTTGAGAGTTCCTTGGACTGCAAAAAAGATCAAACCAGTCAATCCTAAAGGAAATCAGTCCTGAATATTCATTGGAAGGACTGATGCTGAAGCTGAAACTCCAATACTTTGGCCACCTGATGTGAAGAGCCGACTCATTAGAAAAACCCTGATGCTGGGAAAGATAGAAAGCAGGATGAGAAGGGGATGACAGAGGGACAAGATGGTTGGATGGCATCACCAACTCAATGGATATGAGTCTGAGCCAGCTCTGGGAGATGATGAAAGACAGGAAAGCCTGGTGTGCTGCAGTCCATGGGGTCACAAAGTGTTAGACACAACTGAGTGATTAAACACCACCCAAGCAGAGAATGTTAACTCTCAGCAAAGCACAAGATTCCTAGAGCACTATCTTGTTACCTCACCACCAACTGATCAGAAGGAACTCACATCCTGTAGCCCTAATTTTGCCTATAAAAACTTCTCCCTGAAAACCATTGGGGAATTTGGGTCTTTTGAGTACAAGCCACCCATTCTCCTTGCTCGGCCTTCCAATAAACCTTTCTCACTTCAAATTCCTACACTTCCATTTGCTTGACTTCACTGTGTCTTCAACACTCTCCTAAGGTCACCTAACTTCTGTCTTCCCTTTTCCTGTTCTCCTAGTACCTAGTTCTGCCATACCTCTGGTTCCCGAAAAGCAGGAATGCACACATTTGCTGCCTTTAAGAAGCAGAACCATACAAATGAACTGAGAATACCAACTGTTTAGGTTGGTGAAAAAGTAATTGTAGTTTCAGACCGTGAATTTAAAATCATTATAACTAGGCTCAAACACAACTTTATTAATCAAAATAGGAACCATTACAATCAACATATTTTTGCCAAATGAAAAATAAGCTGGTTTATTCTTGTAGGGTAAAAATCCGTGCTTCAGGATTCAATGAGCTCTTGGAAAGAATTTTCTGCCTCCTGCTAGTTGTGGAAGCATTTTCCCTACAAAAAGTTATCAAGATGCTTCTAGAAGTGGTAGTTGGTTGCTGAGAGGACAGGTGAATATGGCAAATGAGGCAAGACTTCATAGACCAATTTGTTCAAATTTCGAAGTGTTGGTTGTACAACATGCAGTTGGGCATTGTTGTGGAGAAGAACTGGGCCCTTTCTGTTAACCAATAACAGCTAGGCACTGCAGTTTTCAGTGCATCTGATTGATTTGCCGAGCATACTTTTCAGATGTAATTGTTTCACCAGGATTCAGAAAGCTGTAGTGGATCAGATTGCAGCAGACAACCAAACAGTGACCATGACGTTTTTTGGTGGAAGTTTGGCTTTGAGAAGTGCTTTGGAGCTTCTTCTTGGTCCAATCACTGAACTGGTTGGTTGTCATACATAATTCACTTTTTGTCATCTCCTTTGTAACTTCTTGAATCACCACTGCACTGTGTGTCTGTTAGCAGTTCCTGGGCCAAATGTGTTGCTGATGTTGCAAGTTGTCTCTGCTGCTTTACAATCCATTCTGAATTCAAATAAAAAAATTGCTTGAATTTGCTTTTTGTCTAACATCATTTCCCTAGTCTAAAATAAATATAAAATAAACAGCAAGCAATGTCATTATCAAAAAAAACATAAAGTGAGAAATGTACATTAAAATCATGTATAACATAACCACGTTTATGTAAGAATGTATTCCAATATTAAATGGCAAAGTTCAACAATGCAAAAGCACAGTTAATCCTGTACCTGATAGCAAGAATTGACCCTCATACCAATAACAGACTTCATTAGACACCAAATAACCTGAAATTCCTTTTCCACCTTTGCAAAAAAAAAACTAAGCAAAACCTAAAATTTTAGTTAAAGCTGTAAGTCTTACTTTCTTATCATATACAAAACATCTAAATCTTCACTATTAAGGATCCATCCCCTGAACATTTCTGCATTTTAAGCATATCATTATTAATTAGAGAAAGGCTATGGTTGTGATGTAAATAAGCAGTAGGCTTTAAAGCACACTTCCCAACACCCACTCATGGCTGTAAGGGTGGGCAAAGGCAGGTGGTATGGGCTGAACAGCATGGGGCAGAGGAATAGAAGGACAGAAGAAAATCTGAGGTCCTATTAACCAAAATGTCTCCTCTCTGTGTGACAGTCCCACACCTGACAGGGAGCAAAACTCCACTTTACAAACTTCTGAAAACCAAAGCTTTCAAGCTAATGCTGCTTCAAGGTCCATCATTCTGCCAGAGATGGCAATACCTTAATTTGTCACTGTCAAGCAGGCAAATTTCTTTAAGGTCTTGCTCACTGTTATTCCATTCTGCCATGTCTGGACACATGAGCTTGCTAATACAACAACACACTGGAGATCAACTTCTGGGACATCAGACAGAGCACATTACTCTGAACCGCCTGCCATGTTATCTGTCCTGGCAAGAGGGATGTGACACAGGTCAGGATATTTGATAGGGCACAGGCCGTCCAAATGTTTCTGTGGTCTTAGCCATGATGCCTTCAGGAGAGAACACCAATGAGTAGATATATATTTCTCTGATACTGAACATTGAGTTTGAAACACTAATTCATAACACATGAAATGCTTCATCCTTCTTCCTATTAGAGGACACAAATCAATCTCTCAGTGTACAAGGAAAACTGAAGTATGAGCCCACAGGATTTCTCTCTAGAAGCATCCAGAGAGACTTCCCTTGAGGTTGGGTCAAAAGTCCCCTGTAGAAAATCCCACTAGAGGTTTCCAGGGTCCTTTCCCTGCATCTAATTCAAGGGACTCTGGACTGGTTAAGAGACAAGTACAACCAAAATCATTAGGCTCCACCCTCTCCCTGCCATGCATATGCTTCCCCCATGCACTTTACTAGCTCCTGTTTTGATTTGAGAGTTTTTCACTAAAGAACAGAATCAAGACAAGATTTTTTGTGTCATTTCCCAAAAGGTTCTGGGGAAAATAATACTTAACTCTGACACATGATGTAGGAGTGTGCAGTTAAAGGTTGACAGAAGCCAATATTTACAATGTTATTTAGAAATGATAGGACACTTAGTTACAAAACCTTCAAAACCTTTATAATAACTCTCTTCCAAGGGTCCTTGCTGTGGGATCAGCTTATGGTCGGAAACTGTCTTACAACCAAGACATTCAGCGCTTGGAAGATGGCAGCCAAATAAGACATTCAAAACTTCCCCTGCAACCACCCGAAGAAGCCGTCTCTGTGCCAAGGCCTGCCCTAGGGAAAAAAACTGGCCCTTAAGGATCAGGGTCAGACAACATTGTCTGAACATTGTCAGGTTATCAGATTCCATAGGAACTTCACCACCAGTATGAGAATAGACATAAGTCAGATTGCATTTTCACAGGCCCCCATGTTTAAGGGCTTCCCTAGTGGCTCAGCAGAGAAGGCAATGGCACTCCACTCCAGTACTCTTGCCCGGAAAATCCCACGGACGGAGGAGCCTGGTAGGCTGCAGTCCATGGGGTCGCACAGAGTCAGACACGACTGAGCGACTTAGCAGCAGCAGCAGCAGCAGCTAGTGGCTCAGACAATAAATAATCCACCTACAATGCAGGAGACCTGGGTTCGAACCCTGGGTTGGGAATATCCCCTGGAGAAGGGAAAGGCCACCTTCTCCAGTATTCTGGCCTGGAGAATTCCATGGACTGTATAGTCTATGGGGTTGCAAAAGAGTGGGACACGACTGTGGGACTTTCACTTTCATTTTAGCTTTATAAGAAACTGCCAAAGTGAGTTGTAGCAATTTTAGTGTCTCACCAGCAATCTGTGAGAGTTCCTGTTGCTCCACATCCTTGCCAATTTTGGTGTTGTCTTTTTTTCTTAATATTTTTAAAAATATTTATTTATTTGGCTGTGTTGGGTCTTAGTTGCAGTACATGAGCTTAGTTGCCTCATGGCATATGGGAACTCAGTTCCCTTATCAGGGAATGAACCAGCATCTCCTGCATTGGAAGGCAGATTCTTCACCGCTGGACCACCAGGGAAGTCCCTGGTATTGTTACTCTTTTTGATTTTAGTTTCTCTACTGGGTGTGTAGTTCAGGCATCAGTAGTTATTCAAGATTCCCAGGTGTTTCCAATGTGTGGCCAAGGGCATGTTTCCAATGTGGGAGAACCAGAGCATGTCTAGGTCTAAACAATTCCAATTACAAGTGTCCAAAGAGAAAGGGTTACTTTCTGAGCTAATAAGCTCTTCTTCACTAGAAGTAAGAAAACAGTGCATACAAATCAGGAACGGTGTATAGGCACTACTTCTTAATCTTTAACGTACACACAAATCCCCTGAGGCTCTTGTTCAAGTGCAGGTTCTAATTCAGTGGGTCAGGGATGGGGCCCAAGAGTCTTCATTTCTAACAGGTTCCCACATGATATCAATGCTGCTGGTCTAGAAACCATACTTTGACAAGTAAAGGGATAGCAGCTGTTTCTATTATTAGGTAAGAGATTGGAATAAAATTGCGAGTCCCTCCCAAGCTATGATTCTAAATTCTAAAGACATTCACATCCTCCATCCTGATACTTTGCATGGGCTGCAGTCTCTGAACATTTCCATTTGAGTGTCCAGACACTCCATCAATGCCACATGTAGAAGTAAAATCATTACACTCCCAAATGGTTGCCTGTCCAAACTTCCCTGTTTATACTTAACATTAACACTAACCTGGAAACCCTGCTTCTCAGAGCTATCATTCCCCTTGTCATAGAGACACCTTTGAATACAATTTCTCCTTTCTCCTCCATAACCAGTCATCGCCAAGACTTTTCAAATCTCCTTTAATTGAGCCCACATTTACTGCACACCCACCTGTCTGTAAAAGGCACAATAGCAGGTACTGTGGAATCCAAAGGAAGTGTCCACCCTCTAGTGCAGGTAGGGGGAGGGCACATGCAAACAACCATGTAATACAAGAAAGAGACATGAAATACCCTTTCTATAAGGCTGGTCTAGTCTTCACTCCAACTGTTCCCAATGCAATACACACTGGTGTGTCTACTACTGGGACAGCCTGCCGGAGTCCAGCTCCAGCTGGTCCAGGGGTTCCCTCAGGATGGACGGCGTCGGCGAATGCGAATGAGAAGACACAGCGAGTCTCGGTGTTTCCAAGTGTCTTCTGACTTTATTGTTTTTTAAGACAGCTTTTATATCTTTAGTTGTATTTTTTAAAGAATATAGGCACAGCAGATTATGACAAAGAAAGAATTCATTAACAGAAAGTTTTAAAGCAAAACCTGTTTTTCTAAGAGTTGATCAGCCAAAACACTTTTGTATCAGGCACAGCAGATTATGACAAAGAATGCGTTCGTCAACAGAAAGTCTTAAAATAAAACCTGTTTTTCTATAATCTATCTTACGCCTTGAGCCCAACAAAAAGGAATGTGGTCCTATAAAGTCATGGTACAGCAAGCTGAAACAATGTAGTACAAAGGTCAGTTCTTAGCAAAAATCACCGGCTAAATTAACAATCATCTTATTATTTTTGTATTAAGGCTAAACTTTTATTTCTATAAGTTTTTAACTATTATACTTTCATTACGCAGGCTAAATACGTTAAGAGCAAAAACATAGTGAGTAAATATAGACTAAATAACAGTTTCATAAAGCAAATATTTCTTATATTTCCTAACAAGCCTTTTTCCTACGAAGAGCTCCGTACCTATTGGGGCTTTTGTGTGTTAGGCTCTCAATGCTGTTTATTGTTAAAGGGCAGTCATGCACACTAGCTCCAAAAGCACAGGTATATTTATTAAATAAACCAATATGCCAGCAAGAAGAATTTAGATTAATATACTCCATATCCTAGACAATCCCATCAGGGTGCCACCGTTTTTTAGGGGCCTTGTCGATTGAGGTTTTAGATTGATCTATATAGGAAGAGAATCAGGAAAAGGCCTTTTACCTAAGTCATAGAAAATAGGAAGAGGTCTATTGTAGCAAACATCAGAAAGACAGACATCATCTTTAAGGTGAGCGCTGAGGCAGCCTTCCGAGAATCCCTGAGGCCTGAGAAGCCGTGCTCGATCAGTCCTGTCCCTCATGACACTGTCATGGGTGGGATCTCGTGGGCTGGCTCCCAGCAACAGCCTCTTGACATGAAGTAATGAGATCACATTTTTTACACCCTAACTGCCTGCCTATTTCTTCTGGGCTTTTCTCCCCACAAGCCTGAAATATTTTCCCATCCTAATGTTAACCACTTCCAGTCTAAATTCCTCCACTCGTTTTCGGGCTTCTTTATAAGCTGTTACCAGCCTGCCAGTAACACAGAACTTTTTGCTGGAGAACTAATTAAATCTCAACTATTCAGAGAGGTCCTCCCTGACCACTAATGGCCCCCAGTGATCTCCTCTTCTGGAACCCTCAAGTGCCAAAAAGTAAATATAAAAAGTAACATCTTAGTCCATTCCAGCCACTATAACAAAATTCTACAGACTGGTTAGCTTATAAGCAACAGAAACTTATTTCTCAAAGTTCTAGAGACTGGAAATCTGACATCAGGGTGCCAGCTTTGTCAAGTGAGGGCTGTCTTCCTGCTCTCAGACTTCTGGTTGTGTCCCTACACGGTGGAAGCAGGCAAGGGAGTTCTGTGGAGCCTTGTTTATAAGGACATTCATCCCATCTTGAGAGCAGAGCCTTCCAAAGGCCCCACCTCCTAACACCATCACCTTTAGGGAGAAGATTTCAACACAAGCATTTTGGGGGACAAATTCAGGCCATAGCTAGGAATTTAGTAGTTGTTTAAGGATCTCCTTGTTTTTCTTTTTTTTTCCTTTTTAATTTTTTTCCTTCCATGTTTTGCATAATTGTAACATATGTGTTCATTTCTTTATTATGTAATTAAAAGATACATGAAGATAGGGTTCTTGTCCTATTCATCCATCATATGGAACATTTTGTTAATATTTATTGAAAGAAGAGGGGAGATAGAGAAGGAAACAGATATTAATTAAAATTTTCCTATTTGTCAGACACCTTGGGATTTGCTTCATACAGAGCAACTCATTAGTACACACACCCATTCCAGGAGGTATTATTATACTCCTCTGAAACTAACTTAGGAGACTGACTCTGAAAGTATGCTCCCAGGACCAGGATCATTGACATCAACCGGGAGCATGTTGGAAATGCAGATTTGGGGGCCCCACCCAAGATCTATAAAATGAGAAACTCTGGGGTGAAGCCTAACAATGTGTGTTTTAATAAGTTCTCCAAGGGATTCTGATGCACCCTAAACTTAATCAGAGTTTGAATTCATTAGTCAAAGTCAGAGAAATGGCTAGTGACAGAGTTGGTCAGTCTGGCCAAAAGCCATTCTCTTAATATTACATCATAGTGTTTCCTTGGCCAGTTAATAGGCCCTTCTGGATAACATCTGAAATGATAAGCATGAATAGATTTTCCATTTGAAGACTCCAGAGTAAAATCTTCATGAAAAAACAATGATTAAAAGAAAACCTAACTCTTCCCCCAAACAACTGTTGCTATAGAAATTATTACAAGACAAAGAAGTTCATACTGTTTCTGTTGATATACATTTGAATTTCCAGAAGTACCCAGTGACTAAGAAAATTGGAATTCAGTCTCTATTCTAAACCTTGTGTCTTACAGGTAGTATATACAAATTGGCATCAAAATGATATAATACCAGCATTTAAAAGTAACAAATACTAAATGAGGACTTTGTTTCCATTTTAGTCAAATACTCCACAGAGTAAATGGTAAAAACTCAGTGAGTTTTTAAGGGGTACAACAATCTCACTTGCCTTAATAATTTAGATGAAGGAAAGCAATTTGTATCCACTAATCAAGTCCTATTGCCTTGCCAGTCTCTTAGAGGAAAGACTCCATAGTCTCTAAGGTCTCCTCAGAAAGTCCGCCAGAAAATCCAGAGCCTGTGAATCATCTTTCCAACATATGAACCCAGATAAGGGAGTCAGTGTCTCACAGCCATTTTCATACTTAAAAAAAAATATTGTTTATTTTACAGCAGTAAGATCAAGTTGATATTTTATTAGAATCTAAAATAGACATTATGATAATACAAGAGTCCATCTTTTTTCCTTTTGTGAGGACTGTTCTGTAAGTTTTTGTGTGTACACGTGAAAAACGTACAATTGCATTCCATAAAGTTGTTGCTATTAAAAGTCATTTTAAGATCACAGCAGTGTGTCGGTCATGCTACTTGGACCATTCACTAGGCAAGGCTTTAAATAAATAAATAAATAAAATTAAGAACTTCTCTTCATTAAAAGATACCATAAAGGAAGCAGAAAGGTAATCTACAAGTTTCATAACAAAGGACAGATATCCAGAACATGTAGGAAAAGAAAACTTCCATGAATCACTAAAACAAATGAAAAATGTGAAAAGATCTTAAGGCATAGACACTGTAGAAAATAGGAAATCTAAATGAAAAATAAATATAAGAAAAGACGCTCAGCTTCAATACTATTAGGAAATGTAAATTAAAGCCACAATGAGAAGCTATTCAATACTCGTGCGTGTGCATGCTAAATCACTTCAGTCATGTCTAACTCTTTGTGACCCCATGGACTGTAGCCCGCCAGGCTTCTCTGTACATGGGATTCTCCAAGCAAGAATACTGGAGTGGGTTGCCATTTCCTTCTCCAGGGGATCTTCCCCACCCAAGGATCGAACCCATGTCCCTTATGTCTCCTACATTGGGATTGGCAGGCAGGTTCTTTACTACTACCACCACCTGGCTAGTACTCAGCTAGTACCTTTGCTGAGTACCCATTCAGTACTCAGCAAACCAGCAAAATTTAGAAATCTTATTGCCAAGAACTGGGAAGAAAATGGAGCAGTCAGAGTAGCTCTTGAAGAGCAGAGACCACATGGACAAAGAGGTCTGGTTGACAGCCAGCACTGTTCACAAGACTCATGAATGAGGCCATCTTGAACCATCACACTCTAGCTGAGGTGCCAGATGACTGTACCCACATGAATGGGCCCCATACAGACGAGTAAAAGAACTGCCTAGCTGAACGCACCCTAAATTGTAGAATTTATGAGCAAGTAAAATGGTGGTTGTTTTAAGTCACTATGTTTATGGTCGCTTGTTACACAGAAACAGATAACTGATTCACTAATCATATCCTTTGAAAGTCTACTCCTAGTTTTGTAACCTAGAGAAACTCATAAGAGAAACACAAATGTCCTCAGGATAGATATACACAAAAATGTTCACAGAGGTGTTCTTGATATAAGTCCCAAATTGGAAAAACTCAGATATTCATCAGCAGAAGAAGAGCTCAATCAGTTGTGCTATATTCATAATTTAGAATACTCTACAGCTTCAGAATTAGTCTGTATCTGTACATGTATTTTATATACTTTCTTGTATTTATGAAATATTTCATATTTTTTTCAGAATGAAAATAGTCATCTTTATATTTGGTGAAATAGGTGAGCAATTTAATTTCTAAGAGCAACCAATACAGCAGACACAGATGCCCACATATCACCAATTCCTTGGAATGGCTCATAAATTAAATTTAGCAAAGATAGATGAGGTTGATTTATCAGGAAGGGAAAAGGTTCAGATTGAATAGAATTTGTCATCTAACTTGACATCAGGCCAGGGAAGGCATCTCCCAGGTTTTTGACCTCTCACACATTTCTTTACATCATTAATATGCCTCGTGGCAGGGATAAGAGTCAGTTTTCCTTACATAGCAAATGCTTAAAGGCAAAGCCAGAAGATTCAATCTTGCCCCTTCTCTGCAGGTGAGAACAGAAGGTAAAAATGAGATGCCATGTTCCTTTGTCATTCCCAAGAATCTAAAAGGAGTTTGTCCTCTGAGAACTAAACTATGAAATCAACATATAATGGATTAGAGTGTCTATCTTCAGAGTTATTATGGTGAATGGGATCATTGTTCCCAATTCTATACCCCTTCCTGTCTTTCCTTAGAGTTTACATTCATGCTCTTTTCAGTTCACCTCCCTCTTTGAGAAGCATATACTTCCCCACTCTATCAATGCTGGGCTTGGCCCTGTGACTTTAGTCACCACAGTGTGGGGGACCTCACAGTCCCAAGCTGAGGCCTTAAAAAATATCACATTTCTGCTTGCTTTCTAGTGCTCCAGGTAGCCATGGCCCCTCCAACCTTGGTCCCAGAAGACCTGAACCTAAATAGAAGCCTGGTGTCCATCCTGGCCCAGCCAACTTCAGCCTAATCAGCCAAATCATGGCTGACCTATAGACCTAAGAACTTGAAAACAAATGCTTGATGCCATAACCACAGAGATCTTCCAGCTATTTGTTTCACAGTAAAAACTAATACAGTCACCTTAAAGAAAATATGGACCAATCTCTCCCAGGTTTGTTTTGATTCCATGCTCACCAAAGAACCCTGTCATTTGGCTTCATGTGTAGCTTGCTTACAGGGACAGAATTTGCTAGTCGTTGAAATAAGCAAACAGCATGACATGTAAATGAGGATGTTTAGAGTTTTAGTTCCCTTATGTTCTTTCCAAAGCTCTAGAGCCCTCTGCCAAAGGAAGGCAGTATTCTCCATGCTCCACACCAGGAACTAGTTCTTGTTTCAACTCAACATTTCAGGTTCTATCCTTCACCACAAGAGTCCTGTTTTGACAAAAGACAGGTCAAATGACTTTCCCGGAATCACATCTTTATTGTGCGCTTTGCCTTTTAGAAAGAAGTCTAAAGGAACATGGATGTATTGTCTGTATCATATTCTAATGAGAGTCGCTGGAAATATAAATAGATCTGAAATCAAACCCACAGTTCCCCAAATGCCTGATGAGAGGTTCCTTCCTTATTTAATGAAATGATTTCATTAAGGCTGAGTCTCCAGTCTCAAAGCATGTTAACTTTAACAATCTGCATATGACCAAAACCTTTTTCTGTCATTCAAATTTAATTTTTGTCAAAATAAATGAGTTGCAAAAAGTCATGAAGATACAGTGCACATTTTGTAGTTCTAAAATATGCAACAGTGTGGGTCACAGTTTTGTAATCTTCTGGTGCCCAAGTGAAGATATATATACTGATTAATAAAGCCTCAGATTATATTTTAAAGCTCTAGCTTGATTTTATAAATGATTGTCATTTGGTTGGTCCTCATTATAATTCAAATCTGAGAAAGGGCAAATACTTCCCTTTTATGTGTGTAGAACCTGCAACTCAGGGGAGCTAAATGAAGTCATCTATCAGAATTACCATGATGTCATAGATAAAATCCAGAACTCAGACACTCTTTAACGTGACTAAACAACCCCTGTGTGCTTCTGAAATTCAGCTGCTTGGAGATCAGACTGTGCAGGAACACTGGTGAGTAACAGTTATTAAAATCAAAGTTCCTACTACATGTGCACTTTATATATCACTAAAGCTTACTGTAATCCAAAGTGGCACATCAATAAGCTCCTGGGAGTGCACAGCAGCAAATACATTGAACACATTAACCAGGAGGGAGCTCACATCAAGCAGAGAGAGACCATGAGACAGTAGCCAAAGCAGAAATGTTATCTGGAAAGGAGAGATGTGGCATTGCTCTGCTGAGGCATTATGATGAAACAGATTCAAGTTGCTCACAGGGACTAAGTCACTCTAGTCCCATGAAGCCCTGAGAAGCACACCACAACTACAGAGCCCATAAGCCACAACTACCAAGCCCACATGCTGCAACCACTGAAGCCTCCATGCCTAGAGCCTGTGCTCTGCAACTAGAGAAGCCACTGCAATGAGAAGCCCTGGCACCATAATTAGAGAGTAGCCCCCAGTCGCTGCAATGAGAAAACAGCCCATGTGCAGCAATCAACACTCAACACAGCCAAAAATAAAAAATAAAAGAAATCATCGAGTTTGTCCTCTCGCTTACCATTCAGAACCTGATTGGAACATTTCAGATAAACTAAGAATAGCAGATGTTTTCTCCAAAGTCACATGTTTTTAAGGTTTGCTGTAAGAGATGGAAAGAATACACAGAAGAACTATATAAAAAAGATCTTAATGACCCAGACAACCACGATGGTGTCATCACTCAACTAGAGCCAGACATCCTGGAATGCAAAGTCAAGTGAGCCTTAGGAAGCATCACTATGAGCAAAGCTAGTGGAAGTGATGGAATTACAGCTGAGTTATTTCAAATCCTAAAAGATGATGCTGTCAAAGTGATGCACTCAACATGCCAGCAAATCTGGAAAACTTAGCAGTGGCCACAGGGCTGGAAAAGGTCAGCTGTCATGGCAAACCCAAAGAAAGGGAATACTGAAGAATGTTCAAACTACCACACTATTGCACTCATCTCACACGCTAGCAAAGTAATGCTGAAAATTCTCCAAGTTAGGCTTCAACAGTGTGTGAGCCAAGAATTTCCAGATGTTCAAGCTGGATTTAGAAACGGCAGAGGAACCAGAGATCAAGTTGCCAACATATGTTGGATCATAGGAAAAGCAAGAGAATTCCAGAGAAACATCTACTTCTGCTTCACTGACTAAGCTAAAGCCTTTGACTGTGTAGATAACAACAAACTGTGGAAATTCTTAAAGAGATGGGACTACCAGGCCACCTTACCTGCCTCTTGAGAAATCTGTAAGCAGATCAAGAAGCAACAGTTAGAACCAGGCATGCAACAATGGACTGGTTCAAAATTGCGAAAGGAGTATGTCAAGGCTGTATATCATCACCCTGCTTATTTACCTTATATGCAGAGTACATCATGTGAAATGTCAGGCTGGATGAAGCACAAGCTGGAATCAAGATTGCCGGGAGAAATTTCAATAACCTCAGATATACAGATGACACAACTCTTATGGAAGAAAGCAAAGAGGAACCAAAGAGCCTCTTGATGAAAGTGAAAGAACAGAGTGAAAAAGCTGGCTTAAAACTCAACATTCAAAAAACTAATATTATGGCATCCAGTCCCACCACTTCATGGCGAATAAATGGAAAAACAATGGAAACAGTGAGAGACTTTATTTTCTTGGACCCAAAAATCACTGCAGATGGTGACTGCAGCCATGAAATTAAAAGATGCTTGCTCCTTGGAAGAAAAGCTACGACCAACCTAGATAGCGTATTAAAAAACAGAGACATTATTTTGCCAACAAAGATCCATCTAGTCAAAGCTTTGGTTTTCCAGTAGTCATGTATGGATGTGAGAGTGGGACCATAAAGAAAACTGAGCGCCAAAGAATTGATGCATTTGAACTGTGGTGTTGGAGAGGACTCTTGAGAGTCCCTTGGACTACAAGGAGATCCAACCAGTCAATCCTAAAGGAAATCAGTCCTGAATATTTCATTGGAAGGACTGATGCTGAAGCTGAAGTTCCGATAATTTGGCCACCTGATGTGAAGAACTGACTCATTGGAAAAGACCCTGATGCTGGGAAAGATTGAAGGCAGGAGGAGAAGGGGACGACAGAGGATGAGATGGTTGGATGGCATCACTGACTTGATGGACATGAGTTTTAGCAAGCTCCAGGAGTTGGTGATGGACAGAAAAGCCTGGCGTGCTGCAGTCCATGAGGTCACAAAGAGCTGGATATGACTGAGCAACTGAACTAAACTGAACTCTGCACAGCAAACAAATAAGGTTGCTGTATCTTTCAATATATAATCATCAAATGCTCAGGGAAAGTAAAGATCACAATATAACTTTTATCAGCACCCACTAAATACCATGGAAGATATGATCTCTGTTTCACAGATAAGAAAACAGAGAGTTTTTTTTTTCTTTTTTGTAAAATTTTTTTTCCTTTTTTTTTTTTAAATTAGTTTATCTACTTTTTTTCTTTACAATATTGTATTTGTTTTGCCATACATTGACATGAATCCACCATGGGTGTACATGTGTTCCCCTTCCAGAATCCCCCTCCCATCCTCCTTCCCCATCCCATCTCTCGGGTCATCCCGGTGCACCAGCCCTGAACACCCTGTATCATGCATCAAACCTGGACTGGCGATTCGTTTTTCACATATGATAATTTACAAGCTTCAATGCCATTCTCCCATATCATCCCACCCTTTCTCAGGGACATATTAATCACTGGCCCAAGAAGTTTTGAACTCAAACTTGTTTGTTGTTGTTGTTGTTTTTCATTAGAATGTGCTCATTGTCAATAACTGTTTATTAATAGATGAAATTTCATTTTAGAATCTGCAAACTCACCTTTCTCTTAGATTGCTTGTTTTGAATCAATTTTAATAGTAACTAAATAGATTTGGGCAGTGGGAGAATCATTTTTTGGTGGTGCTTAGTGCTACCGAGTGTCTAAGCTTGCTCTGCTCACCATACGACAAGCCAATAAATTTACAGATGAGGTGTTAAGTCAAGAAGTAATGACTATTTGGAAAGCTGGCAGACTGAGAAGATGGCAGACTAATGTCTCAAAACAACCATCTTATGCAGGAGGGCAGGTGTCTAACAGTTTTTTTCTAGGACAGAATGGGAGAGGAGGTGAGGAAGTAAAGTAAAAAGGTCATTTATCTTGCAAAACAGGAGGGGATGTGCTCATTTATTCTTTTCTGCAGCCATTCACAGGTGTGCAGGGTCAGACTGTCTCCCTGTGAGCTGAACAAAACCACTTTAGTTTAACATTCTGGCAGAGGGGCAAGGTTCCCTGAGGCAGGCCATTATGTATGATTATAATAACAGAAGCAATGAAAAGCAAAGGTTAAAATCAAAGAAACAGGTCCATCATGGAATCAGAATTGGCTCTTCCCTGTTACATTAGCACATAAGCTAATTTCAATTACTCTTTCATTCCTTTCCAAATAAAAGCACCGGAATTTTTTACATAATTTTAACACCTCTGATGACTGTTTCCTATCTGGAAAATTTCACTGTTCTTCGAATGTCACCTTTGATCAAATGGAAAATTCTGGGCCACTTTCTAAGGATCTTGGTAACAATCGATACATTTTTTTCAACTATTGACTTTCTGAAATCTGTGGTATGCCTGATTGGCTTGAGTTGTAATCACAAAAGCCAGGCACTATTTGTCATTATTTTCCTATGCAGAATTTAGCTGGCTGTTTCTTTTCTTCATCACCATGTCACATAACACCCTCAAGGACAGAAAGCAATGTGGAAGTTTGAGAACCTTTCCTGTCTTCCAGGAAACCTTCAACCTTTTGGCAGTGATAGCACTGAGGTTCACAAAAACTTCCTTAAAAGAAGCCAGTGCAAAAACAGTATTAGGGCTGCAATTTTTAAAGACAACATTACACCAAAGAATGCACTTCTTTAGAGTTACATGTAAATTACATCTGTCTACATCACCCACATGACAGCATATCAGCATATATCTGTTGGGGAAAGAAAGTTGTCAATGCCCAGCATAGTGCAGTCATCATCCCTACTAAAAGCAAACATGGGACTCATTCTCATTTTTCATATCCTAACTGCCAAGCATTTAGTCATATTTGTCCCACTGCCTCTTGACAAACTGAAAAACTGCTAATCCAATTCTCTCCAGACTTACAGGGCACTAGCCATATCTTGAAAGAAGTGGTCTCTGAGTCAATATCACCACAGGCAATTTTATTTATTATTATTTTTAAAACATTTACTTATTTGGCTGTACTGGGTCTTAGTTGTGATACGCAGGATCTTTGGTTGCAGTATGTGAACTTTTAGTTGCAGCGTGCAGGAACTGTCTTGATCAGGGATCAAACCCAGGCCCCCTGCATCGGGAACATGGAGTCTTAGCCACTGGACCACCAGGGAGTCCACCATAAGCAATTTTAAAGAGAGAGGGCTGGGAATGAAAATATAGGCTAAAGGGTGATACAGGATGACACAGAGAAGAGAGAGTGCAGTAGGAAGTGATGGAGGAAAAAGTATAGAAAAGGAGAAACACCATGAAAGTGATTGATTTGATAGATGGCAGGTATATAGATAGGATGAAAGTTCCATTATTTTCCTACAATCATATCTTGAATGCATTTTGGCCCTTGGAAAGAATATCAATTATGCAGCTCTGAAGGAGGCTGTACATGCCTACAATCAGTTCTCCAACAAAGCTCTTGCCACCTAATCAGAATAAACGAGAGCAAAATTAATGGGAATGTCCCTTCTTTTGTCCATTTGTATTGCTACCCTTATGCTCTCAAGTTGCATATTTAATGACTTAGTTTCTGTTTCAAAACCCCATGATGTTCTTTTCAACATGATCTTACCCAGAAAAAGTTAAATATAAGAAGAAACAAAAGCCACAATATCATTTATCCAAATTTTCATTAAGGGTACTCCTACGTATGTAAATACATTGACATGTAGAGGAAGGACAAACATGCAAACAGCCCAATAAAACCATAACATCCAGAAGAAGAATGCAACTTTAAAAATGAAAATAAATTGTCGGTATAATTTTCACATTTATAAGTGACACCATTCTTCTTATTTCTGAAATATTTGAAGGCTGTTCTATCCTTTCAAGAGTAAATACTGTGATTTTGTAGTCCATAAAGATTTAATATCATCATCCTCTTGGGCTTCCTTGATAGCTCAGTTGGTAAAGAATCCGCCTGCAATGCAGGAGACCCTGGTTCAATTCCTGAGTCAGGAAGATCCGCTGGAGAAGGGATAGGCTACCCACTCCATTATGCTTGGGCTTCTCTTGTGGGTCAGCTGGTAAAGAATAGGCCTGCAATGCAGGAGACCTGGGTTCGATCCCTGGGTTGGGAAGATCCCCTGGAGAAGGGATAGGCTACCCACTCCAGTATTCTGGCCTGGAGAATTCTATGGACTGTATAGTCCATGGGGTTGCAAAGAGTCAGACGTGCTGAGCAACTTTCACTTTCTTTTTGAACACTTTATTAGGCTGGGAGTATTTTATATTCTATGATGGATTTTCCCAATATGCTAATTTCTTTTAAGACAAAACAGACCTGTAGCTCTTTCAGAGTTAGAAGAAGCTAGAAGACAGGTGTTTAACAGTAAGAAATAAAGCTGAATTTATTTGCTTGCCTTGCGAGGGAGAGCCAGGTCCTTTAGGCATGCATTCAGCAGGACTCTCTGAGAACTGAAAGAGTTGAACATTTAGGGAAAAGAGACCACAGAGGAGAAAAAATTATTTTTCTTCTGCTCTTCTAGGTTCTTGGCTGAAATGTAACCTGTAATAAAAAGCAGATTAACAAGAGAAAAACAAGCATAAGCATGCATGAAGTGAAGTGAAGTGAAGTGAAGTGAAAGTCGCTAAGTCGTGTCAGACTCTTTGTGACCCCATGGACTATACAGTCCATGGAATTCTCTAGGCCAGAATACTGGAGTGGGTAACCTTTCCCTTCTCCAGGGGATCTGCCCAACCCAGGGATCAAACCCAGATCTCCCGCATTGCAGATGGATTCTTGACCAGCCGAGCCACAAGGGAAGCCCAAGCATACTGGAGTGAGTAGCCTATCCCTTCTCCAGCAGATCTTCCTAACCCAGGAATCAAACCGGGGGAATTCCTACAAAGAATGGATTCTAATGATTAACGGTTCTGGGGGACTGTGTGGGAGGGAGCATGTGTACCTGCCTGCAGTTTCATTTATCAATAGCATAAAGATTTGTTTCTACTTAGTGGCATATTTACTTATTTTACTTGCAGGGCCAGTGCGAAGGGTACTCATGAGGACAGTGACTGGGGCCAATCATATGTCCCCCCAATTGGCTCCTTGCTTGACTGCCACTTCTCTCCAATTTCCCACTCTTTGGCAAAGTGGCAAATTATTAACACATTAAGAATGTTGCTATCATTATGCTTTAAGGGTATTTTGAGAATTTCTTATATTCCATTCTCCCTTCCCACCAAGATCAATGAGGCATCCTGGAATATTTCGAAATTAGGTTTTGTCTAAGGTGATATTAGAAAGGGAAAAGGCAGGCCACATGAAAATGCTATTTGACCAGAGCCATTCTCCTGATTTTAGGAAAGTCTTCCTTTTGAATTTTCAGCTAAATACCCAATGTAACAGGCATGTCTATTCCACTAGCTTGAAATGTTTCTTGAAGAATGGCCTAAAATGCTAAAACTAGTGGATTATGTGATGATCCAGTTCAGTTACAGGAGTTCTTGGGTGATGGGACTTCTAGTAACTTTGCTTTTTACTGGGCTTTGCTTCCCAGCTCCTATAACACTGGAAGAGGCTGGAACACAATGATGTTACTGTTTCTAGGTACGGGTGATGGTTAGATGTTCTGCATTCCAGTCGTGGCTAGACTCAAATGCCTTGGAGCTGGTTAGATGACAAGGCCAGAGTCCCTAGGGTACATCAACAAATCAGTCTATGCATTTATTGTGCTGTGTAGGAAAGGCAGGAGATTTTTAGAATTCCCACATTTTCCACAAGAAGCCAGAAATTCAGGAGTGTTTGTACAATATATCCTGATTTTTAATGTTGGCAAATTACTAAAATGTTTTTCAAAGGACAGCATGGCATGAACAAGAGGTAAATTCACAATCTCTGACCATAGAAGACAACCTGGAACATTTGCACTTGACCTCTTGAAAGGTTGGTGACCTTGGAGCAATAATGAATATTATTTTAGTTGTCCCATGTTATATTTGTATGGTACCTAAAAGGCCTTGGCTATTGTTACATCCATTATCTATTTCATCCTACAATATCACTGATTTAAGGACTAGTACTATTTCAGTCCCCAGATGAGAAAACTAGTCTCAAAGAGTCTGAGTTTAACTTACCCAAGATCCCAAAGCAAGTCCCACCTTGGGGATCTGTCACGGGGCAAGTCATGCCCCTCCTCAGCATGAGGCTTACTGCTCCTTGCACCTAAGTCCTGGAATTCCACTGAGCCACTTCAGACTAGGAGTATTACTACATTCAAATCCCATGTGGGTAGGATGTTGACCACTCCAGATACAAAATTTTATTTTAAGTCTTTCTTCCTTTAGTTGAAAGAGTGTTACAGTTTTGTGTGTTTACTGTTTTGCCAACAAATATCTATAAATCTAGTCAGTCAAAAAGCTACTGTTGAAGCAAATTGGCATGCTATGCATTCAAATGTCTGAAACTTGGCAAAATTTTGGCATACAGAGTGCTATGAGAAGCTGCCAACACTAGTGGCAGGAATAAGAGAAAGGTAAAGCATGGAGCACTACTGGATTTTTGTTTTACCATGACAGTTACGTGAGAACTGAGGACTGGTAAAGGGGGTGGAAAATTCTGTGTGGAATTTTACCAGAAGCCAAGGTCCATTTTTTTTTTAATTACTTATAACAGTAAATAGTTACCAAGGCAACTGTCACCAAGTTACTACATCCGTGGTGGAAATTACAATACACACACACACACACACACACACACATCTCTTTCAATGAAAGGCCCCTGATTCATTTCTCCAATCCTTTTCTATCATCATCACAGTATCTGCAGCAGCTTTGATATCATCATTTCTTCAGTGAACATAGGATTTGAAAAAGTGGGTGTACTGGGGGTATGTGTGTGTGTGTGTGAGAGAGAGAGAGAGAAATGGATGCGAGCCAGTTAGAAAAGGGAGTCAAATATTTTGATCAATTACTGCAGCGCAGGCTTAGTCACATTAGTTTAGGACTGCTGATATTATTTTAATAGGATCACTATTAGATGGGGGGAAAGTGATTAAAGGACTGAGCAGCCCTCTGCCATAAAGCAGTGGGGGTGCAATGGTTACTCACGAAGGGATCTAGCACCAGACTGCCAGATTTGATTCGAATTTTTTAATTACTAGCTAGGTTTCCTTTTCTTTTTTCTTCTTCCTTTCTTTTTTTTTTTTTTTTTGCCTTTGTGGTCATGCCACGAGGCTTATGGGATCTTAGTCTCCGACCAGGGATTTTACCAGGGCCTCATGCAGTGAAAGCATGGGGTCCTAAAAACTCTAGGCCCACGATAGGAATTCCCTAGCTAGGTTTTCTGCATGCATTGCTCTTTTAAACTGATAAGTTTTTAGTTCCCTATTATTAAATTGGGAGTAATAGTAGACTCTACATCATAGGGTTGTTGTGAGGATTTAAACAAGTTCTAAATAGATTAAAAAAATTATATTGAACAGTGGATGGTCACATAATTAGAACTCAACCAATATCAACTTTAATGCTATCATCTCTCATATGAAAACATGGTAACTCAAAATGCTGAACCATTGGTGTTTATCATCAAGGATGGGACGTCACCACTAGTCTGGAAATTCAAAAGTGATGATGTTTCTGTTTTTGTTAGGGGTTTTGGCTTGGTTTGTCCAATGATTGGAAAGCACTGCCAACACTCAGTGGGTTAGTTTTAGGGTTGAGGTTATGATACTAGATGTTCTACAATTAACTGGGTCTGCACAAATGGTGAACTGCCTCACATTCATACACAGCTTTATGTATTCCCGTCTTCATGTAGGTAAAAAAAAAGAAAAAAAAACTTTGTATTATCTGAAAATGAAGCCTTAATTCCATTTTACATATAAATGCAAAATATTTTTTTTGCACAGCTTAAATATTACTAAATTTCCAGGACACAACTATCATGTAAACCAAGTGAAGTTCAAACTTCTTGTTGCCTCAGAACCTTCCCTAAGAAAATAGTGTTCAGACCCTTCCGAAGAATAGTTCTCATTTTGCAAAATTAGATGACCAACAACAATTTGAGGCAATCAGCCTACCTGTGTCAGCCAGTATCAGTAGCTATCAGAATCACAGGGGATCCTATGTGTACTTAGGAGGATTACCCAGCTCCATCGTGGTGATTCTCCAAGGAGCTACTTCTGAGCAATTACCTATTGGATTGATTCAGCAGGGTTTTTTTTTTATCAATTTTTTGTTTTTTTAGTGTCCTTATTATAAATTAGTGTGTCCTTTTATATCTCTTCGATATGACTATTTGGAATATCAGATTCTTTTTTTTAGGTTATGCATATAAGATGTTATGCATGCATGCATGCTAAGTATTTCAGTCGTGTCAACTCTTTGTGACCCCATGGACTGTAGCTGACCAGGCTCCTCTGTCCATGGGATCTCCAGGCAAGAATACTGGAGTGGGTTGCTATGCCCTCCTCCAGGGGATCTTTCTGACCCAGGGATCAAACCCGCATCTCTTGTGTCTCCTGCATTGGTAGGCAAGTCTTTACCACTAGTGCCACCTGGGAAGCCCCTAGATGTTATATTATCTAATGAATTTTGTTTCGTTGGTGAAAGTAAAGGGAGTAAAAGTATTTGTTATGAAAGGTGGATGTTGGTCCATAAGTGATGGAAGAAACCCTACTAACTGAGCCACAATTTAATGAGAATTCATAAAATCTGACAGGATTATGTAAATAACGAATTCTTTTAATTAGTTGATAGATGTGTTAAGTATGTCAACTATATTGGTAATTGATGTATGCAGACAGAATATTGCCCCCATTAACAAGATGTCCACATCTAATCCCCAGAATCTATCAATATGTTAGATAACATAACCAAGGAGAATTAAGATTGCCAGGTGGAATGTAAGGTTACTAGGTTACTTAGCTGACTTTAAATGCTTAGGAAATTATTAAGTGTGCCCAATGTAGTCACAAAAATCTTTAAAAGTGGAAGAGGGAGGCAGAGAAGTGTGAGAGTCAAGGAAGATGTGATTATTAAAAGATAAGGTACAGACAGATGCAACACTGCTGGCTTTGAAGTTGGGAGAAAGGGGCCATGAGCCCAAGGAATGCAAAGTAGCCTCTAGAAGTTGTGAAAGGACAAACAAACACATTGTTCCCATGAAGCCTCTTGAAAGGAACACAGTCCTGTCAACTGGGGAGCCTGCCAGATACGCCAGAGGTTCATTGAAGAATTCGGAAATAACTGAAACAACTTAGCTCACACAGCTTGCAGGATCTTAGTTCCTGAACAGGGATTGAAACCTGGGGCCCCCCACAGTGAAAGCACTGAGTCCTAACCACTGGACTGCCAGGGAATTCTCCATTTTGATTTTAATTCAGTGTCCCTCACCACCCCCCACTCGCCCCATCCCAACCACCTGATAACCAAAACAAAAACCAACAAGCACCTCCTTAGCACTTAGTACTCTTCTCTCTTGGTATTAATATTTATTTTATTTTAGAATATCGATGCTTGCCATTGTATTTACATTTAACTTACAATGTATAGAGACAATTTTTGTACATATATCTCTTAAACATTTATTTATTTATTTTTGGCTGCACTGGGTCTTTCATTGCTGCATGGACTTTCTCTAGTTGAGTGAGTAGGGGCTACTCTCTAGTTGTGATTGTGGAGGCTTTTCTCATTGTCATGGCTTCTCTTGTTGCAGAGCATGGGCTCTAGGGCACGTGGGCTTCAGTAGTTGCAGCTCACCTGCTCCTGAGAGTTTGTTCAGGGAGAAGTGGTAAAAGGTTAGTTGCCTCTCAGCATGTGGGATCTTTCTCATGACCAAGGATCAAACCTGTGTCCCCTGCATTGCAAGGCAGATTCTTCACCACTGGACCACCAGGGAAGCCCAAGACATTTTTATTTTTCTTAATTAAATTTATTTTAATTGGAGGATAATTACTTTACAATATTGTGATGGTTTTTGCCATACATTGACATGAATCAGCCATAGGTACACATGTGTCCCTCCATCCTGAACCCCCCTCCCCACTCCATCCCTCTGGGTTGTCCAGAGCACTGGCTTTGGGTGCCCTGCTTCATGCATGAAACTTGCACGGTCTCTATTTTTACATTTAGTACCATACATGTTCAATGGTATTCTCTCAAATCTCCACCTCATCTTCTCCCATTGAGTTCAAAAGTCTGTTTTTAAAAATGTGTCTCTTTTGTGCCCTGTATGAGGGCAAATTTTAAGGACAATCTGTAGTTCTTAAAAAGAAGTGAAGGAATTCCCTGAGTGGTTGGAATTTTGTACTTCACGGATAGGGTGGATTCAATCCCTGGCTGGGGAACTAAGATCTTGACAAGGGAATGTGGCACAGCCGAAAAAAGAAGGAACAGAGAGAGAGAGAAATAATCTTAAGGTTACAGGGGGGAATAGGGTAGGGAAAGAGTAAAATGCAATTATGGTGGAACAGGATTAGGAAGAAGTTGAAAGAGCATGAAAACAAAACAAAAAGTACAAAAAGAAGAGGAAGTGAAATGTGGTGGGTAACAGCAGGGAGCAAAGTGAAATATATCTCCTTCCATTCTGTTAAGGTCTCACTGCACTTTTATTTCTGCCCTCATTCTCCACTCAAAGCAGCAACACTCCTGGTCACAGTGCCCTTTGGGCTTCATTTCTGAATGATGCTGAGTCTTAAAGTTCAATAGGCTTCCCTGGTGGCTCACATGGTAAGAATCTGCCTGCAGTGCAGGAGACCACAGTTTGATCCCTGGCTAGGAAGATCCCCTGGAGAAGGGAATGCAACTCCACTCCAGTATTCTTGCAGAGAATCCAGGTCAGGGTGCCTGGCAGGCAACAAATCCATAGGGTGAAGACATTGATGAGTAACACTAATGATCAGTGGGCCTCTGATGCCCCCTGCAGGTCATTCAAGGCTAACAGTTCACTCACTTGCCTCTCTCCTTTAAGGTATTTATCAAATGGTACTTAATCTTTAATGAGAAGAATTAAGTACCTGTATACTGCAATGCAATTAGAAAAACTACAGGCTTCATAAAAAGTGTATGTTTCCAGGACTTATATTGTGATTATGCCTTGGAGAATAACACTGTTTATTATAATGTGAGACTTTTACAATGATTTTTTGTGTCAGAAAAAACTAAGTTCAAATTCTGCTCTATAAATGACTAACTGTATGATTCCTGGGAACGTTCATAAATCTCTTGAAAGCATATTTCTTCACCTTTTACACATGAAGATATCAAGAATAATATATATTGGTTGCTATGAGATAATAAAGTGATGATATTTATGTAGCATAAAGTGCCTCATTCAATATCTGTAACTGGTAGCTCCCCAATAAGTGGTAGCTTTTATTTCCCTTATTTTAAAACAAAAACAGCTTCCCTGGTGGCTAAGCTTGTAAGAATATGCCTGCGATGTGAGAGACCTGGGTTCCAACCTGGTTGGAAGATCCCATTAGAGTAAGGAATAGTACCAACTCAGTATTTGGTCTGGAGAATTTCCAGGGACTATATAGTCCTTGGGGTCGCAAAGAGATGGACACAACTGGAGCGATCTTTCACTTTCAAAAAGAAAAATAATATGTTAAAGATCTCTATATCCATTATGATGTTATGAACCAAGGAAATCGTAATGAGAGTCTTAAGTTCTTTATATTCTTCTTCCCTCTTATCCCCTTCTCTCTCTCCCGTCTCCCTGCCCTCTCTTTCCCTATATGCTAGGGGCTTCCCTGGTGGCTCAGACAGTAAAGAGTCTGCCTGCAATGCTGGAGACCCAGGTTCGATCCCCCTTAGGTTGGTGATAAAATCTCTGGGGAGCTGTGTGTGTGTGTGTCCCACTCCAGTATTCTTGCCTGGAGAATTCCATGGACAGAAGAGCCTGGCGGGCTACAGTCCATGGAGTCACAAAGAGTCAGACACGACTGAGCAACTAACACATTCCATAATAAAGATGGTATGTTTCTGTGGTTTCTGCTCTGAAGTGAGAAATTCTACAGGTAGAGCCCTTGTTCCTGCAGCTGTCAGCTGTCCTATGAGAAAGCACTGCTCGACGCGCAACTGTGACTCATTTTTCTAGGAGGGCCCTTAGAACCTAAGTACTCTTTTGTCTTGCAAGCTCTAGAACTTGGCAGACCTACAGGGACTTTTCACAATAGATTCCATGCCTTGGACCTGCTTTCTCCGACCTTTAATCCCACTGTGGGGAGGACACGGATACTGCTTATTATTAGCTACTCTCAATATAGCACCTGGCAAAAGTACCCCAAAAGCAACAATTCAGAAATCCATCCCCTCATTGCATATTTCATGAGATTTGACGGATACAATAGCACTGCAGTCCAGGTATTAAAGGAGAGCTAGCTAGGATGACATTTCTGAGCTAGTTTAAAATGATTAAACATACTCTACATCATTTTTGCATATTTAGTCTTGCCATGGATTAAGAATGGAGAAAGACAAGAGGAGCATTATGTACTCCTCTTTTTTTTTTTTTAATTGGAGGGATTAATTGCTTTACAATGTTGTATTGGTTTCTGACATACAACATGGTGAATCAGCCATAGTAACTTACGCGCGTTCCTCCTCATGAGCTTTCCCTTGCACCCCATCATCCATCCCACCCCTCTAGGTTGTTGTCAGGGGGAACTGGGTTGTGTTCCTGGTGTTTATTACAACATCTTCCCACTAGCTATCTCATTTTACATATGGTAATGTATATGTTTAAGGCTACTCTCTCAATTTGTCCCACCTCTCCTTCCCCACTGTGTCCACAAGTCTGTTTCTCAGTGTCTGCATCTCTATTCCTGCCCTGCAAATAGGTTCATCAGTACCATTTTTCTAGATTCCCGTATGTGTTATTATAATATTTGTTTTTTCTCTTTCTGACTTACTTCACTCTGTATAAAGGACTCTAGGTTCATCCACCTCACTAGAACTGACTCAAATTATTCCTTTTTATGGCTGAGTAATATTCCATTGTATATATGTACCACAACTTCTTTATCCATTCATCTGTTGATGGACATCTAGGTTGCTTCCATGTCCTAGCTATTGTAAATAGTGCTGCAATAAATTGTGGGGTACATGTGTCTTTTTCAGTTTTGGTTTTTTCAAGGTATTTGCCAATGTGAGACTGATGAGTCATACTCTTATCCCCTTTTTACAGAAGAGGGCAGAATCCCCAAGATCACATTTTATATATTATATATGTTAGTTCTTTTATACCCAATTTAGAAAACCAAAAAGATTAAATAATGGAGGCAATATTTTCTCTGTGTAAGGCCCAGCACAGACTAAATTTTGAATTTCTTCTAAGCCCCTTAATAGACGTTGGTATCGTTAAAGATACAAACTATTAGGACATTGAGATAAAAGCATACTCTTTGCTTACTGAGGACAAATTAGCCTTAAAGTATATTGGGAAAAATGGTGTATAAAATTGTCCTAATTCCTCTATGGATGTTTCTTATAGACAAAAATTTTACCTACGACCAGAAATTCAGATGATTCAGAATGGAAGAATTAAATAGGGTATAAATCTATAAAACATATTAATCACTATTTTGTATATTGACACTAATATAATATTATAAATCAATTTGCTTCAATTTTTTTAAAAGTAAATGACAAGAAATAGGTAATTATTCTTAAATAGATTTGTGGCAGACAGAATAGTAGGTCTGATGATGTCTCACATTACGTCCCACAGAACTCTATGAATATGTCACCCACATGGCAAAAAGAGATTTTGTCAGATATTGATTTTGCATTAGGAGAATTGAAATGATGACCCTGGGTTGTCTGCATGGGATCAAGGTGATCATTAACAGTTCTTAAGGGTGAAAAGGCAAGCAGGAACAAGTTAAAGGAGCTGTGAAGACAGACAGTTGGTATAATGTGAGCGAATATAGTTCAGTTGGCTCAGTCATGTCCAATTCTTTGTGACCCCATAGGAACTGCAGCATGCCAGGCCCTCTGTCCTTCTCCAACTTCCAGAGTCTCTCAACTCTTGTCCATTGAGGTCGCCAGTGATGCAGAACCAGGCCATCTCATCCTCTGTCATCCCCTTCTCCTGCCTTCAATCTTTCCCAGCATCAGGGTCTTTTCAAATGAGTCAGTTCTTCACATCAGGTGGCCAAAGTATTGGAGTTTCAGCTTCAACATCAGTCCTTCCAATGAATATTCAGGACTGATTTCCTTTAGGATGGACTGGTTTGATCTCCTTGCAGTCCAAGGGACTCTCAAGAGTCTTCTCAACACCACAGTTCAAAAGCATCAATTCTTTGGTGCTCAGCTTTCTTTATTCAACTCTCACATCCATACATAACTACTGGAAAAACCATGCTTTGCCTCGACTGCGTTTGTTGCAAAGTAATGTACTCTGCTTTTTTTATATGTTGTTAGGTTGGTCCATAGCTTTTCTTCTAAGTAGAAAGTGAATTTTAATTTCATGGCCTGCATTCACATCTGAAGTGGATTTTGGAACCCACAAAAAATTAAGTCAGCCACTGTTTCCACTGTTTTCCCATCTATTTGCCATGAAGTGATGGGACTGGATGCCATGATCTTAGTTTTCTGAATGTTGAGCTTTAAGCCAACTTTTTCACTCTCCTCTTTCACTTTCATCAAGAGGCTCTTTAGTTCTTCTTCACTTTCTGCCATAAGGGTGGTGTCATCTGCGTATCAGAGATTATTGATATTTCTACACACGGCAATCTTTGATTCCAGCTTTGTGCTTCATCCAGCCAGGCATTTTGCATGATATATTTGCATATAAGTTAAATATAAATCTAAATATGCTGCGGTGGACAGTGTAAAGCCTGGGGTGTTAATCCTTTTCCTTTTTTGATACAAGTTCTGTTGTTCCATATCCAGTTCTAACTGTTGCTTCTTGACCTGCATACAGATTTCTCAGGAGGCAGGTCAGAGTGGTCTGGTATTCCCATTTCTTTAAGATTTTCCACAGTTTGCTGTGATCCACACAGTCAAAGGCTTTGGCATAGTCGATAAAGCAAAGTAGATGTTTTTATGGAACTTCTCTTGCTTTTCAATGATCTAGCGGATGTTGGCAATTTGATCTCTGGGTTCCTCTGCCTTATCTAAATCCATCTTGAACATCTGGAAGTTTACGGTTCATGTACTGTTGAAGCCTGGCTTGGAGAATTTTGAGTGATATACAGTTGCTGGCTGGGGCCCCAAACCAAGGAATGCAGGCACCATCTAGAGGCTGGAAAAGGCAAGGAAACAGATTCTCCCCCGAACCTACTGCCCTGATTACATCTCTATTTTTGAGTCCATGAGACCCTTTCAAAAGTTGACCTCCAGAAAACTGGCAAGTAATAAATTTACATCATTTTAGGCCACGATGTTTGTTTTGTTTGTCTTACAGCAACATAGGAACGTATTTTTGGCTATAAAGTTATGTGCAGTTTGGGTGAGAAAATGATGATCAAGGTGATAAGTGTCAGTCTTTCGGCGGCTTGTGTCCAACTCTTTGCGATCCATGGACTGTAGCCTCCAGGCTCCTCTGTCCATGGAATTCTCCAAGCAAGAATACTGGATTGGATAGCCATTCCCTTCTCCAGGGGATCTTTCTGACCAGGGATTGAACCTGAGTTCTGCTTTGCAGGAGGATTCTTTACTGTTGTGAGCCAGCAGGGAAGCCCATATTGGTCAAAACTGTCAGCAAATTCTTGTGGATGTTCTTTTTTTGTGTGTGCTCAGTGGTACTATAGGGTTTCTTAGGTAGCTCAGTGGTTAAAGAATCCTCCTGCCAATGCAGGAGAATTTAGGAGAGATGATGGTTCAGTCTCTGCGTTGGGAAGATCCCCTGGAAGGAAAAATGGCAACCCACTCCAGTTTTCTTGCATGGGAAATCTGTGGACAGGGAGGCCTGGTTGGCTACAGTCCATGAGGTTTGGCAAGAGTTGGACACTATTTAATGATTAAACCACCACCATTCACCATAGAATTCCCTCATTGAGGAACTTTATGTACAAATCCCATCTTACGGTCTCAGTATCAGAAACAGGTAAGCTGTTTCTAAAGCAGAGGGTTATTTTTTTACTCTTTTAGAAATACATAATATAACATCACGATACTCTGGTTGTCAAAAACCACAGAACTACACTACATAAAGAATGAACCCAAAGTAAATTATGGAATTTTGTTGATGTTAACACTACTGGTTCATCCACTTGTAACACAATGTACCACTAATGCAAGATGTTAATAGTAGGAGATACTGGAGGAAGAGGGAGGTATGGGAACTCTGTAAGTTTCGGTTCAATTGTTCTGTGAATCTAAAACTTCTCTGAAAACTAAAGGTCTTTTTTTAATGTAGCATACAATAAAAGTACAACACAGAGGAGTTTGGAAGATAGCTGCAGCAGCTAGCATTTTTAATCTCTTTGAATCCTCACATTAAAAACAGATAAGCAACCTTGAAAGCAAAAAATTAACACTATGAATATTCACGATAACAACTTCAGTGATAAATTATCACTCAGTGAATTCCCCAGATGAAGGCAAGTGGGGACAAATCATAAACCCGTGCTTGCACAGTATCTGCGATTCCATATATAAGAAAAGGAAGAAATGGGGCAGTGTTCTGATACACTTGAGAACAGAACTCCAAAGTAGCTACCAGGGTACAGACAGGCACAGGTGAATGGAGCGTGTAAGGGGTACACCCGTAAGGAATGAGAGAGGGATGGGCCCAGTCTGGCTCTACTGAAAACTCTCGGAACTCTGTCCAGGGCCTTCGCTCCAGAAGAGGAGCCCTAGTGGAGACGAAAATTCAGGGAAGTTGTTTAGAATCAGAATCGAGCAAGGACGATGAGAGAGATGGCAAGGGTCCTGATCAAAGTCCAGGGAACAGATTTACTGCAAATCTCAGAAAGCAGGCTTCATATGTTAATATTGTACCAAAGAACAGAGGAAGCTCTGTGAAGTATAAAAGTGTCCTGCCTTACTCTAATAGTCCAGAAGAATACATAAAAGTCAGCAACAAAAAAGAATTTAGGTTTGAATGCTCATGAAGTTGTTATGTATAAAAAAAAAAAAAAGACTAAGGAGTGCAAATAAACACCCCTACAAAACGATTAGTGTGTCCAGAAAGACATACCCACAAAACATTATCAAAACTGTAACCTCGATAATTTCAAAATGATCTGCAAAGATGTTGAGAAGTGGAACATCTGGTGGGAGCACTACCAGCTCTTCGTAGAGTCCCCAAGTGTGACAGGGTGTGTGTGTGTCTGTGTGTGTGTGTGTGTTGTGTGTGTGCTGTGTGGTTAGACTGTCCTTCTTGGTGTGGTAGGAGCTATTTTCATAATTAAAATCCTTCATCAGTGTGTTTTTGCAAATACCTTCCTTCCACTCTGAGGCTTGCATTTTCATTATTACTACTGGGTTATTTCAGTTAATAAAAAACTTCTCAACTATATGAAGTTCAACTTATCAATATATTTCCTTTATGGTTTGTGATTTTTGTATTTTGTCAAGGAATATTGCCTCTATGGTTCATGGAAGATCTTCCCAGGTTATCTTCTCAGTGGTGGAGTTGGGGTTATTCTGAGTGAGGAGATGGCAACCTACTCCAAGTATTCTTGCATGGACAAAATCCCTACGTAAAATACTCAACTATGACCTAGAGGATTCTCTTGTTAGGGCAATTTACAGTTACTTAAACAATTAAAGCCTATAAGTGTTTGATTTAATTCAGTGGGGAAGGTTGTCTCTAGTGGTATGTCATAGAGCTCTTTCCTCCTCTTTATGCTGCTGAACAGTATCATCTATGACATTGTCAGGATACACCTAACAGGAGGCTTCCTGTGTGCTGTTTTCAGTCTTGCATGAATTCTATGTTCCTTAACAGCACCTGAATACAGGTGCCAGAGAGCTGGCAAGCCAGCTTTCGGGGATAATAGAAATTCATGTATCTCATTCGTATGGAAATTCCATATGGTGAACAGCAGCCATTTACAATTCTTCTCCTTTCTGATATGTAAAGGAGCTTTTACAACCCCCTCTCTTGAAAATGATTCTAGCCTCTGGCTTTCTAGATGACTTGTTAGATTTTTGATCCCTGTCTCTGCTAAAAAGGGCTATCTTGTAAGAGAGTATACATATGCCCACAATATGTTGAATAAACGCCTTTGTTCCATCAGAGGACTGGTCCCCGTGTCTTTTTCTCTCTCTCTCTGTCCCCTTCATGTGGCTCAGGCTCTTCCTTCTTTCACTTTCTTATCGGTCGACTCTGTACCCCCAAGTTCTAGTCCATTAAAGGGCCACAACATGACATGAAGTAAGAGAAGGAATTCTTATCAAAATAATAGATGATGCAAACATGAGGGATTCTGCAAATACCCATTTATTTAAGAAATGTTTACTGAGCATCTATTATGCTCTAAGAACTTTCTTAGGTCCTAGATGCAGCAGACGGAGAAGGCAATGGCAGCTCACTCCAGTATTCTTGCCTGGAAAATCCCATGGATGGAGGAGCCTGGTAGGCTGCAGTCCATGGGGTCGCTAAGAGTCAGACACGACTGAAGCGACTTAGCAGCAGCGGCAGCAGCAGAGAACAAGGCAGACAAGGATCCTACCCTGGTTGTAGACAAATACAAATCTAACAGGTGATTGACATTAGCATCTTGGTGATCTGATATGTTCCCTTTCTCTCCTCTTCAATCTACAACTAGTAAAACATCTATACCTCAACAAAAGGGACTTTGTCCAACAGGCCAGGACACCAGAGAATGCTACACATCTGTACATCTAAAGATAGGTGAACTGGAGCACATAAAGCAGGCAGAACTGGGGGGACAGTGGAGGAAGTGCCTGTGATCGTGGACCCCCAGCCATGGCAGCTAAGCTCGTAGCCCCAGAGAACACAGTAGACCAGAGGAGGTAGCACAGATGACAGCAGTCTCCTGGCCACAGAAGCACTCACAGCCACAGGGAAGCAGACAGTGACAAGGCCTGTGACCATCTCTGTCCATCTGTGAGGGGCCCTGAGACTCTGCCTCTGCCCCACACTCAGCAGCGGTGCCTGAAAACCCAACAATCCTGGTTGTGGCAAAGACACCCGTGACCCCAGCTCTCTCCCTACCCTCCTCCTGCCCTCATGCGGAACAGCCTACAACTGAGAAGACCCCAGACATGGCAGAGGAGCCAGTGTCCAGGTGGCAACACCAGCAATGCTAGCAGCAGCAAGGCACCAAGGACCCCAGAGGCACAGCAGTGGCAAGAGGTAGTGGTGGACAGAAATTGTTGGCTCTCAAATAGAACCAGAGACAGCTCAGGAAAGAGAAGTGAAAACCTGTGCTATGGGGGACTTCCCTGGCAGTCCAGTGGTTAAGACTTCATGCTTCTACTGTAGGGGGCATAGGTTCTATCCCTGTTCAGGGAACTTAAGATCCCATATGCTGTGCAGCGTCACTGGGGGTGGAATGGGGTAAGGAACTTGTGCTACAGTGCCATGTACTTGAAAATAAAAGAAAGGTTTCTAATTAACCAGTTGAATCATTATAGTCAAGTTTTAAAAATAAATAAATAAAAGCTTTACCTAAAGAAGTAGGTGTTCACGGTGTTCACTATTTCAAATGTGCCAGCAGAAAAACAAGTCATCAAGCACCATGAAGACATGTAGTAGCACAGTGTCACAAAAATAAAAAGACAATTCTCAGAAACCAAACTTAAAGTCAGGGAATACTGCATTCTAATGGATAGAGAATTAAAAATAGCTGTCTTAAAGGAGCTACAAGAAAACTCAGAAAGGCTCAGGAAGAATACTTTACCAAAGAGATTGAAATTCTAAAGAAGAACCAGACAAAAATTCTGGAGCCAAAGAACTCAATAAATGAGACGAAAATGCATTAAAAGCAGTGGAAATAGAGCAGACCATATGGAAGACAGAAACCTAGAAATGATACAGAGAGGAGAGAGAATTAAGGTCTAAAAAGAGGATAAGGAAGCAGCAAAGGTGAGTGAGGAGGTGAGGGAGGAGAAGAAATTCTATGAGAACTGTCTGACTCTATTAGGAAGGGAAGCATTAAGATAATGGGATCTTAGAAGGAGAAGAAAAGGAGAGAGGAGCAGAAAGTTTACACGAATAATAGCTGAGAACTTCTCCAAACTGGAGAAAGAACTGGATACACAAGTTCATGAAACTGAAAGGACACCTATCTGTGTCAATGCAAAAAGACCTGATCCAAGATATATTATACAAAAACTGTCAAAAATCGACAAGGAAAAACTTTTAGACAGCCAGGGAAACAAAAGATGGTAACCTACAAAGAAATCACCATTAGATAATCAGCAGATTTCACAGCAGAAACTCTATAAGCCATGAGAGAGTAGAATTATATTCTCAAAATATTGAAAGACTAAGAAAATGTCAGCCAAGAATATTCCATGCAGCAGAGTTATCATTCAGATATGAAAGAGAAATACGGGTTTTCCCAGACAAGCAAAAGCTAAGAGAGTTTATGAATACAAGACCCATCTCACAAGAAATGTGGAAAGGAGCTCTTCTACCTGAAACAAAAAGGTAAAAGTGTGAAAAACTTTGAGTTACGTGATAAATAAAGTCAGAAAATTCCAAGAGTATATCAAAATATATTATTCAAGAATCACACCATAAATGTTAAAGGGGAAAAATGGTAAAAGTAACTACAGCTACTTCAATTTGGCAACAAACTCACAACATAAAAATGGAAAATTTGAGACCAATTTCCCTTTGGTGTTGGGAAAACTGGACAGCCACATGCAAAAGAATGAAGACTACTATCTCACAACATACACAAAAATCAACTGAAAATGGATTATAGGCTTGAATGTAAGACCTAAAACCATAAAAGTTCTAGAAGAAAACATAGGTAGTATGCTCTTTGACATTGGTCTCAGCAATATCTTTGGGGATATGTCTCCTGAGGCAAGGGAAACAAAAGCAAAACTAAACAAGTAGGACCGCATCAAAGTAAAAGGCTTCTGCACAGCAAATGAGACTATCATCAAAATGAAAAGACAACCGACCAAATGGGGGAAGACATGTGTAAATTATATATCTGATAGGAAGTTAATATCCAAAATATATGAAGAATGCAACTCAACCATAAAAAAGCAAAACCAATTAAAAAATAGGTAGAGGACCTAAAGAGTTTTCTAGGTAGTTTTCCAAAGGAGACATACAGATGGCCAAGAGGCACATGAAAAGATGGTCAACATGACTAATAGGGAAATGCAAATCAAAACCACAATGAGATAGCATCTCATATCTGTCAGAGTGGTCATTATCAAAAAGGTAAGAAATAACTGTTGGTGAGGATGTGGAAAAAAGGGAACTCTCATATACTCCTGGTAGGAATGTAAGTCAATACAGCCATGATGAGAGAGAACACGGAGGTTTCTCAAAAAATTAAAAATAGAACTGCCATATGATCCAGCTATTCCACTTCTGGGTATTGATCCAAAGAGCATGGAAACACTAACTTGAAAAAATATATGCACCTCTATGTTCATCCCAGCATTATCTACAAGAGGTGAGATATGGAAACAATCTAAGTCCTCACTGATGGATGAATGGATCAAGAAACTGTGGCATTTATTTATTTAATGGAATACTATTCAGCCATTAAAAAAACATGAAAATTTTGCCATTTGTGATACATGGATAGGACCTTGAGAGTATTATGCTAAGTGAAATAAGTCAGACGGGAAAAGATGAATACCCTATGATTTCACTCATGTGGAATACAAAAAACAAACAGAATACCCCCAAATAAAAGAACAAATCAAATCAAACAAAAACAAACACAGAGATACAGAGAAAATAGCAGTGGTTACCCAGAGGAAAAAGGGGTCAACTGCATACTGATGGATGGAAACTAAACTTTTGGTGGTGAGCACACTATAGTGTATACAGAAGTTGAAATACATTATTGTACACATGAAACTGATACAAAATCAGTGCAGATGGTGATTGCAGCCATGAAGTTCAAAGACGCTTACTCCTTGGAATGAAAGTTATGACCAAACTAGACAGCATATCAAAAAGCAGAGATTTTACTTTGTCAACTAAGGTCCATATAGTCAAGGCTATGGTTTTTCCAGTGGTCATGTATGGATGTGACAGTTGGACTGTGAAGAAAGCTGAGCACTGAAGAATTGATGCTTTTGAACTGTGGTGTTGGAGAAGACTCTTGAGAGTCCCTTGGACTGCAAGGAGATCCAATCAGTCCATCCTAAAGGAGATCAGTCCTGGGTGTTCATTGGAAGGACTGATGTTGAAGCTGAAACTCCAATACTTTGGCTACCTCATGCGAAGAGTTGACTCATTGGAAAAGACCCTAATGCTGGGAAGGATTGGGGGCAGGAGGAGAAGGGGATGACAGAGGATGAGACGGTTGGATGGCATCACCGACTCGATGGACATGGGTTTGGGTAAACTCCGGGAGTTGGGGATAGACAGGGAAGCCTGGCATGCTGCAATTCATGGGGTCACAAAGCGTCGGACACGACTGAGCAACTGAACTGAACTGAATAACTCAGGGACTGGACAAAAATCCACCACAATTTCTAGCCAGGTTAACAGAAGCCCTACAAATATATACAGGATTAGACCCCACTTCAGCAGAGGGCACCATTGTTCTTAACACCCATTTTTCTCTCTCAATCATCCCCAGACATCCGAAAGAAACTAAAAAAAGGCAGAAGAAGGCCCTCAAACCCCTCAATGAGACCTTTTAAATTTAGCCTTTAAGATTTTCAATAACCAGGAAGAACAGGCAAAGCTAGAGAAGGCCCAAAGACATCAGGCCAGATACCACCTTTTAGCCTCTGCCCTACATGGCTCCTAACTTTCATTAGCCAACAAAGACAGAAAGTCACCTGGGCCCTGCTTCAAATGCAGCAAAGGAGGCCACTGGGCCCGCTCATGCCTAAAGCAGAGGCCCCCTCCAAGGCTGTGTCCCAGCTGTGGCATAAAGGGACATTGAAAGGTCGACTGCCCAAATCCCCCTCCAGGGATCCAGACATCGCTTCCTGGTCCAGAGCAGGAATTCTCCAACCCAGCTCTGTCCAGTCTCCTCTGACTCGCTACTGAAGACGGAAGGTACCCAGGGCCCCAGGCCCCGACTCTCACCACCTCTATGGAGAACAGGGTAACTCTCACACTGGCAGGTAAGCTGATCTCTTTTCTCATCGACATGGGGGCCACTTACTCTTCTATGCCTGCCTACTCCAATGGTGTGATCACTCACCTAGAGCCAGACATCCTGGAATGTGAAGTCAAGTAGGCCTTAGGAAGCATCACTACAAACAAAGCTAGTGGAGTTGATGGAATTCCAGTTGAGCTATTTTAAATCCTAAAAGATGATGCTTTGAAAGTGTTGCACTCAATGAGCCAGAAAATTTGGAAAACTCAGCAGTGGCCACAGGACTGGAAAAAGTCAGTTTTCATTCCAATCCCAAAGAAAGGCAATGCCAAAGAATGTTCAAACTACCGTACGATTCCACTCATCTCACACACTAGTAATGTAATGCTCAAAATTCTCCAAGCCAGGCTTCAACAATACATGAACTATGAACTTCCTGATGTTCAAGATGGCTTTATAAAAGGCAGAGGAACCAGAGATCAAATTGCCAACATCTGCTGGATCATTGAAAAAGCAAGAGAGTTCCAGAAAACCATCTATTTCTCCTTTATTGACTATGCCAAAGCCTTTGACTGGGTGGATCACAACAAACTGTGGAAAATTCTGAAAGAGATGGGAATATCAGACCACCTGACCTGCCTCTTGAGAAATCTATATGCAGGTCAGGAAGCAACAGTTAGAACTGGACATGGAACAACAGACTGGTTCCAAATAGGAAAAGGAGTACATCAAGGCTGTATATTGTCACCCTACTTATTAAACTTATATGCAGAGTACATCATGAGAAATGCTGAGCTGGATGAAGCACAATCTGGAATCAAGATTGCCAGGAGAAATATCAATGACCTCAGATACACAGATGATACCACCCTTATGGCAGAAAGTGAAGAAGAACTAAAGAGCCTCTTGATGAAGGTGAAAGAGGAGAGTGAAAAAATTGCTTTAAAACTTAACATTCAGAAAACTAAGATCATGGCATCTGGTCCCATCACTTCATGGCAAAGAGATGGGGAAACAGTGGAAACAGTGTCAGACTTTATTTTGGGGGGCTCCAAAATCACAGCAGATGGTGACTGCAGCCATGAAATTGAAAGACGCTTGCTCCTTGGGAGAAAAGTTATGACCAACCTAGACAGCATATTAAAAAGCAGAGACATTACTTTGTCAACAAAGGTCTGTCTAGTCAAGGCTATGGTTTTTCCAGTAGTCATGTATGGATGTGAGAGTTGGACTATGAAGAAAGCTGAGCATCAAAGAATTGATGCTTTTGAACTGTGCTGTTGGAGAAGACTCTTGAGAGTCCCTTGGACTGCAAGGAGATCCAACTAGTCCATCTTAAAGGAGATCAGTCCTGAGTGTTTATTGGAAGGATTGATGCTGAAGCTGAAACTCCAATACTTTGGCCACCTGATGTGAAGAGCTGACTCATTGGAAAAGACCCTGATGCTTGCAAAGACTGAAGGCAGGAGGAGAAGGGGACGACAGAGGATGAGATAGTTGGATAGCATCACCAACTCAATGGACATGAGTTTCGGTAAACTCCGGGAGTTGGTGATGGACAGGGAAGCCTGGCATGCTGCAGTCCATGAAGTCACAAAGAGTCGGACATGACTGAGCGACTGAACTGAAGTGACTCTGAAAAAACAAAGGTCTCTCAGGTCTCTGTTATGGGGGTTGACAGTTTAATATCTACACCACAAATAACTGAGCCTCTACCTTGCACACTTCAAGATACCCCATTTTCCCATTCTTTTTTCATACTCCCAAAATGCTCCACTCATATTCTTGGGAGAGACCTTCTCTCAAAATTCAAAGCCTCTACTACTATCCCAAGCCCACCTTCTGATTTAGCCTGGCTACTGCTCTTCAAACCCACCTCATCTTCCCCCGCTCCATTGCCCTCCTTGTCCATAAACCCCATAGTTTGGGATATGGACAACCCCTTTGTCACCTCTCACCATGCTCCAATTCATATCTGACTCAAAGACCCCTCTAAATTTCCCAATCAACCACAATACCCTATCTCCCAGGAACAGCAACAAGGGTTAAAGCCTATTGTCACTTAACTCCAGGGCCTCTTGTACCCAACCCACTCTTCCTGTATCACCCTTATCTTAGCTGTCAAAAAGCCAAATGGCTCCTATCACATGGTCCAGGACCTGAGACTTATCAGTGCATCTATTATCCCCATACACCCAGTAGCTCCAAATCCCTATACTCTTTTCTCTCTCATTCCCTCTTCCACTACACACTTTATTGTTCTAGCCCTCAAAGATGCCTTCTTTACCATCCCTTTACACCCAGACTCCAAAGACCTCTTTGCCTTTAACTAGACCAATCCTGACAATCATCACTCCCAACAGCTGACATGGACAGTCCCCACAAGGCTTTCGTGATAGCCCTCATTTCTTTGGCCAAGCTCTAGCATCAGACCTAACCTCTCTTGACCTCACTCTGAGTACTGTCCTCCAATATGTGGATGATCTCCTCCTTTGTAGTTCTTCCCTTTGTAGTTCTTCTCAACAACACACTATACAACTACTCAATTTTCTAGCTGATTGAGGCTATTGAGTTTCTCCCACCAAAGTTCGGGTCTCTCTTCCTAGAGTCACCTATCTTGGAGTCATTTTATCACCAACCAAAAGATGTATTACTACTGATAGAAAGTCCCTTATGTCCACCCTACCATTCCCTACATCAAAAACAGAGATCCTGTCCTTCTTGTGGTTAACTGGTATCTACGCCTCTGGATTCCTAATTTCACCCTCTTGGCACAACCCCTATATCAAGCCACCCGAGGAGATCTTTCAGAACTCCTAGAGCTAAAATCAAATATCTGTTCAGCCTTTAACACCCTTAAGCAAGCCATTCTCTTAGCCCCAGCTCTAACACTTCCTAAGCTTTCTCACCCCTTTATACTCTACACTACTGAGAGACACAAAATTGCCATAGGAGTTTTGGGACAAAATCAGGGCCCCTCCTTCGCCCCTGCTGTTTAGCTGTCAAAGCAATTAGATACCACAATTCGAGGATGGCCAGCCTACCTACGTGCCCTGGCAGCGGCTACACTCCTCACTCAGGAAAGTAAAAAACTTACTTTTGGAGCACCCACTGTCATTCGCTTACCACATGACTTTAAGGACTTACTTTCTCACAAAATCATGACCCTTCTATCTCCTTCACACATCCAACTAATTCATGTCACCCTTCTCGAATTTCCCAAGTTCTCCTTTGAACACTGTCCTACTCTCAACCCCGCCACCCTTATCCCTAGTTCTTCTGAGCCCCCATCCATACTTGCAAAGATGCATTAGAAGATCTGATGCCCCATTTCCTCCACCCCTTTAAATAACCCTGACTTTACTTGGTATATTGATGGCAGCTCCTCTATGACATCAGAAGGAAAAGAGATAGCTGTATATGCAATTGTCTCTGACACCGAAATTATTGAGTCCCAATCTCCCCCCTCAGGAACCTCTTCCCAAAAGGCAGAACTTATTGCACTAACTAGAGCCCTTACCCTTGCAGGTAACAAGAGAGCAAACATATACACTGATTCTAAATATGCTCTCCACATCATACACTCATATGCTGCCATCTGGAAGGAAAAAGGGCTCCTATCTATTAAAGGCTCTCTCATAACTAACTTATACTCCAACTTTTAAAGGCAGCTATCGTGCCAACTGAAGTAGGCATCATACATTGCTGAGTTCACCAGTTGGTCTCAGATACCATTTTACGGGGAAACAATGCCACAGACAGGGAAGCAAAACAAGCCTCACTCCAATCACCTGCTCGACAACTTATAGTAATTCCCAACATATAGACCTCCCCAAAGAAAGCACATGGTTATTGTAAGAGGGGGGCTTCCCTGGTGGCTCAGAGGGTTAAGCGTCTGCCTGCAATGCGGGAGACCTGTGTTCAATCCCTGGGTCAGGAAGATCCCCTGGAGAAGGAAATGGCAACCCACTCCAGTATTCTTGCCTAGAGAATCCCATGGATGAAGGAGCCTGGTAGGCTACAGTCCACGGGATCACAAAGAGTCGGACACGACTGAGCAACTTCACTCACTCACTCACTCACAAGAGGGAGCACAAGGAGATTGGTAACCACAAGGAGATTGGTTACAAAAACAGGGCTGCTATGTCCTTCCCCAATCTCAGGCCACACAGATTCTTAAGCACTAAACCTCTTTATCATCTCTTAAGACCTCTTATCACCTATCCTAACCTTCCTTCACTCCTTCAATAAATCACTCGCCCTTGCATTATCTGCTCCTCAGTCTCACCACAGGGAGCCCTAAAGCCTGTTCCCTCATTCCCAACATCAGGCTCGAGGACATATCCCAGGAGAGGACCAGCAAATTGACTACACTCATGTGCCTCCAACAGGAAAAATAAAACTCATGCTCACTCTAGTAGACACTTTTTCAGGGTGGATTGAGGCTTTTCCTAGGAGATCAGAAACTGCCTCAGAGGTAACACAATTTCTCATATGAGAAATCATCCCTTGCTTTGGCCTCCCACTCTTCCTCCAATCCGACAATGAGCCAGGTTTTATCTCCCAAAACACTCAACAAGTAGCCCGATCTTTTGGCATAACCCAGAAACTACATAGTCCTTACAGACCCCAATCCTCAGGAAAAGTAGAAAAGTCAAATTCTTTCTCAAAACACACCTAACCAAACTCTCTCTAGAACTACAAAGGCCATGGGCCAAACTCCTTCCCATGGCTTCGGCTCATATTAGGGCTACTCCACAGGCCCTGTCTTTCCTCAGTCCTTTTGAGCTCATGTATGGACGCCTTTTTTTCTTCAGTCATTTCCCTACTGTGAGCCCCTTGCTGGGAGATTATCTTCCTACCCTTAACCTTATTAGACACTTCATGAGAGAACATGCAGATCACTCTCTCCCAAAGCCTCATCAAATGAATCCAGCTGACTTAACACTCATACCCAGGGATTGAGTCCTGCTTAAGATCTTACACCATAAGGATCTCCAGTCTCGATGGACTGGTCCATTTGAGGTAGTTCTAAACATACCAACAGCCACTAAACTGGCAGGTCATTCGTCTTGGTTTCATACCTCTAGATTAAAGCAGGCCCCAGGAGACTCTCCATCTCTGCCAAGAAACATTCCCTGCTCAGATGCTCCTTGCTACACCGCACTGTTCTGGGACCCACCAGGCTTCGACTGGATCAAATTCCTGAAGAAACAAACAGAACGGCCAAATAAATAAAACAAAAATAAGTAAAATAAAAACAGATATATTCATTACTAATTGAACTGGGATTTCCCCTACTTACCCTATGCACAATAGGACTTGACTCTGTCTCCCCCTGAGTGGACTATCATTCAAAAGCTTTCCCACTGTTTTACCTACTTCTCTATAGCTTTTGTCTTTTGGGGCATGGTCCTCTTCTTATTGTGATCAGTCTAGATGAACTCATTATCCACTTTCCTTCACATAGTAACACAAGCCCTTATCTTTCCTGGAAACACTAACTGTTACTGATCTCCCTTTACTCCTTGACTTTGTTGTCCCCTTCTCCTCCCGACTTCAATCTTTCCCAGCATCAGGGTCTCTTCCAATGAGTCAGTTCTTCACATCAGGTGGCCAAAGTATTGGAGTTTCAACTTCAGCATCAGTCCTTCCAATGAATATTCAGGACTGATTTCCTTTAGGATTGACTGGAGTCTTCTCCAACACCACAGTTCAAAAGCATCAATTCTTCGGCACTCAGTTTTCTTTATCCATGAGTTACTTCTAACTCACTCAAATTATCAAAAACTTCAACCCCACACAAATCCCCTTGACCCACATTCCAGCTTTTTCTTATCTCACCCCAGTCCCAAAGGAAGCAGTTATAGAAGATTGACCTTTGGCCCTTATCTTAAATCAAAAAGGCTAGAATGATAGGGGCTACACGGGGGCTTATTGTTAAAATGGCTCATTATGTTGACCTCACAAATAAAGAGTAAAATCACAGTGACCCTTGAGACTGGCCAAATTGCGCGAATGACATTCTCTTTCCGATGGCGCCTTCCTTCTCAAGGCTATGAGACCACAGGATTCCAGACCTCCAGCTAAGTGACCGCAGGACTCAGCTATAGGCTAAAAATTAACCGTCCCTTCAGAGAATTTTTCATTGGCAGGGTATAAGAAAGACCTCGTCAGAAAGGGAGGACACTGGTTCTCCTTAAGGGCCAATGATCCTCTCATTTTCCCTCTAATAAATTTCCTCTTCTTGCCTCACTGCCTGGCTCACTCTCTTTTTTCTCCGTGCTTGCCATGCAATCTACTGCAGCAAAACAGGCCAGCTCAAAAAATGCCACTCAGGAGTCTCTGGCTCAGATGGATGGGATGGTCCATTATGGCTTCACTCACCTGCCTGGCAGGCACTGCTGCCTGCCAGCTAGGTCTCTCTCTCCTTGACGTGGTCTGTCATCCACAAGGAGTTTCACCTGACCCCTTCACATGACCATTTTTGGGCTCCAAGAAGGGAGAAGAAACTACAAAGTCTCCAGAGATCTTGGGTCCAGAGAGCACACACTGCATTTCTGCCACATTGTATTGGTCAAATCAAGTCAGGCGGGCCCAGAGGCAAGAGCTGGGGAAATAAACTCCACTAATGGATGCAATGAGCAGCAAAGTCATGCTAAACAGGGTGGGACCCCTATGAGCAACTTTGCAAACTTCAACTGCAGAGTGAGAGGCCACTTATCTCAATGTGGTCTTCCTTTCTACTTCCTCCATCCAAGGGGCCAAGTAAGAATATCTGATCCCAGGCTCCTTCCTCTCTCCCATGCCCCTCTGGCATTCTCCTACAGGAAACCCCTCTTACAGCCCTACAGTTGGGAGAATTCAGTATAATCAAGAGAGCCCACCCATTTAGAAAGTCTGGAGACCTGAGATTTAAGGGGTAAATGACAGGTGCATGCTCCTCCACTACTTAAAGAAGCCAGCTTTGGGGGTGGAAAACATGTATCCGATGGGGAAAAAAAGATGATTTGCATAGTCTTTTTTGTTCCCTGGAGCATAGCCTTCTTAGGAACCTCACGGAGGAAGGAATTGTCTAATTATGAATGAAGGCAGAATTCTAGCTTTGCCAATCTCCTTGGCTGCAATGCTATCTAATGGAAACCAGATCTCATCCTTACTCTTCATAAATAAAAATGAGGCCTCCTTTGTGAAGACCACCCTAAGCATCTCCCCTCCCACTAAAGCCTACACCCTACCTGCTCCCTGCCTGCTCCCTTGGACCTTGTGCACATCTTATACTCCAATGTACTTGTTTCTTTTACATAACTATCTCCCCCAATAGACTGCAAGGCCCCCAGAGGGGGCTACACTGTGATTAGCACAGGTAGGAGCTCTATAATCTCTGTGAAATATTAACAGAATTGAATTGATTGTAGTCGTGGATAAAATTTCCAGATTTTCAGGGCTTCACTGATGGCTCAGTGGTAAAGAATCCTCCAGTCGATGCAGGAAACATGGGTTCGATCCCTTGTCCAGGAAGATCCCACCTGCTGTAGAATAAGCCCATATGCCACAACTATTGAGCCTGTGCTCTAGAGCCTGGAAGCCGCAACAAGAGAAGGCACCACAACGAGAAGCACACACACTACATCTATAGAAAAGCCTACTCAGCAATAAAGACCTGGCACAGCCAAAAATAAATAAAATTATTTTTTAAAAATTCTAAATCTTCAAAACTACAAACAGATATGCTAGTGCAGCTTAGAGCATCTCCACAGGTGAAGGGAATTTGGGCAATATCTCTGGTGCTGCATAAACTACCCAAGAGAAGAAGACTTGCTGGGATGTTCCACAGAGACTACAACCCTTCCTCACTTTTCATTTTACTAGAACAAGTTTCTCAGAGAGTGAGAGAATATGAATGAATGAATGGGAGTGTTTGTGTATAAGAAAATGGATAAACTTTGTGATTAATAAACTCTTAAGGGATTTCCCTGGCAGTCGAGTGCTTAGGACTCTGTGTTTCCACTGCAGGAGGCCTGGGTTCAATCCCTGGTCAGGGAACTAAGATCCTGCATGCCACGTGGCATGGCCAAATAAATAAATAAAGCCTTAAAATAAGCCAGATGTCAATGTCCATTAGTGATTTGTCTTAAAAATGTTCCTTTCTGATATCTGGGTTATAAGAAATGTGTTATTTAACTGTACAAAGGGTATTCCCTGAATAATTCAGATTTTAAAGGTTCATATACTTAAAATTGAAAGAGAAGAATGCAGCTGTTGAGAATTGCCAGGAACAGAATGGATTCATGAATATCAGCGCCAAAAACTCAAGTTTGCAATGACTAAGGCATGAGAAAAAGGGCAAGAAAAAGACAAGCTAAGTCCTTAGCATAGAATTCAAATGAGTAAGGAAAATCTTTCAATTCTTATATTAGTTGCAGCTTTTCCATCATAAAAACTATCATCCAATTGGAAAGAGTTGAACAAACTTCATTTAAAGGGAACTGAAGGCCAGATAAGAAGTAAGAACAACTGTAAATGGATGTGTGTCTCCAGGCCATAAATAATTGAATGCAGTACAGGGGAGATGGCAAAGGAGAATGTGGACGAACATTTATTAGGCATGTCCTTCATTCTAGGATCTCGTCACTCTAAATGTGGTCCATGGACCAATAGCATCAATACCACCTGGAAGCTTTTTAGAAACAGAATTCTGGGCCCCATCTCAGATCTGCTGTATCAGAATCTGCATTTCAACATGACTCTCGGGTGATTTTGCATGTACATTTGATTTTAAAATACTGGTTGAAACCATGTTGGGAGATGTATATACACCATCTCATTTAAAACTTTATAAAAACCCTATGAGGCAGATTCTAATTCCTTTTATTATACATGAGGAAATTCAAGCTCAAATAAAATAAGTAATTTGCTTTAGTGTCAGAGTCAGTAAATAATGAGACTAGGATTCAAACCCCTGTGGAGTCTGGCATTTCCAAGGTTCATGTTACAACCAGGACTTTGTAACATAATGCTTTACACCAAAATTAAGGTGTAGATATAGACATGTAACATTCCCACCTTCAGTTACAGTTACTCCTGGAAAACATGAAGAAAAGTCCAAATGTGCCCCAAGATGCACTTAGGATTTTCAAGAAGAAAAATGAAGATCAGTTCCTAAAATCCTACAGAATGAAAAGTGCAATATCCATTAAGAAAGGGCTGAGAAGAATTATAAAACATTTCTAAGTTCATTCAAAGCTTACTTTCGTACCACTAGGCACGAATCTAGGTACTTGGGCTACATTAGTGAACAAAACAGGTGAAGATTCCTGTCCTTACTAAGCTCACACTCTATTGGGTTGTCGTCAGAGGGGGAAGGGCAAAAGACAATGAATAAGCAAATTAAACTGTAAAATGTTAAAGGGAGAAGTCTATGACAGGTGGGGGCAAAGGGAACTGAAGCACAGGAGACAAGGCAGTGGGCAGTTTGCAATAGGAAATAGGATAGAAAAGTGTGAGCATCATTGAAAGGGTGAGATTAAGGGAAAGTGAGGGTGGAAACGAAGGAGACCCTTGGGAAAGAACATAGTTTCAGGCAGAGAGACAGCTCGAATAAGGACCCTCGGGGGATGGTGTGTTCCAGAGACAGCAAGGCAGCCAGTGTGGAAGGAGCAAGGGCCTGGTGAGGGGGACACAAGAGGAGAAAAGGTCAGACAGGTTAACAGGGGATAGATCACATAGGGCTTACGGGCCATGGTGAGGACTTTGTATTGCATTCTGTGTAAAATGCGGAGCCACTGACAGGTTTTCAGCAGAGGAAATGACATGATCTGACTTCATTTTTTAAAAGTTAATAGAATAACTGGAAATTAGTACCTTTTGACCCCATTATATGTGTCAACTACACCTCAATAAAAAAAATTTTACATTAGAATTAGCTGTAATATAAAACAAATTAATTTAAAAAATTAAGTTAACTGTAGCAGCCAGGAAGCAAGAGGATATAAGTTATAGAGAGAAGAGTCACATCTTATTGAACTTCCCTGGTGGCTCAGCTGGTAAAGAATCCACCTGCAATGTGGGAGACCTGGGTTCGATCCCTGGGTCGGGAAGATCCCCTGGAGGAGGGCATGGCAACCCACTCCAGTATTCTTGCCTGGAGAATCCCCAAGGACAGAGGAGCCTGGCGGGCTGCAGTCCATGGGGTTGCAAAGAGTGGGACACAACTGAGTGACTAAGCACAGCTAAGCACAGCACAGGTTTGAAAGGTAAAAGTTTCAGATCTTTTCACTTATTTCATCACAACAGAACAAACACACCGAATGACTTGTGTTTAGGAATCACACTGTATGAAAAATTTAAAGAACCACTCTTTGAGAGATTCGGCTGCTTCGTTATGACTCCCAAGGACCCATTGTTGATGCTGTTGTTGAGTCACTAAGTCACATCCCACTCTCTGCGACCCCGTGGACTGCAGCCCACCAGGCTCCTCCGTCCATGGGATGCTCCAGGCAAAAATGCTGGAGTGGGTTGCCATGCCCTCCTCCAGGGGATCTTGCTGACCCAGAGGTTAAACCCACATCTCCTGGATTGGCAGGCAGATTCTTTACCGCTGAGCCACCAGGGAAGCCTGGTAAAGGACCCATAGAAGAAGCTATAGGATGAGAGAGCTCAGTTCAATATATGGCAGGACTTTGTGCAGTAAAAGTTTCCTGTCACCAAGAACCTTGGACAAGATTGGACTTAACTCTGTGACAGAGGTAACAAATACACAAGAGTAAATAAAAGCCAGGACAGTATTAACCTAGCAATAACGATTAATACTAAAATCCAAATATTCTAACAGTTAAGTGGGAAAAATAACTCCAGGCCTTCCTTCATATCTCCAAAGCTCATTCACTGGTCCTCATGCCTTCAACCAGCATCACAGATGGGAGTGAGGGGGAGTGTTTTAAAGGGAGGGGATTCAACTCAACCAAGAGCCCTGAGAATGGTAGCATATTTGCTCCTTTCTGTAGAGATGCTACTCCACTGCAGTCTGAGATTCTGTTTCAGCTTCCTGTTACATTGGCAGCTTCTCTCTCCTGCTTTTTTACTTTTGCCAAATCAAGTACAGAACTATCCAGCTAAGCTCCTTCCACATCCCTAAGCCACAGAAAACTGTGAGATAACAAATGGGTTTTTTTTGGTTTGTTTGTTTGAAGCTGCTAAATTTGTGGGTAACTTGTTATATAACAAAATATAACTATCAGATTAGGGTTTCAGATGGCCCAATTTGGTCAGAGTTGAAGGAATCACTTCAGATAATAATAAAGAATTAGGGGGACTCCCCTGGTGGTCCAGTGGCTAAAACTTCAGGCTCCCAATGCAGGGGGTCTGGGTTCAATCCCTGATCAGGGAACTAGATTCCATAGTGAAAGTGAAAGTCACTCAGTCTTGAGCAGCTCCCTTGCTGTGATCTATTTAAAGTCTGCCCTCCCTGGAACCAAGGGTTTGCTGCACCACTGCCAAGGCCAGGGAGCCCCGCCGGTGGGCCAACCCCCACCCGGTCGAGTGACTTTGCAACACCATGGACTATACAAGCCATGGAAAACTCTAAGCCAGAATACTGGAATGGGTAGCCTTTCCCTTCTCCAGGGGATCTTCCCAACCCAGGTCTCCCACATTGCAGGCGGATTCTTTACCAGCTGAGCCACAAGGGAAGCCCAAGAATACTGGAGTGGGTAGCCTCTCCCTTCTCCAGGGGATCTTCCTGACCCAGGAATCGAACCAGGGTCTCCTGCATTGCAGGCAGATTCTTTACCAATTGAGCTACCAGGAAAGCCCAAAGTGAAAGTGAAAGTCGTTCAGTCGTGTCCGACTCTTTGTGACCCCATGGACTGTAGCCCCCCAAGCTTCTCTGTCCATGGAATTCTCCAGGCCAGAGTATTGGAGTGGGTAGCCATTCTCTTCACCAGGGGATCTTCCCAACTCAGGGATTGAACCCAGATCTCCTGTATTGCAGGCCTGTTCTTTACCAGCTGAGCCACAAGTGAAACTCCACATGCTGAAACTAAAACTCGGCCCAGCCAAATAAATAAACAATTAGAAAAAACAGCATTAGGTTAACAATAAAGGCTGAAGCCTTATTCCAGGGTATCAAATGCCAGGCTAAGGGAATTTAGACTTTATCTGAAGAGGTGGTGAGGATCCTATGAGTATTTTTGAATAAGGGAGTTATCAAAATAGTGTGTTAAAAAGATTAGTTTAGCAGACCTGCATGGGATAGATTAGAAAAAGAAAACACGAAGGCAGGAAAGATGGATCATTCATGTAAATATTCCATCCTGGTCCCATGTGCCACCTAATCATATCAAACTCATCTTGCCCTATATATGTTTTTCATAGACTGAGTTAACTTGTGATGGATGGCAGGATTCATGGTCAATTCATTTTTGAATCTTCTGAACCATTTAGCACTGCCTGGCACATTGTAAGTACTTGCTAATATGGGAATCATGGAGAAAGCATTGCTAAATTCGCTCCTCTTCCCTGCAGACAGAATAATGCCATTCCCTTAATATCTTGTTCATATAGCTAATAGACCACTTTTTAAATCTCAGCATTCCATTACTGACTAAACTTTATTCCTCTGTCTCTCCCCTACAGTGTAAACCCTTTCAAGGCAGTCAGGACCAGCTATATAATTTGCCAGGTCAAAGCGAAATGAAAATGCAGTTTCAAAAGTATTAGAAATTTCAACACAGTGATGGGGGGTGAGGAGATACTTCTGAGCTGAGAACCCTGTGTGCACAGGTCACAACCCAAGAAACTGGCCTTGATGGCAATAATTCTGCCTTATGCATTGCTTTAACCATGACTACCATCATAAGAATGCTTGATAAATCTTGATTCAATACATCAAGTAAACAGTTAAGGTCAGGAGGATTAGATGGAAAAGAGAGGTTTACTTAGGAGAAGTATAACATGAGCAGAGTCCATGTATGATGGATTGTTTAAGACATACCAGGAGGGCCATTGCCTGCCACTCCTCCCACTCCCCGCCTGGGCTGCTACCCAGGGTGTTTACACTGCAGGGCTTGCTCATACATATCCTCCTATGGAAAAATCATGGCTCTGAATATTCACTGGAAGGACTGATGCTGAAGCTCAAGCTCCAGTACTCTGACCACCTGATGAGAAGAACTGGCTCATTGGAAAAGACCCTGATGCTAAGAAATAAAGACTGGGGGCAGGAGAGCAAACACTGGGAGATGGTGAAGGACAGGAAAGCCTGGCATGCTGCAGTCCATGGGGTCGCAGAGTCAGACACGACTTAGCAACTGAACAACAACCCTCCTATAGCCCGAAAGTCTGGTTTGTCCTATGTTAACTCCCACTCTTGGGGTCTCTGGCTTCGGTTTGGTTATTTCTTAGATTTCCCTTATGTAATGACAGTGGCAGTGATTTAATACATAAGAAGCAAGCAGCAGAAGCGATTTTCTAGGCAGAAACAACATATTGACTAATAACATAAGACAGTAAGGGTTGGTACTCATAAAATCAAGAAAACAAGGCTGAGTGATTTAAAACATGCTGCAGACAAATCCTAGTTAAATTTTGGAAAAATAAGAAGGGCAGAAAAGTGCGCATTGATCACTCTCTCTGAGGAATGGCACAGACCTCAGAGATGCTATAACCATGAAGAACTGTCTTATCTATGAAACAGACAAGACAATTTATTGAATCCCTTACCACAGGTGAGTATCCTACCCACAAAACACAAATATTTATGTTTGTATCTGAACAATGCCTCTCTGAGATACTGAGGAAAAGAAGATACTGGAAAGAGATTAGTCCTTCTCCCATCCTCCCCCTCATTTGAGGCAAGTCGTCATCAGGGCGCCGAGCTGCTGGCAAAGCTTAGCTATTGTAATGGTGACCCCCAGTGGCAGCTGTTTGCAAGTGAAAGACTGGCACCATTCTCTGCCAAGGATGTCAATTTTATTAAAATGCTTTCTTTAAGAAGGATATTGGCAATTTTGTGGAACTGTAATAAAAACTAATTGTGTGTTGGTTCCAAAAAATCAATATCCTCTCCTCTGCTTTATTGTCACTAGTTAAACCCATGAGTTTTCCTTTCAAAACAGACTCTTTGTAAAGTAAGAAGTACAGTTTCCGCTCAGCAATGGCGAGCTGGCAATTTTCTCCAAGAAAGAGGTGAAAAGGAGGCCTAAATCAGACCTGGGTTCACTGTGAAGGGGTTCAGAAGGAGTCTCCTCCAGTGTGCCACGCTGGCTTGTGGATTATTTTGAGCTGAAGACAATCAAGGCCCAGGGACTTTCCTGGTGGTCCAATGGCTAAGACTCTGCGCTCTCAATGCAGGGGGCCTGAGTTTGATCCCTGGTCAGGGAACTAGATCCCATAGGCCACAACTTACAAGCCCACATGCCACAACAAAGACAGAAGATCCCATGTGCCACAAGTAAGACCTGGCACAGGCAGATAAGTAAATAAGACAATCAAGGCCCCAAAGACTCAGAATTGCCTTTTACCTATAGCAGAGGGCCTGGCTCAGAGAGAGAGCTATTAGCAAGAGAGAACTCTTATCTGAATGACCTATCTGTATGGCAGGACAAACATCTAATTACCAATATCCACTCTTCTTATCATCCTGTGATTTACCCTCTTCCTCTTTGAAACCCCAGGTCCCAATCCCATTCCTTAAGTAAGGATGGCATATAAGCCTCAAATGCCTGACTTACTTTTGGTCTCCCATCTTTGGGGAGCCCAAAGATATACATAATTACATTTGTTTTTTTCCCATTAATCAGTCTTTTGTCAATTTAATTGTTAACCAGACAAAGAACCTCGAAGGGTAGAATAAAAAATTTTCCTTCCTCCCCTATGACCTATACCCCTGCAGTGGCCAGTGGGTTCTGAGAGTCAATCTTAGTGAGAATTTAACCAGCAAATGTTTATGTAAGTCTAACTGAAATTTGAAAAGATAAGTCACTGAGGGCTCTATTAGATGAAATTCATATTAGAGTACCCTTAAAAACTTTAATATGATGTATAACTATTGAAATTGACTAAATAGATGTGCTTGGTAGACAAATTGTGGTTATCAATCTTTGCTGCATATCAGAATCACCAGGAAAGCCTTTGAGAGTCTTGAAGTCCAGGTTATAAGGCAGACTAATTACATCATAATTACTAGGGCAAGAGCACAGGCATCAGTATCTTTCTTTAAAGCTCCCTGATACCAAGCTACTCCCACACGTAGTGAAGGTTGACTGGCTGCCAGTGGAATTGCTGGGTTTTCAGCCAAATTCCATGGACAGAGAAGCCTGGCGGGCTACAGTCCATGGGGTCACAGAGTCAGACACTACTGAACAACTGACCATGCACGCGTTACCTAACAGGTAGTTTACTGATCTTGAAAATACTGGGGACTTCCCTGGTTGTCCAATGGCTAAGACTCCGAGCTCTCAATGCAGGGGGCCTGGGTTCAATTTCCGGTCAGGGAACTAGATCCCACATGCTGCAATTAAGAGTTTGCATGCTGCAATGAAGACTGAAGATCCCCCATGCTGCACATTAAGATGCCAGCACAGCCAAACAAACAAATAAATAAATATAAATATTTTAAAAAAGAAAATACAAGAGTTTTCTATTAAGAGTCTTTTACACTATCACTTGGTGAGTCTCTTTAAGAATTCCAATGTCCAGGCTGCACCCCTGACTGATTTGATTAGAATTTCTAGGGACTGAACTCTACCAGGACATCAATGTTTCTTAAAGTTTCCCAGGCACAGTCAAGCACAGACAAATGCAGTCAGGGTTGAGAAATACTGCACACTCAAATACTGAGAAAGAGCAATAAAAAACCCTCACTTGGCAACATTAAATCATTTTAAAGTATTCTTGTTGTTTAGTTGCTCAGTGGTGTCTGACTCTTTGGGACCCCATGGACTGCAGCACATCAGGTTTCCCTGTCCTTCACTATCTCCCGGAGTTTGCTCAAACTCATGGCCATTGAGTCAATGATGCCATCCAACCATCTTGTACTGGAGAAGGGAATGACAAACCCTTCAGCATTCCTGCCTTGAGAACCCCATGAAGAGTATTTTAAAGTATAGCATTTGTCTATTACTGACTGTTCTTTGAGGCTACAAAGAGATGCCCCCAAGGACTTGGAAATACAGAAAGACTGTCTTCTGAAAATAAACACAGAAAGGTGATAAGGAGTTTTAAGTTAGTTAACCCTGTGGGCGGGAGCAGGAGACAGACTCAAAAGGTTAAATAAGCAGTCTTCTCCGAAGCTCTAGCCCAGTGTTTCCAACTCTGGCTACACATTAGAATCACCTAGGGAGTTTCTGAGATGTGCCAATGCCCGAGTCTCAACCCCAAGGCTTTTGATTTAATTGATTAAATTGATATATTTAAAAGCTCCCCAGGTGATTCTAATGTGCAGCCAGCATTGAGAACCACTGCCTCAGGCAAACCAGGAATATGTCAATGTGCCAAAACTGCAATGCAGACTACAGCACCAGTGCTGAGAGACTGAAGAGAACGTGGCTATTTACAGAACATCACAATGAAGCATAAATAAAGACGATGGATAAACATGAGATAACAACAATAGGTACACAGTCCTGTCAGAGCAAGTGTTTGCCAAGGGGACTTCAAGTATCCTGATTCCTGTAGTAAATAAGTGAGAAGATTTGTTTCTCTATTTTAGTTGAGGGACTTTCCATGACTTTCCATGACATCATCTTTGGCAAAGAAAATTTGGGATGGAACAAATGGTCAAGAAAGGGTTTGGGGGTTTTATTGAGTTTCTAAGATAGGGCACAGGAGAGCAGACAAATATTAGAAAATGTACTTCCTAAGAGGTTAGGATTCACTGGCATCCAGAGGATGGGTGAAAGCATAGTTTCAGCTACAAGAAGGTATATCCTCCATTCAGACAGGCCAGAAGTTTTCATCCAACTCGGTGTGAAGCAGAAGCTGAAGAATTTTCCCTTATGAGATGCACAGCAGTAGGCAGAATTATATACAAAGTGAGTGAAGAGATGATGGAGTAGTATGTTTGAGCAGAGTGCTGATGTACACAGATGCTAAAATGCCGAATGGGAAAGAGTCAGTGTGGACAGCCAGCTAAGGATGGAAATCGTGAATCTGCAGCAGCACCAAGCTTAAGGGAACGAAAGTATCTCTAGGGGAGCCCAGAGGCCCAGATTTAAAGTTCCAATGGCATACAGGGACTTCCTAGGTGGTACAGTGGTTAGGACTCTGTGCTTCCACTGCAGGGGGCATGGGTTCAATTCCTGGTCTGGGAAGTAAGATCTTACATGCCTCAGTTCAGTTCAGTTCAGTTCAGTCGCTCAGTCATGTCCAACTCTTTGTGACCCCATGGACTGCAGCACGCCAGGCCTCCCTGTCCATCACCAACTCCCAGAGTTTACTCAAACTCATGTCCATTGAGTCAGTGATGCCATCCAACCATCTCATCCTCTGTCATCCCCATCTCCTCCCGCCTTCACTCTTTCCTATGCCTCACAGCACAGCCAAAATAAAAAGGAAAAAAAAGTTCCAGTGACCATAGAGAAGATTTTTGGGCTTTTGCTTGATTAGTGTGTTTTTTTTATCTTGGTAAATACAGTGGGACAATGGTACAGGAAGATCAAGAATATTGGCAAGAGAGTGGAGGAAGTGATGGTCTATGGATCAAGAGCTCTATCACAAGAGGAATGGGAATAAACTAGAAGGGCTTGTGAATCTCAATGAGATCAAAGAAAAGGGGAGGTGGGAACATGAAAGCAGAGAACTGGAAGAACTATACAGGGTAGGAATGGTAAGTTGAGGTATGCAAATTTTTAAGATTTCAGAAGAGAAACAATTCTAAGTGGGGACAGGTTATCTTCGTGAGAGTAGGTAGCTGAATGGGATGGAAGTGAAGTACAGGAGGTCAAGATAGGAAGAGATATTTTTATCGTGTAGTTCATCCTTGTTCACACAATGAAGGCAGGGTAGAAAATAATGCCGTGAGCCAGGGATGAAATAGTCAGTGGAAGATAGCATGGACAACAGGTCCAGGAGAGGAACAAGAAAAGCATCACGTGAGGCAGCAAGATAACACAAGCTCCAGAGGAAAAGGCACAAAAGAATGCAAAAGCCCAGCAACAAAGATCAGAATCTCCACTTAGGAAGCCAATCTCAACACCCAACCCTTAGTGAATAGGTAGTTGGCAAAGATACATCCACTAGGGACAAGCAATAGCTCTGGAGGGCAAAATGGATGTGCCAAGCAAGTGCTACCAGTTGCCTATGATGGGGGTGAAGAGATCCCAGTACTTGTGCCCACTGCATCTTGATATCGGAGTTGTCAAGGAAAACCATCCAGTCCAGTACTTGATGAAACAACATCTTACTCACATAGAGCAGAGACAGCAATCAGCTTCAGTAGTGGGTGCCAGTCTCCCAAGGCCAGCAGATTCCTCTTGGCTTACAAGTGCCCTTCTTGTGCTGAAGAATGAAGATACAGGAGTGGGGATGGCTGGGGGGCCACATGATGCACAAGGTTAAACCCAACAAAGAGGCACACTCCGAGTCTGAAACAGAGAAAGATATGCCCAAACAAGGTGATAAGGCCATCGCAAACTATGAGGATGTGTTCCAGTCCCAAGGTCCATTATTATGCAGCTGAGTGGAGGCCAAAAGACTGCATGTGGGAAAACTGTACCTACTTGTTGTTTTCCCAGCAAGAAGAAACATTCTGTGAGGAGCTAACAGGATGCGATGAAATGGTGTTTGGAGGGCTTGGAAGGCCAAGTGGAAAGGTTTAGACTGAATAGGAGGGATGAGAGCCAAGGGAGAAGACAGCAGTGTGAAAATCACAACAGAGGAAAGGATGGAGCAGAGCAAAAGAGGGTATTTGGGGAGCACTGTCAAGTTCCCTCCAACAGTAACTTCACACTCTCTTCCAATGAAAAAGTGGTTTCTATAACTATGGGGAAGAGTCAGCTGCGGCCATGATCATGTTTCGGAGGCAGCTGACTTGGTCCAACTTTTAATTTTTATTCCTATTATTGACCCTTACTTTTAATATGCCTTTAATGGTAAGGCTTTTCAAGTTCTTTTTGGAAGTACGGTAGAAATTCTTCTTTAAAAAAAACAATAGACACTGGAGCAAAATAAAACTTTAGGTAGCTTAAGACTGGGCTTATTTTATAACAGTATTGAATATTAATAATAAGAAGAACAATAATAGCTGGCATTCCCTGAGTCACGCATTGGACTAATAGCTTTATGACTATTGTCTTATTTACTTCTGACAGCAGTAGGAGATCATATTTTTATTCCTAGTTTTCAGAAAAGGAAACTAAGACATAAAGAAGTTCTCTAACTTAGGGTAAGCAGTGACCAGGGCAAGATCTACTTATAGGCAATGGGAGAACTTTACAAGGACAAAAAAGAACAGAATAGTAAATAAGTTCAAAGTGGAATGAGTAATTTCAAGAACAGAGGAGGAGGCTGATGAATAATGACAGCAAACTGGGTAAGTGGTTAAGAATTGGGACCTACCCTCAGAATACTTTAAAGAGCAACAATCATGACAACTATTAAACTAACCATGAAAAGTTAGGTTTATGTGCCTCCTTCCACAGAGCTCAAAGTCCCTGAAGCAAAGTCTTTTCTGGAAAGTTCACACTATAGAGCTATGTACCCTGCAGAAGTCTGTTTTGAGACTGGTGTGTCTCCTTACTTAACAGTTAGAAATGCAAAGCATAGAGAATTGATATTATTGCATCTGTTTTGAGACTGCAAAAATGAGGTCATCTTATCCAATTGGACAGGCTTCCCTGATAGCTTAGTTGGTAAAGAATCCGCCTGCAATGGAGGAAACTCTGGATCGATTTCTGGGTCAGGAAGATCCACTGGAGAAGGGATAGGCTATTCATTCCAGTATTCTTGGGCTTCCCTTGTAGCTCAGCTGGTAAAGAATCTTCCTGCAATGCGGGAGACCTGGGTTCAATCCCTGGGTTGGGAAGATACCCTGGAGAAGGGAAAGGCTACCCACTCCAGTATTCTGGCCTAGAGAATTCCATGGACTGTATAGTCCATGGGGTCGCAGAGTCAGACACGACTGAGCAACTTTCACTAAGCAGACTAAGCAGAATATCCAACTGGATATCTTGGTAAAAGAGCTGTCTCAATGGACAAAGGAACAAATGGTGGCCATATTGCTGATGTAGAGGGTCTTGCCATAATATCCTCCACAGCCATGTTTCTTTGTTTTCCTTACTTATCCCTCAGATAATTCAAGGAAAAATTTTAAATGGAGAAGAAATTTTTTTATAAAATAAGTGATATAAAATAAAAACAGTGGTTGCAGCAACGTGGTCTTCTCCCTACAGTTAATGGGTGTGTTCTCTATAGGCTCTGAGTTGGCAGCTTCTCAGTTCAGTTCAGTCACTCAGTCGTGTCCAATTCTTTGCGACCCCGTGAAATGCAGCATGCCAGGCCTCCCTGTCCATCACCAACTCCCGGAGTTTACCCAAACCCATGTCCATCGAGTCGGTGATGCCATCCAGCCATCTCATCCTTTGTCGTCCCCTTCTCCTCCTGCCCCCAATCCTTCCCAGCATCAGGGTCTTTTCCAATGAGTCAACCCTTCACATGAGGTGGCCAAAGTATTGGAGTTTCAGCTTCAACATCAGTCCTTCCAATGAACACCCAGGACTGATCTCCTTTAGGATGGACTGGTTGGATCTCCTTGCAGTCCAAGGGACTCTCAAGAGTCTTCTCCAACACCACAGTTCAAAAGCATCAATTCTTTGGTGCTCAGCTTTCTTTATAGTCCAACTCTCACATCAATACATGACCACTGGAAAAACCATAGCCTTGACTAGATGGATCTTTGTTGGCAAAGTAATGTCTCTGCTTTTTAATATGCTGTCTAGGTTGGTCATAACTTTCATTCCAAGGAGTAAGTGTCTTTTAATTTCATGGCTGCAGTCACCATCTGCAGTGATTCTGGAACCCAAAAAAATAAAGTTAGCCACTATTTCCACTATTTCCCCATCCATTTCCCATGAAGTGATGGGACCGGATGCCATGATCTTAGTTTTCTGAACGTTGAGCTTTAAGCCAAATTTTTCACTCTCCTCTCTCACTTTCATCAAGAGGCTTTTTAGTTCCTCTTCACTTTTTGCCATGGGTGGTGTCATCTGCATATCTGAGGTTATTGATATTTCTCCCGGCAATCTTGAGTCCAGCTTGTGTTTCTTCCAGCCCAGCGTTTCTCATGATGTACTCTGCATATATGTTAAATAAGCAGGGTGACAATATACAGCCTTGACGGACTCCTTTTCCTGTTTGAAATCAGTCTGCTGTTCCATGTCCAGTTCTAACTGTTGCTTCCTGACCTGCATACAGGGTTCTCAAGAGGCAGGTCAGGTGGTCTGGTATTCCCATCTCTTTCAGAATTTTCCACAGTTTATTGTGATCCACGCAGTCAAAGGCTTTGGCATAGTCAATAAAGTAGAAATAGATGTTTTTCTGGAACTCTCTTGCTTTTTCGATGATCCAGTGGATGTTGGCGATTTGATCTCTGGTTCCTCTGCCTTTTCAAAAACCAGCTTGAACATCTGGAAGTTCACGGTTCATGTATTGCTGAAGGAAACATTAAAAGAATGGCCTTCAAAGACAGAAATACCTGAGGCTTGAATCTCAGTTGTTCAACCTTCTAGATCTTTAATCTTAGGGGAATTTTCCCTCAACTGTCTTGAGTCTTGGTTTATTCATCTATGAAATGTGAGGCAAAAAATAACTTCCAAAGTTCTTGAAAGATACAGAGGGCCAGGAACAGAGGAGGCATCCATGGATGTGAGAGTCTCAGGTAAGAGTCTTTCTTCTATCTCCTAACTGGTTTTAGAATAACAATTATTGTTCACAGTTGATTCAAAGGAATGTAAACTAGTACAGCCATTATGGAGAACAGTGTGGAGATTCCTTAAAAAACTGGGAATAGAACTGCCATACGACCCAGCAATCCCACTGCTGGGCATACACACCGAGGAAACCAGAATTGAAAGAGACACGTGTATCCCAATGTTCATCGCAGCACTGTTTGTTTTTGTTTTAAATTTGATTTTGCTTGTGGCTTTGCTCACCTCCCTGTCTCAAATTTCTATTATATATTATAAATATGTATTTATCTGATTACCCTAGAAACTTTGCAAATGTAATTTCTGTCTCTCATTCATTCAGAGCAATTTGACATGTATCATTGCTTATACATGTGAGTGCCTAATCTGCTTCAGTCATATCAGACTCTTTGCAACCCTAAGGACTGTAGCCCACAAGGCTCCTCTGCCCATGGGATTCTCCAGGCAAGATTACTGGAGTGGGTTGCCATACCTTCCTCCAGAGGATCTTCCCGACCCAGGGATCAAACCTGCATCTCTTATGTCTCCTGAACTGGCAGGTAGGTTCTTTACCACTACCACCACCACAGAAGCCCCCCTTATACATAGTGGTACTAAATAATCATTGAAAGCTTGACAGCATTTATTTACTTTTACCCATGATTCTTTTTCTACTGGCAAATAATTAACAAGATTTCTTCCAAGGAGTAGCCTACATTTCAAACCTTAAAGGTCAAAAAGCCAAGACTTGTCAGCTAAGGAGCAAGGATGATGTATTCTAAAATTAAACTGGTGCAATGTCTAGGCTGAGGCTGGACATTGTGGATTCTGGATCCAGAAATCTTAAGATGTTCAGTTTCAGTAAATACTGTTACTCATTCTAAGGGTCTCTATCACTCATTTTTTATGTGCCATCCAGAGAGCTGAAACATGCCTGGAACATTCACTAATATTTAGAACACTGGGCAGGGTTCTCCCCAACAATCTGAGATTCATTCATTCACTCATGACAGACAGTATGTTCCCTGGTTCCCTAGGAGACGCCATGTACCTCCTGAAGAGCAAAAATTTCACCAATTCTGCATCCCCCAAATTGAAAAACATTAAATGTGCTCACTTATGAAGAAATCCCTTTTAAAGTTAAATGTCTTACTTGTGTTTATTGTTGGTTTAATAAACATCAAGAACCATGACAATGTAGGATGCATTAATACATCACCCTAGATCTATTCTTCCATTCCCCTGGCCTCTGCTCCTCCATGTATAGGGGTCAGGAGGGAGGGCAGAACTTCTAAGCTTCTAGAAATTTCCCCCATGCCTCTTCCTTCTTCCTAACCTCTCCATCATTCTCTATTTCAAGATCATTAACTGTAATCCTGTCACACCCTCTACTTTGGTTTGTGTCCATTATCAACCCAGATTTCTTGGTTTATCTTCTGCCCTCTAAAAATAGTTGCAAGCTTTTTTTGCCACAGGATCCTATAAACTCTTAAAAACAACTGAGGACCTCCAAAGAGCTGTGGTTTATGTGGGTTATATTTACTAATATTTGTTGTATTCAAAATTCAAGGGAAATTTAAAAATATTAATTCACTTACTAAGCCCATTACACGTTAAAATTACATATTTTTATGAAGAAAAAACTTAGTGAAAAGAGTGGCATAATTTACACTCTTGTAAATCTCTTTAATGGTTGGTTTAATAGAAGACAGTTGGATTCTTATATGTGCTCCTGTATTCAATCTTTTTTTTAAAACTTTTTATTTTATATTAGGATATAGCCAATTATGGGCTTTCTTGGTGGCTTGGGTGGTAAAGAATCTGCTTGTAATGCAGGAGACCTGGGTTCAATCCCTGGGTTTGGAAGATCCCCTAGAGAAGAGAATGGCAATCCACTCCAGTATTCTTGTCTGGAGAATTCCATGGACAGAGGAGCCTGGCAGGCTACAGCCCACAGGGTCACAAAGAGTCAGAGATGACTGAGCAACTAACATAGTCTATTAATAATACTTCATTCAATCTTTTATGATATCTATACTAGATGAAGTATACAAAGAAAATAAAGCCTCACCCAGATATGTGTTTAGAAAAGGATTATTTTGAGAATTTTTTCATATAACTGTGGATATTATTCTTTAACACTATACCAAAACTATACCAAAACTCAACAGATGGTAGTTTCTTAGAAGTTAGTTGCAATATGAAACATAAAACTATACAGCTAAACTTATTTTTACTCTGTTATATTAAACTCCATTAGTCTATCTTGCACTTTGAATGGATATTTTACCCATGTATGGTTCTATAATAGGTATCATTCATTTGAGAAACCCTGCATCACTGAGTTATACAGATTTTTCAAATGCTGACACATTTTATGATACAATATTTAAAAATTACTCATCTAAAGAGTCTTTTAAGTGTTGGGAAACTATCACCTTAATGGATAGAGGTTTTCCAAAATTCAAAATCATACTTGAAAGCTCAAAGTTTTTCATTGGCAGCAAACCTATCAGTCATTTTCCTTGAAGTAACATGGTAAGATCATTCATTTATGAGAAATGGCCAAATATCCAAGTCTGGTAACCAACATTTTTTCTGTCCATCTTTCTTTCAAGTAAGAACAGTCTTCAGGGTAAAAAAAAAGTTATTAGTTCAGGTAGCAGCTCAACAAATAGCACCCGTGCTTTCTTTCAAGACAACCACTAGACCTCAGTATGTAGAAAAAGTGTTTTATGCATTCTTCCCATTTAATGACAATACACTGAATAGACAAGCAATCAAAGGTTGAGACTGAATACACTGCTGTTCTAGAACTTACAATCAATTATCAACAAAACCTACTGAATATTGTCTGTACAACAAAAGTGGTGTAAGGGCTGTATAAAGGCAGCTAGAATTGTTACAACATATTGACACAATCTTATAAGCTCTCAATAAACCTCCCTGTAAACTTCAAAAATGAGCTTTGAGGGTCTTCCTAGGAGTCAGTGGTTAAGAATCTGCCTGTTTATAATGAGGTGGATGAACCTAGAGTCTATTACACAGAGTGAAGTAAGTCAGAAAGAGAAAAACAAATGTTGTATATTAATGCATATGTATGGAATCTGGAAAGATGGTATTGATGAACCTATTTGCAGGGCAGCAATGGAGATTCAGACAGAGAACAGATTTGTAGACACAGGGAGGGGAGGAGAGGGTGGGACAAATGGAGAGTAGCAGGGAAACATATACACTACCACATATAAAATAGATACCCAATGGGAACTTGCTGTATGACTCAGGGAACTCAAGCCAGGGCTCTGTGACAACCTGGAGGTGGGGGGTGGGATAGGGTAGGAGGTGGGAAGGAGGTTTAAGAGAGAGGGGACATATGTGCACCTATGGCTGAGTCATGTTGATGTATGGCAGAAACCAACATAATATTGTAAAGCAATTATCCTTCAATTAAAAAAAGAGAAAAAGAGCAAAAAAAAAAAAAAGAATCCATCTGCCAATGCAGGGGACATGGGTTCGATCCTTGGTCCAAGAAGAATCTACAGGCTGTGAGGCAATCAAGCCCACGAGCCATAACTGCTGAAGCACACCCACTCTGGATCCTGTACTCCACAACAAGAAAAGCCAAGGCAAGGCAAGACTATGCACCACAACTAAAGAAAAGCCCTCATACAACAAGAAAGACCCAGCATAGCCAAAAAACAATAAAAAATGTCTTTATCCTTGTACCAATTAGGAGATCTTTGACTGCAGGTAAAAACAAACCTTATTCAAAATGATTCAGATAATCAGGAGAAGTTGTCCTCTCCCAAACTGAGAAATCTCAAGGGAGGGCATCTTTAGGGTTGGTTAATTCAGGGTCTATGGTCCCAAGATAGGTGTCACATTTCCAAAGGATTCATGACTATGTGAAGGATTCAGTGTACAATACAAGCTGCCTTTTCCTATGTGGTAGTCACTCAGTCGTGTCTGACTCTGCAACCCCATGGACTGTAGCCTGCCAGGCTCCTTTGTCCATGGAATTCTCCAGGCAAGAATACTGGAGTGGGTTGCCATTCCCTTCTCCAGGGACCTTTTCCCATGAGTCTCTTTTATAAGAATGAAGAAAGGCCTCTGGGCCTTTCCCAGAGGCCATCTAGCAGACCTCATCTCACATTTCATACCGCCTTGCACCACATGTGCACACCTACGCCAAAGAGCAGACACAAGAAATGGGATCTCAATAAACAGCTAAGATTAATCCAATTTTTTTTTAAAAAGAATGTCAGTGTGTGTATAACTGAGTCACTTTGCTGTATAGCAGAGATTGGCACAACACTGTAAATCAACTATACTTCAATAAAAAAATGTAAAGTGATTAATCAAAAGCTTAAATAAGAATGCTTCTCTTCTGAATGCCTATGATGACAAACCAGCTCACAAATTGGGAGGAGGAGTAATGAGCAATGAACACAGAGGGGCCTCAGTGAATTTTTCTATTTGATTAAGATTGATTCTTCCTGAAAAACAAAAGTGATCGATCTTGAAGATCAGTGTTGAATGGTCCAACACAGTATATTAAATAAAGAATTTATCGAAATAAAACTGCTGATAAAAAAGACAAAAAACAAAAAAGATTAATCCAAATTTACCCTTGAGCTTCAGATAAGGCAAACTTCCCTAAGGGATGAATACCTGAATAAAATCAGGTTTTATTCAAGAAAGGAGAAAACAGGAGTGGGACTGGGGGTGTCCAGCCCCTTGTCTCTCTGCCTTTACATGTTAAAGGCTGCTGCCTGCAAACCTTATGACTCCTGGCTTGAGGGCTTTTTACTGGACCTGGAGATATAAACCACACACAGGGCAGGCCAGGAGAGTCAGAGAATTCACAGTCCAGGAGCAGCCCTCAACCAGTGATCCACAGGAGCTTGTGGATAAATATTTGGCTTCCTAGGCACCCATCTGAGATGACTTTGAGATGCACTGTGCATTACCCACAACTAACCAGTGGAATCATTTCTACTGGCTTCCCTGGTGGACCTGGAGATATAAACCACCTGGGTTAAATCCTGGGCCTCTCTCATTTCTTCTGAGAGAACCCAAACCAGAAAAACAGTCCCTCCATCAAAAAAATTCTCTACAATAGAAACTCAGAAGCCTTTTTTCAATTTTTTGTTCTCAGAGGGTCTTTATTAGCATCCTTCTCCTACAAGAGTTCCTGCTTTCTGTCAAATGCTCAAAAATCAATAAAGAAATACTTATTCTTGTGAAGCATGCAAACAAAATATCTGTATTAAGTACATAAAATTGATCATGTTGCCTGTTATACCCAGGGCACCTTCTCAGGAGGGCAGCCATCTGTAGCCACATTTTGACCCATGTATAGCCAATCCTTTGGCTGACAGTGCCCACGTGGTATGAAAAGATAAAAGAAGATAATCCAATTTCCTCTCTTGAAACTTTAAATTAGGAAATACCAATACCAAGAGAATAAGGAATTTCATAGTGTGAGGATGAGTTGGAGTTATGAACAGTTTGTCAGAGCCATAAGGCAAGAAATAGGAATTACTGTATGATGAACCAGAAAATAAGAGGAAACCCAAACTCTGATGGGTAAAGAAACAATACATGAAGGAGAGGAAAATAGTAAGTAGACAGTAGCAGTTCCAAAAGAAGTAGGCAGACTAGGAATACTCGAGCTGTGTTAATAGGGAGCTGTGGGATGGAGGAGACGCATGAAGCTGTTTCAAGAGTTGTTTCTGCACCTCTCTCTCCTTGCAATGACAATCTCCATGAGGCTGGGCACTGTCACAGCTACTGAACTGAACATTCAGGAGATTCTGTCTCCTTATGGGCCATGTCTGTCCTGATACCAGTTCCTGATACCAGTACAGGAAGAAGCTTGAGTAAGCATCTAACAACCAATATTATAATCAAAATGCTTTTTTAAAAAAAGCTTAATCACAGAAAAAGTAGGATTGCTTTCAACATATAGTGAGATGTTTAAAACATGGTCCATGATGTACAGCAATGTGACTATACTTAACCACTGAACTGTACATTTACAAATTGTTATGAAGGTAAGTATATGTCATGTACTTTCTACCACAGTATTTATATATCTCTATGAGATAATATAAAGAAAAAATGGGACTTGGTACACAGTTATAAAAGAGTTTAAAATAAAGCATCTTGTCATGTGATATACCCACATAATAATGGTATTTTCCAGAAAAACAGAATGTTACCCCTGAGTTAAGAGTCAAAGAAAAATAACCTATTTACCTCTTCTTAACCCTACAACAAAACTGAGGATATAAAAAGATTAAAAGTAGTGAGAGGAATTTGGGGGGGGGGGAAATTGATTTGCTGTGATGGCTTTTCCCAAACCTAGAGAAAGAAATACATTGAGAGCACCTGAAAAGTTTCACCTATTTCTCACATAGATGCAGGAACAACTGGATAAGAGTCAGACTCCTCCCTAAGTGATGTTGGGGTCCAGCATCTGACTAGTGCGCTGCTTTAAAACAGGAGTAAAAGAAAGGTTGCTTCACTGGTGGTCACATACCTTCCTGGAATAATTTGGGAGAAACATCTCTATACATGAGCGACTTAGTGTAGCTTCATCTCCCGTCTTACCCAAGAGAGTCCACTGAAGGAACAAGTAGAAGCTGAAAGTGCCAGCAGATGACTAGGTGCTAAGGAAGGGGTTAGCCAGTCAGCCAAGGGTAATCAGAAATGCATTTTCCCTCTCAAAGGAACTGAAAGTGAGAGAGAGCCCCTTCAATGAGATGAAAAGAGGCAAAGGGCCCCAGGGTCTCTGATGAACCCAAGAAGGTGCCCCTCAAAGACTCAGCTTTAAACGCCTGCTAGATTTAGAGAGCATGGAGGCTAGATCACCAAACAGTAGCAGGCAAGCAAAAATATTCTTCTCCTCATTACCCTCTGCCTCTTCAAGCTGTCAACTTAGAGGGGTCTGGAATTTCTTTGGGGGAAGTGGGATTAACACACAAGAGAAAAAGAAAGAACAAATCAACCAGAATCTCCACCCACCCACCCACTGGCAACCAGCCTGCAGCAAGCAAACTAGAAGAAAAGAAAAGCTGTACCTCCAAATGGAATGTAGTATTTTGACAGGAAAAATTAATTAGTGACAAAAGGTTGTTTTATTACCTAAAAGTGGACATCAAAATCATTGGACTTCCCTTAAGTTTTCTCAAAGGATAATGAAACAAGCAGCCCCAGAGAATAAATTTAAAGGGATACTGGGAGACAAAAATAAAGTTGCTTTATAATTACACCCCATGAACCCTGCTTATTCAATGGAAAGGTTACAGATATTTAATTTTAGGAAACAGGCTGGATAAAAGTAAAAAGGGCTCAAGCTGATAATATAAACTTTACATTTTAAAAATAACCAAGGAAAATACCACAGACTTATTTGGCTAGGGACAATATTTTTTTTTAGCACAAGCAAAGGTACAAGAAGAATGAAAGAGCATATGAGAATACATCTTGACTTGGTATCTAGATAGTTCAAGCAGCTGAACAGCATTAGAACATCACATGTTATTCTCCATAGAAAATGTTGTAAATTTCTATTTTCCAAATTGCAGACCCATTATTTTGCAATGTATACTATCACATTTCAAGGCCTAAGCCTATTCTCTTCTCAATACTATTTAAGTTTGGGTATCTCTTTCTAACATGTATAATGAAGCAGATATAGATTTTAAGCATAACAATAAAAAAAATTAATAAGTAGTGTCATTTATTGATCATTCACTCCACATAGGCTCGGTGCTGTATGACTGCAATACATCATCTTATCTGAGCTTCAAAATGCTATTGTAGGTAGGTAGTTGCTACTGTTACTGCCATTCTTACAGATAAAGACACTAAGGCAGAGAAAAGTGAAGCACTTTGTCCAGAACCATGGAATAAATAACTCTCAGAGCCAAACCCAGGATCTTCACCGCTAGAGTGGTTTTTACTTTGCTGAGAAAGCATTCAGAATGATGAGAGGTGTTTTACAGTATTGACCTGTCACCAGGCTTTGATTTCTGACTTTGCAGGGGTCCTAGGTTCTTTTTAACACCTATGCCACTCGGACAGGCACAGGGGGTGTGTTTTCTCCTGACTGATAAAATCCCAGTTTCCCAGGGGCCAGCTAGTGAACTCGCTGGAAGTACTTAATCCTCTCGGCTCCCAGCTATGTCCCTTTAATAAGTCCTAAAATTATTAAAACAAATCCTCTTTACAATTCCCATCAGCAACAAAATTATTAACAACTGAAAATGATTACTGTATGTTCTTGGCTTCCCGTGAGACAGAATTCAGCAATCTATTAGCATTACTTCTGGCCATCAAGTAGAAAAACATGCTTTCTGCAATTCCTTCATTGTATTATTATTATGTTTTGGCTGTACCTCACAGCTTATGGGATCTAAGTTCCCTGACCAGGGATCAAACCCACACCCTCGGCAATGAAAGTGCAGAGTTTTAACCACTGGACCCACAAGGGAATTCCCTGTAATTCCTTTTTATTAGCACTGGACCTTTTTACCAAGCACCATGACCTGCAAACAACTACACAGTTCTCCCCAGTGACAGCATGCTGGCACCATTAAGTCTGCTTAAAAAATAAAGCAAAAAGAAAAAGCATCTTCCTCATTACAACCTTGAGGCTTTCCACATTGGTAGATTCTAATATTTCAAAAGTGAACCCTCATACCTGTAGAAAGTGTGTGAGGCTTGTGCTATATCTATAAATAAATAAGATATTCTTCTTCACGGCAAGGAAATAACATACCCAAACCATGTAATCATTCCTATACACATATTATCTTCAGAATAACATTGTTGCTTCCACTGAGATTTTTGTCAGAAAACCCAATTGGCTGATGTGATCAGCTGCATCCTAATACGCTGAGGGTCACAGGGAGAAGCTTTCACTTCTCCCCTCACTTCCAGGCTCCAGGGTGCCCCTACAGGAGGTCACAGCCTGCCCCCTTTTCCTGTACTTCTCAGTCTTGTGCTTTTTTTCCTTATCATCATCCTTCCCTGCTTCTCTTCCTTTTCGTGTCCTCATTAACTTCACCGTCCTCATCAGATGACTCAGAGTGATCACAGAGGGATGATTGGGAAATGAATTGCATTAGCAATCAGTTTACCTTGAAACAGATATTCTTTCTCTACAGATAAAGTGGCCTAAAGAGTGCACCATGTTGGTGAAAGGTATGTGTGTCACAGACTGAACTGTGTCCTCACAAAATTCCTACGCTGAAGTCTTAATCCCCCAGATAGGATCTCAGTAACTGGATTTGGAGACAGAGCCTTTGAAGAGGTGATTATGGTAAGACTGTATGGTTAATATGACCAGTGTCCTTATAAGAAGAGATTACAACACAGACAACCATAGAGGGACACACCAAGTAAAGGCCCAGTGAGAAATCAGTCATCTACATACCAAGGAGAGAGGCCTCAGTAGAAATGAACCCCACCAACACTTTTATCTCCAACTTCTAGCCTCCAGAACTGTGGGACAACACAGTTTCATTGTTTAAACCACCCAGTCTGTGATATTTAGAAATGGTAGCCTGAATCGACTCGCACAGCATGCTACACAGATCCCAATCCTCATCCAAGTTCCTCAAGCTCAAAGGTCAGAGACTGGGCTTGTTTAACCACGGATATGATAAGGATATGAAGAAACTCTGAAACTGTAACAGGTCAATGAGAACAAAGGGTAAATTAATGCAAAAATATCACATTTTACTATTCTTTACCAATTCTGATAATGGGTGGTGAGTTACAGGTTGGGGTCAACAATATTATGAATATTAGAGACCAAGAAAAACAAAAAGCATAGCCTTTTTGTAATTTTGATCTATTTTTCTAGAACACAGAGCATGAATTCTGGGGGTCCTTTGGGATTTGGGGGACAAGAAGGATAGATAAAACATGGATATGTCCATAGGCAAATAAACTGCCTGGTCTTACATCATGGCCTTCTTGTTCCATACTGAATAAATGCCTTCATAAAGAGCAAGTGTAGTAGGATTCCCTGGTGGCACAGTGGTTAGGACCCCAGGCTTTCACTGCCATGGGCCAGGGTTTAATCCTTGGTGGGGAACTAAGATCCTGCAAGCCGGTGGGCAAAAATAAATTTAAAAAAACATAAGGGTATTTTAAAAAAAGAGCAAATGTGGTGCCTGATAACTCACTGAAAACCGAGGAAATGAGGAACAAAACTCTCATCAAAACATCTAGATTTCAGTCAAAGAAAGCATAATGCATTATTTTCCAAATCATAAGAGGATGTTTCAATATTAATAGTTAGAACTCTCCCATTTGGATACAGGTATCTTACTATATTTAAGAATCAGCTTTCTACATTATAGTCACCTTTGGTTTTTTACTACTACTGTAAGTAATTTTACAATTACTTATACTAATTCACATTTTATGGAATCAGCTATCCTTTCAACTTGATGATGTGTTTCATTACAGAAGTCAAAGGCCCGGGGGGTGTGTGTGTGTGTGAGTGACTGAGCCTGTTGAAGTGAAAAAGACACCCACAGGAATTTAGACACTGTGCAAAATAAAAATGATCTATTTGGAGAAATGTGTAACTATCTCAATGAAATTTTAGAAATTTTCACTAGGGAACAAAGACAAAATAGCTCTCCTAAACACTTACTGGTTTCTTGATGTTTTTTCTTTTCACTCTTCTTTTTCTCCAAGCTGCTTATCTATTTTTAGCTCTTGGCCTCCATTGATCTTTACAGATTCTTAACCTTCTGTTACTCCACTTCATTTCTCTAGAGGCAGATTTGTCTACATGCCTCATTTCTATGATTCTGTTATTAGCCTAATAAGTATTCTCCCTCACGCTCGCTGCAAAGTGGTTTTCTAACACCACAAACAAATAAATGAATCAATAAAAAAATGGGACTTCATTTGCAGCACACAAGATTTGCACTTAAAAATAAGCAGCAGTTTTTATTCTCTATGAAGGTAAGAAATTTGCAAATCCATCAGGTCAAAATAACCAACACCTGGAAAATGCCTGTTACTTACCATCAATTTTATTTTTAAGTGACATCCGAATAGCTGGAAGAATTGTCAATCTGTGCATTTTCCTTTGATTATATAGGAGACAGCCTGCCATTGTACCAGAAATAGTTAATATTACAGCAGTAGGCAGCCCAGAAACATACAACTCCTTCTGCTTTCCAATTTGTATTTATTTGTAAAAGGTCTAGGCAGTGTAGTTTATGCCAAATTCTCTAAGAAGGTGTTGTCAACTTAAAGCCAACTTTTATTAGAATCTTAGATTAGGATCTCAGCAATTATAAGATTTCTTTATTGCTAGGAAATGTTTCTTAAGGGACTTCTACAAACACATTTAGGCTTTTATTGGTATCTAATATATACATATGTGCTCACAAAGCACCCCAGGAAATACAAAGAACCCCTATGCATTTTTAACCTGGACCCAGCAGAATGGCTCTTGCAAAGAAGTGGAGCAAGAAGGGCCATCTTGCAATGAATGAGTTAGTGACCAGAGAATACACCATCAACACACACAAGTGCATCCAGGGAGTGGCCTTCAAGAAGTGTGCCCCTGGGGTACTCAAATGGATCCAGAAATCTGCCATGAAGAAGATGGAAACTCCAGATGTGCACGTTGACACCAGTCTTAGTAAAGCTGTCTGGCCCAAAGGAATAAGCAATATCTCACACCATGTCCATGTCCTCTTGTTCAGAAAATGTAATGAGCATGAAGAGGCACATCAGCTCTATACACTGGTTCACCATATACCTCTCACTACTTAAAAAAATCTGCAGTTAATGTGGATGAGAACTAACCAATGACCATCAAAGTTGTGAAACCTCAAACACACACACACACACACACACACACACACACACACACGATATAGTTCTCATATTAAGTTATGTGCAATTTAACTAAACAGAAGATTAAGAAACAAACAATCCAAGACTAAATGCAACTACATCCGAAGGATGAGTTCTAAAGACAGAAACTCGAGTGAGAATGGAAACAGATAATGAAAAGCTCGGAAAGGAGGTTAATGGAACCTAATCTTTGGATCCACTGACTGATGACTTTCTTTCAGAGGACATTATAATTCACATTTTCTAAATGCATCAATCGTCATTCTCAGCCATGCTTCCATTATTTATATGTAACTGGAAATAACTGAAATAAAACGAATGTATTGAGCACATACCATGTGCCAGGTATGATATAAAGTCTTTTACACGGATTTTCTCATTTAATTCTCAGAATAACTCTGCAAGTTATGTTATACTGCCATCTTTTTTCATAAATTTTTTAAAAAATTGGTACTTACACAGGATTAAGTCCCCACTAAAAGAAACTGGAGTTCTTGGAAGAAATGGCTGATTCAGGGTAGGGGAAGGTAAAGTAAAGAGTGTACCTGGAATATTTTGTGGGGCAAGAAAGTAAGGAGGCACACAAAACCTAAAAAGAACATGGGAACCAGAGTAAATGGGCTCTTCCTGGCAAAACTGGGGACAATTTTGGCGTCAAAATAGTGTCAGAAATGGTTGATAAAATAACTGAACATTTCTGTTTGTTTTGAAAAGTAATTTTTTTAAACTTTTCATTTTGTGTTGGGGTATAGCCAATTAACAATGTTGTGATAGTTTTAGGTGGACAGTGAAGGGACTCAGCCATATATATACATGTATCCATTCTCCCCCAAGCTCCCCTCTAATCCAGGCTGCCACATAACATTCGGCAGAGTTCCCTGTGCTATACATTTGGTCCTTGATAACACAACTGGACTTTTAAATAAAGAATCCATGAGTCCATATTGAAAAAAGTAACAGCCAGGCAGATGGGGTGGGCAGAGAGGTAGGTAGATAGCTACATAGATGGATACAGCCACACATACACACACACAGAGGTCCTTCTCTATAGCAGAATGCCAAATAATAAATATAAAAGTAATGACAGTTAGGTGGCGCTAGTAGTAAAGAACCCTTCTGCCAATGCAGGAGACCATAAGAGATTGCAGGTTCTATTCCTGGGTTGGGAAGATCCCCTGGAGAAGGGCATGGTAACTCCAGTATTCTTGCCTAGAGAATCCCATGGACAGAGGAGCCTGGCTGGCTATGGTCCATAGGGTCACAAAGAGTCAGACAAGACTGAGATGACTTAGCAAGCACTCAAGACCTTTACAGAAATAATAAATTCAGATGAGAATTACTAATGGATGGGAAAAAAATCATTGGATAAAAGTTTGTTGGGAGAAAAGGCTATTTTACATGGTATTTCTCCACTGATAGCTTGTTAACTACAAAGGAAAATGAGTACTTTATGTTGGAAAAATCTGCTGGTAACAGCTTAGCCAAGTGATCCAAGTTAACATCACTAAAAATGGAGCAAACTGACATTAAATGCCTCCAGATGCATGCACTCAGAGAAGGCAATGGCACCCCACTCCAGGACTCTTGCCTGGAAAATCCTATGGACAGAGGAGCCTGGTAGGCTGCGGACCATGGAGTTGCGAAGAGTCAGACACGACTGAGCGACTTCACTTTTGCTTTTCACTTTCATGCATTGGAGAAGGAAATGGAAACCCACTTCAGTGCTCTTGCCTAGAGAATCCCAGGGACAGGGGAGCCTCGTGGGCTTCCGTCTATGGGGTCGCACAGAGTCGGACACAGCTGAAGTGACTTAGCAGCAGCAGCATGCACTAAGCAGGATAGAACATCACTTAGGTGGTATTTTTGACAATTATGAATGACCTGAATCAAATCATTAGAAAACTTTAATCCAAATTGGGTTACAGTCTATAAATGGCCCAGAAGTTTTGAAAATAACAATGGCATGAAAAATCCCAAAATTTAACAAAAAAATTGTTTAGATAAAGCTGAGGTCAAGAGACTCAGTTCTAGGTCAAAAGACTAATGAGACATGAAAACTAAAGCCCCATAACATACAATATAATATCCTAGACTGGATTCTACACCAGAATAAGAAAACTATTATAAAGGTTATTTGTAGAAGAAATTGATTATATTGAAATTGAGATTTTTTTATACTAGATGATCGTATCAATATCAAATGTTCTGAATTTGATAGCTGATTATATTTACATAGGAGATTTTTCTTGTTCTTAGAAGGTACATCATGAAATAGGGATGAAAAATTGACTCTTAAATGGTTAATAATAAGAGATTAGAGTATGAGATAAAGCAAATACAACAAAATATTAATTGTTGATCAATCTAGCTGAGGGATGTAAAGAGTGCTCATTGTACTTTTCTTTCACCTTTTCTCTAGGTTTAGGAGTTTTCAAAACAAACGGCTAACAAATACATGACAAGATGCTCAACATCACTCATTATCAGAGAAATGCAAATCAAAACCACAATAGGGTACCATCTCTTACTGGTCAGAATGGCTGCTATCCAAAAATCTACAAACAATAAATGCTGGAGAGGGTGTGGAGAAAAGGGAACCCTCTTACACTGTTGGTGGGAATGCAAACTAGTACAGCCACTATGGAGAACAGTGTAGAGATTCCTTAAAAAACTGGAAATAGAACTGCCATAATACCCAGCAATCCCACTGCTGGGCATACACACCGAGGAAACAGAATTGAAAGAGATACGTGTACCCCAATGTTCATCACAGCACTGTTTATAATAGCCAGGACATGGAAGCCACCTAGATGTCCATCAGCAGACGAATGGATAAGAAAGCTGTGGTATAAATACACAATGGAATATTACTCAGCCATTAAAAGGAATACATTTGAATCAGTTCTAATGAGGTGGGTGAAACTGGAGCCTATTATACAGAGTGAAGTAAGCCAGAAAGAAAAACACCAATACAGTATACTAATGCATATATATGGAATTTAGAAAGATGGTAATGATAACCCTATATGCGAGACAGCAAAAGAGACACAGATGTATAGAACAGTCTATTGAACTCTGTGGGAGAAGGCGAGGGTGGGATGATCTGAGAGTATAGCATTGAAATATGAATATTATCATATGTGAAACAGATCGCCAGTCCAGGTTTTATGCATGAGACAGGGTGCTCAGGGCTGGTGCACTGGGATGACCCAGAGGGATGGGATGGGGAGGGAGGGTGAGGGGGGTTCAGGATGGAGAACACATGTACATCATGGCTAATTCATGTCAATGTATGGCCAAAACCCACTACAATATTGTAAAGTAATTAGCCTCCAATTAAAATTAATAAATTTTTTAAAAAAACTAAAAAAAAAAAAGTGGGGAGAAAAAGGAGTTTAAGCAACTTGCCAAAGAGAGGCAGTGGGTGAGGGGTGGCGCTAGAACTGAAACCAGACAATGGGCAAAGCCAGCCAGGGCTTTTGACCACACCTCATCATCACAGCAGCCAGAGCTATCATTTCAACACACTCTTCTGCTCCCAACCTTCCTGCAGCTCCCCATGTCACATAAGTTCAAATCCAACACCGTTATTTACAATGGTTTATATGGCCCTGTTCTGCTTCTATTCAGTGTGGTCTGCAGACCTGAAAGAAGTTCAAAATGCAGACTCACACTCCAGACTCACTGAATCTGAATCCATGCTTCAACAACATCCCCCCGGAGGATTCCTAAGCCTATCAAAGGACACAGTTGCCTCCATGACTTTGCCTCATGACTTGGCCTTACTAACTGTGACTTCATCGTCTACCAGACCCTCACTCATTTTCTCTCTCTACCTCAGTGCCTTTGCACTTACTATGTCTCCTCCCAGATACAAACTTTCAATGTGTATCTACCTGGCTCAGGTGTCCTAATTCCTTTAGGAAATCTTCTCAATTATTGATGAGCTTCTCCTGATAGAAAATCTCAATATTACCCTAAAAATCTGCATTCCCCTAGAATTCCTGTTCTGTCTGCTTTGCTTCTTCTCCAAAGCTCTTATCAACTTTCTGGCATACTGTGCCTTTGCCTGTTAATCTGTTTATTGCTCTTGTTCTCCTCTACCCTGTGAGTTCCAGGAAAGCTGGAGATTTTGTCTGCTTTATTCTTTGCTTTATGACTAGTTCCTAGAATAGTACCAGCTTCATAGTAGTTACATAACAAATATTCATTAAATGGATCTATGAGAAAATTATCTCTAATTCTCACACCAGTTTTGTAATTGTCTACAATTAAGAGAAAAAGAGATTTAAAAAAAATCAAAGAACTTGTCCAAGGCCACTCAGCTAGGAAGAAGTGTAACCACAGTTAGCTACATTTGGTATCTGTGTCCAAATTATATACTCACTGCCACTGTTGTACCACTGACAATACCCTGAAGAAGAGCTCACCCTACAGAGTGACTGCACTGGAAGAGGAAGATGGATCTTTACCATTGACATGGCTCCTCACAAGATAAAAAAAGGAAGGATTGTCACTTATGAATTCATTCTTTCTTATTTTATTCCACAAGGAGTACTATACTGCCTCATCAGAACCTCTCAGTACCCATGCATCACAGGCTAGCAGTGTCTGATTCGCTTGTTGGCCAGCTAAGTTTCTCCCCTTGATCAAGGAACAGGAAGTTGAATGCCAGTGACTACCTCACACCTGGTGTAATTGCCGGGAGCCAGCTCACGAGATCCCACCCATGACAGAGTCATGAGGTAAAGGGCTGATCGAGCACGGCTTCTCAGCCCTCAGGGATTCTTGGAAGGCTGCCTCAGCGCTCACCTTAAAGATGATGTCTGTCTTTCTGATGTTTGATACAATAAACCTCTTCTTATTTTCTGTGACTTAGGCAAAAGGCCTTTCCTGATTCTCTTCTAAAATAGATCAATCTGAAATCTCAGTCGACAAGGCCCCTGAACGGTAGCACCCTAAATAAAATTATCTGGGATATAAAGTATGCTGATCTAAATTCCTTTTGCTAACATATTGGTTTGTTTAATAAATGTACCTGTGCCTTTGGAGCTAATGTGCATAACTTCTCCCTAGTAATAAAACAGCATTGAGAGCCTCCCCACAGAAAGCCCCAATGGGCACAGAGCCCTTTGTAGGAAAGAAAGGCTTGTTAGGAAATAACAAAAAATATTGCTTTGTGAAATTGTTACTTAATCTATAGTTACTCACTATGTTTTTACTCTTAACGTATTTAGCCTATATAATGAAAGCATAATAGTTAGGGATTTATATAAATAAAAGTTTAGTTTTAATACAAATAATAAGACAATTGTTAATTCAGCTGGTGATTTTGCTAAGAACTGACCTTTGTGCTACATTGTTTCAGCTTGCTGTACTATGACTTTATGGAACCACATTCTTTTCTGTTAAGCTCAAGGCATAGAGTAAATTACCGAAAACAGGTTTTACCTTGAAACTTTCTATTAATGAATTCTTTCCTGCAGTGCCTGTATTCTTTAAAAAATGTAACCCTGGTATTTTCTGTGCCTGATACAAAAGTGTCCTGGCTGATCAACCCTTATCAATAAAATAGTCACAAGATGTTAGCAGGCCCCTGGGCCAGAAGATGATGTAAACAATTTTAAACCTTTTATAACTTAGAAACACAAACAGTGTTCTGGTTCCGATATGGATCAAAAACTGCGGATCCATCAAGCTGATCTGGCATGACTCTATACTTTACACTTGTTTCTATGTACCACTAAAAATATAAAAGCTGTCTTAAAAACAATAAAGTCAGAAGACACTTGGAAACACCACGACTCGCCGTGTCTTCTCATTCGTATCGCCGACGCCGTCCATCCTGAGGGAACCCTGACCTGCTGGGGCTGGACTCCAGCATGTAATGGCACTGTGAAGTCATTTATTGTTCCTAAATGTGTCTCAGTGGCTGTGACCTGAGCACTAGCTTTCTTTGGTCAGGACTGTGCTGTCTGAGACAGCAGCTACTTCTGTACACAAGTTCCCTTCATGTCCTTACTGTTCTATCACCCAGAAATGTATTTCATTTGATTTTAAACTCAACGACCCGAACTCTGGAAATGCATCTTGGTTAATGACTTCATTTAAAAGCATCTGACAGAAATGTGTGCATACAAATCAAGGCATTCATCCACTCATGAGAGTTCGGTGGATCTCAAAATTCATTGAACTTTAGGGGCCCTGAAGGAACTTTTAAAAAAATGTATACTGGTATCTGGGCCTCAGCAAGAAATTTTTATCTAAATAATTTCAGGTGAGTCCCAAGCACCTGTATTTTGTAAAGACCCCAAGTAATTATAATGATTTGCTAGGTTTAAGAACTATACTAAGACCTCAAGAAAATACACATGTGTATGTGTGTGTGTATGTGCCCGTGCATGCGCACGCACGTGCGCGCGCGCACACACACACACACACACACACACACACACAAAGTAGCATCTCAATCTGTAGCAGCTTGGCCCCAATAGAGAGGAATACCAAGCAGATGATAAAATGAAGAACAAGCTACTGAACTGACCCTCAACAAACAGAACAAACAGTGTGGACCTGACTCAGTGACCAGTGAAAGTCAATGAGGTGCCAAGAGTCCATTTGCACCATTGATTTAACGGCTCACTGAGCTGTATTTCTTTATTTGCTTTAGTCCTTTTATAGGATCAGGAATGTCCCATAGAGAGGGGTCAAGCAACCTTGGATATACCAACAACTTTGACTCACCTTCAAGGAATACTTTTTAACAGACACTGTAACATGTAGCTGTGTACATGGGGCACAGTGACCCCAAGTCATCTCCTTCATTGTAGAAGAAATGGGGTTGATATCAACAATGGACATTATTACATTCCTCTTATTTCTCAATACTGAAGGAAGTTATATTTGCTTCTTCTGTTTCGAATAGTGAAGCATCATAAAAATGAAAAATTAATACCTTGGGGACTAGCATTTTCTTCACAGAGATGCTATATGGTGGGTTAGGAAGACTTGTTCTCAGTAACATAGCAAGAGATCATTCCTGTAAGGAAAGTCTCACACTACTTCTTAATGATTTAGGTATGTATTTTGATTGTGGCAAAAACAAAATCAAGTTATGAGAACTCTATTCAGTATCATGGTATGAAGAGGAAGGAGGAAGAAAGACCATAACAAGTATTTGATGTGTGACTGCTCCCCATCACTCCTGCTCATTACCACAAACCCCACCAGCCTCTGGTCACTGAGTTCTCCCTTCCAATTCCAAGCTCATTTCCTTCCAGAAGCCACTCTGAGCACTGTGGTTTGTCAGCCACCTTGCCTTCTCCATGATCACTCATGATTCATTTGGACTTGGTGTGACACTGTGTCATTAGTTATCTTTTTATGGGCTTATACCTCTTCTCAGTATTTCAAATCATCTTGAAGATAAAAGTTCTATCTTATGTGACTATTTTCTCATAGAGACTATACACAATACACACAGCACCTAGTAGGTGTTCGGTATACAGAAGTTGCTTGATTTGTTGCTAAGTTTCTTATCTAATTTGTGAAAACTAAATTTTCTCCCTAGTCATTTGAAATGTGTTTAACATTTCAAAAGTCCTAAACAGATTAGAATTTTTATTAGTGAACTTTCAATATACAAGCACACTGAGACCATTTAATAGCATGAGGTTAGCCCAATATAATTTTTTAAATGTCAAATTAAATACCATTATAGAACAGATTCAAATGTATTCTTTTTAATGTGCCTGAGTAATATTCCGATTGTGTATATATGTACCATCACAGCTTTCTTATCCATTCGTCTGCCGATGGACGATCTAGGTTGCTTCCATGTCCTGTCCTTATTGTAAACAGTGCCTGCCGGCGATGAACATTGGGGTACTACGCGGTGCTCTTTCAATTCTGGTTTCCCTCGGTGGTATATGCCTAGCAGTTGGGATTGCTGGGTCATATGGCAGGTGTTCTGTTTTCTATTCCCAGGGTTTTTTAAGGAATCGGACCACACTGTTCTCCATAGTGGCTGTACTTAGTTTGCATTCCCACCAACATCGCGTAAGAGGGTTCCCTTTTCTCCACACCCTTCTCCGCAGATCATTTATTGAAATAAATAAATAAATAAGATACACATAGTAAAATAAATAAATAAATAAATAAATACCATTTTAGGCTTTTCTCTAACGGCATTTGACCATTCCTTGGACATGAGTTTGAGTAAACTCCAGGAGTTGGTGATGGACAGGGAGGCCTGGTGTGCTGCAATTCATGGGGTCACAAAGAGTCAGACATGACTGAGCGACTGAACTGAACTGCTTACCTTGAACATCAACTGTGCTCCCACCTCAGGGCTTTTGCACATGCTTTTCAGTTCAGCTAGAACATTCTGTCCTCTCAACTATTCATACCTGCTTCTTACTTGCCATTCAAGCCTCAGCTTAAATATTCCCTTCAGAAAGGGCCCCTAAGACCACTCAATTTAAAACAGCTCAGGGACTTCCCTGGTAGTCCAGGGCCCAAGACTCTGCACTCCCAATGCAGGGGGCCCAGGTCTGATCCCTGGTTAGGGAACTAGATTCCACATGCCACAACTAAGAGCCTGCATGCCCTAACTAAAGATCCTGCATGCCACAAGGAAGATTGAAGGTCCAGCATGCTGCAACTAAGATCTGAAACAGTCAAAATAAATAATAATAATAATAATAATAAATAATAAAAGAGCTCAAACACATACTCTCTAACACACTACCTTACTATTTTCTTCATTACACTTAAATATCAGTATGCTTCTTCTTTCATTACAATGAAAGAATCTCATGCATCTATTTGTTTATTACCTAGTTTCTGACATTCAAGCGCATGCTCTCTGAGGGTAGGAAGCTTCTCAGTAATGCTCACCCTCTATTCCCAGTGCTCATAAAGTGGTACATAGTAAACGCTTGATACTTACTGCAGATAGATTCTGAATAGACTGAAAATTGAAGGGCAAGCACTCTTTTACTCAGAAACAGGGTAAACATTTGAAGCTTAAAATCAATTCTCATTTACATGTCTATTTCCTGTGGGACTCCTAAGTTCTTAGAAGATAGAGATCTAAAACCAGTTACAAGGAGCTGATGGAGGACAGAACTTGCTTGAGAAAAGAAATGGCAACACAGGTTGTTAAGAAAAACTGGGCCCCTCCTCGCTCATCTCATTCATGTATCAGTTGACTGCAGGTAATATCAAAATAATCATTATTTGTTGAAATGAAATCAATAAATATTTAAATCAGCCTACCTTGTCAATTATCATTTCTCTCATTTCTCCTTCTACTATCTTGGGATAATTCACTCATGTTTGACAACTCCCTGCCAAGAAATATCAAGTTCATATATTAAATTAAAATGATCCAGAGTATAAATAACATTTATGTGTCTATGAGCAAGTGAATAACATTTACAGTGCATCACTCAACTTTGAATTTAATACTATCTCTAGCTTTAGTAACCTGGGGATTTTTTTCAATAAGCTTTAGTATCCTATGGTCAAAGGATATACATATCTTAGGACCATGCAACCTCTTTTCTTCCTTCCTTATCTCTAGCAGAGCTTTTTTCTACTTAACCACAGGATGAAATCATCAGGTTTTCTTTATATTCTCTCAAAGCAGTTGACACTTCAAGTGACTTTGATGTTCAACAGCATTTGGTCAAATATCTTTCTGACACTGATCCACAGTGTTGTAGTACCTTTCAATCCCAAAGCTTTTTATCAACAGAAAATTGTTTTCTTTACTATTATATATGTCAACAGACTTTAATTCAAATCAATTCCATTTGAACCTTCACTAAAAACATTTTCTTGGCTTTGCTACCTTAGATATGCCCTGATATATACTTTATCACAACTAGGTGAAGAGCTAGAGTGCTGGAAGGAATCTTTGTGGGGGGGGGTTAGTAGCACTAACTGAAATTTAAAAGACAGGGAATATGAAAATAAAACTACAACATTTTTCTAGAGACAAGCAAAATTTCTAAACCATAGGATGCCTTTCCAAAGGAGTAATTGAAATGCAAAAAGCTGTAAAACTGGTTTTAGATGAAATAGTGAATCATCCTAGTCAGATCTTGCCACGTGCCAGCCACTTATCAAGTCTGCTACGTCCTCAAAAGTCCTATTCCTTGCATTCTTGAATGATGATGTTTCTAATGATAGTTCTATATTTGGTTAGCTGTAACCAAAAATTTTGATGAATAATCAGAGTACTATTCAGTAGGATCTGCATGGAAAAATCCATGAAGATTCTCTCTGGTGAGTGACTAGGGCAATGATGTGCAATATTTGGTGCTTATGGCCCTGCCATTTTGGTTTTCCAAATTGTTCCTAACACAGTGTGTTAGGAACCTGAGAGATGCCAAGAAGTGGACTCAATGGTATGATGCTTGCACTCATCATCACTTGTGATCATTGCTTGTCACCTTTCCAGATGCACTCTCCAACATTTTGCATTTTTCTCTGTGCCCTGGAAAGGTGATACACATGAATCACATCGATGGCTTCACTCGTCTCCTGGCTTCTGGATGGGTTTGGCCATTAAGAAGTATCAGCAAGCAGTGAAATGGCAAGAGGTGAGATTAGTGTTTGTTTCCTGAAGGTTGTCTGTGCGCAGCTCGGCTCTTGTCATGTGGCCCTCTCCACATTAGTCTCTCTGCCTCTGGGTTGTGGTGACCACTCCCCTCACTCACCATCTGAGGCCTAGAGGAGAGAATGCTGTTTCTAACACTAAGGATACTGCATCACAGTTTCCTTCTATCTTCACACAGTTGTAAATTGTCCTTCATTAAACTCTTCTAAAATGACCCTCCCTAAGCGTCCACGGAATTTCTCATGAGCCCTTCAAAGTTCACATGCTTGTCTTTGACGGGTTTACCATGTGGTAGGAAAGAAAAAGATAATATGTTAAGATAGTGATAGAATCAAATTACTCAAGAAAATGACAAAATCAAATACGAAACTATGACGTCTCCATGAAATGTTACTGGGATTAAAAGAAATGACAAACTAAAGGTGGACCCAAGGATATTTTCACCTAATGATGGAACTTCAAATGGAGTGGTGAGACAGGAGAATATTTGACAGTGGAAAAAGAGAGTAGATCTTAAATATTGTCACCACATGAAAAAATTGCTAATTATATAAAGCAGTGGATGTGTTAACTAACTTTACTGTGGTAATGATTTCATTCAGTATATACATATATCAAATCACATTGTAATCCATAACTTACACAATATTATATATATCTCAATAAAGCTTGGGGGGTGCACTTCCCTAGTGGTCCAGGGGTTAAGACTCCATGCTTCTACTGAAGGGGGCGCAGGTTTGATCCCTGGTTGGGGAAGCTCTGTATGCCTCACAGTGTGGCCAAAAAAATAAATAAATAAAAAATAAAGTTGAGGTGGGTAAGAAAAGAAGAGATAAAGAATCTCTGCTGGGAGAGTGACTTTGGCAAAAGGACAAAAAGTATTACATACACACATACACACATAATTTTTTTACTTCTAGAACAGAATATGAGAGGACAATTAACTGAATGGGTAACTGGTTCATATGGTCTCAAAAACCTCCAGTGGAGAGGTAAATTTATGATCTATTAAAATACTGGCATAAACCATCCACTCTGGATCAGGCAACATATGGGTGAATTCCACCCACAGGAATCAAGGTGCCCCAGTGGTGATGAACAGAGCAGCTACAGCACCTGACATGGACACACTGACAAGGGGCTTCAGTTGTGAGCTACTATATTACCCAAAAGAACAAACTGAGATACGAAATAATCCTTCCTGAGGCTTACACTATTTTTGTTTAAAGATAGCCTCTGATCAAAGGTTTTTCTGAATTGTCATCACATCAGACATCTCTGCAATGTGAATGGACGGTTACCATCTTTTACATAATATAGCACAGGGAACTTGACTCAGTGCTCTGTGGTGACCTAAATGGGAAGGAAATCAGAAAAAGAGAGGATGTTTTTATATGTATAGCTGGTCCATTTTGCTGTATAGCAGAAACTAACACAACATTGTAAAGCAACTATACTCCAATAAAAAAATTTTTTTTAAGATTTAACTTCTCAAAAAAAAAGTTTTGATGTCCAAAAGCAAAGTTCAAAAATGACACTTATTGCAGAAGCACTGTATTTACCTAATATTAACTGGTTAACTACTAGTTATATCATCAAAGAAACATTAACCACAATTAATAATGCCCTACTTCAGACCTACACAGAATATACAAAAATTTTTTTACAGAATGGTCTTGAAAGAAGGCAGCATCCATGGCATTTCATATCTGTTTGTGCATATTCTACTGTGGGGAATTGGAAGGTATTTTCCCTATAAGAGAATGCATTTATGGCAATTTTTCAAGTCTATGCTTAAGTTACAGCTTCTTCTATTACAGCTTCTGTAGCAGCAGCTCTTTCATTTCAGAACCCTGGCCATATATTTTATTGCAGTAATAAAGTAGTAAGAACCTAATCTCCTTGGAAAGGGCTTGCAGAAAGGATGAGTGCAAAATTGGCACAGGACAGAGTTTTTGACCTTTCCCCAGTGAAGTACAGACAAAGTAGGTCACAGACCATCTGATTTTTTTTCCTAAATGGTCTTAATTCCAACATGTCCTTCCATGGTATGCAGAGATCACCAATATTCATGATGATTTCAGAGTAATAAGACAGAGTTCATATAATACTGGAGTCAGTTCCGCAAGGTTGCTGAATGAACTCCAAGTCTCTTCAGGAGTCCTCAGCTGGATCCCACAAGGCTGCACCTTCGGGCACACCACAGCTTGTGAAAAATGATTTTCATCAAAGAGAACACAGCCAATGGATGCAGAGAGATTTTTCAGAGACCGCAGAAACCTGTGTCTTTGAGTGAAGGACAGGACCCATATGAAAGGCAGTCAAGTACAGAGCTCCTCCTGGCTCCCCACTGCCTTGTCCAGGCGACGTTTCCATGTCCAGATGATGTTTCCACTTGACCAAATCTATAACTACATTATCTGATTATAGTACCCTTATTTCTGTTTTTGTTGTATTTTAACCAACTGATTGCCAGAATATTGCTTAGTTTGGAACCTAAAAGTCTTCCTCTTGAGTAAAAGCCCTGACCTGATACTGAAGGTAGAGTCGTGTAGTAGATATGAGTGGATTCTGAAGCCAGATTCAAACCCTGTGTTGAAACTAAACCCTGAATAGCTGTACAATTTTAAAGAAGTCAGCTAAACTCACCAAGCTTTTGTTTCCTTATATATATACCAACGGGCACAATAATGGGGAGTGAGGGGAGGCTGTATAAACTCACATAAACTGCTTGATTCAGTGACTGTCATGTCGTAAATGCCCAATAAAGATTTGATGATGACGATCATGACTGGAGATAGCAAAATCCACCTTAATAAGCCATCCCCCAAACCTCAGCTAAAAGAGGGTATAGTGAAAGCAAGTTTACTCTACACTTCCTTTTGAAAACCCTCAAACAGAATAAATGGGAAAATATCCATCTACACGAACCTAGGAAAGAGCAAAGAACCCCAACCTGACATAAACACTGTCTGTCAAAAAAAAAAAAAAGTCAGTGAATCATGGGCTTCAATGAATGAAGAAGGATGCTGAAAGCCAACACTCCCTTCTCCTGTTCTTGAGCACTGTGAAAAGACCCTCAAAGTTATGGGATCTTGAGAGGCTACACTGAGACTCCTATACTTGAACCAATGAAGACCGTGGATATATGTAGGCTATGAAAGAACTGGGGGGTCCAGTTCTGAGTCACAAAATGTCATGGGAGGTGGGTTGATGAAGGGAGCACACAATTGCACTCTATTCTTTTCTGCCCCCAAAGTCCAAATCGAAAGAAGTGAGACCAGAAGAAAAGGAAAAACATCAGTTGGTTCTGCAGCAAACTCTTATAAACAAAGGTGAATCAATATCAAACAGTAAAATAGAAGACTTAGGAGCTCAGAGGCTCCACTTTGGTCCACACTGATCTCTTACACAGTTTCTGAGCTCTCTCTCAGAGGAGATATGTTTTAAAAGCAGGAGACACAAGTGGATACAGTGAAAAAGCAATCTTTAGAAGAATACTAAAATAATATTCTTGTTTAAGGATGTCCAAAATAGTGCATGGCATATACTTGTAATAATAAAAATATATTCATTGTCTATTTCATATGCAATTTTAACTGGATGTCTTGTATTTTTATTTGCTAGATTTGGCAATCATACCTCACTCACAGATAATAAAGAAATACAAAGAATTCAACAGGACCTGTATACATAAACACTAAAAACACAGGGAAATTAGCACAGTAAGCAAAAGATATGAAAGATGTACTCAGATGCACTATTCTCAAGAAACTGAAGAAAAGTTCAGATAAGCATCTTTATAATCTCAAAGTAAAGGGACAAGGACTATTGGGAAAATATTTCAGATAATAAAGTAACAGGAGATGACATGATTTGACAAAACTGAGGAAAAGGAATTGAAGAAGATAATAAAGCTACTCCAAAATAAAAACAATGAGAAGGAAAATACAGTTTGCTAAGAATGAGTTAACTATGCAGAAAAGAGATGTGAGAAAATAACAAAGCCCAGAAGATAAAGGCAAATGAATGAAAAGCAGAAGGAAAAAAGGCAAAAGAAATCCAATGGTCAGATGGTGGTGGTGAACTCAGGTCTTAATCCCTAAGCAAAATTGTCTACTTGGCAGGGACATAATCACTCCATGAAATGTCAGTGCTCAACAATCCTATCAGGCATTTCTTCTTTCTCAAATGGGTCCCACATGTTGGGAGTCCAACCCTTCTTATTTTTATTAAATAAAATAACTAATCAGTGTCCCTATAACAAAGAGCATTTGAGAATCAGGAAATGGCAACCCACTCCAGTATTCTTGCCTGGAGAATCCCATGGACGGAGGAGCCTGGTGGGCTACAGTCCACAGGGTCGCAAAGAGTCGGACACGACTGAGCGACTTCACTTTCACTTTTCATTTTCTTTTGGGATGGAAACTTTGTATCTGCAAATATCCAAAATAAGTTATAAGATAGTCCTAAAATATGACTGCCTGTAAAAGCCAAAACATGATGAACACTTAGGAAGATTTGACCAACTTAAAAAAAATCACCCTGCTGAAAAAGAAGCTTTATAACCGAGAACTGTAAAATGTAGTCAAGACACAAACTATTCGCTTTGCTGAATTTTATACATTAAAAACAGAGAACGTTTAATCCCATCAAAATATAGAACTTTACATTGTTTTTTGTATATTTTTTGTATATTTTCCTTTGCAGTGAAGATGTGAATTAGAGATTTGTGAATCCTATCAATCAGTCAATAAATAACACCTTCCTAGAGGTTTGCCACATTTGACGTGAGTAGTTCATATAGCCTCTTTGTCCAAACAGAACCCACCATTGCTGTTTTCTTTCCCCACATTCACTATAGAGATATGCCCTTAGTTTTGTTGGTTGGCAGCAACCTTATCCTGAACGTCTTAGTGTCCTTCAATCAAAACGTTTTGTGAACTGTTTTCCTGAGTCAGCTTTGATTAGGAATTAATTTGAATTTTCTAGGATCTCTATCAAGAGGAAAATTCTCTCTTTCAGTGATGTTATTTTTCTCAAATGAAACATTCTAGACTTAAAGAAACAATAATATTTTCATTCACAAGCCTAGACCTTGGTATATAAACATGTAGAACTTAATTCTTGGGAATTGTGTGGTACCTACATAAAGAGAAATGTGAACCAGGGACTAACAAAGGTGGTGAACAAGCTTCGAAGAAAATAAAGGAAAAACACTGTGCTTTTCATTCCCTTCTCCCTCTCATCATTCAATTAGCACTGCTCTTGTCTCCCAGGTACTCTGAGTAGTTTAGTGTTAGTGATGAGGTTGCTGTCAGATTTTGCAGGTGAGTTGAGATAGATTAGGTATTAAGCAACATAAAGTTCTTCGAAAAAACAGGGCATGATCTTTGTACTCTTGGGAGAACATAGGCAGAACCTTATAATCGCTTGCTAATTACCCTGAGTAAAGTAATTTGTTTTATCTGTCTGGTTTCCTGCAAAGTGCGAAAAAAAAAACTATTATGGGATTTTGCTCAAACTAATTACTACCATTTTTTTCATGAAGACTGTTCAAGCATAATCCTCTTTCCTTGGCTTGCTTTCTCCTTGAATTGAAAGTCTTACGGTAAGCCAAGAAGTAGTTTAAACATCCTAGACATAACCAATATTCCTGATTTTTAGCCTCCCAGTATAATAATGTGCAATGATATCTCAGTACTCAAAGTCAACAGCTGCTAGCAAGTGTTGTATATGGCTTTTTTTGGTAGAAGGTTATGGAATGGGTAGTAGGAAAATATCAAAAGAAATCTTCTTCTAACTTATAACAACGGAGAATTTATAAAAGTCATAGTTACACAGTGCCTTATACTTAACAAAGAGCTGTCATATACATACATAACTGCACAGACTCTCCAATCATGTGAGGTAGTAAAGTAGATTAAATTATTGTTCATAAAGGATTCACTCCCTACTCTTTCCCACATCATAGAAAGAGCAATTCCTCACACCTCAATTCCTCAATATCAACATGTGTTGATATTGAGCTTGTGACTTTCTTTGGTCACTGGGATAGTAACAGATGTGACAAAACCAAAAGTTTGAAACATGCTTGCACAATTAGGCTTTTCCCACTGCTGTGAGAAGAAAATGTCCCAGGAAGATGGTCTTGGAAGAGTGAAGGACATATGTGTGGAGCAGACCTGGACCCAACATGGAGTCTGGAGGCAAGCCCAGCTGAGCCCAGTCTAGATCAGCTTCACCTCAGCTGACCTGTTGACAAGTAAGCCAGAATAAATGTGTACTGTTGTAAACCTTGGAAATATTATGGCTGTCTGTTATACAATGAAAGCTGACTGATAAATCGATGCTGTTATTCCTACTTTGCAAAGAATGAGAAAAAAAGATTCAGAGAAGTAAAGTAATGTGCTAAGAATTTTCCAGAAATTAAGTAAGAGCTATAATTGCCTATCTGAAAAACAAAAGAAAAAGAAAAAAGGTCAATGACATTTATGAGGCTGTGTGTGATATGTGTTTGAGGACTATGAAAGATAAGTTGACATGTTGCTAGATAAAAAATAACATATATAAATCCTGTTTTCCCTTTTGTCTTAGCTATTCAGGATGGGTTCTAAACATTGTGGCTCTGAGAATGGATACTGACAGTCTCAGTCACAATATTAATGAAATATATTGGCTAATAGAAACCCTGAAGTTTTATATTCTTTATCAAGCCCATTAAGATGAAATCTAGCTCTGGCAGTATTTTCTCATTTGAATGGCTGGTATGGTTTCCTTGATTGTAATGACTGCTCTGTTGAGTTGAATGAATGGCACTGCTAAAAAGTACACTGTCAAATATTATAGCTAATTAGATGGATTTTATCATACTAATCAACTGCACTCACACACACAAAAAGAAGAACTATTAAAGATCTTGACAAGAAAATAAACTGAGCCCAAAAACCTCACTGTTTATTCAAAGCTCACTGCTAAGTTGAGCACTCAAAGGAGGAAGATTTGTACAAAACCAGTGAATGATAATCCTGGGGATTCCATACATATTTTAAGAAAAATTAGTACTAAGGTTAAGTCTACTATAGACTTTCTAAGATTCTTGACCAACCGGATTTTTAGAGGCTCTGTATTCTCCTACGAGTCAGGCTGTTAAAAAATTTTCAGGAATAACCTGAGAAAGTTTTTTTAATAAGGAAGTGGTCCAATGACAAAGAAAAAAATTGCTGATACTTGAGGCTAAACAAAAGACTGTGGATAAGCTTTAAGCCTCAATAGACAAAAATGTCCATATTGGGTGATGTTTGAGAAAACAATGCAGAGATAAAGAGTAAAACTGAGCACAAATAGGGCATAAACTAAATTAGTCTGAACATAAGAAGGAGGAAAAAGGACAACACTAAAGAACTTCAGTGGTTTCAGGAAGAAATGACCATGGTGCATTCAGTGGAAGTCCAGCCCAGAACTAAAGTTATTAAGTCTGTGATGACCTGGACGTGTGGGGTGGGGGTGAGGGGGTAGGGAGGGAGGTCCAATAGGGAGAGGATATATGTACACATATGGCTGATTCACTTGGTTGGTTGGCAGCAACTAATACAACACTGTAAAGCAATTATCCTCCAATTAAAAAAGAAACAAAAATCAAGTCCCAGGGACAGTAAAGGAGGATGGGCCAGGAGCAGGGATACCAGCTCTATGGGGGTAGGAAAGGGGGTTGGTAGATATTCAGATTGTTAAATAAATTTCTGTTCTCATAAAATTTGACTTGAGTTAGCATAAATAATAATAGCATCAATAGCTATTACCCTGCCCACTACACTAGACTGAGAGGAATTAAAAGCAGCAATCCCCTCAAAATTTATCAACTCATGAAGACATTGAGATGGTTCAGGTTGATACTGCTGCTTCCTCGAAGATTCATGAATTAGTGTTGGCAGGTGCTCAAGGCAATGGCACCCCACTCCAGTACTCTTGCCTGGAAAATCCCATGGACGGAGGAGCCTGGTAGGCTACAGTCCATGGGGTTGCTAAGAGTCAGACACAACTGAGCGACTTCACTTTCACTTTTCCCTTTCATGCACTGGAGAAGGAAATGGCCACCCACTCCAGTATTCTTGCCTGGAGAATCCCAGGGAAAGCAGAGCCTGATGGACTGCTGTCTATGGGGTCGCACAGGGTCAGACACGACTGAAGCGACTTAGCAGCAGCAGCAGTAGCATGGGTCATATAGCTAATTTGAAAGATTCCTTTCAACATTCCTTTGTTCACCTTGTTTCTCTCTACCCTCTGGACTTCCTGCAGGCTGACACTTTTCCAAAGGATAAATAGAGGAATGAAAACAATGTAACTTAACAAATAGTTAATGATTGCTTAGACCATGTGATGACAGTAAGAGTAACAACATTAGCTACCATATGTTGAATATTAGTATGCTCCATGAAAACTTTTGCTTTATAGTCAAGGAAGAGCAAAATATAGCATTGTCCCTGCCCTCAAAAAGCTTACAAGAGACTCAGTGCTGTGCTTAGTCACTCAGTCATGTCCAACTCTTTGCTACCCCATGGACTGTAGCCTGCCAGGCTCCTCTGTCCATGGGGATTCTCCAGGCAAGAATACTGGAGTGGGTTGTCATGCCCTCCTCCAAGGGATCTTCCCAACCCAGGGATCAAACCCAGGTCTCCCGCACTGCAGGTAGATTCCTTTACCATCTGAATCACCAGGGAAGCTCTACAAGAGACTCCAATGATAATACTTAATGGATTAATACTTGTGTGTATTAATTCATGTCATCTTCATAAAAAAACTCTGTGAGATGGGAGCTATTATCATCTGCATTTGATAGCTGAGGAAAGTGAAACCTATAGAGGTGTAAGTAACACACAGAGTTCATACAAGTTCACAGAGTCTGGGTTTACAACCCATGCTCTTAACTTCCGGAGAAGGCAATGGCACCCCACTCCAGTACTCTTGCCTGGAGAATCCCATGGACGGAGAAGCCTGGTAGGCTGCAGTCCATGGGGTAGCGAAGAGTTGGACACGACTGAGCGACTTCACTTTCCCTTTTCACGTTCATGCATCAGAGAAGGAAATGGCAACCCACTCCAGTGTTCTTTCCTGGAGAATCCCAGGGACGGCGGAGCCTGGTGGGCTGCCGTCTATGGGGTCGCACAGAGTCAGACATGACTGAAGTGACTTAGCAGCAGCAGCAGCAGCTCTTAACTTCTATGCTACAATGCTCCTTGTCATATCATAAATAGGGATGAAACAAAATATAATGCCAAGAATGGAGGCATTCTTTTCAACTGAAAGACTACAGCAAGTGTCACAGAGAAACTAGCATTTGAGATGAATAGAAAGAAAGTGAATTTATGTCAGTCCACTTGGCTACCCTTAATTAACTGATGTCAAAAAAGAAGGGTAACTAAAATGACAGTTGGACATTTTTTCAAGTATTGCCCCAATATGCACCTTCAAGGCACCAAACACCCAATAATATATTAGAAGAAAGCTCTTAAAATGTTGAAAATACATGGACCAAGTTACTTCTGGCCTTTTAAAAACTTGTAGGACTTCTATCTTTCAGATCATGGTAACCACATATGTTATTCTTCTACTGTAACATACTGATCCCCCAATGATTACATTTATAAAATACTCTGCATCATAGATTAGACCAGCAGTCAGCAATTATAGTCCACGAGCCAAATCTAGCCTGCAGCCTATTTCTGTAAATAAAGTTTTATTGGAACACAGGCATCCTCATCATTTACATATTGTCTATGGATATTTTTGTACTACACTGGCAGAGTAACTGCCGGCAGAAACCTCATGATCTACAAAGCTAAAATATTATGTGTCCCTTTACAGAAAAAATTTTCTGACCCCCGGATTATAAGAGGACTTAATTTCATTATAAGAGGACTTAAAAGAGGCTCCCAATTTCATTAAAAAAAATGTTCCTACCCATATCAAAAACTGTCCCCATGACTCTATTCAAAGGCTTCTGTAACATTTAAAGTGACTAGAACATCAATATTATCTTTTCACAAATAAAGTAAAACCCAGTCAAGCCAGATTCATGGCTGCTTGTTCTTTCAGTTTCTTTCATTTTTTTCAAAACTGTTCTAACTTACTGATGCCACAAGAGTTATTCGCCATTTTCAAGTAGTAAGTACCTACAAGTAGAAGGTACTCTCCTGTGAACTATAAAATTGACTTTATAGGACCATTCTCTAAAACTTTATACTCTGATGTGGACAATATGAGCACAAACAGGTGCTATGATAGGTTGAACAGAAAACATCCACAAAGGACATAATATACATTCCTCTTTCCCATATCCCCCTTGAAAACTCCTCTCACATCCCCATCTCCACCCTGTTGCTGATCTAGCCAGCATTGTTCTAGGCTCCCTTCTCTGCAAACCAAAGCTGTGGACTGAATGATGGTGTTCCCCCCCCCCCCCGAATTTATATGCTGAAGCTCTATGAGGTCATAAGGGTGAGGCCCTAATCAGATCAGACATCTCTGCAGACAGTGAAAAGTTACAAGAAGCAAATCAGTTGATTGCTCACTATACCTGAATTGACAGTTTGTTGCAGTAGCCTGCATAGACTAATACCATACCAACCCTAAACATCACCTAGAGATTACATTTCAAAAGGGCATTTTAGACCTGTCATCTTCTTCTCAAGAACACACATTTTGTTGATGTGATTGTCTGTCCCTGTGTAAATACAGTGGTGTCCGAATTACAGCCCTTAGCCAGCATCCAAAGTTTTCCATTATCTCAGGACCTCTAACTTTATCTCCAACACTAACAAAAGTTAGTGTTTTGCTCACTATACCTGAATACACCTTGTTCATCTCTACAACTCTACCCTGAAGTGCCAGACACATCCTCATCTTTTTTGTCCAATTTTAAAATCCCTCTTCTTCCTTATAACTTTAGTCTCCTCTGACAACCTATATTGATTCTTCCCCTGAATTAAGCCTACTGATTTTATTATTTGTTTTGCACTAAACATATATACATTTTAAAAAGACCAAGTATGTCTTCACATACTTTTTCAATTCACTAGCAACAGTTAATTAAAACACAAAACAGAAAAATAAATAAAGTTGATTTTTGCTATAGTAACAGCAAAAAATGCCTAATTTGTGTAGAAATATCCTCAACCAAAATATATAGGATCTATAGAAAAAATGAATAATGAAAAAATTCTGAGAGACAGTATATTTTATATAAACACTGAATAAATAAATACAAATATTATAATAAATATATTTCACATATATGCCAACTGTTTCCAAATTAACTTAGAGTAATAAAACAATATCAGAATACCAATATGATCATTCGAATCTTAATAAAAATTAGTCCAAAATTTATCAAGTATAGAAGAGATAAATTTGGGACAAAGGTTATAGGGGAAATACTTATAAATATTAGGTATACAAGTTACAATAATACAGTATTGTATTGGCAGAAGAATAAATCATAGGATTTCCCTGGTGGTCCAGTGGTTAAGAATCCGACTGCCAATGCAGGGAACATGGGTTCAATCCCTGGTCCAGGAAGATTACACATTCCAACTTAGTTGCTCTAGTTGTTCTAGAGCAACTAAGCCCATGTGCCACAACTACTGAGCCCACACACCACAACTGCTAAAGCCTGCTCACCTAGAGCCCATGCTCTGTAACAAGAGAAGCCATGCAAAGAGAAACCTGAGCACCTCAACAAAGAGAAATCCCTTCTAGCCACAACTAGAGAAAGCCCAGTCAGTTCAGTGGCTCAGTTGTGTCTGACTCTTTGCAACCCCAGGAACCGCAGCATGCCAGGCCTCCCTGTCCATCACCAACTGCCAGATTCTACTCAAACCCATGTCCATTGAGTCGGTGATGCCATCCAAACATCTCATCCTCTGTCGTCCCCTCTCCTCCTGCCTTCAATCTTTCCCAGCATCAGGGTCTTTTCCAATGAGGCAGCTCTTTGCATCAGGTGGCCAAAGTATTGGAGTTTCAGCTTCACCATCAGTCCTTCCAAGGAACACCCAGGACTAATCTCCTTAGGATGGACTGGTTGGATCTCCTTGCAGTCCAAGGGACTCTCAAGAGTCTCCTCCAACACCACAGTTCAAAAGCATCACTTCTTCGGTGCTCAGCTTTCTTTATAGTCCAACTCTCACATCCATACATGACCACTGGAAAAACCATAGCCTTGACTAGATGGAACTTTGTTGACAAAGTAATGTCTCTGCTTTTTAATATGCTGTCTAGAGCTGACTCATTGGAAAAGACCCTGATGCTGGGAAAGATTGAGGGCAGTAGGAGAAGGGGACAAAAGAGGATGAGATGGCTGGATGGCATCACCAACTCGATGGACATGGGTTTGGGTAGACTCAGGGAGTTGGTGATGGACAGGGAGGCCTGGTATGCTGCGGTTCATGGGGTCACAAAGAGTCGGACATGACTGAGCGACTGAACTGAACTGAACTGGGTTGGTCCTTAACTTTCTTTCCAAGGAGTAAGCGTCTTTTAATTTCATGGCTGCAATCACCATCTGCAGTGATTTTGGAGCCCCCCAAAATAAAGTCAGCCACTGTTTCCACTGTTTCCCCATCTATCTGCCATGAAGTGATGGGACTGGATGCCATGGTCTTAGTTTCCTGAATGTTGAGCTTTAAGCCAACTTTTTCACTCTCCTCTCTCACTTTCATCAAGAGGCTCTTTAGTTCTACTTCACTTTCTTCGATAAGGGTGGTGTCATCTGCATATCTGAGGTAATTGATATTTCTCCCTGCAATCTTGATTCCAGCTTGTGCTTCTTCCAGCCCAGCGTTTCTCATGATGTACTCTGCATATAAGTTAAATATGCAGGGTGACAATATACAGCCTTGACATACTCCTTTTCCTATTTGGAACCAGTCTGTTGTTCCATGTCCAGTTCTAGCTGTTGCTTCCTGACCTGCATACAGTTTTGTCAAGAGGCAGGTCAGGTGGTATGGTATTCCCATCTCCTTCAGAATTTTCCACAGAGAAAGCCCATGCAGCAACAAAGACCCAGTACAGCCAAAAATAAAGAATTAAATAAAATAATAAAATTTGTGTTAAAAAAGAAAAATCACATTAACATAGAATAGCTTACAAACATGCTAGTCTACAAAATACTTTATTATCTGTTTAGAGAAACAGTCGAAGCTAATGGAAAAGATGGACAAAATTGAATATAATTTAAAAATACTGACTACTTGGAAATAATCAATATACTCATAAAATTAAATTACATATGAACTACACAGTTAACTCTAAAAACTAAAACTTTAAAAAATAGATGAATAGAAAGTAAATATATATACTCTGTGTGAAAAAGTCACTCTTTGAAAAAAATTAATTTATTTATTTTAATTGGAGGTTAATTACTTTACAATATTGTGGTGGTTTTTGCCATACATTCACATGAATCCAGCGATGGCTATACCTGTGGTCCCCATCCTGAAACCCCCTCCCACCTCCCTCCCCATCCCATCCCTCAGGGTCATCCCAGTGCACCAGCCCTGAGCACCCTGTCTCATGCATTGAACCTGGACTGGCGATCGGCTTCACATATTATAATATTCATGTTTCAATGTTGTTCTCTCAAATCATCCCACCCTCGCCTTCTCTCACACAGAGTTCAAAAGTCCACTGTTCTTTTATATCTGTGTCTCTTTTGCTGTCTCGCATATAGGGGTCATCGTTACCATCTTTCTAAATTCCATATATATGCGTTGCCTGCTGCTGCAGCAGCCATTTTGCTGACTAGTGTGTAATGGTACCTCATTGTGGTTTTGATTTGCATTTCTCTGATAATGAGTGATATTGAGCATCTTTCCATGTGTTTGTTAGCCATCTGTGTGTCTTCTTTGGAGAAATGTCTGTTTAGTTCTCTGGCCCATTTTTTGATTGGGTCGTTTATGAAATAGTCACTTTTAAGCCTAAAAGCAGTGAAATAAATGCAACAACAGATTTGATTGCACGTGAAGGGAAAGTATCTATATTTAAAATATTAAAACAAAAGTTTAAAGGCAAGTATTAAAAACAAATCAGTTTGAACTTCCCTGGCCACATAGTAGTTAAGAATTCATGGTTCTACTTCTACTATAGGGGGGCACAGGTTTGATACATGGTCAGGAAACTAAGATCCCACACACTGCACAGTGTAACAAAAAAAAAATTAAAAGCAAATGAGTGAAAAATCTGTGAAGCAAATAAATACTAGTCTTACTCTATGGGGGCTCAAACAATAGGCAGTATGGTGGTGTAAAAACACACTGAAATATTAATGGGGCTTCATCTCTGCATGTTTTTCTTTCTCTCCTCTAATATATTTAAAAAAAAAATAATAATAACAGGACTTCCCTGGTGGCTCAGTTGGTAAAGATTCTGCCTGCAGTGCAGGAGACCTGGGTTCGATTCCTGGGTCGGGAAGATCCCCTGGAGAAGGAAACGGCAACCCATTCCAGTATTCTTGCCTGGAGAATCCCATGGACAGAGGAACCTGGCGGGCTACAAGTCCTTAGGGTCGCAAGAGTCGGACACGACTTAGCAACTAAACCAAACCAAAAAATAACAAAATTACCTAAAAAAATAATTTTGAAAAATGATTAGACAAAAGAAGAAGGAAAATAAAAATGAAAGAAAGAAAAATGGCCAAGAAGATTCTAATTAGCAGAGAAAGGTTGTTTTGGGTTAAAAATTCATAGATTTTTAAAGTAGAAGACAAGTTTTCCAAGAATCAGTGTATAAATGATAGCAAAGGAATCTGCTGGAATGTTATTTAGTATCTGATTTTAGAAGGGGCTTTGGTCAAAAGGACAAAGCCAAAGGAAAAATCTTGGGAAAATACTAAAAGCAAAAGCAATTTCATAAAGTTTAATATACTGCTCAATCACTTATATACTCTTAGACTGAATAAAATGCTATAATCCAATTGAAAGCTCTCTACTTTCATCTCATGGTTTATGAATAGTCACAAAATTCTACAACTGAATTACTGTGTCAGTATTCACTTTTGGATAATAGCTTGATAATGTTAATACATATAAAATCAGGATAGTTTGAAAGGCAGAAAATCATATTTTTAATATGGAACGTGTATCAGCAGATAATCAGAAGCTGCAATAAGAAACTGTACCCTGCTTACATAATCTGTGTCAAAAATTAAGTGCCATTGAATTTGAGATTTGAACAGTGACATTTAATTAACCAATCTAATAATTATTTATAAATAGACTAACATGTGCACCTGTCATAAGGAAGGGTCACAAGGAACAAAATAATTATTTCCCATCTTGAAGAGCTTTCAGGCCACTGAAGTTTACAGAAAAGTAAACAGTGGGCAGTGATTACACAGTATGATAAGGGCTGCTCAGGTGGAGGGATGTAGGGAGCTCAGACAGTGTAAAAGGAGCATTTATCTCCAATATAAAACATCCAAAAATAATTTCTGAAAGAATATACTTTTATTAAGCCAAGACCAGGAAGCCAACCCAAGTATTATTAACTCAATACTTTTATTAAGACAATACTAGACCATTCAGGTATGACCTAATCAAATCCCTTAAAATTATACAATGCAATGACAAATAGGTTCAAGGGATTAGATCTGGTAGACAGAGTTCCTGAATAACTATGGATGGAGGATCAAAGAGCAAGGAGAGTTAAGAAAGCCTTCCTCAGCGATCAATGCAAAGAAATAGAGGAAAACAACAGAATGGGAAAGACTAGAGATCTCTTCAAGAAAACTAGAGATACCAAGGGAATATTTCATGCAAAGATGGGCTCAATAAAGGGCAGAAATGGTATGGATGTAACAGAAGCAGAAGATATTAAGAAGAGGTGGCAAGAATACACAGAAGAACTGTACAAAAAAGATCTTCACGACCCAGATAATCATGATGGTGTGATCACCCACCTAGAGCAGACATCCTGGAATGTGAAGTCAAGTGGGCCTTAGGAAGCATCACTACGAACAAAACTAATGGAGGTGATGGAATTCCAACTGAGATATTTCAAATTCTGAAAGATGATGCTGTTAAAGTGCTGCACTCAATATGCCAGCAAGTATGGAAAACTCAGCAGTGGCCACAGGACTGGAAAAGGTCAGTTTTCGTTACAATCCCAAAGAAAGGCAGTGCCAAAGAATGTTCAAACTCCCACCCAATTGCACTCATCTCACATGCTACTAAAGTAATGCTCAAAATTCTCCAAGCCAGGCTTAAACAGTATGTGAACCAAGAACTTCCAGATGTTTAAGCTCGATTTAGAAAAGGCAGAGGAACCAGAGATCAAATTGCCAACATCCTCTGGATCATCAAAAAAGCAACAGAGTTCCAGAAAAACATCTACTTGTGTTTTATCGACTACGCCAAAGCCTTTGACTATGTGGATCACAACAAACTGGAAAATTCTGAGAGAGATGGGATTACCAGACCACCCGACCTGCCTCCTGAGAAACCTGTATCCAGGTCAAGAAGCAACAGTTAGAACTGGACATGAAACAATGGAATTGTTCCAAATTGGGAAAGGCTGTATATTGTCACCCTGTTAACTTATATGCAGGGTACATCAGGCAAAATGCTGGGCTGGATGAAGCACAAGCTGGAATCAAGATTGCCAGGAGAAATATCAATAACCTCAGATATGCAGATGACACCACCCTTACGGCAGAAAGCGAAGAGGAATTAAAGAGCCTCTTGATGAAGGTGAAAGAGAAGAGCGAAAAAGTTGGCTTAAAACTCAACATTCAAAAAACAAAGATCATGGCATCCAGTCCCATCACTTCATGGCAAATAGGTGGGGAAACAATAGAAATAGTGAGAGACTTTATTTTCTTGGGCTCCAATATCACTGCAGATGGTGACTGCAGTTTGAAATTAAAAGATGCTTGCTCCTTGGAAGAAAATTTATGACCAACCTAGACAACATATTAAAAAGCAGAGACATTACTTTGCTGACAAATGTTCATCTAGTCAAAGCTATGGTTTTTCCAGTAGTCATGTATGGATGGGAGAGTTGAGCCATAAAGAAAGCTAAGTGACAAAGAATTGATGCTTTTGAACTGTGGTGTTGGAAAAGACTCTTGAGAGTACTTTGGACTGCAAGGAGATCAAGTCAGTCAATCCTAAAGGAAGTCAGTCCTGAATATTCATTGGAAGGACTGATGCTGAAGCTGAAACTCCAATACTTTGGCCATCTGATGTGAAGAACTGACTCATTTGAAAAGACCCTGATGCTAGGAAATATTGAAGGCAGGAGGAGAAGGGGATGACAGAGGATGAGATGGTTGGATGCCATCATCAACTTTATGGACATGAGTTTGAGCAAGCTCCAGGAGTTCGTGATGGACAGGGAAGTCTGCTGTGCTGAAATCCATGGGGTCACAAAGAGTCAGACACAACTGAGCGACTGAACTGAACTGAAGCCAAGACCTGAAAGAGAGTGAAAGCTGGCCAAATTTATATGGAAAAGAAAAAAAAATTACCCTTTGGTCTCATTCATTTTCTCTACTTATGTTTTCTGTCATTGATTTCTACTTGGATCTTTGCTTCTTCTGTTTATTTTTGGGTTCATTTGCTCCTTTTTCCCCCTATCATTCTCTGTTTTCTGTATCATCAGATGACTTGCTTTTAACCTTTATTCTTGGGGATTAGAGCATAATCTAGGGTTCATTTTTTTCCACTTCTGAGTGCTCTACCCAACATCCTGGTATCTTACTGTGGCTGGTGGGAATAGTAACTATTCCTGGCCCCTGTGAGCGCTGAGGGTTGTCCTCTTTAAACTCCTCCACTAACTCCTTCCGCAGCTTCCAGGAAATCCCTCACAAGTCAACTGAAGAGTCAAAGGGAACCGTCTGCAGACTCTCTGGAGTTCTCTCTGTACTGCTCTCTCTTCTCCCTTACTCTACTCTACACCGTCCAGCCTCTTGGAAGTGGGAAATGGGAAAGGCTGGAGTGACCATCTCTTAGCAAGTCCTCCATAGATACGCCTCTTTCTTCAGCATGCATGGGTATGCATCATCCCCACTGGTCTGAATTCTCCAACAAGAAAAAAGAAACATTCTGATTTTCTTCCTGAGTCAACTGTCTTTGGGGTCAGGAAGGTCCATCTTTGGCAGGATGCAGGGAGAGAAGTTGAGAACCCATATCTCAGCATCACTGTTGATAAGACCTGCATTAGTCTGGGGGTTAAGTGAGGTAAGATCCAAAGTTCTCTCCAAGTCTAATATTCTATGACTTTAGGCATGATGTTAAAGGAGTTCAATACCTTCTCCCATTTGAAGGCTATATCAGAAATGAGTAAGAGGGTGGCAGTTTTCTCTTAAAAGCTAAGAGGGATAAAATTCAATGATTACAGTGTGATGCTTTGTCAAGGAGCATCTAGAGGGGAACAAATTATTCTGGGCACACACAATCAACATTACCCTTTTGAAGGGTTACTGACAGGACAGTATCAATACCTACTCCCACCTACTGAAGCCTGTCTTTCTCCTAGGAGATGGATTTGCAATTCCCATGTATAAAACAGAGTGAAGGCTATTATCCTGGAGTTTCTCCAAACTGAGATAATACAGATCAATCCTTCCAGTGTGATGTTTCAGAACATCAACCCATTTCATCACTTGAGGTAAAGGAGTGGCCCAATAGATAGGTAATTTCCAAGTTACCTTGGAAATGTGGTTTCTACAAAATCAGAAGTGAGTTTGACTGCTTTCCCCTAGCATCTTTGCTTTTGCCTAGTTTAATTCACACCTGCTTCCAGCTGAGAGGTTTCAAGACATAATACAGTCATCAGTATTTCCCTTAGAGCATCCAGTCAGAACCTCTGCCCTGGGTTCTTTAGAGGGACCAGCTCTGGAATTTCTCTAGCCATGATCCTCTGTGCAGTATGAGGAATCTGAAGGTCCAAGGGGACAGGTTCGCTTGGAACCCATTCCCTCCCTTGACCTGGGATATAGAATACTTGGAATTCCCCAAGTCACTTCTCTGCATCTAGTCTCCCGAGCACTGACAGGGCTACATCACACACGCCCCTAAGCCTCAGGGCTTCATAAGATGTGGAAGGGGTCTAGATGGAATCTCTTCCTAAGAGACAAGCAGGGGTGATGGGCAAAGTTGACGAGCAAAGACCTCAAGTTTTACTCTCTCCTTGGGTGGAGCATGCCCTCCCAGAAACCCCAGGCTAGAAACACGCCAGCCACCATAAGAAATGAATCAAGCTGGTGAAGTTTGAAAGTTAAATCACATATGCACTGGTGAAGGGAAAACTGGGGGGACCATCAGCATTTACCCTTTCATGCTACCCTTCCCTCTCCTCCGTCCTCTCTCCCCTGGGTAGGAGGCTGATGAATATGGTGCCTCCAACTTCACAAAATCAGAAAGAGGGAACAGCAGCACTAGGGGATCCCAGGTCCTTCTTCCCCTCAAGTCACAGTGGCTGAAGCCTCAAACCTCAAAGGAAAATGCAATAAACTCCCAAATCGAAATCCATCATCCTCTTTTCCATCATATCTTCCCATCTCCCCTTCTTAGTCAAAAAGACATCAGACTCATTGAGCACTTTTGTGCTTAACACAGAATAATGGCTGCAGACAGGGACATGGGAGGCTGCTGGATTCCAATTAACTTTGCCACTTAACTTTGACTGCTGTGCTACTCCGGATGAACTCGCTGTTTTTTACTAAATGGGGGTGAGGATCTCAAAGATTAATGGTGGCACTCAGTGTAGCTACACAACAGGACCCAGATGTTCCCATACTTATTGCTTCCTCTTCTTGACTCTCTTTCCTGTAGTTACTAGAGAGAAAATGTAGATATGGCATTTAGGAAACCTGACACAAGCCTAAACTACTGAGATGGTATGGGGCTAAACCTTAAATAACACATTGTCTTATACTCAGATTTCTTAAGACATAATAACATAATAGAGATACTAAAAGGGCCACACTACATACTGGAAAGTGAGAATAGAGAAAAAGTTGAAGACACATTATAATAAGGTGATAATTCGAAAAAAAAAAAGGGTGGTTGGGGGGGAGGGTAAATACAAATGGGTGTGGAGAAAAAAATGAATAACATAATTAAAAAAAAAAAAAAAAAATTTTAAAGGGTTGGATATCAAAAAATTTGGGCTTTTTGATGCAAAAGATACACTCTGCTATATATCAAGTTCCTTTGTCACAAAGTGAGTCATAGAAAAAAATCCATACTGAGTGCTCTGCGAAGAACAGACTACATATGTGTATTATCTATTTGGGAGCTAATTTTACTGGTCAGTCATCTCTTTTACAGTATAGGAATTTAATCAATCACTTCCATTGCTGGAAATTAAATTAAAAAAAAAAGATACCTACCAGAATTGGCATCATCTGTTCACTAATAAACATTTTGTTGGGAATTTAAAATAGAAGAATGTTAAAAGGAACCTTGGTGAAATCTTAGAAGAATGTTGACCTATTCTAGAATTGTAACCTGATCAAATTCTTGCAAAACTAACAGATCGGGTGCAAAGAGGATGGTGTGAATTTAACCTATGTAAACCTCACCTAGTACACTCTCAGGATTAGGAGAGAGAAGATGATGACTAGTTTTGGTATCACAAAATCTGGGTTCCTTTCTATCAAGTCCCCGTTGGACAACTGTGAGTCTCTCATTGGCTGGCTTAGTGCAAGACAGGTGTGTGTGTATTATCTATCTGGGAGGTAAGGCAACTGGCACCCCACTCCAGGTATATGAATTTTTAAACAATCACTTCCTTGCTCATAATTAATTTTCCTACCTACCATAGAATTTTGAAAATCCCATGTTGACGGAGTTGTAACTGGTAGATTAATTCTGGCCAAGGGGCTGAGTAGAAGGGAGTGGAAGGGACGGGACCCTTTCACACTAAGGCAAGGATAAAGCCTGACATCACCCTGCTTCGCCTGTACCCATCTTCAGCAAGTGTGGAGTCATGGGTGCTAAAGGTGGCATCACAAGATGGTACCCACCTGGATTTCTGAGTCACTTACTGCCTTGGAAGGAAGTGTCCCTGGAGCATCTCTAGAACTGCAACAGACTTTATATGAGTAAGAATGAAGCCACGGGCAGTGGTTATTACTGTAGCATTCCCTACTCTATCATAACTAGGACAGGTATAATCTCAAAGTGAAGATATTTAATATATTAAAGGTGATTTCATAAATGTAATCATTAGACCAAGAAAGAGATCACTGTGTTGATTTGACAGCACATCTAATATTAACATATATATAACTGAATTTTTATATTCCTAGTCCCAAAAAACTTTCTAAATTTATGATCAAATCTATGTAATGTTTACTTTGTCTGAAACTTAATTTGAAGGCCTACTAGCTACAATTACCCTGAGGAATTTCTGGCATCAGACATCAAATCATTGAATCACTAAATCATGAAGATGGGGAAAAAAGAGGAAAAACCAAAGACAATCTTATTTTTCCTAGCCCAGGCCCACAAATAATCCTTACCTCTTCTCACTCATACACACACACACACACACACACACACACACACACGGAGGCACAGAAATAGATATTTAATCCACTCTATGCCTGAGCTCTGCTAAGTATCAAGAATAGCTAATAAGACATGATCGCTACCGTGCGGGAGGAAGTAAGGGGAGAAAAATCACACAAATAATTCTGGTAGAGTGTAATAAGATTCACAACCCAGGCTATGTTGGGAATTCAATGGAAGGAGAAACCAATTCTACCCAGAGGAAGGTGAAAATGTCATCAGAGAAAAGGTGACACAAGGGACTTCCCCGGTGGTCCAGTGGTTAAGAGTTTGCCTCCCAATGCAGGGGGTGTGGATTTGATCCCTGGTCAGCGAGGTGAGGGAGAAGGCAATGGCAACCCAATCCAGTACTCTTGCCTGGAAAATCCCATGGACGGAGGAGCCGGGTAGGCTGCGGTCCATGGGTTCGCTAAGAGTTGGACACGACTGAGCGAATTCACTTTCACTTTTCCCTTTCATGCATTGGAGAAGGCAATGGAAACCCACTCCAGTGTTCTTGCCTGGAGAATCCCAGGGATGGGGGAGCCTGGTGGGCTGCGGTCTATGGGGTCGCACAGAGTTGGACACGACTGAAGCGACTTAGCAGCAGCAGCAGCAGCGAGGTGAGATTCCCACATGCCTTGTGGCCAAAAAACCAGAACATAAAACAGAAGCAATATTATAACAAATTCAATAAATACTTAAAAAATGGTCCAATCAAAAAAAATCTTAAAAAATAAAAGTTGGCACAAAGTAAAGCATGAGGGGAAAAAGAATTTTCTAGGTGGACAACAGGTAGAAAGGTATTCCACAAAAAAGCACAGCACATGCCAACAATCGAGTTACAACAGAGTTCACCAAGTATTTAGAGTCTTGCTGGAATATACTGTGCTTTCAGGATGAACGTCAGCTGTAAGTTTGGAAGAGCTGGGCAAAACAGCATCACAAAGCACATTTTAAGTCAAGCTCGTAAAGTGATCTATTGGCTGCATAAAATAAGCCACTTCAAAACTCAGCAATTTAAAATAACAGTTCACTAATACCTCTCCTGCTTCTTGATGGCTACTGGGCTTACTCTGTGCTTCTTTTCTGAGGTCTAGGCTTTGTAGGCAAATGTTGGCTGGGGATGCAATCTATCTGAAACTTCAGTTGGGCTGGAAGTTCAACAGCGCTCACTCTCACGGTTGGTAATGGATGCTGAGAGCGCAGATGGAGTCGTCCACTGGAGCACCACACCTGGCCTCTCCATAAGGCTTGGATTTGTCATGGGTGGCAGCTGGTTTCAAGAGAAAGTGTCCTGAGAGTGGTCCAAGAAACAGGAAGTACCCACAGCCAACCTCTTAACTCCTGGTCCCGAAAACTGCAATAGCATTACTTTAGTCATATATATATATACATATATATATATATATATATATATTATATATATATATATATGTGTGTGTGTGTGTGTGTGTGTGTGTGTGTGTGTGTGTGTGTGTGTGTGTGTATGTGTGTGTGTATATATATATTTTTTTTTTTAGTCAAAACAGTCGCAGAGCCCATCTGTATTAAATAGGAGTTAACAAAGATCCCATTTCTTAAGGGGAGGAGAAAGAATACATAGCAAACTTTAATCTGTCACATGGTGCAGTAGCTTGAACTGAAGCCAATGAATGGAAAGCTAACAGATACTTTTAAACGGGAGATGGATGGGACAGCGTTATGTTTGACTCTGATGGTAAAGATGTATTGGATTGTGGAGGTGACAAGAGTAGAATGTGGAAGCTCAACTAAAAAGAAAGGAGTCCACATAATTAAGATTAAGGGTTTGAAATCCTGATAGCCTCTGAAAGGCTGTGGGGCAGGGAAGAGAAAAAGAATCAACAAAAATGTAGGGGGCGTAAATGACAGGATGGGGTGGCTAGTTTGACAAAGGGATAAAAGAGGGAGAGAGAGGGGACAAAAATCAGTCCCAGGCATCTAGGTTCATATCTAAGTTACAGTACATGAAAAAAAGAATAAAAATTTCCATCATAGGAAAAAGAAAACTTCAGAAAAAGAAAGAAGAATGGAAAGGGGCATGAAGAAGATGAATCATGAATACAATTTTTAAAGCTATACATAAATTTCTTCTAATGGACAAAAAACAAGTTTGTTTTTCAGGGAACAAACATTAGATAGTCCATATTTCTAGCTCTCAGAGTTCTCTTCCTGATCTTTCCTCTATTCAAAAAAGTAAGTGTGCACTGTGAAAGGAAGAAATATTTTTCCTTCCCCTTTTAAATTTTATCTACAGAGTACTCCTTAGCAAATTTGTCAAGAGTTTGGCAGAAATGAAATTTAATATGCCTGCCTATATTATAAGAAATACGTTATTTTGGACACTTCTAAGTTTGTCATTCAAGATTCAAAACATTCATGTTCTACAAAGCAGTTTTCCACCACCTTCCATTTTTCAGAATCATATTTCAGGATCTAATTAGTTTACATTTTGATCTCTTGAAGTGACTGGCTTTAGCCATTTCAAGGGATCCCCTACTTGAATTCCCTGGCAGCACTGAACTGAGATTAATAGTTTCCATAAACATCTACTCAGAGGACCCAGTAATCTCCACTGGGCATATAAAATGGAATGTTAGCTACAGATGCTCCCTCACCGAGCACAAAAACATCATTGCTCCTACTGCTAAGCATTACTGCTGCCCAAGAAAGACTAATGGTACATGGGAACCAAGCCCAGGCCTCACAGCAAGTACACACTGTTGAGGAAACTCTTAATGATCCAGTGTGTCACAGAACAGATCTATTGACTCTGGGATTATACCCACACTATGCGATAGAAAACGGTTTAAAAAATGTTTTCATAGGATCTTTATTTTTTTAATTAATTTTATTATCACACAGTATCCTCAGACTTCACTTGAGTCTGGAAAATCCCACTAATGTTAGAGAAGCAAATTGCTCTGGATCTCACCATGCCTCTAAGATTTCTAGGCCCATATAGGTATAGACTAGTTGCTGAATCCATTCCTTCCTACAAAATTTATCACATTCCAGGTACGATTCCTCAATTCTTTACCTGTGTTACTTCACGTAATCTTCTCAACTGTATGAGGTAAGTATTATCATTTCGTTCTTCAAAATGAAGAAATTCAGACATGAGATTATGCAACTTGTTGCATGTCCCACAGCTAAATGAGACAGAACCAGGATTTGAGACCTAATCAGCTCAGTTGCTCAGTCGTGTCTGACTCTTTGCGGCCCCATGGACTGTAGCACACCAGGCTTCCCTGTCCATCACCAACTCCTGGAGCTTGATCAAACTCATGTCTATCGACTTGGTGATGCCATCCAACCATCTCATCCTCTGTTATCCCCTTCTCCTCCCGCCTTCAATCTTTCCCAGCGTCAGGGTCTTTTCCAATGAGTCAGTTCTTCACATCAGGTGGCCAAAGTATTGGAGTTTCAGCTTCAACATCAGTCCTTCCAATGAACACCCAGGACTGATCTCCTTTAGGATGGACTGGTTGGATCTCCTTGCAGTCCAAGGGACTCTCAAGAGTCTTCCCCAACACTACAGTTCAAAAGCATCAATTCTTCAGCATTCAGCCTTCTTTATGGTCCAACTCTCACATCCATATATGACTACTGGAAAAACCATGACTAGACAGACCTTTGTCAGCAAAGTAACGTCTCTACTTTTAAATATGATATCTAAGTTGGTCATAGCTTTTCTTCCAAGGAGCAAGCATCTCTTAATTTCAAGTCTTCAGTCAACATCTGCAGTGATTTTGGAGCCAAAGAGCTCAAAGATAAATTTTATGCATACTCCTTGAGGAGGAACCAGGACCATGCCCCAAGGCTGCACTATTCTTGTTTTTTTTTTTTTTTTTGCACTGTTTTTTTCTTGACTGCTCCTCCTTTATTTCTACATTCTCTCCCTTTCCTGATTAGCAACTGTTTGAATCTGCCCTTTGGAACTCAGGGAAGGTCTAGGAGGCTGAAGTCTTTTTCCTACAAACAAGAAATGATGGACACAGAAAGGCTTTTGTGCCCAGGAGGGCCCCACAGGGTCCCACTAGGTTTCACAATCAGACTAGAGAGCAAGCTTTAAACTGTCGGTTAGAGAGTCATCAATACAGAGATGATTGCTTCAAGCTGTGGGAGATGATGAGCTGTGCAAGAGAAAAAACAGAAAGAGAAGAGCAAAAGGCCAGGACTTTGAAGGGAACAAAGATCTACATGTAACAACCAAACGTGACACTTTCAGTCATTCACCAAATACAGGTATTGTTAAACATAAAAGATTATCCCCTGTATAATTTCCCAACATTGTAAATTCATTCTCAATTTATATGCTCTTTTTAAAATCTTTATTAATGCCTAACAGGTACAAAGCATGTGTCAGGTAGTAGCAACAGAAAAGTACCTGGTTCCTGTGCTCGAGTGTTTCTAACTTATTGGGGAAGGGCATGAATGTGAAAAGAATTGTGACACTGAATGCCAACTCGGGGAAGAATGAGGATGAAGTAGCTCTAAGAAGTAACCAAGCTCAAAGTTACATGTTAAAATAGAGAAGTTACATATATAATGCATATAGGATACTTTAAAATTTCATTTTATTCCTCTATAGTAAGATCATGAACTCCTTATTGCCAAATTCAGATTGAAATTGAAGAAAGTGGAGAAAACCACTAGACCATCCAGGTATGACCTAAATCAAATCCCTTATGAATATACAGTGGAACTGAGAAATAGATTTAAAGGACTAGATCTGATAGACAGAATGCCTGGTGAACTACAGATGGAGGTTCGTGACATTGTACAGGAGACAGGAACCATCCCCAAGAAAAAGAAATGCAAAAAAGCAAAATGGCTGTCTGAGGAGGCCTTACAAATAGCTGTGAAAAGAAGGTAAGTGAAAAGCAAAGGAGAAAAGGAAAGATATACCCATTTGAATGCAGAGTTCCAAAGAATAGCAAGGAGAGATAAGAAAGGCTTCCTCAGTGATCAATGCAAAGAAATAGAGGAAAACAATAGAATGGGAAAGACTAGAGATCTCTTCAAGAAAATTAGAGATACCAAGGCAACATTTCAGGCAAAGATGGGCTCAATAAAGGACAGAAATGGTATGGACCTAACAGAAGCAGAAGATATTAAGAAGAGGTGGCAAGAATACACATAAGAATTGTCCAAAAAAAATCTTCACAACCCAGATAATCATGATGGTGTGATCACTCACCTAGAGGCAGACATCCTGGAATGTGAAGTCAAGTAGGCCTTAGGAAGCACCACTACGAATAAAGCTAGTGGAGGTGATGGAATTCCAGTTGAGCTATTTCAAATCATGAAAGATGACTCTCTGAAAGTGCTGCACTCAATATGCCAGCAAATCTGGAAAACTCAGCAGTGGCCACAGGACTGGAAAAGGTCACTTTTCATTCCAATCCCAAAGAAAGGCAATGCCAAAGAATGCTCAAACTACCGCTCAATTGCACTCATCTCACATGCTGGTAAAGTAATGCTTAAAATTCTCTAAGCCAGGCTTCAGCAATACATGAACCAAGAACTTCCAGATGTTCTAGCTGGTTTTAGAAAAGGCACAGGAACCAGAGATCAAATTGCCAACATCCGCTGGATCATTGAAAAAGCAAGAGAGTACCAGAAAAACATCTATTTCTGCTTTACTGACTATGCCAAAGCCTTTGACTGTGTGGATCACAATAAACTGTGGAAAATTCTGAAAGAGATGGGAATACCAGATCACCTGACCTGCCTCTTCAGAAACCTGTATGCAGGTCAGGAAGCAACAGTTAGCACTGGACATGGAACAACAGACTGGTTCCAAACAGGAAAAGGAGTACATCAAGGCTGTATATTGTCGCCCTGCTTATTTAACTTATATGCAGAGTACATCATGAGAAACGCTGGGCTGGATGAAGCACAAGCTGGAATAAAGATTGCCAGGAGAAATATCAATAACCTCAGATATGCAGATGACACCATCCTATGGCAGAAAGTGAAGAAGAACTAAAGAGCCTCTTGATGAAAGTGAAAGAAGAGAGTGAAAAAGTTGGCTTAAAGCTCAGTATTCAGAAAACTAAGATCATGGCATCCGGTCCCATCACTTCATGGCAGATAGATGGGGAAACAGTGGAGAAACAGTGGCTGACTTTATTTTGGGGGGCTCCAAAATCACTGCTGATGGTGATTGCAGCCATGAAATTAAAAGACACTTGCTCCTTGGAAGAAAAGCTATGACCAACCTAGATATCATATTAAAAAGCAGAGACATTACTTTGCCAACAAAGTTCCATCTAATCAAAGCTATGGTTTTTCCAGTGGTCATGTATGGATGTGAGAGTTGGACCATAAAGAAGGCTGAGTGTTGAAGAATTGATGCTTTTGAATTGTAGTGTTGGGGAAGACTCTTGAGAGTCCCTCGGACTCCAAAAAGATCCAACCAGTCCATCCTAAAGGAAATCAGCCTTGAATTTTCATTGAAAGGAGTGATGCTGAAGCTGAAACTCTTCTACTTTGGCCACCTGATATGAAGAGCTGACTCGTTGGAAGAGACCCTGATGCTGGGAAAGATTGAAGGCAGGAGGAGAAGGGGACGACAGAGGAAGAGACCGTTGGATGGCATCACTGACTCAATGGACATGAGTTTGATCAAGCTCCAGGAGTTGGTGACGGACAGGGAAGCCTGGCATGCTGCAGTCCATGGGGTAGCAAAGAGTCAGACACAACTGAGCCACTGAACTGAACTGATCAAAAAATCAGGTCCTGAAGGCATCAAAGTTCACCGCAGCTGTGTTCTTTTTCTGCAAGTTAATGGTAAACTTCAACACAATCAGGGAAGTATTTTTTTCCCTCTAACTGGCTATTAACCACCTCGTTTTACAATGTAAATGGCAAAAACAGCTTACAGTGACTCTGAGGCCGTGGGATTCTCCTGGAGCCTCCATATTTCTGCTGGCTAAACTCTGACAACAGCCAAGGGTAAGGAAGAATTGTGCTAAGGCAAAATCCACATGCAAAAGTAAAAAAGAAAAACACAAAAAAACCTGTTTTTAGACAAATCCCCTGATCCAAAAAAATTTTGATAGAACAGTTAAGAAAAATCTCTGCTTCTGAAGAGACCAACCTTGGGGGAAGCTTTCACAGATGATAAAGTTAGCAGTCACCATGATTGAAAAGGGACATTATACTTTAAAATGTAACACTGTTAGGACAGATGTGGTTAGAAAAAGAAAAAAAAGACTATACTATACAGATCTAGAAAACTAAAATAGAAATAAAAATGCCTACTTAGCCATATTTTCCTAGGAGTTAGTCTATTCATCCTCTTTCAGTTAAGCAGGGAAAGAAGGTTTGAGTTGAAGATGTCCTCCCTGTCAGCAGGTTAAAAAGTGATCAACAGTCAGAGGAACTCTCATAAGCTGATGGGGTTTTATTCCACTCAATTATTTACTGCTCCTTGAAGGTCCCTTCTCCCCATTGCCTTTCTTAGAAATGAAAAACATCCACCAAGCTACACAAGTTTTATTGTACACATAAAAATCCAGATTTTACTCCCAGCGAGTGTTTCATAGGGTCACAAGACCTTGTCTTAATAGTAGTAGAATTCTAGAATTAAAGAGGTACTGAAAGAGTGTTTGTATAACAAAAAGCTTCTTGCACTTACTTTCAATTCACCAGCTATCTAACAAATGAGAGTTACCTATGGAATCCAGGTACAAGCAAGGCTTGGTTTTCCAATTCCTTTAAGACTAAACATTTTCTTCCTCAGAGCACGTTAGAGTTGACCATGTTTTTGTTAGGGTAGGGACTGGATTTGGTGTGATAATCAAGGAAGGTGCTTTCCCTGGGTTTAGATAACTGTTGCTTCATAATCAAGACTAGTGCCATGAAGTAAGCAATACCTAAAAAGAGGATCATTTAAAACTCAGAATTTTAAGGAAAGAGAACACATATTTGAAATTCTGCAAAACCTGGAGAAAGGAGCAGTTGAAAACAGCATATCAGCAATTAGACAAGTCTTTCATTTGTCCATGAAACATTTATAGCACAGAATCATATAAATTCTAGTCCACATAACCAATAGGACTGAGTCCCTAAACCATCCAGCTGGATTTAGGAGTAATTTGGCTGCCCTGGAAGCCATACCATGGATCACAAGGATTGATTTGGTGAACCTGATGCTTTGAAGTATTTCATTCTTTCATGGGAATTTCCCTAGAAGCTCTGTAATTGACAAAAAGTGTAACTGACTCTGACAGGAGGCATGCACTCTTCAGCCAAAGATACACAAGTACTAAGCTTCAGGCCAGACGTTTTCACTGTGCTTACCAACCCTCCTTGCAATCCACCAGTATCTCACCTTTCATAACTCATTAGCAGGAAATTTATCATCATTTTCTTGACACTATTAATTAAATGGATTACAGTGATTTATACCTGCGACTACTTTGAGTGGATTATTTTTATAATTTTCTATCATGCTATCCACAGGACTTCTAAAACAACCACCACCATAAGGAGCACTATGTAAATATGTAAGTGGCCACCAATTTTGGACACTTCCGTAATAATGAAGTTTTCATTGTAAATGCAGACTTTTTCTAATCAAAATTATAAATAAATCCTGCCATAGTCACCTTCAAGCCTTCCAAGCTTTAAGTTTACACTGGCCCTGTTCCATCATGTCCAATTCTAGATATTAAATATTTAATACTAGGATTTCTTCCATTTGCATGAGCAGAAAATGTGTTTTCTGGCTCCTAGAACCCAAGCTATTAACCTTATTAAATAACTAAGCACTTTGTTCTCTTCAAATACTGACATAACATGAACTGACAGCTTAACCGTTCCACCTTAAAGACCATCTTATTTTTTAATTTGTCTGAACTCCATGCTTTTCAGGTTTACCTCACTGAGTAGACACGAGTCAACAACTGCTGTTCAGAGCAATTGAGCATTTCTGAGTGTTTGCTGTGAAGACAGAGGGCTTACTTGGAAGTTAACCTAAAACCGTATTTAGTCAATGAGAGAAATCTTTTATTCAAAAACTAAACTACACTTTAAAAGTCCATAATTATCATTATACACTTTTAAAGTCTTAGACTCCAGAAGCTGCAAGGTTGATAACTGTTACTTTATTGCCTCTGAAACAAGATATCTCAAAGCAAATAGGAAAACAACATTCAATAATCCAACCAAGACATCAAATTTAATTTGGCACATCTTAAGGGTCAAGCATCCAGCAAGACAACATTGATTAAACTCTCTCAGCAAAGATCAGTCGAAGAGATATCAGCAGAGTTACCACAAGAGAGAACAATCCAATTCTAAAATGTCAACAAACAGAATTCTGTGAGATCTAGGTTTTCACATTGCAATGGATAGATCCTGGATATACTGATTTCTATCTTACACAAATTTGGGGGAAATCTCTGTGATTACTTTTGCCTTGTATTTGGGAAAATTAATAATTACTCACTTATGTGAGTAATCAAAAAAGATGACCCACTTTGGGTTTGGTGTTGGTTAGCACCCCACTCCAGTATTCTTGCCTGGAGAATCCTGTGGACGGAGGAGCCTGGTGGGCTGCTGTCCATGGGGTCGCACAGAGTCGGACACGACTGAAGTGACTTAGCATGCATGCATGCATTGGAGAAGGAAATGGCAACCCACTCCAGTGTTCTTGCCTGGAGAATCCCAGGGACGGAGGAGCCTGGTGGGCTGCCGTCTATGGGGTCACACAGAGTTGGACGTGACTGAAGCGACTTAGTAGCTTTACTGGGCCAAAGGAAGACAATCAGCAGAGTTAATCAGCCGAATAAATATCAGGTATCATTTAAGAGGCTTCAGAAAGACTACAAACATCTTATTTGTCATCTTGCTTCATGTCTGAATTTCCATCATCAACATTAAATTATTTTTTGTCCTGTCTCCAGGTATCTCAGGGTTCTCTGTTGGGCCAGTACTGCTGCACTGGAGCAAGGCTGTGGTTCTGGGTGCAATTTCAGCCCTCACCAGTCCCCACAGCCTGCAGCATTCATGTACAATAATACTAGATTGCTTGTGTATGTGTATGTGCTTAGTCTCTCAATCATGTCCAACTCTTCAGGACCCCATGGACTGTAGCACCAGGCTCCTCCATCCATGGGGATTCTCCAGGCAAGAACGCTGGAGTGGGTTGCCATGCTCTCCTCCAGGGGATCTTCCCAACCCAGGGATTGAACCCAGGTCTTCCACGTTGCAGGCAGATTCTTTATCACCTGAGCCACCAGGGAAGCCCAAGAATACTGGAGAGGGCAGCCTATCCCTTCTCCAGGGGATCTTCCCAACCCAGTAATCAAACCAGTGTCTCCTGCACTGCAGGCAGATTCTTTACCAGCTGAGCTACCGGGGAAACCCACTAGGTTGCTTGCTGATGGTCAATAAACTGTGCTCTTATTTACTGTAGAGCTTTCACTATCACTGTTGATGCTTTTGAAATGTAATCTCCTATTTACCTTAGGCAAACATCCTCTTGAGAGACCCCAATATGAAATTTCACCAGTATCATATTAGCAATTCTGAGAAAAGGCAGGTTTCAGGCTGCACTTGCCTGGTACCTCAAGGACAATTGATCCAATGAAACCTCTTATCCCTGACACCCCTGATGGCTGTGACAAAAGGAGACCCTAACATTATTTAGTTATTTAGTTTCACTCCTCACCATCTCCTCGTCCCCAACCAACTCTTTCTCCACCTGAGAATCTTCCAAAACTTTTATTTCTGGAGCTGTGATTCAATGACGTACTGAAGCTGGCTCCTCTGGGCCTGCTAGGCAAGTTGGGCACATCTTCTCCCAAGTTTATATATTCAGTAACGTTATCTTGGTAGCCTGAAATCAGCCCAAAGCACAGTATTTATACTATAAAAATCAGCAAACAAGACAAATCACAACCTTTTAAAAATGATGAGCCAATTTTTTAAACATTTACCAGCACATCATTGCTACATTTAAGAGAAAAAACCTCACACTCTCGCAAAATTTGTTTATTCCTTTCATTCTTATTTTTTAAATCAGCTAAAATCTGCTTCTTCCAAGATATCACTATTTATCACGAAACCCGTTGAAGTAGGTCATTTTACCATATTCCTGTTACAGAATTCCTCCAGGAAACGCTTTAAAGCATTGTATTGAAGGAATACTTTCTCTTTACACTATTATGTCATCCATCTGTAATCGTTTGCCTCATTGTATTAAATTTTCTTATGCATCTGCCTCAATTTCCTGAAAGCTACTTGAAGACAGGAGCCATGCTATACTCATCTTTGTATATCCAGAAGATTCTTCTTGCTTCCTCAATTCAGTTCAGTCACTCAGTTGTGTCCAACTCTTTGCAACCCCATGGACAGCGTACTGGAGTTTTCATCAGCTTCAGCATCAGTCCTTCCAACGACTATTCAGGACTGACTTCCTTTTAGGATTGACTGGTTTGATCTTCTTGCAGTCCAAGAGACTCTCAGGAGTCTTCTCCAACACCACAGTTCAAAATCATCAATTCTTCAGCAGTCAGCTTTCTTTATAGTCCAACTCTCACATCCATACATAACTACTGGAAAAACCATAGCTCTTACTAGGTGGACCTTTGTCACTAAAGTAATGTCTCTGCACAGATGCATAGAACAGTCCTTATGGACTCTGAGGAGAAGGCGAGGGTGGGACGTTCTGGGTAGCATTGAAACGTGTATATTATCATATGTGAAACAGAACACCATTCCATGTTCTAATGCATGAGACAAATGCTCAGGGCTGGGGCATTGGGATGAACCCAGAGGGATGGGATGGAGAGGGAGGTGGTAGTAGGATTCCAAGGATGGGGAACACATTAAACCCAATGGCTGATTCACAGGTAGAAAACAAACGTATGCTGGAAAATTCAGTCACCAAACACGCAGCTTTGTTTGCTTTTTAACAAACATGATCCTCCAACTGCCAGAAAGAGAACGGGATGAGGTAGACGGGAAGGATTTATGAACTCAAAAATGCAAAAACACAATGACATTGCCTTAAACAGATAACTGATCTCTTGGCAAAGTCTGCTATTTAGGTGGCCTGTGACTGCCACTGCCTGTAGGACCAAGTATTACTTGTTTTATATCAACCTGCCAGAATCAACAGCTTGTAACGTCTTTTCTTCCAAAGGTAGGATTTCAGTACCAGTCTAAGGAAATCACACAGGTATTTATTCTCTCAGTTTCAAGGCAAAACCTGAGGTTAACTAAAGGAAGAACAGATTTTAATGCCAGTAGAATAAAATAGATAATTTTCGAAACTAACATTTAAGCCAGGCATCAATGAATCCTGAATTTACAATATTTCCTGAATGTTATCCTATTTGTAATATTAAACATCTGGATAGTCAACTAAAAATTAAATACACCACAGAAAATATGTACCAAATCACATTTTTAAATTTTATTTTTCAATTTTTTTGGCCACCCAAGTGGCTTGTGTGATCTTACGTTCCTGACCCCAGGGATCGAACCAAAGCCCCCCCCCTGCACTGGCAGCACAGACTCTTAACCACTGGGACTGCCTGGGGGAAGCACCCACAAATCACCACTTTTACTCAGAAAATTATATCCCAATAATATTCCTTGGAAAATGAAAAGTTTAATGAGTTTTCACTGAGAATTGTACCTTTTATAAATATTTGCTAAATTTTGCTTTTTTTTCTTATATATAGTTGAACTTTTTTCAGTTGGTATCAAATACATTTCCTTTTTTTGACTGGATCAGGTGCCATCTTGGACAAAGCCAGCTCAGAGCTCAGCTGAAATCAACTCAAGGGATAAAATACCTCAATTGTGAGTTACAGATGCCGGTGAGCAGTTTAAAAAACAAAAATATTTTTGGTTGAAGCACTTTTACTCATTTTGAGCCTCAAGAAATGGACATTTGTACAGACTTGATCTTTGTACTTAAAACACTAACATCAATTGATTCTTTTAACAGGAGATACCACACAGGCAAGCTTGAGTTTGAGATAATCCTAACAAGAAATGTATCTTCCATTCATGACAGGTAGACAGGTAAACCTGTGTCTTAACTACACAGGAAAGTGGTTTTGCCCCAATTTCTGTGCCTTTCTATGGGAGCACTCACACGCTCTCTGATGCTGAGTAATTTAGATCTCTCCACTATAAAATATTCTTTGATACCACATTAGTTACTGCAGGAAGTGGAACATCTCTTTCCTTAAACATGCTTCCATGACACAAAGTAACACATAAAGTGCATTTAGTAAGTGCTGAGTAAATCAGATTCCACTGAATTAAATCTTATCAGTCCAGAACTGAAGAACCATTACAAAAATGGCATCCTAAAAAAGTGTGAATCTAAATACCTTCCCCAAATTCAGTAATTGTTTAAAAAGGCCGGAATTATAAATTAATATCTGTGATAGTTTCACTAATATATATTAAGGTGGGTGTATTGTTACTTAAAAATTTTCGTGGCTGACTGTTTGGAGAAGTCTGCATTTTAACTGTACCCAAACACAAAGCTTAAAACTGATAGAAAAACTACTTGAAAATCCTCAAAGCAGGAAAAATATTTATCTATAGTGATGTGTTACCGAAACAGAAACCCGTGTGCCTGACCCAAGAGGCCAAAACACCAACAAAACTTCAGTTTGGGCCGAGAAAAGGTTTACTGATAGGGCTACGCAGGGTTAAAGAGTGGCTCAAGCCCCCCAAAAAAATCCAAACTCCCAAGAAACTCTTAGCAAAGCCTTTTTAGGGAAGGGGAGGGAGGGGTGGGTGAGTTGTTGCCATTGTTTTGTAGATTAGAAGGTATAGATAGGAGAAAGATAAGTAGGAAGTAGATAGACGTAGAGAGAATAGAAGAAGTATTTAGAGTTTTTATAAGAGAGAGTTTAGAGAAGAAGAAGAGAAGGAAGAGAAGAAGTAGGGTAGGAGATAGAATATAAGATGTTATTAGAAGAAGTAGAGAAGTATTAAGAAGAAGAATTTAGTAGATTTGTTAGAAGAAGTAAAGAGATGTAGATTAAGATAGAAGAGGGTTTTAAGAGAAAAATGGACGTTATGAAGATGTTAGATAGAGAGTAGGGAAAGAGATGAGAAGAAGAAGAGAAGAGATAATTTTAGAGATTTAGAATTTAGTAGAAGTTAGGAATAGAAGAGAATTAGAAGTAGAAGGAAGAAGAAGTGAGATAGAAGGTAGGATAAGTAGAAGATAGAAGTAGATAGAAAAAGAGATTAGAATACGAAGAAGATAGAGGTAGAAATATAAGAGAGGAGAAGTAGTTTGTTAGATAGTAGAAGTAAGTTAGAAGAGAAGAGAATTTAGAGGTAGATAGAAAGAAGAAGAGATAGAAGAGAAGATAGGAGTATAGAAAGAAGAGAGGATTTAGAAGAGGGTAGAAGTAGAAAGATAGAAGTAGACTAGGATGGATTTAGAAGAATAATTTCTAGTTTAGAAAGAAGTATGTAAGAAGGTAAGAGAAGAAGGGTAGAAGAAGGTTAGAAGTTTAGTAGAAGAGAAGATAGAAGATTAGAAAGAGTGGTTTTAGAAGTTGATAATAGATGAAGAAAGGTGTTAGAAGAGAGAAGAGAGAAGAAGAAGAAGTGTAGAAGAGAAGAAAGAAGAGAAGAGTTTTAGAAGAAGGTATATGAATTTAGAAGTTAGATGAGGATAGGAAGAGAAGTAGAAGAAGAGTTGAAGTAAGATTTAGAGGAGAGTAGAAGGAAGAAGTAGATATAGAAGAGAGAGAGAAGAAGTAAGAGAAGAGAGAAGGAGATAAGATAGAGAGAGTAGAAGTTTAGAAGTAGACAAGAAGAGATAGAGAGAAGAGGTAAAGAGGGAATAGTTAAGAATAGTAAGAGAAGTGTAGAAGAAGAATAGAAGAGAAAGAAGTAGAATTGAGATAGTAGAATTAGAAGAAGAAGAGAGAAAATAGTAGAAGTAGAAGAGAATGTATAGAAGTAGAAGGGAGGAATAGAGTTAGAAGGGTGTTTGAATATAAAGAATTTGATAGAAGAGGAGTAAGAACTTAGAATTAGAAGAATGTAAGAAAGATAAGTTAGAAGAGTGTATAGGAATGAAGTATAGTAGTAGAAGTAAGAGAAGAGAAGTAGAAGAGAAAGAGATAATAGTTTCAGAGAAGCAGATGTTGTTTTAAGAAGGAAGGAGAAGAGAAGAAGGAGAAGATAATTAAGTGTTAGAAGAGATAGAAGAGAAGTAGTTAAGGAAGAGATGTTGGTTATAGAAGAAAGTATAGAGAAGAAGTTTAGAATATAGAAAGAAGAGAAAGAAGAGTAGTAGTGAAAGAAGTAGATGGTAAAGAGAAGATTAGAAGAAGTCCTCTTTTTAAAAAATTCATTGACTGTGCAGGTCTTAGCTGTTGACCTAAGGGATCCATAGTTCCCTGGGACCAGGTATCAAAATTCTGGACCCTTGCATTGGGAGTCAGAGTCTCAGCCCACTGGACACGGTCATTAGTCAGGATACAATGTCCTGTAAACCTCACCAAACAACGTTTATTCTCGGTTCTGACAGAAAGGACATGGGACATGGTCCCCAGGCACGAAACTGTAACCCTCCGAGATCACAGTCCTGGATTGAAAGGGAGATCTAGTTGGCGGCTCCTCTGAGGCCAGGTATCCAGACCCTGTCCCAACAGTTAATTCCTGAGGGGAGCCAGCGCACAGGCCCAACCAAGCCCTCCAGATCCACCCTATAGCAGGGGAAAGGAGAGGTTCCTCAGATTGGTGACCCGTACTGACGGCTGCTGACCATGAGGTCGCAGAGGGCAGGGATAGGGGATGAGGCCCTGGGCCCAGCCATGTCGAGCAGGCGTGGTGTAGGGCTCTGAACCCTGCAGGACACAGCCAGGCCTGTTTCCCTGGGGGCCAACAGCTCCACCTGCTGGCTTGGAGGCCAGGGTGGAAGCTGGAGAGCTCCAAGGAAGAAAGCCGGATTCACCTCTTACCTCTTACTCTGTACCTGATGATCTCCCACTCTGCCATTATTAGCTGTGTGGACCCCTAACAGTCGCTCACTGAAGTTGCTCAGTTGGGGCGAGGGGCCAACTGAGGCATGGACCAATGGCTGAGCCAGGACCACTAACGGTCTCTCACTGACAGTTGCTTCTCTTGGGGGGGAGGGGTCATTGTGGACCAAACCAATGGCGATGACCGACCATAAATGTCTGATTGAACCTGCTCCATGGTAACAGGGTGGGTGCTGGCTCCTTACCTCATGCAGCAATGGCCAATGTACTAAGGGTTTTAAACCGGCTGTGTTATATTACATAAGGTTCTATTTTTTTCAATTGGAAAAGTATGATTAAGAAGGGCTGGATACAAAGATAAACTTGCCCAGCTAGGTGACAGGTGTTAAAAAAAAAAAATAGCACAAGAAACAGAGATTACACTCTAAACAGGAATGAGCAAAGAAACAGGTATTTATAGAAAGTATTTTATCTCAAGCACAGGATAGCTTCCTGTTTAAGATCTATTTATTGTGTTATTTTTACCAATAGCCAGAGTCCTCCATTTACCTCCGCTTTATTCATGAATATAAAAAGGCTACTGATGTCCACGCCCCCTACCCCCTGACTGGGTTAACAGGAACTTGTGGACTCTTCTGGCCTTCTGAAGCAAGCTGTGGTTTCTCTCTGTGACTTGCCTGCGAGCTCTAGCACGGCTGAGCAGTCCATCTCTTGCTGATTCCTTTTCTGTCACAGGAAAACCAAGATACCATTATCAACAGCACATTCTAATTTGTTCAGCCAAGTTGCTTTTTCTGTTAGCAAGTATAATTTCCTAGAGGCCTGCTGGCAAAAGATGTGGTTGAAATTATCAATGGAAAATATGCCTTATAAGTTAGTTCATTAAAGTAGTTTATCCATTTGGCTCCCTGGCACATTATCCTCATGACATTCTTGTAACATTTTCTTTTTCTTCTTTTATGAGCAAATACTCCTACATTAGAAACATAAAATCTTCTCTTTCACCCCAGAGTACCACAGCAGAGATATGATTTCGATCTTCAGGCCAGTTGACCCTTTAAACAACAAGGGGTCTGAACTGCACAGGCCGTTTTTCACAGCAGAATTTTTTTCATTAGTAAATACTATGGTACTGAGGGACCCACTGCTGCATTAAAATCCTCAGATAATAAAACACATTAATGTTGTAGTGATCACTACACAAGTATAGTGGAATTTTTCCCCTGGCTGTTTGAGCGGGTCAATTATTATATTACTTTCCTCAAGATTACACGTGTTTTGAAAGTTACTCAAAAGCATATATTGTGCTGTGTGCTGTGCTGCTAGGTCACTTCAAAACTGTGTTCGACTCTTTGCACACCCTAACAGGCTAAGGTTCTATTTTTGTCAATGGAAAAGTATGATTATGAAGGAGTGGATAAACAAAGATAAACTTGCACAGCTAAGGTGACAGGTGTTTAAAAAAAAAAATAGGCCACAAGAAACAGAGTTACCTCTAAACCAGACTGAGCCAAAGAACAAGGTATTTTCGTAGAAGCATTTTATTCTTCAGAACAGGATAGCTTCTGTTATGATCTATTAAAGATCACGCCCGCCAGGCTCCTCTGTCCGTGAGGATTCTCCAGGCAAGAATACTGGAGTGGGTTGCTATTGCCCTCCTCCAGGAGATCTTTCCACCCAGGGATCGAAACCTGCGTTCTCTTGCGGACTCCTGCATTGGCAGGCGGGTTCTTTATCACTAGAGCACCTGGGAAGCCCCAGGAGCAGGTACTCAAAAAGCATTTACAACATATAAAAGTATTTTCTCATCATTTTTATCAATAAATTCTTTTTATCACTGTACTTGATTTATATCATGAGAAATGAGGATTCACTCAGTATTCTGCCCTTTAATGCCCATCATCATTATAAAAGTCTACGTGGAATTGTCCTAAACAATGAAATATTAAGACTCAATTTGAAAGTGGAGATGGCAGCATACTAATATACACATAAATGTTTCCAGTTAAGAAAATCGATATGAGTTTGTGAGCATCTTCGCCCGTGACAGGGTTCCACAAAGTCCTTGGGCAGCCGGGTAGCTAGGTGGACTCGGCTGGAACTGAGACCTCACTGTGGCTGGTACCAACGGCAAGGCCGGAGCATCCCTTCATGGAGGGAAAAAAAAAAAAATAGGAGAGCAGAAGTTAGTGAGAAAGTTTTTTTTAAAAGTCAATTTTCAAACTGAGAACGATCTAGTGTAGAATTTTTCAACCTCCTGTTCTGTAATAGGGAGAAAAGGAAAATCTGATTTCCTAAGTGAAAGAAAGCACAAGGTTTTTTAAAAAAATTCCACATGTTCACCAAGAAAATACACAATTCTAAAGTATTTGAAGACAAGAGCCCTTGAGGGGTGGGGCGAGGTGGTCCTCTGAGTGGTGGCTGCACAGCTGCTGTAGTTTGATGGGCTGGGGGGGGGAGTGGCAGTCGCCTCCAGGCTTGAGGCTGCCTCAGGCAGTTCCACACAGGCCAGCATGCTTTTTAAGCTCTGTCGATTTCTCACAGCTTACCCTGCTGGAAATTACTGCCTAAGAGGCAATTAAGCTACAGTGAGGGCAAAGGAGAGCCCCAAAACCCCTAATTATGTTGCATGCTCTCACGTACTTCATGTACTCATTCACAGATTTCTCTCAGCACCAATGTAAAATTGTAAATTTAAGGGGTCATATTTAACAAGTCTTTCAATTCTTTTTTTTGCATGTGCTTTGAGTCTTGCAATAGGTATGTTCACATATTGCCTGGTGCCAAAAAGGGTTTCAGAGTTGATGGCCATGGGTTGGCTTCATGGGTGCAAGATACCAAGGTGAGGGAATGGATGGGTGTCGCGGGTTTGAGGACAAGCTGGGAACCTGGTGGAACAGGACAGTGAAGCCTAGAAAGCAGGCCATACTTATGACAGAAGCAGCCATGGTTCAGCCAGTAAAGAATCTGCCTGCATGGCAAGAGACCTCAGGTTTGATCCCTAGGTCGGGAAGATCCCCTGGAGAAGAGAACGGCAACCCACTCCAGTATTCTTGCCTGGAGAATCCCATGGACAGAGGAGTCTTGGTGGACTATAGTCCTTGGGGGTCGCAAAGAGCTGGACATGACTAACGGAATTTAACACACACACACACAACACACACCACACAAACACGGCAACACCTTCTTGTCTGCTGGACATTGTTCTAGGGAAGGGAGAAAAACATGGAAAACAAGGGAGGGTAGCAGCCACCGAGCAAGCACTAAATAAACAAACACATCATTTATAGAGTAAAAAGTTTATAAAAACAGGACGCAAGTAGACTATGATATAGGGAGAACCATGTAGATTCCTCTTGGGGGTGGGTGGGGTGGGGGGCACCTTGCTTAAGCAGGGGGCCATCTGGACGGAGAAACTGAAAAGTATGGATGTAAGCAGCCACCTTGAGGTCTGGGAGTAACTCTGCTTTGGACGCAGGGGAAACAACCGTGCAAAGACCTGAGGCCAGGCAGGGCTCTGCAAGCTTGAGGAATGGAAGGAAGGCAATATTGTCTACTATAAGATATTAGCTTTAGTTATTGCAATATTTAGACTTCTTTGATAAGTTCTATGATAAATGAAAACAAACTTGATAATTTATTTAAAAACATAAAATACATCTAATAATGCTATTTCCCATTCTGGTCTTATTAGAACTTAAAATATATTTTAACAACTACGAGAGTAGAAAAATACTTTCCCCTCTACCCTTCTAGGTCTTTTGGCAGAAACCCCTCCCAAACCCAGAATAAAAGACAGATTAACAGGAGACATATAGAGTGGATACCTCCTGTGCACATGGGAGGTATCCAGGAAAATAGAATAATTCTCTGAAATGGCCCAAGCCACCCTCTAAATACCCATCTACAGCTAGAGAGGAAACAAGGTTGGGGAAGGGGAGCCAGTTATGGGAGGTCACTCAGAAAAGCACAGTAAACTAGGATAAGGTTTTTATGCAGATTTAAGTCACTGTCATATCCAGTGATAAAAATTTCTAGAGATTCAGAGTCATCCTTGTCTTCCTGGTACAGAGAGGGAGAAACTCATATAAATAGGAGATTTTCTTTGTCAGTTGCTTTGTTTGCTATTATCTTCTCCTGTCCTGAAGGCCATCTTTTCACCTTGATTATAGTTTCCTTCGTTGTGCAAAACTTTTAAGTTTAATTAGGTCCCATTTGTTTATTTTTGCTCTTATTTCCATTACTCTGGGAGGTGGGTCATAGAGGATCCTGCTGTAATTTATGTCAGAGAGTATTTTGCCTATGTTTTCCTCTAGGAGTTTTATAGTTTCTGATCTTACATTTAGATCTTTAATCCGTTTTGAGTTTATTTTTGTGTATGGTGTTAGAAAGTGATGTAGTTTCATTCTTTCACAGGTGGTTGACCAATTTTCCCAGCACCACTTGTTAAAGAGATTATCTCTTCTCCATTGTGTATTTTTGCTTCCTTTGTCAAAGATAAGGTGTCCATAGGTGCGTGGATTTATCTCTGGGCTTACTGTTTTGTTCCATTGATCTATATTTCTGTCTTTGTGCCAGTACCATACTGTCTTGATGATTGTAGCTTTGTAGTATAGTCTGAAGTCAGGCAGGTGGATTCCTCCAGTTCCATTCTTCTTTCTCAAGATTGCTTTGGCTATTCGAGGCTTTCTGTATTTCCATACAAACTGTGAAATTATTTGTTCTAGTTCTGTGAAAAATACCATTGGTAGCTATTGATAGGGATTGCATTGAATCTGCAAGCAGCTAACACAGCTCAATATCAGAAAATTAAATGACTCAATCAAAAAAATGGGCCAAAGAATGAAACAGACATTTCTCCAAAGAAGACATACAGATGGCTAACAAACACATGAAAAGATGCTCAACATCACTCATTATTAGAGAAATGCAAGTCAAAATACAATGAGGTATCATCTCCCTCTGGTCAGAATGGCCATCATCACAAAGTCTACAAACAATAAATTCTGGAGAGGGTGTGGAGAAAAGGGAACCCTCTTACACTGTTGGTGGGAATGCAAACTAGTACAGCCACTATGAAGAACAGTGTCAAGATTCCTTTAAAAACTAGAAATAGAACTGCCATATGATCCAGCACTCCCACTGCTGGGCATACACACCAAGGAAACCAGAATTGAAACAGACACATGTACCCCAATGTTCATCGCAGCACTGTTTACAATAGCCAGGACATGGAAGCAACCTAGATGTCCATCGGCAGATGAATGGATAAGAAAGCTGTGGTACATATACACAATGGAATATTACTCAGCTATTAAAAAGAACACATTTGAGTCAGTTCTAATGAGGTGGACGAAAACAGAAAACAGAACCTATTATACAGAGTGAAGTAAGTCAGAAAGAAAAACACCAATACAGTATATTAACACATATATATGGAATTTAGAAAGATGATAATGACGACCCTATACACGAGACAGCAAAAGAGACACAGATATAAAGAACAAACTTTTGAACTCTGTGGGAGAAAGTGAGGGTGGGATGAGTTGAGAGAATAGCATTGAAACATATATATTACCATATGTGAAATATATGACCAGTTCAAGTTCGATGCATGAAACAGGGCACTCAAAGCCAGTGCACTGGGACGACCCAGAGGGATGGGATGGGGAGGGAGGTGGGAGGAGGGTTCAGGTTGGGGGACACATGTACACCCGTGGCTGATTCATTTTAATGTATGCCAAAACCCACAATATTTTAAAGTAATTAGCCTCCAATTAAAACAAAATAATTAATCTAAAAAAATAGGAGATTTTCCTTGTAAATGTCTCTGACAAAAGACAACTTCTACTGGGTTTTCAGAGCTTTTCCTATCTGTAGTTTCTTAAAAAAATAATCAGCCTAAAACAAAGTCTTACAGCAAAGGACATACTTTAGGGTGACAAATTCTGCTCCCCTTCACATTTAAACAAGTAAATGTCCACTCATTGTTTTGCTTCTCCAAAAGCAATAAAACCTCATCTCATCATGAATCATAGTAAATATATAAACTCTTTTAGAAATAATTCCCTTGTGTCATTTAAAAGCAAATGGCTCCTTACCTTTAGAATATGAAAATTCTGCCATTTTTGCTAATGATATAGATTTGAGCAACTGATCCCACAGAAGAATGTTTTGAGGACCACTATTTCATGTATTGATTAAATTTCTTCAGAATTTTTTTATTTCAAAGAGTTAAAATTATTTACAAACACTCCCCACTTATTAACATTTCGTTGTTTAATATTGAGAACTCAAAAATTATCAGATTTGTTTTTAGGGTTAAATTGTGAAACCCCTATAACCTTTCCAACACAGTGACTTAACTGTTTTGCTAGCTACAGAAAACCATGGATAAAATCAAACCTAGAGGACTTCCCTTGGAGAAGGCAATGGCACTGCACTCCAGTACTCTTGCCTGGAAAATCCCATGGACAGAGGAGCCTGGTAGGTTGCAGTCCATGGGGTCGCGAAGAGTCGGACACGACTGAGCAACTTCACTTTCACTTTCACTTTAATGCATTGGAGAAGGAAATGGCAACCCACTCCAGTGTTCTTGCCTGGAGAATCCCAGGGATGGCGGAGCCTGGTGGGCTGCCGTCTATGGGGTCGCACAGAGTTGGACACGACTGAAGCGACTTAGCAGCAGTAGACGACGACTTCCCTGATGGTCCGATGGATCGGAGACTGCCAGCCAATGCAAGGAACAGGAGTTCTATCCTGGTCCGGGAAGATCCCACATGCCATGGAGCAACTAAATCTGGGCAAGCCACAACTACTGAGCCCATGTGCCACAACTAGTGAAGTCTATGCATCCTAGAGCAAGAGAAGCCACAGCAATGAGAAGCCTGTACACCGCAACTAGAGAGTAGTCCCTGCTTGCCACAACTGGAAAGAAGCCTATGCAGCAATGAAGACCCAGCACACCCCAAAATGAATAAATGAATAAATAAAATTTAAAAATCTAACTTATGAAAACATTAGATACACCAATAGAAATATGTTAAGAGCCATTTTTTTAACCCTAGGGAAAAGGAAGGATATTGCAGCTATTGTTGGAATGTTGTGTGCTAAAACACACAGAGAGAGAATTTTGAAAAAGAACTTACAATGCTGGTGTGATGTCCACAGAAGTAGATTAGCAAAATAAAGACAGATGGCAATGAATTAATCTAACACCCAACTCTAACACTTAACAGCTATGTTGCCATTACACACTTCTCTACTGTACTAATTCAGACTTCAACTTGACATAGATCACAAAAATATATGCACGTATTCAACACCATCTGCTGCATAAGTACAATTCAAGGGAAAGGAGCTTGCCACCATGGGATGTCAGTAGTAAAAGCTCATTCTAGGGTAACACTCTTCTAATGGGAAGAAGTAAAGAGCTTGGGTGGCCCAGTTGCTAACCCAGGTATATTTACCAAAAGCCAACTGACACCTCTCCCCAAATATTTTCCCCGAAACAGAGTGGCACAATGCACAGACCTTCACATGAAGTAACCCTGTTGTGAAAATTTAAAATAAATTTTCAAAATGAATTAAAAATCAGGCTGTATAAATAGACTTTTCATTTGCTCCTGTCAGTAAAGTTCTAAACTAACAAAAACGGGATGTTCAATGTACCCAGTGTGGAAAGGAGAATTTAACGTTCTTTATAGACATAGCTAAAAAGATACAAGGAAATCAAATGTCATGCTACTGTAAGGGAGCAAAATTCGCCACTCTAAAATGTGCCTCTTTGACATGAAGATGAGTTCAGGCTGATCATTTTTAAGAAACAGTAGACTCAATAAAATTTTCTTGTTACCTGATCCTTAACAGCATAAAAGAATTTAGATAACGGTCTTGTTCCTGGAATAGAGGTGTCACCAACCAACTTCTTCACCTCCTAACCCTAGATCAAGAGGCTTGAGATCTCTCCTAGTTGGGATGTAAGGAGGGGGTCACAGGCATGTTGCCAGCATCCAACCATCATACATTTCAGGAAGGCCATCATGGGGAGAAGAAAACAAAACATTGGATCATGATGATTCAGATTTTAAATTAACGCACTGTTCTGACAGACTTCAAATTCTTAAAAGTAAAAGAAAACCTCTTAATAATAAATCAGAAACAAAGGCGACTAAGCAACCAAGAGTGTAACAGAGGATATTTGATGGTATTTTGACATACTCCCCGAAACAGTACACTTTGCGTAAATTTGTAAACTAAACCAAATATATTTATGAGAGGAGAGAAAATAAAAACATTTTAGAGAATAAGTTGTTTTAAAATTACACCAAGCAGGGCTTCCCTGGTGGCTCAGTGGTAAAGAATCCACCTGCCAGCGCAGGAGACACAGGTTTGATTCCTGGTCCAGGAAGATCCCACATGCTACAGAGCGGCTAAGACCATGAGCCTGTGTGCTAGAGCCTGGGAACCACAACTACTGAGCCTATGGGCCCCAACTACTGAAGCCCACGCACCTACAGCCTGTGCTCCACAAGAGAAGACACTGCAATGAGAAGTCTGCACACCACAACTAGAGAGTAGCCCCCACTCACCACAACTAGAGAAAAGCCCTCACAGCAATGAAGACTCAGAACAGCCAAAAATAAATTTTAAAAACTCATATCAAGCAGTTTATTTCTAACATCAACACTAAGACTTGAATATAATTAAAAATAAAACAAAACAAAAAGCAACACGAACATAATGTGGTTTGCCCTTACCACAGCTACGAATGTTCAAAAACCTCAAAAAGGCCCTCACAAAGAAGAAAAATAGCCATAAATGATGATTCAAGCCTTTAATTTCCTGATAATATAATGGAAGTTGAATATAATTAATGCAATTAACCAACATCAAAGGAAAATAAACCTTGATATAGCTGCACCTATAGTTATGCAACCCTGCTTCCAAAATGCTCCAGGACATTCCAAAATCATGAAAGGAGGTAACAGTTAATGGGTTCTCACTTTTACTTGGAATATATGAGATGCTGTGAGATTTAAACACAGAGTGCTCAGGAGTATTTTAACTCTATGAGGTGCTACATTCAATATCACGGTAATCCAAATCTATGCCCCGACCAGTAACACTGAAGAAGCTGAAACTGAATGGTTCTATGAAGACCTACAAGACCTGTTAGAACACCCAAAAAAGATGTCTGGAATTTAAAACTAGGAAGTCAAGAAACAACTGGAGTAACTGGCAAATTTGGCCTTGGAGTACAGAATGAAGCAGGGCAAAGGCTAACAGACTTTTGTCAAGAGAATGCACTGGTCATAGCAAACACCCTCTTCCAACAACATAAGAGAAGACTCTGCACGTAGACATCACCAGATGGTCGACACTGAAATCAGATTGATTATATTCTTTGCAGCCAAAGATGGAGAACCTCTATACAGTAAGCAAAAACAAGACCAGGAGCTGACTGTGGCTCAGATCATGAATTCCTTATTGCCAAATTCAGACTTAAATTGAAGAAAGTGGGGAAAACCACTAGACCATTCAGGTATGACCTAAATCAAATCCCTTATGATTATACAGTGGAAGTGAGAAATAGATTTAGGGGACTAGATCTGAAAGACAGAGTGCCTGATGAACTATGGACGGAGGTTCATGACATTGTACAGGAGACAGGGAGAAAGACTATCCCCAAGAAAAAGAAATGCAAAAAAGGAAAATGGCTGTCTGAGGAGGCCTTAAAAATAGCTGGGAAAAGAAGAGAAACGAAAAGCAAAGGAGAAAAGGAAAGATATACCCATTTGAATGTCGAGTTACAAAGAATAGCAAGGAGAGATAAGAAAGCCTTCCTCAGCGATCAATGCAAAGAAACAGAGGAAAACAATAGAATGGGAAAGACTAGAGATCTCTTCAAGAAAATTAGAGATACCAAGGGAACATTTCATGCAAAGATGGGCTCGATAAAGGACAGAAATGGTATGGACCTAACAGAAGCAGAAGATATTAACAAGAGGTGGCAAGAATACACAGGAGAATTGTACAAAAAAGATCTTCATGACCCAGATAGTCATGATGGTGTGATCACTCACCTAGAGCCAGACATCCTGGAATGTGAAGTCAAGTGGGCCTTAGGAAGCATCACTATGAGCAAAGCTAGTGGAGGTGATGGAATTCCAGTTGAGCTATTTCAAATCCTAAAAGATGATGATGGGAAAGTGCTGCACTCAATATGCTAGCAAATTTGGAAAACTCAGCAGTGGCCACAGGACTGGAAAAGGTCAGTTTTTATTCCAATCCCAAAGAAAGGCAATGCCAAAGAATGTTCAAACTACCGCACAGTTGCACTCATCTCACACACTAGTAAAGTAATGCTCAAAATTCTCCAAGTCAGGCTTCAGCAATATGTGAACCGTGAACTTACAGATGTGCAAGCTGGTTTTAGAAAACGCACAGGAACCAGAGATCAAATTGCCAACATCCGCTGGATCATCAAAAAAGCAAGAGAGTTCCACAAAAACATCTATTTCTGCTTTATTGGCTATGCCAAAGCCTTTGATGGTGTGGATCACAATAAACTGTGGAAAATTCTGAAAGAGATGGGAATACCAGACCACCTGACCTGCCTCTTGAGAAACCTGTATGCAGGTCAGGAAGCAACAGTTAGAACTGGACATGGAACAACAGACTGGTTCCAAAGAGGAAAAGAAGTACGTCAAGGCTGTATATTGTTACCCTGCTTATTTAACTTATAGGCAGAGTACATCATGAGAAATGCTGAGCTGGAGGAAGCACAAGCTGGAATAAAGATTGCCTGGAGAAATATCAATAAACTCAGATATGCAGATGACACCATCCTTATGGCAGAAAGAGAAGAGGAACTGAAGAGCCTCTTGATGAAAGTGAAAGAGGAGAGTGAAAATGTTCGCTTAAATCTCAACATTCAGAAAACTAAGATCATGGCATCTGGTCCCATCACTTCATGGCAAATAGATGGGGAAACAGTGAAAACAGTGGTAGACTTTATTTTGGGTGGCTCCAAAATCACTGCAGATGGTGATTGCAGCCATGAAATTAAAAGACGCTTACTCTTTGGAAGGAAAGCTATGACAAACCTAGACAGCATATTAAAAAGCAGAGACATTACTTTGCCAACAAAAGTCCGTCTAGTCAAGGCTATGGTTTTTCCAGTAGTCATGTATGGATGTGGGAGTTGGACTATAAAGAAAGCTGAATGCCAAAGAATTGATGCTTTTGAACTGTGGTGTTGGAGAAGACTCTTGAGAGTCCCTTGGACTGCAAGGAGATCCAACCAGTGCATCCTAAAGGAGATCAGTCCTGGGTGTTCATTGGAAGGACTGATGTTGAAGCTGAAACTCCCATACTTTGGCCACCTGATGCGAAGTGCTGCCTCACTGGAAAAGACCCTGATGCTGGGAAAGACTGAAGGCAAGAGGAGAAGGGGACGACAGAGGATGAGATTGTTGGATGGCATCACCGACTTGATGGACATGGGTTTGGGTAGACTCTGGGAGTTGGTGACGGACAGGGAGGCCTGGCGTGCTGCAGTTCATGGGGTCACAGATTTGAACACGACTGAGCGACTGAACTGAACTGACCAGTAAGGAAAATAAAGAAAAAATAAAATATGAAAGCTTATAACTCATGGTCTTATAACTCTTTATTATGGAATCAATTTAAAAATTTTTGGCCTGATGGATAGCACTAACCAGCTTTATAAAAGATGGTCACCCAAAGAAATGCAAATCATGTTAATAAAAAACCTACTTTAAATGTTTCCTTTTTATCACATTGAGCCAGATTGAAGAGCTAAGAAGAATATCCCATTTCTACATAATAGCCACTAATGGTAAAGTTTGCAAGTATTTGGGTAAATTTTGTCAGAAACATGGCTTGGCTTTAAGACAAATTTAGATTCATCACCTGCATGCACAATTCGCAAAGGTTATGCAAAAGACTAAAGGACAGTTGCAGTAGTTTGGGATGAGAAACTGGACAGGTAACTCATCACTCCCTCGATAAAGGAGGGGGAATTAACTGTTTCCCTGGGTATCTCCATGTATACAGGAAGTATAAACGCTATTAAACTTGTTTGTTTTTCTCCTGTTAATCTGTCTTTTCTTCCCAGCCAAGAACACAGAAGGGTAGAGGGAAAGTTAATTTTTCTCCCCAACAACAGAAACAATGAAAGAAAATATACAGTGTTATTCAAATGCAAAGTTCTTGGTCAGCCTCCCTGCTTCTTCAGCAGAGGGCACTCTGCAATGAAAAGTGGCCACCTTCCCACTACAGTACCCAAGACTACAGTTGAAGTGAAGTGAAGTTTCCCACCTTCACTGGTCTATCAGTGTGAAGCTCCAAGGGCCAGGCTACAGTGGTCAGTGGTGGTGAATATACATCTTATTTAGGGTTTGTCTGATGCTCAGCCTCCACCCACACTGTCTTCTTGATCTGTTCTAAGCAGGTATGTGTAGCAAAGTGATCAATCCTAGGAAAGCTGAGAAATTACTACAAATTGATGAAATATCAGTGCTCTGGCCTGCACACCCCTTACTTAAAAACTGATGGTTTCAGAGGGAAAACACCACAGAAGCTCAACCTTCCTTTCTTCTCCAAGATAACGCTGAAAGTCAGATAGCCCTTCCCTCTACTTTCTCAGAATCATAATGGGATCATGGTTACCAAGTTGCAGGAGCCTTAGTTGCCTAAACAGGCATCTCAGGAAGCTGGGGAACAGAAGTGCAGCTTAGCAGCTACCAGCACAGACTGTGGAGTCCAACCTGGGTCTTGCCACTTAGCTGTGTGTGAGCTGTGTCATCTGGCGCAAGTTACTCAACCGTGCGATGCCCTGGTTCTCTAGTCTGAAATCAGTACACAGGTGTGAGAAATTAAAGGAGATAATGTATGTTCAGTGTTCAGCTTGTGACATAGTAAACATTCTGCATACTTCCATTAAATCATCATTAATAAGAGTAGTTTCTCTTTGTTAATGCCATCTGCTTCTCATTATTTCATTACTCTCTAACTCTCAGAACATAGTCACTTGTTTCAATATTTTAGACTCACAAAAATTAGTTATGTAAACAACTTAACAGTAAAGGCTCTAAAATAAGAATAAATGGTCCCACTTCTCTCTGTCCCTACAGTCTTACTTTATTGAAATAATATTGCTAAAATAGAGCAGTAAAACTTTTATAGCTTACTGTTCCATAAATTCTCCCTGCATTAGCGCAAATGGCATGCATATACATAATAAATATATATATATATATATATATATATACACACACACATACACACACACATAATATATATCTTTTGTTCACCTTTTTTGAAAAGCTTCTATCTGACCTCTTTCATGTCTTTCCATGCCCTCCTCCAGGGGATCTTCCTGACCCCAGGAATGAACCCAGGTCTCTTGCATTGCAGGCAGATTCTTTACCGACTGAGCCACCGGGGAAGCCCCCCGTTACCTATAGTGCTATCCTATTTTTTCCAATATAATATTCTGAGCTGGACTATGATTTAACTGGTTCCACATTAATGAATGCTCAGGTTGCTCCTGTTTGTATTATAAATAATGCTGCAAAGAACCACCTCTCACATAAATATTTGCATATGTATGTAAATATATCCATACAGTAAATTCCTAACAATGGCAATGCTCAGTCAAAAATCATGTACTTTTTAAAAACGTTTTCTCTATACTGCCAATGGGCACACAAACAGGTTATAACTCTCATACTTGCCAACCACTTAAGAGGATGACTACACATTCACTTTGCTAACACTCTTATTGAATTATTATTTGGGAAATATAAGCTATGTGTCAAATTAAAATGCAAAGTTCAACAAGAGCAAGGACACTGTCTTTCCTGTCTTATCTATCCTTTTCCCCTCAACACACACAATGACTGACAGACTGTTTCACCCACAGGAGCCTTTTAGAACATGTGGATTTAGTGAGTGGTAACACTGGAGACATGAGAGGGGAGAGTGGGTTCTATGGGTCATCTAGGAAAATTTGATACTCATCACAAGCTTTCCTCCTGTTTTCTCACATTTTCCATCTATCCATGGGAGTATTATTTGCCAGCAGTTTCAGAGAACTGTTGTCACAAAAGCTATGGTTTATAAATAAACCCCTTTTTCAAACTCAGAGTTCTAGTGTGCATTTTTATGTCACTGTAGCGCACTAAGTCTTCAGGTGGTGGCACCTTAGTGGCTTCAGAAGTCTTACCAAGACTAAATCACTTCCCCAAAATTTTAGATGGGGAAATTACTATCAATTAATGCAATTAAGATCAATCTGAAAGCTAGCATGGGGTAGCATTTGAATAGTTCAAACCCCAGTAATTCAAATTTGGCAAAAAGTTAAATGGAGCACCAAAAATAGGCCAGAGAACTGTCTGTGGGTCTTACAGAATATTTCAGCAATACCGGGCATAGTACAGTACTGTTCCACCAATTACACAAGGTGGCAGCTAATGGTTTAGGGAGCTGCGGTATTTGGTGACAAGTTGCAGCACTTAAAATGCCAGCTATTAATTTTGTTGTCTATTATTTATTTTAAATATTAGTCATAGAGTGTCAACTGGACTTCAGGCTATTAGAAATCCCCTAGATAGTATAATTTCTGTGAAGGGAAATGTACCTATCAGTTTTTCCTTTAATGACATTTGTCATTTCTGAATGATGGGAAGGGATGAAATGTTTTGACTCTTATAAGAGCACTTATTTGTGCTCTCCCATTTTCTTCAGGTAGAAAATGCTGCAAGGCATTCTTCTTTGAGGCATTTTCATATAGAACCAATGACATTTAATACACATTAAAACCAAGGAATGGAAGTAAACATTTCTGAGCACCTCCTATGTCCCTGACACCATCCCAGGCTTTGTGTATGTGTAATTTCATTTAACCCTTGTGTATATACTATTTTGTGTGGTGTTTTTTTACATATATGGAAGTGGACACAGAGAGCTCGAGTAACTTGCTCAGGGATTCAAAGCTCGTTATCTGCCTCCAAAGCTTATGCCCTTTCTACTGTACGGCTGCTTTGTCTGCATCTGTCAAAACTTCAAGAAAATGTTTTCAAATAAGAGCCTAAGCAAAAAGAGACAGCATTTTCATCCCTGGGAATTTTTAGCATTGAAATGAGCCAGCTTTTCCAATCAAGAATGAATGATAAGGAATGGTGAGTGCATGCAAATGTCAGACTTATAAACAGACAGAGAAACACTGTACATCATTAGTCAATTCTGGATTGCTTATATTAACAGCCGAGAGTGGACGTGTAGACAATCTGGAATAGAGAACTTTTAAAAATCATATTTGACTTCAGACTGCATTTTTGGCCTATGAATTATTAAAAATAGTAAATTATCACTGCTTTATTATTATGAGATGTTATTTCCTAGACATCAGCTTTCAAAACATAAAACACCAAAACATTAAAGGCAAAGACAAAGAATTCCACAGGAAAAATTTTACGTGAAACCACAAAGCAGATAATTGAAGTTTGGACTATATGACTATAAAAATTGGTAGCATATGAAAGATTCCACACTCTGGTGTGCTACACTCAGTTCTCTGACCCACGCTTCTTATGAACACAGACTCAATTTATCTTCTTCAGGCACTTGAATTACTTTATTCAAAGATAAAATAACAAATCTATATATAACTTGCACGGCTTTTTTAAGTTGCCCTATCAGGCCCTTAAACTTTTTACTTTTAAATCTGTGTATAATAATAGAAAAACTTCTTTAAAAAGAATTTTCAGTAGAGATACAAACTGCAGTGCCAATATGAGTACAATTAGCAATATTTTCTTCATTCCTAACTTATTCCTTTACAAATAGAAAGTGATTATTAACTCAAGTACTATTTGTGCTAAGTCGCTTTAGTCATGTCTGACTCTTTGCGACCCAATGGACTGTAGCCCACCAGGCTCCTCTGTCCATGGGATTCTCCAGGCAAGAATACTGGGATGGGTTGCCATGCCCTCCTCCAGGGGATCTTTCCAACTCAGGGATCGAACCTAGGTCTCTTATGTCTCCTGCACTGGCTGGCAGGTTCTTTACCACTGAGCCACCTGAAAAGCGCCAGTTACTATTAGTTACACAATTAAATGAAACAATAATTTCATGTGGGCAAAGGGCTTTGAAAGAAAGAACATATTTGTTGAGTACTGTGGAAGAATTAATGAACAACACGGCATCAGTCAGGCTCTCCTGTCCCACTCTCTCACGGCCTCATACCTTATGTTCTGCAAACAATGATATTGCTAACCTTGGTAGGACTGTGCCTGAGTGCCCACTTGGCCATGGGCCACTTTTGTCTATCCTAGTATATCAGTAGTCTTTGAAGATTCACTGCTGCTGCTGCTGCCCAGAGAAAATAAACATGTCTGCAGTCCCCACAGCTCCTTGAGTCTTCTTCCATCTTCCCTGACTGCACCTTATCTATCGTGGGTTCAGTGAACAATGTGAGTGGCAAGACAATTGGTGTAGCCAGCAGGATACCTAGCAGGTAGGGGAGCCTGAGGCAGGGAGGAAGCCAGTGGCCACCACGGAGCATGTGGTACCTAGTGGCCGCTGTTCTCTCAGTGTGGGCCCTGATGGAAGACTGGGAGGCGGTGAATGGGTCACCGGATAATATTGAAAAGACACTATAGGCAGTGAGCTCTCATTTGCCGGACAAATCTGCACATACTGCTGCTAACATTGTGAGGTGGATTTTGTTGACTGCCTTGAAGGCAAACATGGGGAATGCTATCCCTGATGCTGCGCAAGCGCACAGAGAGTATTGTAAAGACGTTACAAGTGGTAAGCTTTCAGAAAAAAAGTGGTGCACACTGCCGCTGACACCATGGGGTGGACTTTATTGACTGCCTTGAAGGAAAACATGGAGAATGCTCTCTGTGATGCTGCACCAGTGTGTGAACTGCAGAGATGGGCAGAGGAACTAGAGCAACAGATGCAGATGCTAGAACAAGAGCTGTGTGGCCTTGGGGACCATGGTGTCTTGGACTATGAGATTACAGAATGCTAGGCGACTCATGTTCAGTTCAGTCCAGTTCAGTCGCTCAGGCGTGTCCGACTCTTGGTGACCCCATGAATTGCAGCACACCAGGCCTCTCTGTCCATCACCAACTCCCGGAGTTTACCCAAACCCATGTCCATCGAGTCAGTGATGCCATCCAACCATCTCATCCTCTGTCGTCCCTTTCTCCTCCTGCCCCCAATCCTTCCCAGCATTAGGGTCTTTTCCAATGAGTCAATTCTTCGCATGAGGTGGCCAAAGTATTGGAGTTTCAGCTTCAACATCAGTCCTTCCAATGAACACCCAGGACTGATCTCCTTTAGGATGGACTGGTTGGATCTCCTTGCAGTCCAAGGGACTCTCAAGAGTCTTCTCCAACACCACAGTTCAAAAGCATCAATTCTGCGGCACTCAGCTTTCTTCACCGTCCAACTCTCACATCCATACATGACCACTGGAAAAACCATAGCCTTGACTAGACGGACCTTTGTTGGCAAAGTAATGTCTCTGCTTTAAAATATGCTATCTAGGTTGGCCATAACCTTCCTTCCAAGGAGTAAGCGTCTTTTAATTTCATGGCTGCAATCACCATCAGCAGTGATTCTGGAGCCCAAAAAAATAAAGTCTGACACTGTTTCAACTGTTTCCCCATCTATTTCCATGAAGTGATGGGACCAGATGCCACGATCTTAGCTTTCTGAACGTTGAGCTTTAAGCCAACTTTTTCACTCTCCTCTTTCACTTTCATCAAGAGGCTCTTTAGTTCACTTTCTGCCATAAGGGTGGTGTCATCTGCATATCTGAGGTTATTGATATTTCTCCCAGCAATCTTGATTATAGCTTGTGTTTCTTCCAGCCCAGCATTTCTCATGATGTACTCTGCATATAAGTTAAATAAGCAGGGTGACAATATACAGCCTTGATGTACTCCTTTTCCTCTTTGGAACCAGTCTGTTGTTCCATGTCCAGTTCTAACTGTTGCTTCCTGACCTGCATACAGGTTTCTCAAGAGACAGGTCAGATGGTCTAGTATTCCCATCTCTTTCAGAATTTTCCACAGTTTATTGTGATCCACACAGTCAAAGGCTTTGGCATAGTCAATAAAGCAGAAATAGATGTTTTTCTGGAACTCTCTTGCTTTTTTGACGATCCAGCAGATGTTGGCAATTTGATCTCTGGTTCCTTTCACGACTCACGTAGGGTGTACCTAATCAAACACACAGCCTGATGAAATGGATCAATGCTGCCATCCGCACCATGCAGATCAATGCAGGAGAGTTCCCAAATACCATAAGTAAATGGCACACTTGTGCCGAGTTAACCCAAATAGTTAGAGAATTGGGCATGAGACAGGTGATGTTTAACCTAAATGCCTGGAGCCCAGATGATAAGCCTTTTACCGGTGGTATGCGAGACACCATTTTAACCAGTGTTCCATCTGCCTATTTTGGATCCCTACCTGCTACACTTACACCCTATGTGGGGCACCCCATCTGGCCAGCTTGAGAAACACAAAGGGGCAGCAGCAGCAGGCTAAAGGCATTAGAACTGTGAAAGCCCCAAAGTGGGGTTGAGCTGGTAGAGGCCCCACCTGGGTAACAGCAGTACAAGTGTGAGCTGATTTGCTAGCAGCAGGTCTTGACAGAAACAAAATTGATAAGCAACCTAATGCTGTATTCCTAGAGCTGTGGAAGCAATTGAGCCCAGAGCAGCAGTTTACTAAGTGTGGAAAGTGCCCACAGCATGAGGTACAGACAGTTCAGATAGAGGACTTTATGCCAACTGGAGATGTCTCTGCTGATGCCCTGTTCTGTTTTGAATAGGGCTCAGGGCAAGGTACCCACCCAGAGAGCCCAAGCAGGGACCGGAGGCCCCATGTGGAACATGTAATTCACTGGTTGCCAACCAATGTACAAAGAGTAATGGCCCTGGTTGACCCTGGTGCTGCATGCAGCCTGGTACATGGCAAAGCAGAACAGTTTCCTGGCCACAATGCATATATTGATGGCTACGGTGCCCAAAGCATTGAAGTAGAGGCTGTGTCTTTACTACTGGAAATTGGGCAGCTTCCTGTGCGAGTATACACCATATACGTGTCCCCAGTTCTGGAATATATTTTGGGGATAGATGTCTTGCAAGGTCTTCTGCTGCAGACCTCTGTGGGGGAGTTCTGTCTCCAAGTGCATGTTGTGAAGGCAGTTGTGAAGGGATATGCAGAGCATCCCCCACAGATGTTGTTGACACCCTGGAGGGCAGTGACTGTGAGACAATATCGTCTACCAGGTGGCCACAAAGAAATAGGCACCACCATTGCTGAGCTGGTGAAAGTGGACATGTACTTCCTGCACAGAGCCCATTCAACTCCCCATGTGGTCCATCCAGAAGCCCAATGGCTCTTGGCAGATGACTGCAGACTACAGGGACCTGGATAAAGTGAGGCTGTCTGTGCATGGCACCGTGCCATCCATCCATGACTTGATGGACCAGTTAACTACAGCGCTGGGCACTTATCACTATGTGCCGGACTTAGCGAATGCTTTTTTCTCCATAGCTGCTGAGAGTCAAGACCAGTTTGCATTCACTTGGGAAGGGTGTCAGTGGACGTTCCAAGTCCTTCCCAAGGATATCTACATAGCCCAACAATCTGTCATGGGCTGGCTGCAGGAGATTTGGAAAAATGGAACTGCCCTGCATCAATGAAACTGTTTCATTATATTGATGATTTGCTACTAACCTCTGATTCTTTTGCAGATGTAAAACAGTGTACTGTGAAGGCTGTGCCCTCCTAATGAAGTAATGGCTTGGCTACACCGGTGCCTGCATCATGCAGGGACAAAGGCCATGTAGGCAATTGCCAAAGGGTGGGATCTTCCTATTTCTTGGAGAGAAATAGAAGATGCCTGCCATGATTGTTCCACATGTGCCTGGGAAGCTCTTCACCCCCACAGGCTGGCAGCCACCAATGGACAGGTGGTGAGGGGGAGAATTCCTTTGACTCGGTGGCAAGTGAACTTTGTAGGGCCTCTGCCACTAGCAGAGAATGCTAGTGGAGCATTCTCCACAAGATAGCAAAGCTTCGCTTTAATAGCTATAGATACAGCTACAGGTTTGCTGTTTGCCTGGTCATGTAAGGCTGCTGACTAATGCTGTACACTTAAGGCGCTTGACTGCCTGACAGCCATGTATGGCCATCCTCTGATTATAGCAAGTGACCAGGGTACCCATTTCACCAGAAAAGAAGTCCAGCACTGGATACAGAGGCTGGGAATTCAATGGGCGTTTCACGTTCCTTATCACCCACAGGCAGGGATCTGATTGAGACATATAATGGTTTGTTAAAACAAGGCTTGCGGCTGTCTATTGATTCTCCCCTCCTTGAAGGGGTGGACCTGACACATATGGGGGGTTTTACAGGTTCTCAATGAAAAACCACACAGGGGTGGAATCACCCCAGTGGAGGCTCTTCTGCATCGTGCTGCTGCACCAATACAACTGCAGGTGGTAACAACAGATATTTGCCTAAAGCCTGGCTATGGAACCCAAGGTAATATCCTGTTGCCAGCCCCAACAGAGACTGAACAAGGACAGATGGTGGACTGGACTTGGCCATGGAAGATAAAGACACCCCACATGTGGTGGGGAGCTTTCCTAGCCCCATTTGGGCAAGGGCTGCAACATGACTTTCAGGTTGTACCCTGGGTGACAAGCACCTGGTCCCCTCGTGTGCATGTCACCTAGCCAGGACCACAGGGAGCTGTCTCAGTGTTGAAAGGTGTATTTGTACTCTCCCTGAGGTCTATCATGAGTTCCCCTGTTATGCTCCGTGTGGAGCCACAGGATGTGAGAAATCCATGATGTGCAATGGCTAACTGGAGACCCACTGCAAGAATGGTGGGCAGCCTGTCCAGTACCTGGCACTGGAGTTTGCTTTGTATTGGGTGTGTAGCCTGCACTCTAGTGGTTTGTTGTAGCTGTCAATGTTGTTGCAGAATATGGGTACAAGCAGCAGCGGTGTGTGCCAGAAAGAAGCCACAGAGGGCCGAGCCTATGTAAACAGTGGGACAGAAGACCCTGAGGGGTGGATTGTGGAGAAGTTAACTGACAACACAGAGTCAGGCTCTCCTGTCCTACTCTCTCACGGCCTCATACCTTACGTTCTGTCAACAACGATATTGCTGACCTTGGTAGCACTGGGCCTGCACACCCACTTGGCCATGGGCCACTTTTGTCTGTCCTAGCATATCAGTAGTCTTTGAAGACTCCCTGTGGCGGCTGCTGCTGCCCAGAGAGAATAAACATGTCTGCAGTCCCCACAGCTCTTCAAGTCTTCTTCCATCTTCCCCGGTCGCGCCTTATCTACCCTGGGTTCAGTGAACAGTGTGAGCGGCAAGACAAGTACTTACCACAAACACGGGATTCCGAAAGTACTTTATATCCATGATTTTCTCCAACTCTTAAGACAATTTCTGTGAGGAGAGCATTATTATCCACCATTGTAGGAACGAGAAAGCTGAGTCCGCAAGAAGCACCAGGTTCCAGTGATTATAACCAGCCACCTGGGTTCTATCTTCTAAACCACGCAGCTGCTGCTTCTTAACTTCAGGAGACCTGAGAAGCACCAGCTGAGAGTGACAGAAGGTGAGTTTCAGCCCCTAGTTCACCACTTCATATTTGGGGGAACTTCAGGAAGATGAGTCACCTGACTCTTCATTCTCTCATCTGTAAAATGGGAAAAATAATGAATTTAAAACTTAGAGTGGAATGAAAAAGATTTATATATATATATAAATATATTCAAAATATATATTGGAATCACTTTGCTGTACACAGGAAACTAACACAATATTGTAAATCAACTATATCTCAATGAAAAAAATTTTTTAACTTAGGGAGGATGCAAAGGTTAAATGATTAAGTGCCTACTACATGCTGATTAATATTATTATATTCCAGAAATGTACAGTACAAATACAAAAATAACTTACCAAAATGGAGCAGGGGCCATCCTATGAAGGAATAAACGTAGGAACACAAGGCGTCAGTACAGTTGTGTTAATCGAGAAAATAAGCCTTCAGAAGCCAAAACAACAACATACCATACCACTCTCTTTCCCCCAGAATGGATCCTACATCAGTTTTTTAGTGAAAACAGGGTTTTCAGAATGGAGGAATTCAACTGGAGCCTTATGTAGAGGAAACTATGGCAAATAGCAGAGTCCATAAAATGAGAGTCACAGAAAAGCCTGAAGCAAATATCACAGGTTGTTCCTTGTAGCAATCCTAAATGGAAGATAAAGGCCTACCACAAACTAATTCTGAGGCAGCTGTTGAACACAGAATTAAGCTAATCCCACTAAGGTGTTTTGAATCTGTGGGCACTGCAGTCAATATCAATGTGCTCAGTCTCGTCTGACTCTGCGACCCCATGAACTGTAGCCAGCCAGGCTCCTCTGTCCACGGGATTTTCCAGGCAAGAATACTGGAGTGGTTTATCATTTCCTTTTCCAGAGGATCTTCCAAAACCAGAGATCAACCAGTATCTAGCATCTCCTGAATTGGCAGGCAGAATCTTTACCACTGTGATACCTGGGTGGTGGTTGTTTTTCAGTCACTCAGTCGTGACTCTTTGTGATCCCATGGAGTGCAGCACACCAGGCTTCCCTGTCCTTTACCATCTCCTGGAGCTTACTCAAACTCATGTCCATCAAGCAGGTGATGCCATCCAACCACCTCATCCTCTGTTGTCCCCTTCTCCACCTGCCTTCAATCTTTCCCAGCATCAAGGTCTTTTCCAATGAGTTAACTCTTCGAATCAGCTTGTGATGCATCCAGCCCAGCATTTTTCATGATGTACTCTGCATATAAGTTAAATAAGCAGGGTGACATATACAGCCTTGATGTACTCCCTTCACAATTTGGAACCAGTCCGTTGTTCCATGTCCAGTTCTAAATGTTGCTTCTAGACATGCATACAGGTTTCGCAGGAGGCAGGTAAGGTGGCCTGGTATTCCCATGACTTTAAGAATTTTCCACAGTTTGTTGTGATCCACACAGTCAAAGGCTTTAGGGTATTCAATGAAATAGATGCTTTTCTGGAATTCTCTTGCTTTTCTATGACCCAACAGATATTGGAAATTTGATATCTGCTTCCTCTGCCTTTTCTAAATCCAGCTTGAACATCTGGAAGTTCTTGTTCATGTCCTGTTGAAGCCTAGCTTGGAGAATTTTGAATATTACTTTGTTAGTATGTGAATGAGAGCAATTGTGCACCTCCTGCATTGGTAGGTGGATTCTTTGCCATTGAACCCTAGGGAATTCCAAATCACCTCCAGGGTTTGTTAAAACTCTGATTCCAGAGCTCCACCTGCAGCGATTTTGACTTAGTGGTCTCCACTGGGGCTACAGGATTTGCATTTTAACAAGTCCTGGGGGAGGAAGATCCCCTGTCTTGGAAATGACTAGGTGACTAAACAACAACAATGAGGTGATTTATCTCTAAGACCTGAACTAAGTGGTGGGAGTGTGTGCTTCAGTCATGTCCGACTCTGTGTGACGCTATGGACTGTAGGTCACCATTGGTAGCAGCAGTAAATTAAAATTTCAGTGCCTATAATTCTGGCTATCTCCCAAGACAAAGAAAATTGCCCTAAAGAAGAGTCTGGTTCTAAGAAATAGGGCCGCCCATTTTGCCTACCAAGATGTTAGCCACAAAATACACGTCTCTAAGTTTACTGGTCAAAGGAGCCTGCCAAATGCACTTATGATATTAATCACTTTCTGATTAGAATGTTTGCCAATGATAATTATTTTTTCTATTACAGTTAAAATTCAGTCTTTCCTCCCTACACCGTAAGTGTGGAGTCACTTTCTTCCAAAGACCACATTATAGAAAGGGGTAGAGAGAGCAACTTTACAATGAGGAAACAAAAATGGCATTTTACCTCTGTGGTCTTCTCCCCAAGGATACACAACCTCAGTCTATCCCTAAGATAAACGTCAAACACATCCCAAGTAAGAGACATTCTACAAAACACCTTAATAGTATTCCTCAAAACTGTCAAAGTCATGAAAAACAAGAAAAGTTTGAGAACCTATCATAGTCTAGAGGAGACATGACAACAAAATGTAATGTGATAAAACTGGGTGGGATCTAGAAACAGAAAAAGCACATCAGATAAAGAAGAGCAAACGAATCTGAATAAGAATGGACTTCAGTTAACACTAATATGTGAATACTGGCTCACCTATTGTGAACAAAGTACCACACCAAGATGTTACAAAAGGGAAAACTGGTGTGGAATATTTGAGAACCCTTTGTACTATCCTAATAATTTGCTGAAATCTGAAACTATTCTAAAATTAAAAGTTAATTTTAAATTTCACTCATTTTTCTTGATAATAAGCAGATATCCGGACCATTTGCACGTCATTTTCTAATTAGTAACGAAAATAGAATCCTCTCCTATGCATCTGTGCATTAGTCACTAAGCCGTGTTCGACTCTGCCACCGCATGGACTGTATCTTACACCTCAGAGGCCAGGCTCCTCTGTCCATGGAATTCTCTAGGCAAGAATACTGGAGTGGGGAGCCATTCCCTTCTCCAGGGCATCATCCCGACCTAGCGATCAAACCGCAATTTCCTGCAAAGCAGGCAGACTACCATCAAAGGCTCCAGGGAAGCCCTGCCCCACTCCCAGCACAACTTCCGCGCGTTCCCCTCCCCCACCCCTCCACTGCGTGCTCCCCCCTCCCATCCTGCGTGCCTCCCAACCCCGCCCCAGGCTCCTGCAAAGTTACTCCGGTCCCTTCAGCCAATGGCAAATGGGTGGTAGGTGGGACTTTGTTTGTTCGGACAAATGAAACGAAACGCAGGCTCAGCATGGCGTAGCGTGGCCAATGACTGCGGGGGAAGTCCCTGTAAAGTGGCTCGTGCATCCCCACACCTTTCTTTACGCCTCCCAGTCCAGCCGTTCCTTATCCGTGTTTTAGCAAAGCGCAGACGGCAGTCTGAGAGGAACGAAGATGGCGGCGGCCGGCAGCGACGACTCGCTCAACCCCCTCTCAATCCTCAGAGACGAGCTCCACAACGAGGATATTCAGCTTCGCATCAACAGCATCAAGAAGCTGTCCACCATTGCCTTGGCCCTTGGAGTCGAAAAGACCCGCAGTGAGCTTATGCCCTTCCTTGTAGGCCTCCTGTACGATGAGGACGAGGTCCTCTTGGCCCTGGCGGAGCAGCTGGGCACTTTCACCCCTCTGGTCGGAGGTCCCGAGTATGTTCACTACCTGCTGCCACCCCTAGAGTTGCTGGCCATGGTGGAGGAGCCCATAGTGCGGGAGAAGGCAGTGGCATCCCTGCGGGCCATCTCGCATGAGCACTCACCCTCCCATCTCGAGAACTATTTCGTGCCACTCGTGAAGCGGCTGGTGGACGGCGAATTGGTCACCTCCCGCATCTCAGCCTGCAGTCTCTTCTCCGTCTGCTACCCTAGCGTGTCCATTGCCGTCAAGGCGGACCTTCTACAGTGCTTCCGGAACCTGTGCTTAGATGACAACTTCTTGGTGCGGGGTGCAGCAGCCTCCAACCTGGGGGATTTCACCAAGGTGCTTGAGATGGATGACATCAAGAACGAGGTCATCCCCATATTCTCCAACTTTGCCTCTGACGAGCAGGATTCGGTGCGGCTGCTAATGGTGGAAGTGTGTGTAAACATAGCCCAGCTCCTGCCTCAGGAGGCCCTGGAGGCCATGGTGGTGATAATACTGTGCCAGGCTGCCGAGGACACATCCTGGCGCGTCCGTTACATGGTGGCCGACAAGTTCCCAGAGCTCCAGGCAGCAGTGGGGCCTGAGATGACCAAGACAGACCTGGTCCCTGCCTTTCAGAACCTGATGAAAGACTGTGAGGCCGAGGTGAGGGCCGCTGCCTCCTACAAGCTCAAAGAATTCTGTGAAAATCTCTCCGCTGACTACCAGGAGAATGTGATCCTGACCGAGATCTTGCCCTGCAGCAAGGAGCTGGTCTCAGACACCAATCAGCATGTCAGGTCAGCCCTGGCCTCGGTCATCATGGGCCTCTCCCCCATCCTGGGCAAAGATAACACCCTCCAGCACCTCATGCCCCTCTTCCTGGCTCTGCTGAAGGATGAGTGCCCGGATGTGCGGCTGACCATCATCTCCAGCCTCAATTGCATGAAAGAGGTGATCGGCATCCAGCAGTTGTCCCAGTTCCTGCGCCCCACCATCGTGGAGCTTGGGGAGGATACCAAGTGGCGGGTGCGTCTGGCCGTCGTTGAGTACATGCCTCTGCTGGCTGGACAGTTTGGGCTGGAGTTCTATGATGCGCAGCTCCACTCCTTGTGCATGTCCTGGCTTGTGGATCATGTCTATGCCATCCGTGAGGCGGCCACCAACAACCTGCAAAACCTGGTGGAGCAGTTTGGGAAGGAGTGGGCCCTTGCCACTGTCATCCCCAGGGTCCTGACCCTGTCTGAGGAACCCAACTACCTGCACCGCATGACTACGCTCTTCTGCATCAATGTGCTGTCTAAGGTCTGTGGGCAGGACATCACCACCAAGCACATGCTGCCCACAGTGCTGTATATGGCTGGGGACCCCGTCCCCAATGTCCGCTTCAACGTGGCCAAGTCCCTACAGAAGATTGGGTCCATCCTGGACAACAGCACGCTGCAGACCAAGGTCAAGCCCATCCTGGAGATGCTGACCCAGGACTGGGATGTGGATGTCAAGTACTTTGCCCAGGAGGCTCTGACTGTCCTGTCTCTCACCTGATGCTGGAAGAGGAGCCAACGCCAGCCTCAGGTATCCACCCTCTCCCTCCCCCCCCAAGTCCCTCCCTTGGGGAGACAGTGCCCTTGGCTGTCACTCCCTGTGCATATTCTGACCCCAGGCCCCTCCCCCAGCACAGTTCCTGGCCCCAGCCTGGGAATCCAGCTTCTCACTGTGCACTCCCACGGAGTTGGGGGTGCTCAAGGTGGGACAGGGCAGAGACCCTAGGAGGAAGGGTTGTTCCTGCTGCGCTGGGGGGAGATGCCGGCATCCCAGGTTGCAGGCTTCTGCTGCTATAATGGGGACTCCTCCCCCATCGACTTCTCCACCTCCCTTCCTTCACCCTCAGTCGGTTGTTTGTGTCAATTGTGCCATTTTTATTTTATTCCTTTTATGCCCTGTTCACAGAGAGATAAAGGTCTAGAAATTTTTAAAAAATAATGAAAATAGACTCATGGGAAAATACATGTTTCTGCCAAAAAAAAAGGTAGCTCTTTGTACAAATCACAAGGATTCTCACTGTTTTAACACCTTCCAAACTTCCTAATTTGCATTATTATTGTCCTAAAAAAATATTATATGAAAAGATTGTTACGTTTTCATATTTTTCTCCCTTTCTTCTCTTTAGCTGGACATGAATATTCACCTTTTTGCTATTTGAATGAGTTTTTGCCTGTTTTCCCACATCTGCTTAAGTGAATAATATTGTAAGCCTCAATTAACTGTATCTTGAATCTGCAGATTCAATTTCCTTATCCTGGACCCTTTTATTTAACGAACTAAATAATTCTATTAAACATGAAGCATTCAGCTTCCCTCTAATTATCTGGAGAACTCTGCAAGAGAACTGGGACCAGTTTGTTCCAGCTAACCTTAGACTGAGGTGGAAAGTCATCCTCCAGCTCTTTTTGATACTTTGTGGAAGTAGCTATAAAAGGGAACCAAACACCCAAGAATTTCACAAAAATTTGGCAAAGTAAAGTGTGAGTGGGGAATTCTATATAGTCTATCAAATAAGAATCAGAAAATAGAAGCCTTTTATGCAGTGCTTGGCTCCAAGTTAATTAATTAATTTTTTTTTCTGCACTATGCAGCTTGAGGGAACTTAGTTCCTGGACTGGGGATCGAACTGGTGCCCTCGGCAATGCAAGCTCAAAGTCTTATCCACTGGACTGCTGGGGAATTCCCCCAAATTAACATTTTTTTTTTTTAAGAAAGATCCATGTAAGAAGTGTGTTGTAAAATTATGTTACAAAGCTGATTTAAGGCAGGGAAATACCACTCTAGGTATAAATTGAAGATTTTTAGTGTGGCATAACTGGTAAAATGTAGGGGAAAAAAGGACTGGCTTGGGTGGTTTAGGCCACAACAGACAGAACAAGGTCATCAAATTAAACCAGTTGCTTCCTCTTACCCACAAAAAGACATTACTAAGTAAGATTCAGAAGTTCAGGTCTTTAATGGAGAGTGGCATAACTTTAGAGTTCTGGTAAGGTCTCTGAGTAGCTAAGCAGATGAGCACGTTTTAAAAGTTATACTCCAGCTGGAAAGAATATAAGACTGATTTAGGAGACCTGGCTCTACCACTGGTAATGGTAGCTCAGCTGGTAAAGAAACCACCTGGAATGCAGGAGACCCCAGTTTGATTCCTGGGTCTGGAAGATTCCCCTGGAGAAGGGATAGGCTACCCACTCCAGTATTCTTGGGTTTTTCTGGTGGCTCAGATGGTAGAGAATCTGCTTGCAATGTGGGAGACCTGGGTTCAATCTCTAGGTTGGGAAGTTCCTCTGGAGAAGGAAATGGCAACCCACTCCAGTTTTCTTGCCTGGGGGATCCCCATGGACAGCGGAGCTGGTGGGCCACAGTCCATGGGGTCACAAAGAGTCGGACACAACTGAGCAACTAAGCACAGCACTTGATGAACAGGGGTTTGTTATCTCCTTCATAAAAAAGCAATCATCATACATTTGAACAGGAGCTCATAGTTCCCAATGGACTTTTTGTATACTGTATCATTTCATCCTGACAAAAGAACAATACAATTTATAAGGTAGGGATTTTATTACTTTCACAGATGAGGATATAAAGTTTAAAGAATTTATGCCATGAGTTGGGTCACACAACGAGAAAGTGGACAGCAGGAACTTGACCTCAGGTTTTCTGACTTCAATTCTCTGCTCTTCACACATCACCACAAAGCTATCTAAAGATGCCTTTTTGCTCTAAATTTCCATTACCCTGTGACTAAAATATGGCTTTGAAATTTCAATTCATAATCTTCTCTCTCCAGCGAACTAAATATGAATGTTCCTACATCTCCACTTCCCAATAGTCAATATGTTTTTCCATTTTAAAATGAGAAAAAAGATTGGAGATTTTTAAAAGCATAAGAATCAATCATAATTTTAGCATCTTTTATAGATTTAAAGGGCTTTGCTTGCTTTAAAAAAAAAAGCAAGGCAATTCTTCAGAGGAGCATAGAGATTCTTAATAAAGCTGCAGTCTAAACTTGGACCAGTATATTATCACAAAACAACATGAGTCATAGGGTCCATGAGCTTGTTTTGTTCCTCAGTCTAAATTGTGGTAGGTGATAAATAACACATTCCTACAAAGGTTAAAGTAACAAAGAGCAAATAAGTAGGTGTTTCTTTCATAAATCATGTTTAAAAACTCAGTAGACAATATTCTCCCACTTTTAGCATTTCAACTGTGAAATGAGAATCTAAGTGATGAAAATTAGATTATGAAAAGTGAAAGTAAGATTTTGGTAAAATTCTGGCACTGCCACTTCTCTGTATAAGTATCAATTATACAAGTAATGATTTCAAATTATGTTGAGGGGTAATCTAAAAAAGAATTCTACATATTACCTCAGAAATTAGAAAGAGAGGCAGACTGGTCTTTAAAATACTAGATTTATCTCTATCTCCAAGAGATATCCACACTTCTACGCTGATTGCAGCATTGTTCGCAATAGTCCAGATATGGAAACAACTCTAGTGTCCATCAACACTTGATGAATGGATAATGAAAATCTGGTACATATATGGAATATTATTTATTCTGTAAAAATAAGGAAATTCTGTCATTTGCAACAATACAGATGAAAGTGGAAGACATTATGGTTAGTGAAATAAGCCAGACAGAGAAAAATACTGCATTATCTCACTCATATGTAGAATCTAAAAAATGAACTCATAAAAGTAGAAAGTAGGATGGTGGTGGCCAGGGGCTGGTGGTACAAAGGGTAGAGGGGAATGGGGGCTATTGGTCAAAGGGTACATTCAGTTATGCAGGATGAATTTGTTCTGGAGATCTAATGTACTGTATGGTGACTATAGATAAAAATATAGTATTGCATACTTGAAATTTGCTAAGAGAATAGATTTTAAGTTTTCTTAACGAACACAAACGGTAACTATATGAGTTGATGGATATGTTAATTACCTTGATGGTGGTGATCATTTCACAGTGTATACATACATCAAAACATCATGCTGTAACTTTAAATATATATAATTTTTAGTTGTCAAATATGCTTCATTAAAGCTAGGGAAAATACAATATTTCTCCTAAAATAGCTACGAACTTGGAAAACCAAAATTATTTCACTAGTCATACAGAACACACACACATATGTACAACTGCCTCTGTTTTCGAATCCTATTAAAGGTACAGGAGAAAGAGAACATACAAATAAATCTATATTAGTGTTATAAAGTTGAGGAAGGTATCATCAGAGGGCTAGAGCAGTAAGGAAAGACATAAAGCAAGTCAAACTGACAGAAAATCTCAACACTATTAAAGAAATTGTAAACTTATCAGGACAAAAGGGAGAAACATGCAAAAAAATGTGAATTTTCTCAGAAGCCTGAAATAATCCCCAAACTAGAGCCATGGAGGCTTGGAAAAGGAAGAGGTAAGAAAGTCAGAAATTTAGAGAGAAAAAAAAGACACCTTTCTTCAAAATGAGAAAAACTTGGCTTCTGGAATCTTCCCATTTGGCATTCTCCAATAGCACCAATTATCTTTGATTTTTTTAACACCTTTTTATTTGTACTGGGGTATAGCTGATTAACAATGTTGTGATAGTTTCAGTTAAACAGCAAAGGGACTCAGCCATACATATACATGTATCCATTCTCCCCCAAACTCTCCCCACCCCATACACTGGTTATTTTTAAATGAGAAGTATTTGGGCATAAAAATGCTTTCCCAATATATATCATTACCTTGCTTGTGCATACATGCTCATTTGCCTCAGTCGTGTCCGACTATGTGTGACCCTGTGGACTGTGGCCCACCAGGCTCCTCTGTCCATGGGCTTCTCCAGGCAAGAATACTGGAGTGGTTGCCATTACTTTCTCCAGGGGATCTTCCCAACCCAGGGATCGAACCTGTATCTCTTACATCTCCTGCATTGGCAGACGGGCTCTTTACTACTAGCGCCACCTAGGAAGCCCAAACCTTGCTTGTAGATGTACAGAAATGTAAAAGTAAGATATAGCTAGTAGTAGTCCATTCAAATGGAGAAAAGAGCACAACATGAGAAAAGAGACAAAGAAGAGACTTCGAAAATTAAGTCTACAAACTACAGGTTGCCTGGAAAGAGTAGGAGGGTCTCCTCTATGAGCTCAGCGTGGGTCTGTTTAAAGCTAATTCAAAACCCTTCCAAATGAGCTTATTAGACTCTAATTTGGTGGCTCAGAACCTAATAAGAATTCAGATCAAACTGTTCTTCTTTCTCAAAGAGAAAGCATTGTCAAAGGCCAAAATTGGAGTGGGTGTTGGGGGAACTGAGTTATACAGCTTTCACATTATGATTCACCTCTCCATCAGCGAACCCTCCTCCATCTCAGTAGCATCTGTCATACATTTTTATTCAAATTCCTTTCCCCTAGGGGCAATCAGAAGCTGAAGAGATGCTCCTACAGAAGTGACCTCCACAAAAATAAAAGTCAGTAATGTGGCCAGCTGACACAGAGGATGTCAGGAAGTGCAAACTGACGATGACAAAGAAAAAGGCAAAACTGTGTAAGGCAGGAGAAAAGAAAACAATCACAGGCCAGGATGAAAAATTAGGGCAATTATCTGGATAAGTCCGCCTCAAAACGTGCCGATGATTGACATAAATGTGTTTTCTTCTCTGGTCTCCATTCTCACGATAGATGGAACATGGAACTGTGATAACAGCTTTCTATTTAAGTTTAAAGGGAATATACCTTCTTTGCTTCTGCTTTACACTTTATATCTGGTGCGAAGGAATGCTTTATAAATATAATGCTAACTAACAGCTTGACTTAGAATGAAAATAATAATATTTGTCTGAATTATCCAGATATCAGATATCAGTTCCAATTCTTCACTTCAGTTAGACTTCTAGAATTGGGTTAACTGGAGTGACTGATTTAGAAGCAACTTAGAGATCACTATAAGTGAGCTAGGACCAGTACTGATTTACCATTTCATCTGAATTTCGAGTTTACACACATACACAGGCAATTACAAGCACACAAACTCACACCCTCACCACAGAAACACACAAACACACAGTCCTCTGTTTAACAGAACTTTGGGAAAGGTTATTCATATTTAGCAATGTTTAAACTTCTTTCCAAGATAACTACAATATTGGCAAATTATAATCCTACTTAAAAAATGAGGAAGGAGAAGGAAACCACTGTTTGTTGAGCACCTAATTTGCACCATGTTTTACAGTGCATATTACTTTCTTCGTTTCATTAAATCTTTATATAACCCTTGTCAGGAAGGCATTGTGAGATGAGAATCCTGAGGAGGCTTAGAAAGGTCTAGTACACTTTGCCCAAAGTCAAACAGCTGAGAAAAGGCAGGCCCAAGAGACCAAACTAAGATTCATCTTGTTCTGAAATCAGACCCACTGACACTCCACAAATTTATGTACCATGAGGCTGGTACATAGGAGTGAGTCACTTAGTAAGGAAACCTACTGAGTAAGGAAACCTGACAGGGCAATCCCAGAAAGGGAGCTCTACCTTTGTCAAATATTGTATTTTTTCTCTATTCATTCTCCATAACGGGCCTATTTAGACATTTCCACCACCAAGTATAAGATTTGAGTGCAGAAAGAGACCTTAGAAAGCACCTTGGCCAATGCCTTCCTGTGTCCTTC